>CM034151.1:283963948-285163948 GCA_019776745.2 Taxus chinensis | reverse complement strand
TTTCCCTCCTTAGGTTAATAATAATTTTAATCCAATTTTATTTATAATGTTTACTAATTCACTAGATAATTCCACCCACTAAGATTTATTTAAATTAATTTTCAATATCTCCTAAGTTTACTTTAATTAATTTCCTAGCATAACATTAGCCCCATGCCACCCCCTTTATTTAGTTACCCATACTAATTTACCCTTTAATCTTCTAATTTCCCATAGAATAAATTATAACAACCCGCGTGTAACTATAAATTAAAAATCCATAATTAAAATATCCCTGAATGACTCAACTTCTCCACACCCGTGCATAATTTCCTAGGCTCTATTAATTCAATTTTTACCCAAACTTATTAAAATTTATTCACCCATCACTTAAAGGAATGAGGATTAAATCAGAGTCGTAGGATTGATTTAATACTCACCCTTAGATTTTTGGTTTTCCTATTTTGTGTCCTAACTTTCCTTGCAATCTCTTTTGTTTTCATTCTAACCCTAATGTGCCTCCATTTGCACAGGTAGAATTGTAGGGAAGGCATGGATGGAGGCAAGAGAGCTTGGGGAGAAACTATGGTGGATAAGGAAGCCATGGGACTGCAATGGGAGGATTTTATCTCTCATATCTCATGTTCATTCGTTTTTTTAAATCTCCCATAGTTTTTAATGGTCTATCATTTTATTCCTGGGTATTTGCATTTACCCAGATGATATGTATATTTTTTTCTACAGATCAAGATTGGGATACACACACACACACACACACACACACACATATATATATTTTGTGTTTAAGGAAATGTATTTGGGCCTTGATAAGGGTTGTGCACAGTTATATTCATAGCGGTCAGGCTGTTATTATTATTATTATATTTGTGGGGTGGGCGGCATAGCCAACCCACCCCCCTTTTAATAACAATGGGGTGGGTTGGTCTTTCCACCCACCCCAGTATACAGCTATTAGGGTGGGTGGCATGGCCGACCCACCCCCCTTTTTACAAAGGGTGGCGTGGGTCATCCATGCCACCCACCCATCTAAAAAAAATTATTAAAAGTTGTACAATAAAACATAATTGGTTTCAAATTTCATTACTATATTTTTTTTAATATATATATCATAATATATATAGACACACATGTACAGGTTAATCCTCTTCTATAATTCTTTTCATTTGATCAAATATCAAGCTCTATATCAGCCTGCAAATATTTTATAAATTTATATATGCATATATATTTTAATTATATGTATATATATATAAATTATATACATGTATATAAATTTAAACCTGATTTCGATAACCAAATTCACAGGGGAAAACATATTTTAATAAGAAATAACATTAACATTTTTGGGTATATGTTTTCACATGGATCTACAGGTAATATTGATTTATCATCAAAGTTTATACATACATCTAAGCTTATTTAATTCTATAGAGAAGGATACTAGAGGTAAAAGACAAATAATTTGAAATTTAAATAGGAAATAATGAATATAATCCATGATACTATACAGATAAAACAGAGATATTAATCCTTCAAATGCTTTACAGAATTTCCAAATAAATTACAAACCACAAATTTCAATGTTTTACAAAGTTTCCAAATAAATTCAATAATGTTTTATAAGACAGAATGTACAATAATGTTAGGCCCCTAAAATATTGACTAAGTACAAAAAGGCACATGAGCGCGCAAAACCTAAGTTGAGGGGTGGGCACGAAAGGAGAAGGCACACAAGATAGGGTTCTAGGGGGGTTTTAGAAGGACCCATGATACACACTGGTAGAACAAGGTCTCAGGACTTAGCCGTATTTGGCGTATCACACAAGACACGAGAAAAGTGTGACCCGTTTGTGCATGATGAATGGATAAGGTGCCAACCTGGTGACAGGTTGGCCTAGGAAGGAATATACCCTACGTTGGAAGCTTCTAGAATACCACCATGACAAGGAGTGGATATCTCAGGCCTGGAGGATCATGCTCCCATGAAGGACCACATTGGGACACTTGGCATCGGATCTGAAGCCACAGAAAGATGAGTTGGCAATTTAAGAGGCCTATAAATATAAGCGCCCACAGAAGAAAAAGGGGGAGAGATCAATAGAGAGTGGAGCCCTATAGAATTGCTGCAAGGAATTGTATTGGGTTCAGTAGATAAAATATAGGAGAAGGATACATTAAGGGGCTTGGGATTGTAAATTTTCTTTTTTTGAGAGCTTATGTATGTAAATCTAGTTATGATGTATGACTTCAGTTTGCCATACTGTGATGTTCTGTAATGGATCTAATGGATGTAATGAGGTTACCAACTTCTTTGAATATGATCATTAATGATTTTGGTCCATACATATATCTTCATAGTTCTATTTCATGTATGTTTATGGAATGAGTATGAATCCTTGTGCATTTTTCTTTGTGTTTTGGTTCAGTCTTATAATCTGTTGAGTATCTCACTATTTGGAATGACTACATTGGTCTAGAAGTTTTTCTAATCTCTATGATGATTGCATGTCTTGTTCCCTCTCACTCTCCTTAAGTTTCTACCATAGATGATGTTTCCCACTAAACTCACATAAAGGAGAAACTTGATGCTCGCGCGTACCTTGTGTGAGCGCCCAGCACCCGCTAGGTGATAGGTCGGTGCACATGGGATTCCCTTGCTATTTTGTGGGTGTAAAAATGACTACATCTTAAGACTTCAAGTACATACAGACTCATTGAACTTGTTAAAATACAGAGTTAAAATCTAAAACAAGAGTATACAATAACATTTCTTACTACAACTTACATATCAAGATTAATTCATTTACTTTACAAGAAGACTGAAACTAAAATGTAAGTTACAAGCCATCCACCCAAAATGGTGGAGACAACATGCCCAATTTTCTAAAACATAATTCTTGCAACTTCATTTCTTCATTGAAACCTGTAATTTTTCCCTTTCTTTCTGCAACACACAAAATAGGGCGGGGAGCTAGGCAACGCTCTCCTCCTAGCCTAATTCCAATGAAGGGGTGAATCCAACCCCCTCATTGGCCCCTAAGCTCTAACCATGTCATAATGTAACACAACCAAGTTAGCTACAATAATTGCTCCCACTTACAAACATACAAACAAGACTTCAACACATAGCCAACAAATACAAATAGAAATATATAACCTACAATAATCACATAGGCTCAACTTAGAGCCAAAGGAGAGAATAAATATGGGGCACCCCCTTATACCCCCCAAGTGAGTTAAGGGTCCACCTTGAAACCTCCACATTCTCCATCCACATACACAAATCTCTTATCCCTCCCTCAAAACTCTTATCACTCCCTAATGTAAAATATACAAAGAATAAGCAAGAAATTTCCCTTATACCTCCACAAGGTGGAACACCCTACCCAAACTCCCTCCATACACATCACAAACCTCTGTATTTCTCATTCATGGCCCCCATTTTCTTTCTCCCTACACCTTCCTTAAGGTCAATACTACCCAACCCAGAACAAACACACATACATTCATACAATTTGACATTCCATACACAGCAAGAACAAAAACAAAGCAAATAGGTTAAGGCCCTACCTTTCCATTGGTGGCACCTTCTCCTTTCAAGAAATTCCACTTCAATTCATCTCCATAAGCAAGCACACCAACATGCTCTTCCCAACCCCAAAGCCAAAATAATGAAGCAAGTAACCCCAAAATCATAAAAGGAATGCACATAAATAGACTTGGTGGAGGAAGAGGTGATGTGGCTCAAAGTTGGATGCCACTTCATCCTCCTTAAATCCACCTCACATCTCAACACACATCTCAAATTACCATAAAGAGGTAGGTGAGGATATGACACTACTAATCTTGCACAAAATCTCCCTTTTTCTCAATTCAAAATTGAATTTAGAGGATCAAGAATATGAGGGCAATAATTGCCTCTTTTCCATCAATTTTTCATAATTAAAGGCTATATATGACCCCTTGATTCATAGGTAAGGTTGGGAGGGGAGTTTAAAGAGTGTGGGACAAGTAAAACTTGTCTCGTAAGCCTTCAAAATTGGACTCAAATCTCAAATCCGATATTTGAGGTAGGGGATGGCACACAAACCAATGCCACCTAAAAATTCAATAAATCAAAGTAAAAGACTAAGGTATAACCACATACACAATGCCCCCCATTCACCGCATTAATACACTAGCTCACACTAACAAATTACATAGTTAATCTGGGGTACATTGACAACATAGGAACACAAGGGTACGAGGGTACATTAGAACTTTAAATAAACTCACAACATCCACAAAATAAATAAAGAACACAACCAAAATTATACCATGGTCACATTGTGAGGTGCTCCACCATGGAGACCTCCTAACAAACGACACGCAACATGATAGCACACACTGACATACACTCAGCTGCCAAGGTGACCATGTCATGAGCACGTGACATTCCTTCATGGTTGGCCTTCCTATTCCCTCCTCGTTTGTGTAATTTCATTTCCTGCAACCACAAAATAATACCTCTTTCGGCCTCAAGGCCACATCAATACGTCAATGAAATCAAAACATGTATAAATCATCCATCATATATTCATCATCATGCATCATAATTATATCATTTTCAAGGTTACGCAATTCTAACATAAATCAATCATTTACAATTATCAATAATCACCATTCCTATTTTACAACAACCATGAAATTCACATACACGTTGATCACCTAATATCATCACAAAATTAATAAACCATAATATTAATGTACACATGTTTAGACTATTCATCTAAACATATTTGTAACGGCTATGATTCCAAGATGTCAGTATATCAGTAAAGCAACGCTAAATCAACATGTGTTGCAATGTCTAACAGTGTCAAATAGGCATCCATATAATCCATGATAAGGGTCGAATCAAAAAAATCATCAAATTTCCATATAGTCTATCAACATACTAACCAAAATACTATATCAACATACATGCCTCTAAGCAGGTATTAACATGACCATAACAGAAATAAGTGTCAAAGAGGAGTGGGCACAGCAAATCACATCAACCAACATCTCTATCTTTATTATTAATATTCCATATTGTATTATGTGAAAACTTTATAATATAAAAACACAAATAAATTAATACCATATTAACTAATTAGTCTCATACCAATAATCAATAAAAACAAAAATACACTAATACCATATCAATTAACGAATCTAGTATCAATAATTAATAAACAAGCAAATATACTCATACCATAGTAATTAAATAATAGCGTACTAATATTAAATATCTATAAACTTGTAGTACCAAAATTTTGGGTCCTAGGGTACTTGGAAATAATAATTTGACATTTATCCCAATGTATTCCCATTTACACATAAGTTTTCCTATTCCTTAATGTATCTGACTCAATTCCTATACATTGAGTCCACTATATCAGCACTTGTCACCAAATTTAACACTTTAATAACCAATGCACCTCACACGTATCACATTTATAAATATATGGCCACTCATATCATGTCTTAGATAAGGTTTCAAGATAAACATGTGAAAATTTACTTGGTAGTGGGAGAAATGGATGAATTTTCTAACCCATGCCAAAAAAATTGCCCTATGTGTTTCCAATGGTCAAAATTTCAAAATCACAATTTACCAAAGTTGTCTTAGGGTCAATTAAGTAGGAAATAAATTTCTTGAGTCAAATATATAAACATATACACCATATTCATTGGGAGCATCTCTTGACATATTGGACATCTAAGGGATCTCACTCTCAAGCACTCTAAGAACTTTGTAACCTAATCATTGAGCTATCACATCCTTAGAGTACACCAAAAAGGTACAAATCTAAATAAATCCTATGTTTTTTCACTAGAACATCTCATGCAGTAAAACTAAATTCAAGGATCATTTCCAAGTTTTATATTCCTTATTGGTCTTTCCAAAACCACTATTTTTGCATATCCACACACATCCACTAAGAAGGAGAACTACATAGCATTGAGACCCTTTTGAGGAAGTGTTACATCGGAAACACTCAATAGTGGGGAGTGTTGAT
The DNA here is from genome assembly GCA_019776745.2 of Taxus chinensis. Taxonomy (NCBI): domain Eukaryota; kingdom Viridiplantae; phylum Streptophyta; class Pinopsida; order Cupressales; family Taxaceae; genus Taxus; species Taxus chinensis. The sequence continues at coordinate 285,157,904 of CM034151.1, read as the reverse complement.
GTTAGCCTAAACTAACCAAACAAGCCTTTTTTTCAATTCATAATTAAGAAGTTTTGGTTTCTACAAAGGAAAATCCATTTACAAATTTATTTAATTTTCATCACTAGATTTTGATCACAAATTCCCAGTCTAGGGACATTTTCTCACTAGGTGCTAGAACCTATTTTTGTATTAGATAATCAAAGGTAAAAATCAACCACATAGGTAATAAACACCCATGTATCTCTATCTAGTTTTGGAGATCATGCATGTGCCCATTTTCAACACTTTATATATTACATGCAATCTCACAACATTCTAATTGTCCATTTCTAAAGTTCCAATGTTTTTCATAATTTTCATACTTTATAAAACAATGATACCTCTTTAGCCCTAAACATAATTTTAATTTATCTATCTTTCAATATTTTTTAATCCATCTTATTACCAAATGCTTTATAATTTCTATATTTACTATAATTCTAATTCTAAATCATCATTTACATATATGATTTAATCTCAATTAGATTAAACCCATAATTTTTTATTTATATTTTAGAGAAACTACTTATTTATTTATACATTAAATTGATGGTTTCCATTCTTTCCCATATGGTTTCAAATATTAGTCCACCCTTTCTAATTTTCACCCTAATATTCCTCCTTTAGGGATTTTCCAAAACCCTTCTAGACCCTTTGGAGTATAGTCAAATTTAACCTTCCTGTGTCATCTAAGTAACATAAATATATTACATAACTTACTCAGTTAAGTGGAACTTTCATAGATTATATCTAAATACCTTTAGTCCTTATCCATTTTTAAAATATGAATCATATCATCGAGGTTCATTTTTCCTCTCCCATTGAAGTTACGCCTATCACAATTGAGGGTTACATTTTTATGTTCATGTAAATCCTACACACATTACAAAGAATAAATTTGTCACTAAGACCATATATAACTATGAAGTTGACCAACATGACACTAATAATGATTATGAACACATTATCCCAAAAAATACTTATGATCCCAATTGATACATTTAGTCGAATCCTCAAAATAAATTCACGCGACATCGATAATATTCTCCTAATAATACTATCATCCCACAAATAACAAGGTGCACAATTATATCCATGTCTAGTTTCAACACATTTTCTTTAGCCAACCAAAGGAAAAATAATAATAGAATTGATTGAAGTTGAGTAATGAAATGATTATGAATTGTTTGTTTATCCAGATATTTTCACTATGTAGGAAACATTGACATGCAAATGATATTTCTGCCACAATCTTGCTAGTCTTATGTTGAGAGTCCCTTGGAGATAATCATTTTCATTTCAATGTATAATCACCACTTAAGAAAATATGAGATGTGTATGATCATAATCATGAGAAAGGATGGAAGGACTAAAGAACCATGATGGTTCTTTTATTACAGTTCATTACACAAGTATATTGCAAGTCCATCATAACAGCTCAAACAGTGTATTACATTAAACTAGCCATAGACCTACTATAAGTGTTTAGCGGCTTAGTAGTTTGACCTCTCAACCAAACTACAGAAGTTGCTAGTATGATCAGATATCATCATTTTTTTAAACAGAACAGAGGATTCTACAAGAAAAAAATAAAACACAGTGTACAATAATACCACCTTGTTATCATTTGTTACAACCATATTACACTATTCAATGAGACAAATCATAGAATTAACCCAAATAAAAAATAACAAAGTTGATATCATAAGCTCCTAAAGTTGATAAATTCAAATCAGCCTTTGCATCTATAAGTAGTCAAATACACCATCAAATCTTACCATAACATTATGGATATGGTGTTCCCTTAATACCTAAGACATGTAATCTATTGCCCAAGAAAAATTCTTTGTTGTCATTCAAGATAATTTTTGGTCTGTGCTGGAATTTCATGAAGAATTCAATGCAGTCTTGAATGGCCTCACTATAATGTGAGTCTGATAAAAAAAATGGCTTGGGAAAAACTTTTTGGAAGAAGTATTCCTCACACATGAACCTTCATTCTTGGAGTTGCATGAATGGGATAGAGTATGCACAAACCTTCCAATGATCCTCATTGGGGATAGATTGGAGTTCCTAAGCTTTGGAATGCAGAGATTTTTCCTTAATGATTCTCCTTTACATTTTTGCATCTTTCACTGCTAGATTTGTTGCCCATATCTACACTGCTTGCTTTGTCACCGACCTTATATACATCTAGACTAAAACTAACACATTTGGACCTTTTTCTTGACATGGGTGTTAGCTCTTTTGATCACAAGCTTGCACATCATAAATTTTTATCACATAGATATATATATATATATAATTTTTATGTATATATGATATAGTTTCTACATATATGACATGACCAGGTCTATACCCTTTTAGTATATCTCAACACACAAATCTGAAGAAATATTAGTCTCTTTTCTTTGATCAATATATTTTCTACATACTTGAAAATAGCAGGCCTAGTGCATGGGCATTGATCAATATATTTTCTAGATATATAAATTAAGTAGACCTACTGCATTTTGTGTCGAGGATATTTGTTGGCTGAGCGGAGTGCCTTATCTAGCGGGCACATGTTATTTTTTTTGTTGATGATGTAGATTAGGGCCTACCATTTGGTCAAATTGTGTAAACCAAAAACTTTCGTTGTCGTCAATAGTTCTACTGAGGATTTTAGTTTTATTTGAATTGATATTTTTCCTTCTACTTTCAGGCACATTGATTTGACTTTGGGCAGGGGAGATAAAGTTACACGCTCATGTACGGTGAGCATATTGATGTTTAGTTTTACCTTTCCTTGTGACTTAATATGAAGCTCTCCAAAATCCTTTCTAAGACACTTTAATTCTATTTGTAGTTCCTAAATAACATATGAACAATACACTATAAATAATTTTTTGTTAAACGGTAATTTCTACCACCTCCATCCCCTCCAACTTCCTACAATTAATTCTAAAAATTTACCACCGACTTCTTCAGGCAATAAATTCTGACCTCACCACTGACTCCATTAATTTCTTTAGTCATGTCTACATGCATCTAGAATGGTCTGTGATTAAAAAAACATGTGAAAATAAACTCCAGAAACATCTATAAAAGGATGATAATGTAATCATTTAAGGTAGGCATCAATGGCAATAAAATTTCTTTCTTTCTTGCGTCGTAGCACATCTAAATCTATTTGTTTTTTTTTTCTTTATCTTTTCCCACAACATAGTGGTATCAGAGCAGCAATTTCTGCAGGTTCTAGTTAGTAAAGGAGAAAAGTCATCTCAAAATCATGTGTAATTTTTTATCCCAATCTCTTCAGGAAATATTCCTCATACAACATAGTATATTTTTCTGAGGTTGCTTTGCGTTGAGCTATAGTCCTATGTCCCAGTATCTCTATAATCAATTTTTCATTTATGCTCCAACCTTCAACGGTTGAGTTGCCCATGTTTTTTACACCCAAATTAGTAAGGGTGTCAAGCTATTGGTTAAACTAACCCATGCATTGTGATATCCTATATATTTTAACTACCTAATGAGCCGATTCAAGTGCTAGGATGCATCGGTGGCATGTTGGAATGTTTATCTGACAAAACATGGTCTGAGTCTTTCGATGATTCACCTGGTATAACGTGGTCCTCCAAACAATTTTAAATCACCTAAGATAAGGGCTCATTATAATTGGGATCTGCCATATTGTTAGTTTGATCATTCGTTGTTCCAATGAAAAGATGTCAAGCGATTCAGTTTTGTTGCCAAGTATTTAAGGTGATGGATGTGTTATTGAAATAAAAATTTCCTTTCGAAATTTTGAATGGGAAGAGGTTTTTTGGCGAAGATTGCAAAGATCATAGGAAAATGTCATCTACAAGTAAGGTATTATTTTGAAATACGATCAAATTTTTGTATTGAAAATAAATCATAAGGTGTGGAATTTAGTAGAAATTAGTCTATAATAGCAATATTTTCTAGCAAAAATTATGATACTTGGGATTTTAGAATGAAATTGGAATTTGATTCATGTGAATTATCAGACATAGTTATAAATGGTTATACTGAACCACAAGATGAGTTTACCTTGATTCCAGATGATGAGAATATTCTTAAATAAAATAAGAAAAAGAATAAGTAGGCTTTGCAGATCATTCCATAAGGATTGGATGAGTCATTTATTGGAAGGTTCAAGCTAGCTACTACAGCCAAGAAAGTATGGGACATCCTAGATACGGCATATCAAGGTACTAGTAAGGTAAAAAATTCCAAATTACAACCACTTAGAAAAGAATTTGAAAATATGCAGATGAAAGATTATGAATTAGTAGATCAATTCACATATCGTGTTATGGATTTGCTTGATCAAATAAGGAAGATTGGTGATGAGATAACATATCAAAAGGTTGTAAACAATATTTTTATATGTTTGTGTAACAAATTTGATGCAATTGTTGTGGTAATTGAGGAATTCAAGGATTTGACTAAATTTTTGATAGATGAGTTGGTTGATTCATTGAAGAATTATGAAGACAGGATAAATAGGAATGACAATACTTCATTGGATCATGCATTCAAAACACAAATTCCATTTGGAAAAGGTAGATGAAGAGGAAATATAGGATTCAGAGGAAGAAGAAGAGGAAGAAACAATTTTCAAAGAGAAGCAAGAAAGAATCTAGATCCAGGAGGAAGGAGAAATAAAAATTTCAGCTTAAGGGGATGCAATAACAATCAAGCATCGCAAAGGTATGAAAAATAAAATGTGCAATTCTATTACTGCAAGAAGTGTGGTCACTTTGCTAATGAATGTTGAAAGAAACAAGTTGATATGAGAAAGCAGAATGTAAAATTTTCTTAAAGTAATTCAGGGTCTGTATTTATTACATGTGATGTAGCTCAGGAAATTTCTAGTAACATTTGGTTTCTAGACAATGGTTGTCGTAATCACATGACTGGAAACAAAGAGTTGTTTGTGAATATGGATACATCAGTTAAATTAGAAATCAAATTAGGGAATGATAATATAGTTGAATCCATGGGAAAAGGTGCAATTAATGTGATAACAAAATTTGGTAAGAAGACTATTCCATATGTTTATTTTGTACCTGGTCTAAAGCATAATCTCCTAAGTGTGGTGCAACTTATTCAAATTGGTTATAGAGTTGTCTTTAAGGGTAATTTTTACAAAATATTTGATATTTTCCCAAGTAACATGGTGATTGTAAAAGTTGAAATGACAAATAACAAAATGTTCCCACTTCGCATGAAAAGTGAAATGATGGAGGATATTGGAGCAAGTTTCAAGGCATCAAGTCAAGATCAAGCATGGGTATGGAATTTGAGGTATGGTCATCTAAACTTCAAAGGATTGTGTTTGTTGCAAAAAAAGGAAATTGTAATGCCTTATTTTATTTTTCCCTCTCCATCAGCAGAGGATCATCTCAACGATCATTCTATATAAAAAAATTAGATAGATAAATAAAATTTAAAAAATAAATAAATATAAAATATAAACATAAATAAATAATAATAATAAAAGACATTTAATGTGGTTGGTGAGATTATGGGAGGTCAGTTGAATGTGTTTCATTTGGAAGGCATAGGCGCCCTCACACATATTCACTCCAACTTGGTCATTTTGCCTTTGTCAAAGTATAATGCCCAGTCCTGTGAGATTGGAGCCTTGAACACGGTAAAGCCACTTTTAGGAAGATTTTGAGTGTGATGCATCCTTAACATCCTTTCAAACCTATCACTTCCCTTGCATAATAATAAAAACACTTTAGTTTTACCAGAGGAGTTTACCACAAGGAAACCTAAGTTAAATTTTTAAATTTAGCAGTAATTGGATAGTTGCAGCAGTGGTAGGGGCTATGCGTCATAACTAATATAATCATAATGATGCATGGAACTATTTTAAACGTAGCTCTAGCTAATAGTCATCCTAAAAAAATTTCCATTATGGGTTAATCCACCCTTGTGCACAGAGGAGAATATGGAACCCAAATATCTCATCATTTTACTTTATACAATTTAATTGATGTGGATTTGTATCTATATAGAAATGGGTTTAGTTATCTCTAAGAGGAAATGTCTGCATGTCAATGGGTTATTGTTGTATGTTCAGGTCTGAGAGGAAACTCCTTCATGTCGATGCATTGTTGTTGTATGTTGAGGGAGAATAATATTAAGGATTAGAAAGTGTCTCATTCGGGCATTTTTCTAGCCGTATTAAAATTTCTTCTTAAGCTTCTCAGCACCTATGTTGCATGAACTTGGCCCCTACAGAAAACAACTACCACTTAGTTTTCCTTATCTTTATCTATTATGTGAGTAGTGGTTATATTAATTAAGACATTAGAAGTCCCTTTACTGTTATTCCACTTATGTCTCTACAAGTTTTGTCTCTTTCACCCTTCCTCCATGTGGAACAGTTTGTTTGTTCTTTGTTAGTTGTTGTTAATAGAGAATAGAGTAGCGTTTAGGCATGTATAAGGAAGCACAAGGGATTTGTTGGAAATGATTTATAAAACTCCATCAAATGCATTCATCAGGATTTAAATATTTTCACCTTGCTAACATTTCCCCTCGTAATTCATGCCATTTTTGTAGTTGTTGTACCATGGTAGACCGGAATGCAAAATGTGGGTGCGAAAGAATATTGCTTGGGTTTGAAACAAATTATTTTGGCATGTTTGAAGCCAACCTCCTACACTTCCAGTAAACTTTCATCATGTGCCATATAGGAGCAAAAGGGGGGATTATTTTGTTTATGGTGGCGGAAATCACTCCTTGGTACAAGAAGGCAAGATGTGCAAACACCGGGAAAGATACTTATGTTACTAATACTTGAGAGAGACACATGGTCTCATGGATATTATTAATTGCAATGTCTGTAGAAATGGGTATATTGGATAGGACCGTGGGTGGAAATAAGTGTCCATATTCAGGGGAAAATGTCCCCCAAAACATCTTGCATCCACTCAACCAACTCTTGATATAGACATCTTCACAAATAGGCTGGTAGTGTGAGGCATGTGCATGGTTTATTATCTCTTGTTGGACCATTGAATGGAGGGGAGTTGAGAGTAGGCTCGCGGACTGTTGGCAAAATGTTTAGTGCATATGCGAAATTAATCTCCACAACTTGGGTTGATTCGTTCCCCTCAGTATGGTCTCCTTACCAAAATATTTTATAATTATCATATAATTTGGTTCTTTATTTACAATAAAATAAAAATATTAAACTATTAGATACTTAAATAATTGGATATTTAACCAAACTATTAGTGCGAAACAATGAAACTCTGCCTTATGATTTACATTACCGACTTGCAATTTGACTGTCATCAGTGTTACTACCACAACCTTATACATTGCTAACTAGCGTACCAAAATTAGGTACGTGTGTCCGCTGGTGATGAGTGTTAGATGAGTCATCAATAAAATAACCATTTTTGTCTACCTTGTGACGTTAGAAAAAAACACCATGTTCAGAGACTTGTAAAACAACATTTTGAGCCCCCTAAAAGAGATGTTAAGGGTCGTATGCATTCCTTGTTATGAGGAGAGTCACATCAAGCCTTAGATCGATCATGATTGACCATTTGTGCTCTCTTCGCTACCCCTCTAGGAGTCCTATTACCCATTTTGCACTTTTAAGAAGCTACTAAAAATGAAAATTTGGTTTTCGTTTCGTCCCACTGTTTGAACCTTGAGGGAAGGAACACCTTTCCCCCTTCGCAAACCTATAATATTTATACTAGAAAATCACTAACAATCTTCAATTTGGGGAAAAACACTTTTCTAGATAGTTTTCTGAAGGGGTTTTTTAGGCCTCTAGATGTTGTTTGACTAGGTCAAACAAGACCAATTACGACCGGTGACTTTGGAAAAACCATCGCCATTTGTAAATTGTTTGCTAGGTTTGAACTCTATCACTTCCTATGAGCTGTTAGTACATAGGATTACTCATAGGAATCTACCCGTTGTGCATTTTCCCATCAGAAGATAGTTTTTGGACATGGTCTTTTAGCCTCCAAGCCAAAGTTAAACGTTTTCGCAACTAGTAGAAAAATGTGAAATACGGTCATAGGACCCTATTCAAGGCAATAAACCATCATGAAAACTTATTGAAACTTATAAACAACTAGATGAAACTCTCTCTTGTGGCTTGTTGTGTGAAATGTGACTTGTTGTAAAATAGTGTTTCTCTCTCTTCTCTTTCTTCCCTATCTCTTTCTCTCTCCTCCCTTAGTTAAGAAATGAAATGAATATATGCCCCTAACCCTTTCTTGTTGCGTGTGTATTATTATTATGATGTAAATGGATAATAAAAAACATTAATTATGCTAGGTTTTGGTGGATTTCATGCCAACATTTTGTTGACGATGTGGTGGTTGCAGGTATCGAGACTTGGAGGAGGTGAAGTGACACTAAAAATATCATTTTTGCATGTTATTTGAAAAAATGTAATTGTAGAGGTTGAACCAACATTTTTGTGATGTATTAAAAGAATTATTATTGAAATTTGATAATATGTACGAGATACTAGTTTTAGTGGTGCTTTGGGAAATGTGCATTTAACCATAGGTTTCATTTTGATTTAGATTTACGTATGGTAAAAAAGGGGGGTTGGATATATATGTTAAATGAAATTGAATTTAATATCTTATAGTGCATTTCCAGTGTGTAATTGATGATTAAATGAATGGTGTGTTGTGTCCTTTACCTTGAAAATGTAATAAAGAAATCTAAACAAAACAGTCAACCCTAATATAAAAATTCATTCATAACTTTTCTTCCTATGTGATTCATCTTAGCATATAAAACTAAAACCTTAGGATGAACTTAAATCTTTACACTCGATGGCACCTTCTAGCTTAGGTAAATAAGAGCCCTAGTTTGAGGTTGTTGTCATATCCTATATACTTAGAGGCATCATCGTGATCCCGATGGTTAGGAATGACATGGTTAAACTTTGTCTTGTGTAATGCCCACAAATTTGACGCACCAAAAATCACTAATAAAACCATGTTACAACACTCAGAAATTTATGGGAAAATTGTTTTTTGTTTAAAAAGGTTGCAAGAGTTATATTTATCAACTTTGTTTAATTAACTCCTTGTTAATAATCTCTACACGTTTAGAAGGTAGTCACAACCCTAATAAATAATAAATTATTATTAGTCTATTTTCCAAATCCAACTCGGTCTATAATTCCCCTTCTAGGGTTCCTTTTAATTTGTTTATTTAAATAATGACAACATTAATCCCATTGTTTACCCATTCAAAATTCTTCTTAATTTCATGGTTTAATCATTTCCTAAGTTGATTTAATTTTATTTCCCCTTGACGACTTAGCACTCCTATTCATTATTTAGTTATCTAACAATATATTTAAGTTCAAAATAATCTAATTCTTTTATAGCATTATTTAATTGTCCATGTACATTATTATAGGTTAAATCCCTAAAACAAAAGTCATCTATATATTTATCAATTTATAATAAAGGGGTCACAATCTATACTAACCCACTAAGAAAAACCCCTTTCACTTAATATACAAACCATTAATTTAAAACCCACATATCCCACTAAAATCCCATGACTTAAAAAGGGGAGGATTTAATCTCCACCCTCGGATTATACGGCCCTACCAAAAACTCAAACCACAATATTTTTTTATTATATAATATAAACTTGGTTTATAACCACTCACCAGACTAGATGGTTATATGAATGTTCATATTAGTTTATTTAATATTATAATATATATAGTATAATTATAAATATATTTCATTAAAATATATAAATATAATGTATATATTTATATATATAACTTATATACACACACACACACACACACACACACACACACATTTTTTTTACACACACACACACACACACACACACACACACACACACACACACACACACACACACACACACACACACACACACACACACACATATAAATATAATTTATATTATATATAACACATATATATAAAAACTCTTTTTTGTCTAACTAGATCATTTACAAGTTGAACTAAGATGCCTATAATTGTGAAATTTGCTCCAATTTTAGAGCACACTAGAAGGAATTAAGACAATAATTTTTGGAAGATAAAATTCACCATTTTCTTATTTTGCATTTATTTAGAAGGACAATAGTATAAAAAATCCAATGAAGTTCTTTATTTCTTTTACAACAAGAATGTCAACATTACCAAGGAAAGACAAGAATGTAAACACATGTCTTTCTGAGCAAGAAATCACTCTCAAGGGAATACACAAAGTAATCTTTTGATTTATTTTAAGATTTAGAATAACTTAGAATTTCCACTACCAAAGAACCATTTTCCCAATGAATTCATAATACAACTTTTTGATTTATTTTCATATTTGGGAGAGTTCCATTTCCATTATATTACAAATCTGAAAATTCTTCTTTCAATGATACAACACATAGTTTAATAAATAAATCTTTACAAGAACTCCTCTTTTAAAATGCAAGTAATACAAGCCTTCCACTCTAAGTGTAAACAACATGGCAACATTTACAAAAGTAGAATTCTTCCCTTAACGATACATATTTCCAGCTAACTTTGACAAAACAAGTATACAATAATACATTTACAAGAGTTTCCTTTTTTTTACAATACAAATACAATGCACTCCACACAAGGAGGTAACAACAAGAATAATTTACAAATATTTCTTAGTCTCATACAAACACCTCCATGCAAGGATTCACTTGGGCTCCTTCAAAATCTTCATCCTCCAATCACAAAACAAGGAAGGTGGAGTAGGAAACACTCTCCACCACACCAAAATTCCCATGAGGATGGGAATTCATCCTCCTCATTGGTCCCCGAACCCCAGCAATAGATCAATAGAGGATAATAAGCAACCATGGAAACTTCTTAAGGGCTTCAACATTACAACACTCAAGCCAACATTACATGCAAAACATTCAACACCAAACAAAATAGCACAAAATACAAATCCCAACACATAGGCTTATAATCCAAGCCAAGGGAGAATATAATAATGGGAGTCACCTCCTTTCATCTCCCAAATGAGTTAGGGCTTCCACCCAAAATACCTCCAAGTGCACATTCAACTTCTCAACATATCCCTTTTCCCTCCCAATGCAAAATACACAAAGTATAGCAATTTTATCATTGTATCTCTCCATAGGTGGAACTCCTACTCATAACCCCTCCACAATGTCTCACAATTCCCTTTTCCCTCCCAAAATGGTCCCATTTTATTTCTCCCACTCCTTAATTAAATTAATTAAGGCCAAAATCTACCCAACCCAAACAAATCACAAATATACAACCATTCATTTTCAAAACACACAAACAAGTAATTGAAAACCAATGGTGTAGACCCTACCTTTCCATTCTGACCTCCACAATATTCAATACACAAGACTCAATCCCTCCCACAATTAAGTGAATCACCAAAGGAAATCCTCTAAAAGCTCCAAGCAATAAATCCTAGCCAATTCCAAGAGAGCAAGTGTGCAAAATGAAAATAAGTAACCCCCAAAACTTCAACACAACATCAATAAATGGAAAGAGGAGGTGAAGAGGTGAGGTGGCTCCATATAGGATGCCACATCCCATCTCCTCCAATCCACCTCACTTAGTCAAACACAAATACCAAGACCAATCAATAGGTTTTTTGAGGATATGAAAAATTTAAATTGCACACAAAGCACTACTACATGCCTCAAAGGACATAATCAAAGAATTTTTAAGAGAGTGCAATAAATTTTCTCTTTTCTCCCCCAAAACACATAATGAGGCCTAAAATCAACCCCCCACACAATAGGTATATTTGGTGGGTGACTTTAAGAGGCATGGGACAATATTAACTTGTCCCATAAGCCTCTAAAATTGGATCCAAAGTCAAATTTAGATATTTGATGGATGGGTTGAGTGTACACATCAAAATAAATTAAAATCTCACTCAAATAAAAATATCCCAAGGACTATCTACCCCAATTAAATACCCCTTTGTCACATCTCCAATTAACTTACTTAACAATATTAGTCAACTAAAACAAAAGCACATTAAATAAAAATAATAAAGTGGAAATACATCACAATAAAAGAATACACATACTCACAAAATAATTAAAATTAAAATGGAAAGCACACATAACCCATAGTCACATTTTTGAGGTCATCCCCCCATGGGAACCTCCTAACAACTTAACCAAGAACACAACAATATACATGACACAAATTTTCCAAGGTGACCTTGTTGCTAATATCCAATATTCCTTCGTTGTTGGTCTCCTAACCCCCTTCTTTTTATCGTGATACAATTTCCTGTAACCAATCAAACAATACTCATTTGGCCTCAAAGCCGCATAAAATACATCAAGAAATAAAACATACATATTTATCATCTAACAACATCATATATGTAATTGGGTCATCATCATCAAAATTAGGAATTATATCAATTAATTGAAACCACTGAACATCTCAAATTTTTTTACTAAGTCATCAGTAAGATCATGAGGTTATTCCAACATCAAAATCTAGAGCGTCAGTATACCATGAAACAATACTAGATCACCATCTATCAATGTCTACTAATATTCCATATCATTTGTAATATAAATCATAACATATTAATAATGTCCATCTATCAATGTCTACAAATCACAATACAATAATAATGTTTATCTATCAATGTTTGCACATCAAAATATAACAATAATGTCCATGTCTCTATTCCATAGTAATAAAATTCATAGCAAGAAAATTTTGAAGAGGAGTGGGCCTACATCTTGATTATTTGGTTCCCTCCTAGGATTGGTAATCGTATGTGTAGGAAGGAGAATGTGTTCTCTTAAGGTATTACTCCATGGGAAACCAACATTAAACATAGTTTAAAACCATGTTGGTCTGATACATGTGTTGAGTGAAGGGTGTTGTGTGGCAAAGATCGTCAAATACCCTTGAAAGTCACCTTTAAGAGTTGGGATCGTAAATGAACTTGATACCCAATCTCATTTATCATTTGTGTTTTATGGAGCAATACTAAGAGTTAATTGTGAAACTTAACAACATTTTAATTTAAGATTAGTTGGTGAAAATTTATCTGTAAGATGACATGCTTGGAGAAAGGTAAAATTTATATCATTCATATAACGTGTTTAAACCATCTTGTGGTGAGAAAAAGTTTCTACATTGTGTAAATTCTAATGTGAACCTTAACCCTTTAAACAATGGGATATTCCATCTTTCTCTCCCACTTGTCCTATTATATAATGGATGTATGATGTGAAACTATGTGATCATGTTCTTAGAGATAAATCCCCTAAGATAGGGACTAGTAGTCTCATGAGGATACAAATGCCCTATTAGCAAATAGGTTACACAATTCACTACAAAAGGTACATGAACCTAGTTAGGGAAAAACCCTCTTATGTTGGAAATAAAATGATACTCAGGAAACCTAATCTAGAAACAAAAATAAGGAAGTATGTTGTCATGTTAAGTGCCTTCGAACCCTTAACTAATTGTTGGAGCATAACTATAATAAAATTGTAATTGATGTTTGTCCTTAGGAAGTGTAATTGTGAGATATTATTCCATAGGTAAAGTGAAACATGTCTTCCTTGTAATGTGATTAAACACTCTTTTTGTGGATAAAGAACCTATTTCATATATAATACTTATTGTGTACTAAATCAATTATCAATCTATAAATGAGTGAAATAAACGCAACCCTAAATCCTTAAAAAAAATGTGAACTTCATCGCAATTGGAATTACACTTGTTCCATTGTGTAACAGATGTATGATATAAGATCAAGATGCATGCCCTTAGGATTAAATCCTAGGGATAAGACCTAACAGCCTTGTGTGTATGTAAATAGCCTTGTGTGTAAATAAATACCCTATTAATGTATAAGTGATTTAACCAAGTAATTCAAATAATTTAGATGATCCTTATTCAATGAGATACACCATAAGTTAAATGTTAAATGATATAAAGGAAATTTAGTAAAAGAGGAAAAGGAATGTATGATTCACATATTATGAGACTTTCTAGAACTTAAGCTAAATATTGAAACATCATTATAATAAGTGTGTAATTCTAAAAATATCGTGTCGTGGGAATACCCTACCTATAAGTTTATACTGTAGTTGAATCATTATGTTTTGCCTTGTTATTTGGGAATAAAAAGTGGCTTGATGTGCATCACGTGTTTTCATGTTATCTATGTGGGTTAATGTTTGTGCAAAGATATAATGTGTTGTGTGTTGTCCTAAGTGATCTCCTGTAGTGTCGTGTATACTACAATGTAAGTCAAAGAAAATTTATTCCGCTATTATTACTATTGTATTTGTGTGTGAAAAATGTGGACGTGATTACAAAAGTTGAAATGAAAAACAATAGAATGCTCCCACTTTGCATGAAAAGTGAAATGATGGAGGAGATTAAAGCAAGTTTTAAGGCATCAAGTCAAGATCAAGTATGGGTATGGCATTTGAGGTATGGTCATCTAAACTTCAAAAGATTGTGTTTGTTGCAAAAAAAGGAAATGGTAAAAGGTTTTCCCCCTATTGAAGCACCATTGAGCTTATGTGAAAGTTGTATTTTGGCCAAGTAACATAGAGAGAGTTTTCAAAAGGAAAGATCTTGGGCACCTTTAGAAATTGTGCATACAGATATATGTGGTCCAATGAAAACACCATCATTAGGGGGAAGCATTTATTTTCTAACATTCATTGATGATTGTAGTTAAAAAACATGGGTTTATTTTCTTAAATATAAATCTGAGGTATTTGGAAAGTTCAAGGAATTCAAAGCATTGGTTGAAACAAATTGGCCAATCCATCAAGGTATTAAGATCAGATAGAGGAGGAGAATATAAGTTGAATTATTTTTTGGATTATTGCAGGTATCATGGAATAAAGAAGCAGTACACTACAAGGTACATATCTCACCAGAATTGTGTTGAAAAAAGGAAGAATCATACAATAATGGAGATGGAAAGGAGCATGTTGAAAGGAAAGAATCTATCTAATGAATATTGGGTTGAAACAGTGGCTTGTTTCTTTTATATATTGAATAGGATTCCAACAAATATTGTGAGGAACATGATTCCACAACAAGCATGGAGTGGTAAGCATCATAGTGTTTCTCATTTTAGAGTATTTGGTTGTATTGCATATGCACATGTGCCTAAAGAAACAAGGATTAAATTGGATGACAAAAGTGAAAAATGCATTTTTATTTTTTATAATGAACAATCTAAGGCATAAAAGTTGTTCAATCCTATAACCAAGGAAGTCATTGTAAGTAGAGATGTTCTATTAAAAGAAGAAGAATCTTGGGATGGAAATATAGACAAGACAATTACAGGTACAATGGAAATTCCATATGAAGACAAAGGTCAAGGAGACTAAGGGAAACAAGGAGAACAATCAAATGATCAACGAGGGACATCAAAAAGAGAAAACTCAAAAAGCCAAGTTGATCAAGGAGAAACATTAATTTCACAAGTAAGTAATGACTCAAATCCCACACTTGCATCATTGATACCAAGACTAAGAGGGAAAAATACTAGAAACTTACAAGAAATATATGATCAAGGAGATAGGATAGATTTGCAGTCTAATTTTTCTTTATTTTCCCAAGATTCTATATATTTTTAAGATGTAATTAAGTAAGAACATTAGATTAATTCAATGAATGATGAAATGGAATCTATTGAAAAAAATGATACATGGGATCTAGTTGATTTACCCAAGGATAAAGAATCCATATGTGTGAAAAGGATTTATAAAACTAAATATAAGGCAAATGGATAATTTGACAAATATAAGGCAAGATTAGTAGCTGAGGGATTTACACAAGAATATGGAATTGATTACAATGAAACATTTTCCCCCGTAGCAAGACTTAATACTGTTAGAATGGTACTAGAAATTGCAGCTGAAAACAAAAGGAAGGTTTCTCAAATGGATGTTAAATCATCTTTCTTGAATGGTTATCTATAAGAAAAATTTTATGTGCAGCATCCATCAGGGTATAAAGTAAAAGGATGTGAAGACAAGGTTTACGATTTGGAGAAGGCACTTTATATATTAAAGCAAGCACCAAGAGTATGGTTCGGCAAGATAGATTCATACATTATAAAGAATGGATTCAACAAAAGTACTAGTGAGCCTACTCTATGCACCAAAGTCAATGAGAAAGGTCAAATTTTAATTGTATGGTTTGTATGTTGATGATTTGATATTTACAGGAAATCTTTCTATAAGCAATGGCAAAATAATTTGAGATGACAGATTTGGGATTGATGAAATATTTTCTTGGGATTGAAGTCATACCAAATGATAATGGGATTTTCATTTATCAACGTAAATATGAAAAATATGTATTGAAAGGGTTTAGAATGATAAATTGAAGTCTAGTTTTTACACCTGTGGTAGTGGCCACAAAACTAAGTAGAGAAGATAATGAGACAAATTTTCTTTCAACTATATTCAGAAAATTGGTAGGCAATTTGATGTATCTTATAGCAACTAGGCCAGATATAATGTATGGAGTTAGTTTGATTTCAAGATTCATGGATTCACCAAATAACTCGCATTGGCAAGTAGGAAAAAGTTTTTGAAGGTATATTGCAAGAACTATGAATTATGGCATAATGCATTCTACTTCAGATGTTTTTCAGTTAATTGGATATACAGATAGTGAATTTATAGGAATTATAGATGATAGAAAAAGTACATCTAGATATAAATTTCATCTTGGAACATGTATTGTATCATGGGCATCAAATAAACAACCAATAGTGATAATCTCATCAGGAGAAGCAGAGTATGTAGTAGGTACATCAACAGCATGTCAAGAAGTTTGGATGTGAATAATATTGAAGGATTTAATGCATGAGAAAGAGGAGCCTATAAAAATCTATTGTGACAACAAGTGAACCATTTCACTATCAAAGATTCATGTTTTCCACAGGAGGAAAAATCACATTGACACTAGATATCACTTCATCCGAGAATTGGTCAACAATGGAGAACTCATTCTACAGCATTGCAGATCAAAGGAGAAACTTGCAAACATATTCACAAAGGCATTAGCACAAGAACAATTTTAGTATTTGAGAGAAATTTTGGGCATTGTAAATATTTATGTAATTATTTATTAATAGTAGAAATTAGGGGGTAGTGTTTAAAAAAAGTAATTTCTACCACCTCCATCCCCTCCAACTTCCTGCAATTAATTCCAAAAATTTACCAACAACTTCTCCATGAAATAAATTCCAACCTCACCATCGACTCCATTAATTTCTTCGGTCATGTTCACATGCATCTAGAATGGTCTGTGATCGTCTGTGATTAAAAAAACATGTGAAAATAAACTCCAAAAACATCTATAAAAGGATGATAATGTAATCATTTCAGGCAGGCATTAGTGGCAATAAATTTTATTTCTTTCTTGTGTCATAACACATCTGCATCTATTTGTTTTTTTCTTCATCTCTGCCCACAATATTTTTGACAAGAAGAAAATAGTTTTAATTATGTGCTAGTATATAGTAGTAAAGAAGCTACCTTGAGCATTTCTTTCAAAATCTCGCCATCCTCCTCGTGAGGTAGTATTTTCTTCTCCTCAATGTCATTCATGCTTTTCATATAAAATAGTTTGATGTAGATCAATAATATTAGACATAAATTTTATGCTCTATCTGAATAAGATCATCTTCTCTCTCAAATTTTTTGATGATGATCACAGAATGTGATGGAAATTTTCGATAAAAAAACTCTCGCATAGTTCTTAAGTGATGATAAACTTACATTCAATCGCATTAATATTTAAAAACATAAAAAACCATTGTACTTACCTTTTAAGAATAATAAGCTCCTCTTTAATAGTCCTCATTTCTTCTGCTTCAAAGGGAGTTATGCCTACTCTATAACCATTCAAGGAACTATATCTCCAGGCTTCTATCTAGAGGGAGGAATCCACCAAGGATATTGAATGTCAACCTATTTGTGTATCTCCTTAAGGCTAACATCTTCAATCTAGTACTCCATGGCTCCCTCTGAATTATGACAGAACTTGAACCACTCTCCATTTGTGATAACAGTATTAAGCATATGTTTCAATAAATGATCAAGAATCCCCGTATCCGCAATGTGATTTTTTTCCTCTTCTCTCAGCGTATGTTGCAAGATAGGATTTCATGGCACGGGTCCCTTATCATACATTATAGCAAAAATATTTTGTTACACTGCCGTATAACTACAAACATATGGAAAAATAGTTCTTTAGTACATGAAAATTTAGAAACCTTTGCCAAGTATTCATCCTTAATTTTCTTACCTTTCCCAAATCCATCTGCCTTGCATATCCTTAGGGAGTTTGATCATTCTCAATTTTACTTTTTCTTCAGGGATTCTAGAGAGTGTGATATCATCCTCATCTAATGCAAAGTGCCACCGCTTTGGTTGGGAGATCATCCTAATTAGTGTGTGTGTGTGTGTGTGTATATATATATATATATCTTAAATACATTTATCTATAAAAAAAAATTGGAGTGACCATGTTCCATGATCACTCCTCAACTAAGAGGTTTGCATCAAGCATCACCTTTTACACCATGTAGAAAAAAATAGTTGTAATTGATCGGAAGAAGATGAGCAGTGTGTGTAATTAGCATTGCAATGTGCATTTTTCACACTCAAAAACCTTAATATTACCTTATTATAGTGGTAAAGAAGGTCATTTGTTGTAAGTAAATAGGGAAAGGAAAGGAAAAAATATTTAGGGGACATAAATGAGTTGGTATAAGCCATGAGTTTTTCTTAGTCATTAAAATGTGATTAAGTATTAATAATATTGAGAAATGGTTGGTGAAAATAACCCTATGTTGAGTCAAAACCATATTGAGGAGAGATAGTTCACAAGTGATAGGTATTTGGAATATTTTTAGAATGGCTACCCATATGATTGTCTTTCACACATTGGCACGTCTTTGAAAGGAGGCATTTTCCCCATGTCATCAAAACAAAAAAATTGAGTTGATTTGGAGCATGCTTCTGTGCTTTACATTAATTTGAAGAAATTTCACCATATAGTTCCTTCCTTCTGGCCATGATTCTTCACATTTCCTTTGAAATCTAATTAAATTTAAGGTTTGAAACTCGTTTATAAAATTTTATGCCACTTCACTTAAATAAATAATGCTTTATAATTTTACATATCTCATTATGAACAATATGAATCCATTCTACTATTTATTTTCTTTATTTATTATCACATCATTACATTTCCCACAAATTGGGCTTAAAAATAATGCTTTTTTGTGCTAATAGCCATTTTATAATGTAAAATTATAGATTTATCATTTACATACATGGTAAATCTTTATTATAAGTTCCAAAACCTTGCTACAACAATGAACACCAATATAATTTAACTCAATCAAGATGTGAATCATATGCAAGTTAATTCTCAAGGTGTGCCTTTTATTCCTCTCTCACTTATGCTATGTGCCTTTGATAACATATAAACTTTACTCCATTTTTTATAACGAAACCTTACCTTGTGATCTCAGACACTAGATCATATTGATGATTCTTTGGCATCAACTACTAATTGACATAATTTAATATTTCATATGATTTTATACTCCTTTTAAGTATTATTATAATAAATTGTAACTCATTTTTTTCCCATAACTAAATTTTTTTTTAAATCAATTAACAATTTTTAAACAATGTGCTTATTAAATTAAGTTTAATCTAGCTAATAACTCTTATGTGTTTAAAAATTTTGTAGCTAAGAAGGATGCATTTTCAACTCTCCCTTCATTCCACTCTACATGAGCAACCATACAATATTTAGTATGTTCACATTTACCTTTATCTAGGTTGAGAGAAGTTATGCTTCCATCCTTAAATGTTTGCAACGAAAGTCAATTTCTTAACTTCGTATTTTTTTATCTAACATATATATATAGTAAGGGTACGATGAACAAACAATGCAATCAACTACTTGCATTACTTTGGCCAAATTTTCCTGATATGCATAAAAAACTTATCCTGAGACCACACAAAATTCTTAGGAATATAGTCTTATATCACCAAACAATTATCTCAACACAGTTATCTGGATATTTTTGTTTAAGAAGGTGAACATGTTAAGAAAGAGGGAGTGTGTTCTTTACAGGACCATCTCCATAAATGAAAATAACCACGACTTACTCCGGGTATTTACAAAATAGGGAGAGACCACGTAATGGATTTACTGCCATTACGTCCTATTTCCCTCTTTCATAACTACCCCTAATTAGGACTATGTCAAGATATTTGAAAGATAACATAAGACTACATCCAATATATAACGCCTTTAAGGTTTTCTACTCGCAAGAATATTTCATCTTGTGATAGCTTCTATGAGATTTAATTTAATCCTTTTTTACCTAAGGTATAGTCGAAAATCTTACTTAATACTTCTTAAATTCGTTTGATTGTGTTTCCCATAACTTTTATAACTTATTCGTGTTATAGAGGAAACTATTAATTACCCTCTTGTAAGGTCATCTTGTTAAAGTTATAAGTTGCCAAATCAAAGGTTAATTTAGTTTATTAATTGTTATCTTATATGATAGAGAAGATAATGGAATTTACTTGCAAAGGTTAACTTAATATTTCATAAAAAAATAACGATTAAAAGTAATCTTTTTGCATTAACCATGTCCACTTTATTCTCAACTAGGAGTTTAATTAGTCACGTTCACTATTATTGTATCTTCTTATTATGAAGTATAGATGTTATCGATATTATTCATGGTCAATATACATTTTACTTTATAAATTCATTAATGATCAATATTATTAATTCCATGATAAACATTCTATTCAACAACTTGCTTTCTGATATTTTGATTTAATCACGAGATTAGTTAAGTGAGGGATATAGATTAAGTAACAACTTAATAATTCATCTAAAGGTCTTTTGACCTATTATTTAATTCATATATCAGCAGCACCTTGTATGAATACATAGCCATTTGAATAGGAACGTAGATAATATCCACATATATACATACATACATACATACATATCATTTTCGATTAAGTAGGCCATTCATTTCCTTATTAACATAGAAAAACACTAAGTTGCAAAACCAACTACATCATAATAAATATAACAAAATTGATAATTAGGGTTATACATCGGGATCATATACCCATCCTTCAAGTTAGGATTTCTACTTAAAATATTTTAATACAAACTAATTTAATTTAATTTGAATTAAATATAATATTACATAGTCACTACTGAACCAAATTATGTATAAATTCTAAAATATAGAAATGATACAAGAAAACTAAGATTTAAAATATGAAACCCTGATAAAGAGATAGAGATAAGAAGACTTAGTTAATTTATGCTTGACTTAGAACTGATCTAGACTCGAAAAAGTGTTGAACAAGATGGGAAAAGTGTCATTACTACTCACTGTAAATTGTAAAATGCAATAAGGGTAAGTGCACCAAATTGGGGGGTAAAAAGTTGACAAAAACCTGAAAATGAACTAAACACAATCGTGTTTTTCAATAACGCGATCGCATTATGTTTTCATATATTATTTCTTTATACTTTTATTTTCGTATACCTCAAATTTATTTTAGTAAATATAAGATGTTAGGTTCACTCTGCACCTGATGGAAGTGGTTCCGTAGCTCTAGTAGTTATTATCTAGAATATAGTTTTTCAAAATATAATATGGTCAGTACTTATTCATTTGTAGGATGTCAATAATGACCTAAAACTTTCATGCCATATCTATTGTAGTTGTTCTTTGTTTTTGGAAAACATAAAGTCATTTTGTAGGTTTTTTTACCTTCCGGATTGGATTTTGGCACTACCACTGCTTGAATTTATACCAATTTTAAAATTTGGTCCATAATTCACTTTAATTACCACGAAACAAACCTATGATGCTTGTCTACTTCTTACTAAAATGAGATCCTCACTTTATAGATAGAGGATTGCTCCCTCAATGGGATTCTTGTCCTATGGAAAAAATGAGGTGATTGTAATGTGCCTCCTCCTTAAGGTGTGATCACACTACTATTTGTTGAATGATTTTTTATGAATAGTACCAAGTGAATTACATCAAATGAACTTATATGATTACTCATTCTTAGAAACATGGTGCTCCATATAAAGATCATCCCTTCACCTTTCCTGGCTCTAAAATCATTATTTCATGGAATCAAATTCAAGATTCTCATACATGTATTTACTCATATGTATCTCATGGAGATATACGATGCCTTAATACTTCATACATGATGGTCCTGATACCTCAGTGGCATGACTAGCTCATTTTAGCTTGTTCTTTGGAGAGATTTGGGTACAATGACACGGTCAGGATATGATGATCATCAAGTCACTCCTTGAGATCCACATTTCACATTTGAATATGATGAATCCTTCACAATTTAATTTATTTACCAAGATGAAACATGGGTGTAATCATGCTTATGGTACATGGGCACTTTTTATTCTCAAGTTGTTCCTCATAGAAATGGGTTTCCACCTCTAGATAGGGGATGAATCCTTGAATTAAATTTGAGTATGATTTACATGTTCTTGACCTCCATACTTCACTGAAACACTAAAAATCACATTTTATGATCAATGAAACTATTCTAAAAATCTAATTTTGCATGCAACTCAAAATTTAGGTCATATTTCATTTTGAACTTAGAGGGGCATTTGGAGAGTTTTACAGTACCTAAAGAAATATTTAATCCTTAAATGAATGTTTATTATTCCACCTTATATATTATTCTAATATCCTTTCAATTCCTATTTTTTTCATCCTAAATCTTTCCATAACTCCTGGAATCATCCAGAGAAGTCAGCTTTTATCATTTTTTCTTTCATTCCTTACACCTGAAAACCCGATCTTAAAAAGAATACTCCTAAATGAGATTTTATTTCCTAAACTTTCCTAAATTTACTTAGAAATCTTCAATTCTCTCTGAAATCATCCTCAGATGATTTATATTTTCTCTAAAAAATTCTGAAGGGTGTTTAGATACATAATGGCCAAAAATGGCCTTTTTAGGCCTTCAAAGGAAGTAGTCTCTCATAAAAACTTAATGATTTGATCGATCACCACAAATACTATTCCTTACACACTGAATGATATTATTAGGAATTTCCTTTGGGTTAGGGTTTATGATTTATGGTTTAGGTTTTAAGGCTCAACATTTGGGGTTTAGAGTTTAGGGATTAGTGTTTAGGGCTCATGGTTCAGGTTTCAGGGTTTAGGGCTCTGGGTTCAAGGTTCACTATTTAGGTTTTATGGTTTAAGGTTTAGAGTTTAGGATTTATAGCTAAGGGTTAAGGTTTGATGGTTTAAGATTTAAGGTTTAGGGTTTAGGGCTCAAGGTTCAGAGTTTAGGGTTTAGAGTTTAATGTTTAGGGCTCATGGTTCAGGTTTAAGGGTTTAGGGTTTAGGGCTCAAGGTTTAGGTTTCACATTTAAGGTTTTATAGTTTAAGGTTTAGAGTTTAGGATTTATGGCTCAGGGTTAATGGTTGAGGTTTTATGATTTAAGGTTTAGGGCTTAGGGCTCATGGCTCAAGGTTTAGGTTTCATAGTTTAGGCTTTAGTGTTTAGTGTTTAGGATTTAGGGTTTAAGGTTTAGGGTTTAGAGATTCAATGTTTAGATTTTAGGGATTAATTTATATGAATAAAATTTTATTTTAGCATTACAGAAGCAATTCCACTATTCAACTTACGATAATAAGACATGTACAAAATGGAATTGAATAAGATGTTTTTTGGAATTATAAAGTGAAGGCCACGTAAGTAAAAATACTCATCTTGTAACTAATAAATTGTTTGTAGCAGGATAAATTATATTGTAATATCATCCTTATTCACATGTTTGACATATCATTCAGTATGATAGAAAGAGAAGGGCTTCACACATGAGTAAAATGGTGAGCGAGGGTGGAGTCCAATTCACTGACAGCAACGAGTTGTTTACATAAATTTGTATGCATGGAATTTGAAAGAATCAAAATTTGATTTATAATGGTAGTTGGCATATGAGGATGAAAACCATACTATGTGCCATATACTAATACTTTAGTTCAATTAAAATTTTGTAACATAATGTTCAAGATCACTCTCGAGGTGACCGTCGGGGTTAATCCAACTCCCTATTCTATATTTTCCTTTATAGGTTTGATTTGGTTTGTGGGCCCGTGCAGGAAAACTCTTCTTTAATAGGTTATAGGTACCTTCAGCAATCAAAGAGTGACTATTAGGGGATCAACACGAAGTAAAAATGAAGACCTCGTGACACACCAGAAATTAAATCTTGAGCTCTTGTCCAGTCACCAACACCCAGAATCACTCTCCAGCGCCCATACGCCCTTGACATATCCTAGGTGACCATATCTGACCTCATCACAGGTAAGTACACCAAGTTGGGGGGCCAAAAGGAAGTCTTAAGTGGACACATATTTATGAAAAAATTAAAACTTCAACTTGTATGATTTTTTGAAAATAGTTACACTCAAAATTGGAAGATGTTTTATAAATATGAATCGTAGAATTTTGAGTCTAGCTTGTAGGATACTAAATTTTATTGAAAAAAAATAAGCTTAAGTGGGTAAAATAACTAAAATACCAACAAGTACTCATGTTTTTGTTAAAAAACATAATAGAGTGACTATCATGCCCCCAACCATTTTTGAGCAACATTTAGTATTTTTGAAAACCCTTTTGTAGAAAGATAGCTAAGAGCATCTAGTTTGGGCTACATTTTTTATAGATTTTTTAGAGAATTTTTTTTTAATGATTCTCCCAGTACAAAAATTTTTAATTTAAAAACATAATGGAGCTCCCACCGTGCCCCCACCTAACGACCTAAAAAAATCAAAAATTAGATTTTTTTTTAATGTGTATAGAATTACGTCTAGTTTGGGATAGTATAAATTTTTTCCAATTTCGATGAGCCAAAAAAAGATATATGGAAAACTATAGACATGTTTTAACTTCAAAAAAGATCTATAAAAATGCATTGTTAGAAAAAAAAAATATGGAAACCTTATATTAGTCAAAAATTTGAAAAATTATATTTTTAGAAAGTAGAAACTCTACTTTATGTCATGCTATAATTTTTTTTAAAACGAATCAATTATTTTATGTTGATTTATGATGGGGGAAGAGAGATTTTTGCATTTTCCTACAAAAACACATTGTTTTTTGTGTTTTTGCAAGTCCATGCCTCAGGTTTGGGGATCCAAACTGGATCTCCAAGCCTCAAGGCATGGATTGGAAAAGTAAAAAAACATAATGTGTATGCGATATAACGCGTACACGATATAACGTGTATGCATTCCTAATAGTATAAGAATGATATTTTATGATAAGTATAACTTTTTCATTTATTATTATTTATATTTTATTATTTCTTATACTTTAAATTTATTGTAGTTAATATAATATGTTAGGGTCACTCTGCACCTTATGGAACTAGTCTCATAGCTCCATATGTCATGATTTAGAAGATAGTTTTTTATAGTATAATATGTTCAGTACATAGGTAATTTTCAGGATTTCAGCATTCAACCTAAATATTTTAGCATTTAAAATCTACAATCAAAACATTATACCCTAAATGTTAAAACCTAGGCCCTAAACCTTAACCCTAAGCCCTTAACCCTAGACCTCAAACCCTAAACCATGATCCCTAAACCCCAAAACCTAAACCATAAGCCCTAAACCCTAAACCTTAAACATCTAGCCCTTACCCATGAGCCCTAAACCCTAAGCCTCAAGCCTTAAGCCCTAAAATATGAGCCCTAATCCCTAAACACTAAACCCTAAACCCTAAACCCTAAACCACAAACCGTGATCCATAAATACTAAACCCTAAACCCTAAAAACTAAATCCTAAACCCTAAACCCTGACCCCAAACCCTAAACCCTAAATCCTAAACCATAAACTGTAAACCCTAAACATTAAATCTTAAAACAGAAACCCTAAGTTCTAAACCCTAAGCCTTAAACACTAAACCCTACAACTTGAACTCTGTGACCTAAACCTTAAACCCTAAACCCTAAAATACAAACCCTAAAACCAAAATAATAAACCCTAAACCTTAAACACTAAATCTTGAACCCTAAACCCTAAAACCTAAACCATTAACCCTAAACAATAAACCCTAAACCTTAAACCTTGAACCCTAATTCATGAGCCGTAAACGCTAAACCCTAAATCTTGAGCCCTTATCCGTGAGCCCTAAACCCTATACCATGTGCCTTAAGCCCTAATCCCTAAACCCTAAACCCTAAACCATGAACTATGAGTCCTAAATGTTAAACCCTAAAAACTAAATCATAAATCCTAAACCCTGACTTTAAACCCTAAAAATGAAAACATAAACCATAAACCATGAATCCTAAACCCTAAACCATAAAACCTAAATACTAAATCCTAAACCCTAAATCCTAAGTCATAAGCCCTAAACCCTAAACCCTTAACCTTAAACCCTGAGCCCTAAGTACTAAATCCTAAACCGTGAACTTTGCAACCTAAACCTTAAACCCTCAACCCTTAACCCTGACCCCTAAACCCTAAACCCTAATCCCTAAAACCAAAATAATAAACCCTAAACCATAAACCCTAAACCCTAAGCCTTAAACCCTAAACCCTAAAATCTAAGCCTTGAACCCCACACCCAGATTCCTGAGCCCTAAACCATAAACCATGTACTTTAAGCTGTAAACCCTAAAGCGTGAGCCCTAAACCAAAAACCCTAAACCTTTATCCCTAAACACTAAATTCTAAACCCTAAACCCTAAACCTTAAACCTTAAACCCTAAACACTAAATCTTTAACCCTAAACCCTAAACCCTAAACACTAAACCCTAAACCCTAACCATAAACCCTAAACCCTTAACCCTTAACCCTTAACCCTAAAACCTAAACCCTAAACCCTAAACCTAAACCCTAAATCCTAAACCATTAACCCTAAAACTTGAACCTTGAACCTTGAACCCTATACCCTAAACCATGAGCCTTAAACCCTAAACCCTAAACCCCAAACCCTGAGCCCAAAAACCTAAACCCTAAACCCTAAACACTAAATCCTAAACCCTATAACCTTATCCCAAAATACTAAACCCTCAACCCTCAATCTTAAGCCCTAAACCCTAAATCCTGAGCCCTAAACCCTAAACACTAAAACCCAAACCCTAAACACTGAGACCAAATATTCATTCATTCATAAATTAATTCTATGGCTCTATAGTCTTATCAGTTAATCCCACATTTGGTAGTTCTACGAGAATATTTATATGCCAATATACCATTATCCTTATGCCAATGGAGTGATGTTACAATGGAAGTGGTCCTCGTATTAATATAATAGTTTTTTTTGTATAATAATTCAACCTTTCCCTCTCTTCCTTTGTTTCTTTTTAATTTCTTATAAAACTTATTCAATTGTAGTAACAGAATCACACACTTACTACTATTATTATACCACCAAGTATGTTGTTTTATAAATGGCAGGGACTTTTTTAGTGGTGAATATTCGTAATTTGGCGAATATTCCATTTTTGGAAAATTTCCAATATAAATTGTTTTAGGGGCTGGCTTCGCCTACCGTTAAAAACTACTCCTATATAAACCTAGGTAATTTACCTAGTAGTATATTAGTTACTTACTGAGGTACCATCCAAATTTCTTGTAAATTACAAGAAAAAAAAGCGTGGATCAGATTCTCAAATAGGTTGTAGCAAACTTGCAACAGGAAAGTTTCACTGACGCACGACAAGGAAGATTTTCATTTCCAGGTGGGTGACAATATAGTGTTGTTGACATGTGACAAGAGAAGGTGTTGATGTGTGACAAGAGGGTTGTTGACACGTGACAAGAGGGTTGTTGTCGCGCGACAAGAGGTTTGTTAACATGTGACAAGAGGGTTGTTGACATGTGACAAGGGAAGGTTACAGGTGGGCAAAAAATGAGTTTTGTTGACGAGCGATAAGGGGGTTGCAAATGGTCAAAAAAACTCAGCATTTTTTTTGTGTCTAGCGATCCCTACTGTCGCACGACAACAAACCTTGTTGTCACATGACAGTAAGGCTTGTTGTAGTGCGAAAACAAGGCTTGTTTTCATGCGATAGTAAGGCTTGTTCTCATGTGACAAAAAACCTTACTGTCACCTAACATCAAAAAAATATTGAGTGCTCCCCCTTAAGAAAATGAGAGGTGAAAATTTTACTCTAAAATCCCAAAAAAATTGCCTTTCCGAAGAAATTGGTTCGAGGTATATTCATTGGGATTCCACCTCAAATTTACCATAGGCTTCTTAAAATGAACCCTGATATATGGATCTTGTGTAAGAAAAGTATTCACTAAAATTTTACCCATCCCCTACTCCAAACACCAGTCTAGTTGGTCTTTTGTCGTTGTTTGTCTTACACAGTCATCACTCACTGACACAACTCTTAGGGAGTCTTAGCTATCATTGTTCACTCGGTTTTCATCTCTATTCTTTGACTAAGGTGCCTAGGGAGGGATTAGGGTGCCTGGGGCACCATGGTCCCAATTTTTAGGTGCCCGTGTCCCTATCACACTGGGTTTTAATTTAAACATTTAAGGTTGGTATCTTTGTTTTTCCCTCTCACCTCTCTAGGTACTAGTCGGCATGTCGGCTCATTAGTGTTGAAATTTGAGCGAGAGATCCCTATGTAAACACAACATACATACTACCTTATGGGAAAACTATTGCTACTAAGGGCTAGTTATCTACATAGAGTAAGGGACTGTATTTGGGCACTATTTCGCATCACACATTGCATAGGAAATGGGATTCTATTATATTCCATCCACCATTTTTCATTCTAACTAGTTATTTCCCATTATCTTTACGTCATTAGCGTTAGGGAATCCTAGGCATGTTATTGCACACACAATCACACTGAACTACATTGGGTCTGAGATGTAGTGCAATGCTTAGTTGTAATTCCACCGTTATGGTCGCTAAGGACAGTGTGACCCCTTCATATGCATCTTTCTTTCTTTTATGGTTTGTTGCTTTATGTGGGGTTTTACAAGTGATTCATCGATGCAGGTTTACAGTGTCATTAGCAAAAGAAAGTACAACATCTATGCAAACAAAGTTGAAGTATTATGAATACTTAGTGACCATACCAGGACCAGATTCTGAGTTGTTCCATAGATCAGGGTGCCTAGATTTCAGACCAGGGTGCCCCATACACCATCATTCTTCCCCACACGCCCTAGTATGGATAGATCTACCTTCACTACAATTTTCTGAAGTATGTTATGACGCTTTTTTCTGCCATTTTCTCACTTAGTTCAGTCCCAAATCACTACAAGGTAAGTTCATCTCAGGTTATTACCTTTCCCCTTTGATTGAACACTTCATTTGAAATATCAAATAAATACTCACATTTGTATTTCAGTATACTACATTTATTGCATTGTTGTACTCTTATATTCATATTAAAACTCAGATTTTAAGAATCATTTTGGTGAACCCTTAGATTAGGATATTTTTCCCTAGGATCCGCTACAAACCCTAATGGCTAAGGATAGCTCTTCTCCTTCTCATCTCATCATGCCTCTTGTTAGCATCAATACAATCTATGATGAGGTCATTATCACTGAGCTTAAGGCACTCTATAGAAACCTTATTATGTGAGATGAGGTTAACCAACACATCTTAGCCGTTATCTTTGTGTCCTTGGCGTTATGGAATCCTAGGCATGTTATTGCACAAACAATCACACAGAACTACATTCGGTCTTAGATGTAGTGCAGTACTTAGTTGTAATTCCACCATTATGGCCGTTAAGGACATTATGAGTCCTTCATATGCATCTTTCTTTCTTTTAGGGTTTTTTGCTTTGTGTGGGGTTTTACATGTGATTCGTCATTACAGGTTTACAGTGTCATTAGCGAAAGAAGTTGCAACATCTACGCAACCAAAGGTGAAGTATTACGAAGACCTAACGACCATACCAGGACCATATTCTGAGTTGTTCCATAGATTAGGGTGCCCAAATTTCAGACCAGGGTGCCCCAGGTTCCATCATTCTTCCCCAAACACCCTAGTATGGCCAAATTTTCCTTCACTTCAATTTTCTAAAGTCTGTTACAACACTCTGTTTCACCATTTTCTCACTTTATTCGGTCCCAGATCATTGTGAGGTAAGTTCATCTCAGGTTAGTAACTTTCCCCTTTCATTGAACACTTCATTTGAAATATCAAATAAATTACTTAGCATTTGTATTTCAATAGACTACATTTATTACATTTTTCTACTCTTAGATTCATATTAAAATTTAGATTTTAAGAATCATTTTGGTGAACCCGTAGATTAGAAAAATTTTCCTTAGGATCTACTACAAACCCTAATGGATAAGGATATATCTTCTCCTTCTCACCACATCATGCCTCATGTTAGCGTCAATACAATCTATGATGAGGCCGTTATCGTTGAGCTTAAGGAACTCTATAGAAACCTTACTGTGTCAGATGAGGTTAACCAACACATCTTAACCGTTGAATGACATCTACCCACTAGCTTTGAAAATTATTCTACTAGCTATGTTTTTGATGTGATGGCCTTCACTCATTGTACACCATGTTATGTGGCTACTCATGATGGTCCTTCTGATATTTGTACAAAAATTTTAGATGATTCTCTTATTGATTACAGGATTGGTCTTGAAAATAGCTCACATGTGCATATTAATTCTTCTCCTAGGCATATCACTATTATAGCTACATCCCATGCTTCTCCTATTTCTAATACTACTTCTCGCATACTAGTTCACATACTCTTTCATACTATGTTGATGATCCAATTGATAGCACACTTAATGAAATTTTCATATTTAAGTCTCTATCTGATGTAGATAAAACAATTGAGATTCATGATTCTACTACCTTCAATACTGCTTAGTGTGAATCCCCTACACCATTTCCACCTTTTCCTAAGGTTTTACCTAACATTGTGCATGATTCGTCTCCATCTATCAGTTATTTTTTTCCTACCACTTAATCTTTGCCTATTACTCCATCTCCATCTAATAGTTCATCTTCTTCTATCATTTCATCTCCATTGGTTGTTTTTCCTCCTAAGGATGTTTCTTATGTTAGTCTTACCGCTTCTATAGATGTTCCTTTTGATAAAGAATCATAGTACCCCTGATTATTTGTAATTCAAAGGATAGCTATAGTTATTGTGATTGCATAACATGGAGCTTTTCCCAAAGTGTGGGACTTTGCAATCGGGAAATCTCTCTGGAGAAATTTTGGCTTCCTATTCCTAAATCTATCACCACTCACCAATTTGAAGAGAAACTCTTCTAGATCCTACCCTAAATTTTCCAAGGAGACAAGGAAGAAGGATTGCAAGAAAATTAAAACCTAATTCTACTGGAGGTGATGCACCAATAAGGAATGTTGAATATTTACACTTGCATGGAGATGAAAATAAACAAGTTTGGAGACGATGATGAACATCACAGGTCAAAATAGTGTTATAATTCCATTCAACAAGTAAAAACAACCACTGAGAACTTGTAACACAATTAAATATACACAAATAGCCTTGAATGTAATGATAGATCAAAATAGAGATAACAAACACAAAAGAGGGTAGAAAACCAGCCAATGGTCTGTTTTATTACTTAGAGAGTTGATACAGTGCATTACAGTGGGGCCAAAAGGCATCAATTTCACATTACAGTTCAATGGGAGGCTTCAACTCCACAAATTTTCTTACAGACAAGAAGATAAGGGAGGCAAAAAAGTAAAACATCTGACCTTTAGAACAGTGCCCCTCCTTACAATTTATAGTAGAAGATTGCAAAGGAGGAGAGAGAGAACATAATCCCAAATTTGTTCCAAAATCCTTCAAAAATCATTGTTTAATCCTACAATGAGTGAATTTAGATCTCTAAAATATTTTCCTTCATTAACAGTGTGTCTTGTGCTTAAATAAAATAGCTTTCTTTTGCTCCTTGATATAGCTCCTAGCCCATGTAAGTTTCATGATGACCATACTTTTCACCAACCCCATTAATGGCCTTCACCTACCACTACATTGCTCTCCATTTTCGGAGGTTTAGAAACCCATGAAATCCAAAATTTAAAGGTTTCATACTGTAGACCCCGAAATTATCTCTTCAATGACTACAATTTTGTAAGAAATGAAGGAGTATAGAATAAGTTGTAGTCATTTTGCACAATTTTTCTGTCTAAATTTCATCCCACCTACCCACCTGACCTTTGTATTTTGACATCACCATTGGATTTTTCATTAAATCCCCTTTCCATAGACTATAATTTTTTCAAATTTGACCAAAAAAATGGCCAAGTTATGTTGGTTTTAAAATGGGGCATGGTTTAGGGATTTCGTTTGTCTTTCGAGCTCCATCGACCTCTCCACCTACCATCGAGTTGTTCTTTCTGCCATTGCAGAGCTCCTCTCCTTGCATTGCTTGTCAATCCCCCAACTCATCCTCAACACAATGGCCAATGCAACCTTTCCACCTACCACATTGAACCTGGCTTGGTCTCATATGCGAACGGGAATTCATTTGAAAATGTTTGGGTGGGGTATGTTTTTGGGCCTTCAGGCTTATTCTTTTCAGACACTTCACCTCTAATATTTTGGTATTTTCATTAATCTAACTTCAAAAGCCACCCCTGAAATAGAGCTTCCCCAAAATCTGAAACTTCCCAACTCCCAAAAGCTCACCATTGTGCCATGTCACCCATCGCTTCAGAGTTCAGGACACCCTTGATTCAGACGTTTCGCCAAACTTGCTTCGAGCTTCTTGTTCCCACATCCCCAAAGAAAATTTTCACAGACCCCCGAACTCTCCACCTCGTTGACCCCAAAAAGATGGTTTGACCATGTAAATGACCGAGCCCTTTTGTATTTCATACCTCATCCCTTTCGGGACCCTCATTTCATTGACTTCGAAATCACAAGCCTCAAATTCCTGAACTCAACTTACTCAAATCCCTGAAATTGCTTGTTCCCAAACTCTGAACACCTCTCTGCGTGTGAGTTTGACCGCACTTTTTCATCTTCAACTCGGCCTTCAAATTCTCCTAGGCTCAAGTTGGTCCATGTTTTTCCACGATCCCAATTGCTTAACATCACCCAACGCGGTGTATTCTCTTGTGTGCCATTTCTGACCTTTTATAAACTTCACCGAAGTCTTTGACTCACTAAGAAAGCTCTTCACTCACCTCGAGCTCAAAGATCTCCTTCAATCTTTGACATGTGACTACAAGCTTTCCCTCTATATGTGATCTCGATCCATGTCAACTTGATTGGCTCTAACTTGTCTTGAGCTTCATGGAACGCGAGCCACTATCTTCAAACCCTGCACATCACCCTCACGATGCATCACTAAGCCAAGCTCGGGGAGCTCAGGCCTCCTTTGCTATGAAAACCATTTGCCTTGAATGGGCTTTCCACCCTCTAGTGTTGTGAGGCTTGGGATTTAAATGAGTACCCCCTAGCAATTTTATTGCTGACGCCTTGTTTGGTTGGAACGATCCCTAGCTCAGGCTTTTCTTATTCTTTGGCATCCATCCCAACTCACTTCGAGTGAGCTATCTCTCTGCACCGAATCATCATTTGCTTGGCCCTTTATCATATTCCAAAATTGGCTCACTGATTAGCTCACCGAGCTACTCAAAAAGTCACTTCCATCTCACCCCACACACTACAACCTCCCAGCTTGCCAAGCTACTTGTCGAGTAGCTTGGCAAGCTTTTTTTGGCTCAGTGGCCGTTTGAGGCCAAAATGTGAAATTTTGACCCTGGAACCTAAAATTTTGTATTTTTTCAAATTTTCTCATGACCAAGGCCTAGTAGGGACTGAGTGTGGAGAAATTTTAGTCTCGTAATATTTTCACCCATTTTTCTCAATCTACCTCGATTGTGGGCCGGGGTTGGCCAATTTTTCCTAGGGAGAAAAATTGTCAACAGTTCCATCTCCCACATCTCTTATAGCTTCTTCAGAACCTACACCTAGTGTTCCTTTAGCATTGGAATCTCCTTTATCTTCTCTTTATGTGCCTATGATTACTCACAATGGCAAGTTAAAACCACTTAACACATTATTTCCATCTTCTACTATTCCTTTCCATGACCTCTTGTCTCTCATGCATGTTGTGGGTCACTTACAATCTTAGGTTCAATCACTCACTTTAGAAAGTAAAGCTTATTATGCTTCCATTGATTACAACTCATTACATGGAAACCCTATACCTAAAAAGATTCATAAATCCGCATTTCCTAAGGACTTTATCATGCCTTTGTTCACATGTTTTGATGGTACTAGTGACCATCATTTACATCTCCAACATTACAGCATGGTTATGGATTCCTATTATAATAATAGATTATTGCTTAAGGCCTTTCGACATAGTCTTATCGATGTTGTTTTATAATGGTATACTCATCTACCATTTAGGTATATTACACCTACTATGACATGGAAGAAGCTTTTCTTCATCATTTTATCATCAACAATGGCCCTATAGTTGCTTATGATCATCTACCTACTTTACATTAGGTCACATCATATCGTATCATGGATTATATCTTATGATTCAATGCTTGTATGCATCAATTCGTATTCCAACCTATCAATCTAGAAAAGCAATTTATTTTTTGTCGTGGTTTGATTCCCACTCTCAAGCAAAGATTGTAATACGACACATGTGATTCATTCACACTATTATGCTATAAATTCATTGGCCTAGAACAAGACATTATTGTGGCACATGTTATAGATCATCGTTCTACTCCTTCTATCAGTGTGTCATCTTCTACTTCGTCGCCATCTTCCATCTATTAAGAATCCTCCAAGGTCTCTATCTACTCCATCTCACAAGCAATGTTCCATCCTACTCCACCACATAATAATCCTCCATCTCTTCTCCTACGTCACTGGTCCGCCTACAGTCTCTATGCCACTCCACCTAGTTTGTGATGGGCCACTAAATTTCTCACATCGATGCTCGAGCCTCATGATGTGTCTTCCATGCTCTAGATTGATGAGAACTTAATTTGATTTACCTTCCAATCAACATCATCTATCTGCATTGTCTACAACATTGCCAACACGATCGAACCTTATTGTAATTATCACCACATCAGTGGCCATCGTGACAATAACTATGCTGTGATCCTTCATGAAAAATTGTACAACTATTAGAGGACAAGGGTGTCATTGCCTTTGGCTCTCGCTCTCATGAGTGGTTTTTATATCTCCAATTCGACATCAAGCATGATGCTCCTTTGGTTCACTTGTCTCCTTCACACTTGGTGTTAGGTTTATTGTTCATTCAATCCACCTCAGGTAAATGTCATTCATGTCATGCACAACCTCCACCTAGCATCCATCCACCGTTGCATCATCTGCATCCACCACACACATGCATCCTACTACACATCAGATTCCATAATGCCATCGACATCTTTGCTTCTTACCATGCTGCATAATTCACCATCATTCACACCATCTCATCCACATGACATTCAGTTTAGCTTCATACACTCATGCTACTGTTACAACTTCTATATGCTTCAACCGCTTCATGTCACCTTAGTATTTAGTAGGTGATTGCTCTCACCTTACCCCCTGATGAAACACTTGTGTTCTTACGATTATTATATGACTATTAAGGGATTTTTTACAATAATAATCTCTCTTCACGCGCTTCATCTATTCATCTAGAGCACTCTATAGAATCATTTCCTGATGATGCACTCTTATTTTTAGTGGTACATTCTTGACTGTTGAGTGGTCCTATCTAAATAAACCACATCATCTATAAGTTTGGGGGGCACTGCTACTCTTCTTCCCCCCTATCTTCATCCTTCTAACATGTGACCACATCATACAATTACATATCATCAAATCATTCATCACAATTTTATTTGCATAATCATATTACATACATAATCTATTATAATCTAAATTGTATTATCATCACATTACTCGTTACTCGACAACTATGCATTATAAATCAATTCAGAAAATACAAACAATATTCCAATGCATTAAAAACCACATCACATCACAATACATCAATAAGCAACAAAATAAACCATCATCTACCAATATACCTATCCATATGTATCAGTTACAATCATCATTGCAAAAACACCTCATCACTGGGGGAAACTCCCCTACATCGTATACAACAATAAAAATCAAATCTCATCATCACTATTTCTCCCTAGTACTGTAAGATCTCTAGAATTTGACGTCTCACCGATAACTCTACGTTGTTGATCTTGACCTCGATATCTCTCCACCCACCTCCGTATTAGTTTAACCTCTATAGATTGCTCTGCAAACTAACACTACAACCATGATATAATGAGAAAACACATACTGCGCTAAAGGAAAACTACATGTCACCTCTCTAGCTCATTGAGTATCCTTGTGTGCCTCATCTCTCTCGCTCAGCAACATAGTACATGTCCTTGTTGTTATGGCCACTAGCTCAAACAAATGGGCATGCTCACCCACAATGTTGTCCACACACTCTAACATCCCTCCACCTACAAGTATGTCAGTCGGTACATTCCGCATCAATGTGTGGATAGATGAGTCCACTATCAAGGACCAATACGCGTCACCTACAACAAATATAACAACACATTAGATAGCCATATCCATCACATAAGAAAGTAACAACTTCAACAACATAACTATACATATACTCATGCTCTGTTATAGTTTCCGCTACATTTTCGGGGGTATGTGCTTTCCCCTCTGCTCCTCCTCCATGTGGTAGTTCTTCTACATCCGCAAGCAATGGAAAAAACACCCATCTATGCACCACCCATTATGCATGGTATGCCTTCATACACCCCACATCATCTGCATTTATCGACTCTATCACCGCATTGGCCTCGTCTAGCCTGGAAGGTACTAGTTGCTTTCCTATGAGCCCTAGTCTATCTTTGGCCCTCCTCAGTGCTCTAAATAACTCTAACCCACATGTATGGCTCCAAGATAATGTCTTGAGCCATACCAAACTATCTTGATACCCTCTCCACTGGAACAACTCGGCCACCCTTGGAAACCAATCCTCTAACCACATAGTCCTCTGTATACACCATAGCTCTAACACATCCTCTATCCATCCCCCATAGTCTTGGTATGGCCTCCATACCATTGTCTTAGATCCCATCTGATCTATCAGTGCTCAATAGGTGTCAGTATCCATCTTCTTCCCATGCACACAAATCCATCTCCTAAAAAAAATGTCTAGCCTAGCCCACTCTCGTCGCAGACCACCAATTGACCTCAATACTACTATATGCCCATAAGCCCATACTTGTAATAATGTAGTAGCTCTTATCCCACCTTCATGCTCCTCATTTTTAAATCTATAGAGATCTCTATACAGGTGGGCCAATACACATCATGCCCACGTATATCTAGTACTCTCCTCCTCTATCCAGCAGCAAATATCATGCATCTTATACAACATGCCCACACTACCTCCTTCTACTGTAATAGATGATGCAATAACCATAGCTATGAACTTCTGTAAGCATGGAACCCCTGACCTCAAGATTGCATCCAAGCTAATATGGGCCTCAACAGGTACTCAAGTCCATACAAAATACCACCTAGCGGCCTTTATTTTTCTCTTTATATCCTCTAATGGCATGACCTGTACTCTCTCCCCAACAACCAATAATCGTAGTATGCGATATAAATCCTCTAAGGTGACTTTCATCTCACTTGTAGGTAGCCAAAATGTACAAGTGTTTTCATACCATCTCTCACACAAAGTTTTCAACATAGGAATATTATGGGGCACATCCACCATCAGTACTATGTGCCGCAAGATGGCACTGTCCAAAACCTCCCAATCATCATCTGATAGACTCAACCTAAACAATGTACTTAAATGATGACCCCTGTGGAACTCCCTCAAATTGATATCCCTCTACACAGCACAAAAAAAAATCAAACACAGCGTTAGAACACCATATGAATACACACATGCTTACTCACGACATCACTACACAACAAAATTACACATTTATACCACTCTGGACAAAAATCAAACTTTTTAGACATGGGCCCCCAGAATCAGGATTAGGGCACCCAGGAGCATGACACCGGTGCTCATGTCTGGGTGTTCCTATCCCGAAGGCCACTAGTGCCTTCACCACTCTTGTCCAAGTCTAAAATGTTGGTGAGAAAAGTAAAAAATCATCATTTTTAAAAAAATCACTAAAAATGACTACTATAGATGCATGTTTTGAAAAAAAGTGCACTTACCAACTTTACAGTCATATGCAATGTTACGGCAGTCACTACCATCTCGAAACGGCTAGGTCGTGTTGCTCTAACTTACGGCATCCTCACACACTCAGAGCTTAATCTCACACTCGCGTAAAAGACAAATGAGTTAACTAATCACTTTTTCACCTTACTATTTATATTCACTTTCTATTACCCA
Organism: Taxus chinensis; assembly: GCA_019776745.2. Taxonomy (NCBI): domain Eukaryota; kingdom Viridiplantae; phylum Streptophyta; class Pinopsida; order Cupressales; family Taxaceae; genus Taxus; species Taxus chinensis. The sequence goes on along the minus strand of CM034151.1, from coordinate 285,119,301 downwards.
CTCTACTATGGTCATTACTTCACGATCATTTTCTTAACTAATACACACCACATGATTTTTGTCATATCTTGAGCATTTTTTACTCTGATTTTACCCCATTTTTGGCATTCTTTTTAGAATTCTTCCTACCATCGTATCATACACATGACACACAAGCTATCTCTCTTTGACATTATATTTCACTTAATATATACACATTTTAGTGATATTTATTATGCATTGTCTATCTTTTGCTAACTTTTGGCTCAGCATTCGTTCTTATCATCACTTCCCCTTTCACCAAAAAGGGGGGCATACAATTGGGGTCATCCTATAATTCCCCTTACACCACTATGCTATCATTTAACACTACTAATTTGTCTTTTTTTAAACATTGACTAATACACCATGCGACATTCCAACACTTCCCCCATAATGACCTAACCTGGGGGCAACAAGTGTAAAATATCTCTATGAGTGAAACAATCAATGTTACACCCTTAATCATATATCTTACATTAGATGTATATAGCCGACTTGTGGCTATCATAACTTCTTATCATGATTCATCTCTTTCATATATGTTATATTATCAGTAGTGGGTCAGTCTTGGTGATGGCCATAGCATAGGAATAGTATAAATAGGGGTTAATAGGTAGTAGTTGATCATCATATTGAGAATTTGAGTCTTACCGTATGGTTTTGAGTATGCCCCCTCAAAGTGGCTAAGTTGTTCTACTTGCATATTGATATCAGGTATCTGTAATATTGTGTTCTTTGGTGTTCTATTGCTGCTAATAATTAGATTATTACAAGTAATGTCATTACAAGCGGTATCAAATCCTGAACTCAGCCTGCACTGTGACAAACCCTAAATTTTAAGGTTTGGCTATATCTCAAAATTGGCATCAAATTTTTTGCAATTTTTTTGTGGTGGATCATTCAAGTAAGATCCTCTCCAAATTTCAAGCATTTTTGAATTTTTTTTGCAAAAGCATCAAATTTTTTTACAATTTTTTTGTGGTGTGGTGAAATCATTCAAGTAAGATCCTCTCCAAATTTCAAGCATTTTTGAATTTTTTTTTTCAAAATTTATAGCAGTTTTATGTTTTTTCATAATTGCACTCCCTAGGGTGCAATTTGTGGAATTTTTCCAATTTATTTACATTTCCAAAAAGAGGATAAAAAATTTAGTTTGAATTAATTCTTTGAGTTTTTTCATATTTGGCCAAATTCTGATTCAAATCCAAAACCCTAAATTTTGATCTTGATCCCTAAATCCTACCATTTTGGGGCATCATGACGGGGTCTTCCATAAGAGGAAAAAAGAATCCAATCACTCCATGTAAAACCCCTCACAAGGATGAGATAATAGTTGAGGAGTTGGATTCATAAGGGGTAACTAAATATTCCTCAAGGTTAGGGTTTACTTCAATGGACCATAAGGTAAGCCAACTTGAGTTTGAGTTGCGAAACCTCGAGGTTAGAGTGACCAACAAAATAGATGTAGAAAATATTGGACAACAATTAGAGGATTTCGTTCACCAATTTAGTTCCAATATAATGGGCCATCTGTTAGGAAGAGTTTAGTTATTGTGAACATTAGATAAATCTATGTGTGTGCAATAATGAGTTGTCATATACAACTCATAGATAAGGTTGAGAGATACTAGGAACTGTTAGAGAGATTTGTGTGAGATAGAGAAACTCTAGGAGATCATGATTGACTCCTCATTTGTAGGAGACTATCAATCTATATATTATAATCTTCTATATTGAAATAATATCTCGAATGAATAAAATTCGAGTGTCGTATAATTTTTGGTGTTATTTGATTAGATTTGTGTGCATGCAAATTGAACCAAATTAATATTGGGTATCAGAGCAGTTTCATTTTTAGCTCAAGCATACTATGTATTATTGCATGATTGGAGGTAGATTGATCATAATTTTTTTTGGCTCCCATACTCCAAGGACGTTGATTCAAGCATTACCGGTCTACACTTTATACTGTGTTACAGACTCAAGATCTGAGTGTATGTAAGATTTAAATGCTGATCTAAACACCTATAGATAAGACTGTCAACCTCTACAAGCGTATCAGTGTAGTGATACTTCTGGCATACAATATTTGAGCATGATTTAAGCACTTTGTATACTTCATCACCAACGTCAAAGAAAAATCAATGAGAGTCCTAGGTATGTTTTGAAAGTAATAGATCTATGGTGTTATTCCTAGCTCTTGTTATTCTTATCTTTCATACATGTGTGTTGGAGTAGTTCAAGAGTGAAATTTTGAGTGTTTATTGATCTATGCCACCCATCTGCATAATAGTGGAGCACTTGATCCCAGTAAAGATACTCACCAGTTTGAAAATTAGGGCATCAAGATTACTCGGGCCTTCGACTTGTCTCAGTTCTAAAAATTAGTATGCATAAGAATTCACGTGGCAATAACCCCTTGCATACACACTCAATTTTTAAGTGGATTTAGATAATATTTACACCTAGTTAGAGTCAACATCCCCTAAGCTCACAAAGTCCTTATGGTCTAGGGTTTACTTCATTGTCAATGCACCATAAGTTCAATTTTTTGTTCTTGAGTTGGAGTCATGTGAAACCTCGAGGGTAGTGTTGAAATAAAGAAGATGTAGAATTCTAGATTGGTACAATTTCTAGTGTTATTTGAGGATTTGTGTGACCTGCACCATCGATAAGGCCACGAAACTGTGGCCAAGTTTTTAAGTTGTGTGTTTGCTTTCATGTACATGCCTAAATGTAACTCCTGATGTAATGAAATAGGTGAACAAAAGCACCACAGTAAGACAATTCATGGATCTTGAATTTAGTTATAATATCATGGGTCATCATATCCTTCCTAATTAGCCACAACTCAATCATACTCATATCAACCAAGGTGGATCTTTAGGTCAAATTAATATACAAACTAGCTAGGGTGGATCTTCGAGCATGCCCAATCCAAATACAAACACTCTGCAAGCCTGTAACATGATTCCAAAAGTGGAAATGTGTAATTTTTATTGAAAGGATCCAATCAATTGGATTAACCAGATGGATAATTTCTTCAATCTTCATCAGATTCCATTGGGAAAAAAGGTTACCATGGCATCCTTGTATCTCAAACCTGACCAATTCATTTGGTATCGATGGTTATGTGCTCAAAGGAAAAAGAGTGGTCTCAATGTTACATGAACAGTCTTCACCAAAGAGTTGCAATTGCACTATAGTTATAGTGTGTCAGAGAATTATTTCATTCAATTAGCAAAGCTAAGACAAATAGGAATAGTTAAGGATTACATTCATCAATTCCAAAACCTTTCCTTACAGGTGGAAAATATTATTGAAGAGAATTTGAATGACTTATTTCTCAGGGGTCTTAAAGAACACATTGAGATTGAGGTGCGTATGTTTAATCCTCATAAGGTTTCAGATTCTATTATCATAGCATGTAGGGTAGGAAAATTTTCTTTCCACTAGGAAAAAAAAATTCAGTAATATTAGAGATCCTATCACCTTTCAACCATCATTCCCTTAGCTAGTTAGACTAACACCTCAAAAAATTAAAGAAAAGAGAGCCAAATGGTTATGTTTTAACTGTGACAAAAAATTTGGACCAGGACATAAGTGTGTTGAAAAGAAGTTGTTCTACATTGAGGGGCTTAATGAAGAAGAAGAAAATGAAGAATACCAAGAGGTAGAGTTAGAGGAGGAATTAGGAGAACCCCAACCAATGATATCATGTCATAAAATTTCAGGTATTAGCACTTCCCAAACCCTCAAAGTATTTGGATTATTAAAAAAACAGAGGGTAACATTGTTGATTGATTCTGAAAGTACTCACAACTTCATCAATCAAAATTTGGAGGTAGGCTTGAACTGCTTTATGTATCCAGCTCCAGAATGTCAAGTAATGATCGTTGATGAGAAAATTGTTAGTTTTTTTAGGAAAATTCCATAACATTAATCTCACTATGGCAGATTAATTTTTGACTAGCAATATGTATGCCATTGCCATGGGAGGAGCAAACATTATGTAAGGAGTTCAGTGGCTTACCACCTTGGGAACCATTGAAATGAATTTTCAATAAGTTTAAACGATTTCATTCAAAGGGAGGACTTTTAATCTAAAATTATTAAGAGCAAAGTCCCCACAGAGTTCTCATCATATGTAAAAATATATTAGAAAAGGTGCATAGAGGTTTGTGTCACAACTATTTTCATTGGAAGCGCATCATTCAAATACATGTATACCCTTAGATATGTAAGTAGTTATATATGAGCACTCAGTGGTGTTTGGAGAAATCTCAAAGGGTTTACCTCCAAAAAGAGACCATGACCATTGTATCCATCTAGTACCAGGGAGCCAACCACCCAACATAAGACCTTATAGGTACCCCTATATGCAAAAGAGTGAGATTGAGAAGAAAGTACAAGAGATGTTAGAAGGACTTATTCGTCATAGTCAGAATGCCTACTCTTCTCCTATAGTGATGATATAGAAAAAAGATGGAAATTGGCGTATGTGTCCAGATTAAAGGGAACTCAATAAGTACATAGTTAAATATAAGTTTCCCATTCATGTAATTGATGATTTACTAGATGAGTTACATGGTGTTGTTTACTTTACAAAAATTGATCTTCATTCTGGATATCATCAAATTAGAATCAGGGATAAATATATTCATAAAACATCATCAGGACATATGAAGGACATTATGAGTTCTTGCTAATTCCTTTTGGACTAACAAATTCTCCCTCTACATTTCAAATATTGATGAATTATATATTAAAGCCATTTCTAAAAAAGTTTGTTTTAGTGTTCTTTGATGATATATTAATCTATACTAAAACATGGGAGGAACACCTACATCATGTAAATAAGGTGTTGGAAACTCTTCAACAACATAAACTTTATGTAAAGCCTTCTAAGTGTTCTTTTGGCATCAAGGATGTTGAATATTTGGGTAATATTGTCTCTTATGAAGGTGTTAAAGTGGATCCTAACAAGATAAAATTCATGCTTGAATGGAAGATTCCCAAAACCCTAAAAACTCTTCATGTATTTTTTGGGGCTTACAGGTTATTATCATAGATTTGTAAGGAATTATGGTAGAATCGCAGCACCACTCACAAATTTATTGAAGAAGGACTCTTTCCATTGGAATGAGGAAGCTACTAAGACATTTTAGAAGTTGAAGGATGCCATGTGCACCACTCTAGTTCTAGCCACCCAAGATTTTTCCAAAACATTCATTGTTGAATGTGATGATTCATGGTATGGTATGGGGGTAGTACTCATGCAAGAAGGTCAACACATTTCCTTTGAGAGTCGTAATTTCAAAGGTAAGAATATATCTAAACCAGTTTATGAGAAGGAAGTTCAAGCCATACTTCATGCAGTGAAGAAATGGAGACCATATCTAATGGGTAGACATTTCATAGTAAAGACACCTCATGATAGTTTGAAATACTTCTTAGAGAAATGTTTATCATTTGAAGAACAATAGAAATGGGTCTCAAAAATGTTAGGGTATGATTTTTAGATAATATACAAGAAAGGGAAAGATAATGTAGTTGTTGATGTTTTATCTCGGAAGGATGAATCAGTCGAGACATTGTTGTGTGTCATATCTATATTACAGGAGGACTGGATAGAGGATGCAAGGTCTGAATGGAAAAATTACCCAGGTACATAAAATCACATTCAGAATCTCCAACAAGATCTAAGCATGTAAGAAAAATTTGTATGGAAAGGAGATGCTTTATGGTATAAAGATAGATTATATCTATGTAAGAATTTAACCCTTAAAAATAGGGTTATATCTTAGCTCCATGTTTCTCCAGTAGGGGGGCATTCTGAATTCTTGAAGACTTATCATGGAAAAAAGAAAGATTTCTTTTGAGAAGGGATAAAAGGGGATGTCTAAATTTTTTTGGCAAAATGCATGTTTTGTTAGTAAAATAAGCGAGAAACAGTTAAGTCCCCAGGTCTTTTACAACCTTTATCTATTCCTAGCTATAGGTGGGAAGAGGTGTCCATGGACTTCATCACAGGATTGCCTAAATCAGAAGGTAAAAATGTAATCATGGTGGAAGTGTACAGATTCACCAAATATGCCCATTTTTGTGCCTTATCACGTCCATTTTTTATGAGTACAGTAGAAACAACCTTTAGGGATATAGTTCAGAAGCTACATGGGACACCAAAGATTATAATAAGTAATCGAGACCCTATCTTTACTAGAAATTTTTGGAATGACTTGTTCTCATGTTTGGGCATGTAACTAGCTCATAGTTCCTCTTATCATCCCCATTCTAATGGTAAAATAGAGGTGGTAAACAAGTTCTTGGTGGGATATCTTTGTTGTTTTACCTCAGATAAGCAAGCGAGATGGGTCTAATGGTTACCTTTGGCAGAATGGTGACATAACACCTTCTTTCATACTTCATCTAAAATGTATTCTTTCTTGGCATTATATGGGTACCATCCATCACCTCATCTTTGAGAGTTCAACCCATGGTTCGAACAATTGAAGAACATATTCAACACCAACAAGAGGTGTTTTCTAGTCTCAAGGAGAATTTGGCTATGGCACAAAACCACATGAAGTAGAAGGCAAACCAACATCACAATGAAAGAAATTTTGAATTCAGTGATTGAGTTTTTTTGTGTTTACATCCATATAAGTAAATTTCCTTGAAACAACATAAAAGGGATAGCAAGCTTTCACCTAAATATTATGGCCCTTATTACAAAAGATTCGCAATGTAGCATACAAACTAGAACTTCCTTTGGCCACTCAAATTCATCCAGTCTTCCATGTATCTTGCCTGAAGAAGGTAATTGGACAGTCAATATCAGCCTAAATAGTGTTACCAAATCTTGATGAAGAGGGAAGAATCATCTTGGAACAAGAATGCATCCTTTAGTCACGCACTAAGCAATTGAGGACAAGGGTCGTTACTGATTATTTGATCAAGTGGAAAAATTTAGACAATGAAGATGCAACTTGGGAGGATGCAAACTTCCTATAGCAACATTCAGAGCTTCTCAACATTGGGGACAATTTTACGTTGAAGGGGAGGGGCATGTTATGCCCTTAATCATATATCTTACATTAGATGTATGTAGCCGACTTGTGGCTATTATAATATCTTATCATGGTGTATCTCTTTCATATATGTTATATTATCATTAGTGGGTGAGCCTTGGTGATGGACAAGGCATAGGAATAATATAAATAGGGGTTAATAGGTAGTATTTGATCATCATATTGAGAATTTGAGTCTTTTTGTATGGTTTGGAGGTTGCCCCCTTGAAGTGGCTAAGTTGTTCTAGTTGCATATTAAGATCATTTATCTACAATATTGTGTTCTTTGGTGTTCTATTGCTGCTAATAATCATATTTATAGAAGTAATTCCATTACAATCAATCAACCAATCAATGCGTTCAAGTCTCTAACAATCAAAATCATAACATTCAATTGACACAATATAACACATTCAGCCTCCCATATGACCTAACTTGGGAATTACATTCATTACTCTCCCAGATGACCTAACTTGGGAAGTTATTATATATTTTGAATTTGCTTCCAGATGACCTAACTTGGAATCCATCATACATTTCATGTTTGCATCTAGATGACCTAACTTGGAAGCCATCACACATTGCGGTGACACCCATGGAGTGGGGGAAATATTTCCTTTCCTATACTACTGTTATATGGGTCAAATGATTTGATTGAATCGTTTGGATCCAAAATCACTAAAAATTTGATCTTTGTCCATCTGTAGTGGCTAGATCTTGAGGATGTAGTTAAAGGTTGGAGAATAACACACCTTTCTCCCTACACTCTACCTTTCGTGGAAAGACACCCAAATCCTCCATTTTTTCATACACAAGCAATCAGGTTCGGAACTGGTCACTCCCTATCCTATCACATCCTCATCATACAAAATTTGAATTTGATAACCATTCAACATCACAATCATCACTCTCATTTAGTGCACTTCATCAAGGTATTACATCTGTTGCTACGCTGTATGGATCAACACGTTGATCCATGGTTCCTCACGCTATACATATTCATTCAACATGATCTTTCTACCACATCCGCACATTCTTCTACGTCTTGCACATTCTTTCTGCCACTTCGTTCTCTTAGGTATGCATAGCTAGATACTTTATGTTACTGATCTTTCACTCACCAACATAAAGTGTGGGCAAATTTGGTCACAAAATCATGCACTTACTACTATTATTATACCGCCAAGTATGTTGTTTTATATATGGATCTTGCATAAGAACATTATTCACTAATGACACATCCCCTAGTCTAATCCTCCGTCTAGTTAGTCTTTTGTCATTTTTTTCTTGCATAATCGTCACTCACTCACACAATTTTGGTCATCTCTCAAGGAGTCTTAGCTATCATTGTTCACTCAGTTTTCATCTCTAGTATTTGACTATGGCACCTACGGAGGGATTAGGGCAGTTGGGCCGCCCTGCTCCTGATTTTTAGGTGCCCTGGTCCCCATCACACTTGGTTTTAATTTATACATTTAAGGTTGGTCTCTTCATTTTTCCCTCTCTCCTCTAGGTACTAGTCGGCATGTCAGGTCATTAGTGTCGAAATTTGAGCAAGATATCCCTATATAAACACAACATACATACTACCTTATGGGCGGACTATTTCTACTAAGGACTAGTTATCTACATAGAGCAAGGGACTATATTTGGGCACTATTTTGCATCACAAAATACATAGGAAAGGGGAGTATATTATATTCCATCCAATATTTTTCATTCTATCTAGTTATTACCCATTATCTCTGTGTCATTGATGTTAGGGAATCCTAGGCACAGTTTTTCACACATAATCACACATAAATATATTGGGTCTGAGATGTAGTGCAGTGCTTGGTTGTAAGTCCACCATTATTTCTACTAAGGACAATCTGACCCCTTCAAATGCATCTTTATTTTTTTAGGGTTTGATTCTTTATGTGGGGTTTTACAGGTGATTCATCATTGCATGTTTACAACATCATCAATGAAAGCAAGTGGGAGATCCACGTGACCAAAGATGAAGTATTGTGAAGACCTAGTGACCAAACCAGGACCAAATCATGAGTTGTTCCATGGACCAGGGTACCTAGATTTTAGATCATGGTGCCCCAGGTACCCCATTCTAGCTAGATCTTCCTTCACTGTAATTTTCTGAACTTTTTAAAAATGCTCTATTCCACCATTTTCTCACTTTGTTCAGTCCCAGATCAATGCGAGGTAAGTTCATCTCAAGTTAGTACCTTTCCCCTTTCATTTAACTTCATGTTAAATATCAAATAAATTACTTAGCATTTGTATTTCAGTATACTTCACTTATTGCATTGTTGTACTCCTAAATTCATTTTAAAAGTCATATTTTATTGAATCATCAATCCCCTCTAATACAATCCTTCATATCCCAAGTCAAATAATCCTTTTTAATGCATCTCAAAATTATTTCTACCACTCTAAAATCTTCATTCATTTGTTCGTATATTACTTCTCTTAGCTAATGAGAGAGGAATTCGAGAACGTTGTCGTTATGATGACTCTTTTTTAATGATATCATCTTTTTATTAAGAAAATTAAATTAATTTTTAAAGTAACAACAAATTTTATGACCAAATCAACTCAATAAACCTATAATATAGGTTAGAAAATGTTTGAAAATAGTTGTAAATTTAATTTATTAATAAAAATCAAACTTTTAATATATAAAGTTATGTTTTTAATTGAAAAGATTGTAATTTAAATGGTGTAGATGATAGTAAATCACAATTTTTTATGTCATCTATCACTAGCAGTTTCTCCTCCAAGGGGGGGAGCAAGGATACGTCGTGGTTTTAGCGAGGGCAAGTGTTGCAGCTACAGTCCATTTCTTTAGTATTGCGTTGGTTCGGTGTGTATATGACATTTAATAGGAAGTATGAATGGTAACAAGATGTGAAATAGTGTGAGAAGTTATTTAAGTTTTGTTCAAATTCAAGAAGATGAATCTAGTGTGTATCTATCCATCTTTACCAAGGGGAAAACACCTCTAATTTCGTATGGTGATATCTTGCATTAAATTTCCACACTGAAGTTTTTTTGTTGGCTTTCAAAGGAACCCATTAGCAATTATGGATATCATTGGGAAGATTTAAAGTTTTTGACTGGTTCCTTCTCTAGTATTATTCGTATAGAATAATGCAAATTCTTCTACTTTCAAATAAATACAGGAAATTCGATGATTACTCATGTCTATCAATCTTGTTTTTTATCAAGAGTTTGTGTTTGACGTCAAAAAAAATTTAAGCCTAGTTTTACATGGTAGAGTAGTTAGGAAGAGAAAACATCATTTTTTTTGTAGTTTTTCATTATACAAAATTGAACTGAAATAATAGACTCATAAATTAATTGCAAATGTTGGCTACACTACATAGACATGAATAGTTAAATATTATGTCACTTATGAATAACACAGAAGTAAGCATTAGCTGACTATGGAGGTGATACCTATTCATTTTGGCTTTCTCTTCTTTTCATGGGAGTGTTATATCATAGACTTTTGATTTCATTTTCCTTTGACTAGAAATATATATTTCATAGTATTACACATTTGTTAGAATCATTTACATAAAAAAAATACACATGAAATAATTTACCCCAAGTCCCTCTAATACTTATGCGCTTTCTTTCAAAGTCGGAAACAATACCCAAAATATTAAAATGAGAAATGAATGATTTGTAATTCTCTTGCACACCTGTTTCATGTGTATTAAAACTATGCCTATAGGAACTCTTTTGGAAAGCACTAGAATATGTTGATTATGGGTCTTTTTCTGTTTTAATGGACACTACAGAATATGAAGATGTGATCGAAAATGAACCCAATACATGATGATTTTTAATTGTTATCTTCATGCATGCACATATAATCAATATTAACATAGGGAAAACATACACAATTATCAGCACATTCTCTCACACATAAAGTTGGGCATGTATATTAATATTTTAAAAAAATGCCCATGATTTGTATATGAGTTTTTAATAATAACATTACGTGGGTGTTAATGCAGTTTTTATTGAAAAAAAAAATTAAAAAATGTAGTTCATTTGAATTTTCATTCATTTTGTACCTTCTTCAAAGTTGTTAGCAAGCATAGGTAACGTCCATTTTTTATAAATAAATAAATATTTCACATGAATCCTACCTAAAAATTCTGTAAAGTTTTCTGGTATAATTCTTACCTTTTTTGTTCTTTTTTCTACAATTGCTATTGAATTCATAAAAAATGATATAGGTAACAGGCTTTCCATAGGATTTTCACCTTATCAGACTTATGTTGATTTTTCTTTCTTGATTCTTCTGAATTTATTGTGATAATTTTTCAATTTACTCAATAATCTTGAAGAATGGTTTATATAAAAGGTATCATACATAAGATGTAGCTATTAAAAGTTGCACACTCCAAAAGAATGTGGTGAAGAGTAGTGGTCAAGTATAGGATTAGGGATGCAAGCAACCAATGGTGACAAAATATGGGAGCAGATAAACAGAGATACCTGAGAAATATAGGTTTATGAAAATTAGTGGTATGTAAAATTTATAACACGGAAAATGGGTCATAAAACAAATCATCTTGAATGTATCTCTCATTGGATTTGAACTTTTTCCTATTAAGTTATGTCCAAAGAAACATAACAGTATTTTTTTTTGTAATTTTTTTGGAGATTGAATAGAGGTTATCTATACCTAGCTATTGCAGTTCTTCTAAACCCAGTTTTCCAGTAGAGCAGTATATAGCAATCTTGGGTGTTAATTTTGGTGAGGCCGATGAGAAGAGATCAGTGGTTGATTACATAAATTCCTTAAAATTAATACTTCATATTAATGATGAAGAACATAATCCTAATGTGAATTTCATGTTTGATAAGAAGCATTATGACGATTTGTCTCATTTCAGTCCTCTCATTTTGAAAACCAATTAGCATTAGAATTAGATACATACCTATCATTTGTTCATACGGTTGCAGAATGAATGGAAACTTCTTTTTCCTTCCAAATATATCTCTAAAAATTCATATTATGATTATTATATTTGAAGAAGAAAACATTAGGAAAAGGGAAAGTGGGCATTTTGAACTAGCTCTAAAAAACCAATGCACAACTATGTGTTACAAAAAAACACCAATAAACATATTCCATACAAAATAATGATAATTATGAGCGGTTGTATCAATGGTTGGTGGCCAACCCGGACAGTAATGACAAGGATTGATATTTGAGTAATTTTACTATCCATGTATCCAACATTTGATGTGAAATAGTTTCAATATTACTACCGTCATAATATATAAAGAGGATTGAACACAATGGTTGGGCAAGTGCACAAAGATGGGGGTCCAAAAAGTAGACACAAATCCATTTTTTTGCCATTTTGGCCATAACGCGCTCGCGTTATGGATCAGACATCTTATAACGTGACAGGAAAAATCAGGGGCACATTATGGTTTGGTAAATTTGAGCCATAATGCAAGCACATTATAACGTGCCCGTGTTATAGCGCACTTGCATTCCTTTTTGTTTGGTGGTATATGTGTTTGTGCCATGCTTTTATTTACAAAATAAATGTTTAAGTATAAGTTTTTCGTTTAGTTTTTCTTTTATTATTATTTATATTTTTGATAAAATATAAATAATAATAAACGAAAAACTTATACTTTAAATTTATTTTAGTAAATATAAGATATTAGGGTCACTCTGAACCTTATGGAACTAGTCTCACAGCATCATCTGTCACGGTTTACAAGATAGTTTTTCTTATTCTAATCTGGTTAGTACATAGGTATTTTTCAGGATTTTAGCCTTCAAGCTTTTAGGGGCCTTTTGAATTGGTTATTGAAATTTGTAGCAGCTATATATGTGGCAAAACTATATATTTAAAATAACCTCTTCTTCCTTGAAAGTGCCTAGTTTGTCTCGGTAATGATTTCTCCCTGTATCTAAGGATCGAGGACTACTGGGGTATGTGGTAGGATTAGACATTCAGGAATCATTGAGTGTGTGAATCAAAATGTCGTTGTATCTGGAGAAACATTTTCAAACATGGGAGTAATGCATCTAGGAAAATAAAATTGAACATAAGAAATCCTATCAAATTTCCAGCTTACACAAGCACTGGACATATCAAACTTTGTTCTTCGAATGAAATATTCATTCTCGACAGCTTGCAACTAAAATAATTATTCAAAAGAGAGTAAAAAATTATCAAATTTACTTGGTATACTAATATGTCAAACCCAAAAATACCAGTGGAATTGTTATTCTCAATTTAGATTTTAGGGTTTAGCATTTAGGGCTCATGATTTGGGGTTTAGGGTTTAGCACCTATGGCTTTGGGTTTAGGGCTTATGGCTCAGGATTTAGGGTTAAGTTCTTAGGGTTTATGGCTTAGGATTTAGGGTTTAGGGCTCAGGGTTAAAGACCAAATGTTTAGGGTTTAGGATTTAGAGTTTAGAGTTCAGGTTTTAAGGTTTAGGGTTTAGGATTGAGGGTTCAGGGTTTAGATCTTAACGCCCATGGTTTAGGGTTCAGGGTTTATGTTTTATGGTATAGGGTTTAGGGTTTAGGGTTTAGGGTTTAGGGCAAATAGGGCTTGAGATTTAGGGTTTAGGATTTAGGTTAAGGGCTCAGGGTTTAGGGTTTAGGTGTTAGGGGTTAGGGTTTAGTGTTTAGGGTTTAAATTTTAGGGTTTGGGGTTTAGGGATCAGGGTTTACGGTTTATGGTTGAGGGTTCAATGTACAGGGTTACCAGTTTAGGGTTTAGGATTTAAGGATCAAAATTTCATGCTCAAGGTTTAGGGTCTAGGGACTAGGGCTCAATTTTTAGTGTTCAAGATTTAAAATTTAGGGTTTAGGGTTTAGGTTTTACATTTTAGGGCTTAGGGTTTAGGGCTTAGGGTTTAGGCTTTAGGTCTCAAGTTTAGGGTTACAGGTTTAGGGTTTAGGGTTTAGAGTTTAAGTTTTAGGGATTATGGCTTAAGGTTGGGTGTTTAGGGTATAGGTCTTAAGGTTTAGGGTTCAGGGTTAAGGCTTTAGGGCTCAAATTTTAGGAATTAGGGTTTAGGTTTTAGTGTTTAGGGTTGATGGTTTAGGGTTTAGGTTTAGGGCTCATGGTTTAGGGTTCACAGTTTAGGGTTTAAAGTTTAGGTTTTGGGGTTTAGGGATCAAGGTTTAGGGTTTATGGTTACAAGGTTGATGTGTAAGGTTACCAGTTTAGGGTTTAGGGATCAACACTCCAAACTCAAGGTTTAGAGTCTAGGGACCAGGGCTTATTTTTTAGTGTTCAAGGTTTAATATTTAGGTTTTAGAGTTTAGATTTTAAGGCTCAGGGTTTAGGGTTTATAGTTTAGGGCTTATGGTTTAGGGCTCATGTTTAGGGTTCAAGTTTTAGGGTTTAGGGTTTAAGGTTTAGGGCTTAGGATTTAAGGTTGAGTGTTTAGGGTATAGGTCTCAAGGTTCAGGGTTCAAGGTTTAGGGCTCAAAGTTTGGGAATTAGGATTTAGGTTTTAGTGTTTAGGGTTGAGGGTTTATGGTTTAGGTGTAGGGCCCAGGGTTTAGGGTTTAGGGCTCAGGGTTAAGGGTTTAGGGTTTAGGGTTTAGGATTTAGGTCTCAGGGTTCAATGTTTAGGTTTTAGGGTTTAAGTTTATGGTTTAGGGGTTAGGGTTTAGGGTTTAGGGTTTAAAGTTCATGTTAGAAGTTTTGTCACTAAAAATCAGTGGAAAGAAAATTAATGTCTACCACATGCCACCTCCAAATTCCAAATTTCATTTCATTTAAATTCACTTAAAGAAAGGTTACAGGAAATGAACTCACCATTTTCTTCACGCCTTCAGAGGTCCAGAATGTTAATTCGCCCCAAATTTGGCAAATATGGAGAAATTGGAAAGTTGAATTGCATTTATAAAGATAAGCTTAAAGCGAAGGAATGCATTTCACAAGTAATTCTAGTCAAATTTGCTTTCTTTTTTATTGATACCCATTAAAACTAGCCTTACGATTGCATCTTGATAAAAACAAGTTTCCATGATCCAAGAGAGCTTTTAAACTTATCACACAAGCATGGGGAGATCTCTCTGATAATACTGGAAAATTTACCTATGACGCCAAAAATTTAAATGGGAATAATTCTTCAAGTGTGGATTCCTTTCTTGAAACTTCCATATTCGATGACCACGACCAGAACTAAAAATAGAAATAGAAATAGGACCAGCAACATGACCTAGACTAGAAATTTGAGAGGATTTTTTAGGTTCAGTTTTATTTTCCAAGATGCATTACTCCAACATTTGAGAATTTTTCTCCAGATGCAACAACATTCTTATTCAAACACCTAATGATTCCTGAATGTCCAATCCTTCCACAAACCCTAGTAGTCCTCGATCCTTAGATAAAAGGAGACGTCATTACTAAGAAAAACCAGGGACTTTCAAGGAATACATGGTTTTGACACATCACATCACACCCTTCATTAGGCTTGATGACTACACCTATCTTTTTTAAGGCACTTTTGAAAGCATTTATGGATTTATCATATAAGGAATTATCAATGAATGGAAGGTCACTAACCCAAAGGCCAACTAACTCCCATTCATAATCAAACAATAAATATTTACTAGGTGATTGATAACTCATTTGTGTTCTTAGCCATACCCCTATCGTTATGCTTATTTTGCACAAGCAAACTCAATGATGGTTATAGGCATGAGACTAGGAAATATGCCCCTACTATTGTCATGTCCTCCTAGTTGAGTAGTTGGAAGCCATATTAGTATTTTTGATACTTAGTACAAATTACCAATGAAATCTAATTGTCTATCTTTCATTTACTTTACTCATCTTCCACGTCATACTAAATAACCGATTTGACTAGCGAGTTGCCCTCTTCGACAGCGATACATCGAATATGAATATGATCCTCAAGAGGAAAGTTACACCTAAAAAGGTATCATCTGATCATGCACCTAATCCCTAAGTCGTAATCCCTAAACCCTAAATCCTAAACCTTGAACCCCAAAACCTAAACCCTAAATCCAAAATTTTATTTTTACCACCCTAAAGCCTAAAGCCTAAGACATAAGACATAAACCCTAAACCCTAAAACCTAAATCCCAAACCCTAAACCCAAAACCATAAACCCTAAACCTTAAAACTTAAACCCTAAGCCATCAACCCTAAACCCTAAGCCCCAAACCCTAACTTCTAAACCCTAAATCCTAAACCCT
The DNA here is from genome assembly GCA_019776745.2 of Taxus chinensis. Lineage (NCBI taxonomy): Eukaryota > Viridiplantae > Streptophyta > Pinopsida > Cupressales > Taxaceae > Taxus > Taxus chinensis. Next base: position 285,102,978 of record CM034151.1, on the reverse strand, counting down.
TAGCCTAAAACCATAAACCCTAAATCATGTGCCCTAAACCCTAAACCTTAAATCCTGAGCCTGAAACCATAAACCCTAAGCCATAAACCCTAAATAGTAAACCATAAATCCTAAACCATAAACCCTTAACCCTTAACTCTAAACCCTGATCCCTAAACCTTGACCCTAAGCCCTAAACCCTAAACCCTAAAACTATTTTACCACCATGAACCCTAAACACTAAACCCTAAACCTTAAATTCTAAACCCTCAACTGTAAACCCTAAACCCTTAACTCTAAACCATGATCCCTAAACCTTGAGCCCTGAGCCCTAAATCCTAAACCCTAAACCATAAACCATAAACCATAAACCATAAACCATAAACCATAAACCCTAAATCATGATCCCTAAACCCTAAACCCTAAGCCCTAAACCCTAAACCCTAAGCCCTAAACAATATTCCTAAATATTCCTAAATTGCCTCCAACACTACTAAAATTCTCTGACATCACCTCTAGATGCTTAATATATTTCTTAAACTATCCTAGATGGTGTTTGATTATCTCATAACTATTCAAGGATTAGGGTTTAGGGTTTAGTGTTTAGGGTTTAGGGTTTATTGTTTATGATTTATGGTTTAGGGTTTAGGATTCACTGTTAAGGGTTTAGGGTTTAGGGTTTAGGTTTTATGGTTTAGAATTTAGGGCTCATGGTTCAAGGTTTATAGCTTAGGGTTTAGGGCTATGGGTTGAATGTTTAAGGTTTAGGGTTTAAGGTTAACAGCAAAGGGTTTAGTGTTTGGTGTTTAGGGATTAGGGTTGAGGGTTTAGGGTTCACGGTTTAGGGTTTAGGGATCAGGATTAAGGGTTGAAGGTTTAGGGTTTAGGCTCAGGGTTAAGGGTTGATTGTTTAGGGTTTAGGGTTTAGGGTTTAGGTTTCAGGGTTTAGGGTTTAACTTTATGGTTTATGGTTTAGGTCTTAGGGTTTAGGGTTTAGGGTTTTAATTTTATGTTAGAATTTTCGTTACTCAAAAACACAATCTGGGGTGCTAAGAAGGTGTTTTCAACTCACAAAAATTGGCCCCATCGTCATGAGATCCTTACCCATGGTAAACAATAGTCCATTTATGATAGTACCCAGTCACAAAGGTACTTATCAATGTTTACAAATATTAACCTATCACCATGTGGTGATCATATATTTAGTGCTTACAAATTTAGGGTCATTTTTGTTGTAATGCCCCATTCGGCGGTTACCTCGGTTCTTGGCGGAGTGACCCTTTTTGCTGAGCATCAAACGGCTATGTGTAATTTTGTTGTCTTAGACCATGTCTCAGTGATGTTTTAGCACCTTCCCTCTCCTTCTTGCTTTCTCGAGTCGTTATCGACACCTCTGTATGTGGACTGTGTAATGTCCTGTGCGTTATCCTATTTACAGGAGGATCTTGTTGTTGCATGGTTAAGCTCAATTGTTGGTCATTATTAATGTGAATAGAAATTATATATAATTATAATATATAATGATAATAATGTTATTTTAATTTAATTGTCGATTGGCCTTTATTTTATAGTATTATTGTCTTACCTTATTGTCGAGTATCATCGATATTTTTATATTAATTGTCTCTATAGCATTTCTTCTGGTTGTTTCGTCTGATCGTGTTGTAGAACGAACCCCCCATCCCGCGCTGAAGAAGGGGTTGCCCATCTTGGCGCCATGGTAGTCTTTGCTCTGTGTTCGTCTTTGAGCATAACCTCTAATTTGTTCCCCCCCCCTCGTGTCGTGGTCGATGTTTCCTGTGCTGGCCTCCGCAGCGACCGTTACTTCTCCCTATTTAATGGAAATTGCATTTTCGAAGCCTAGTAGACGGTTTGTATGGCGATTTGGTATTTTAGGGCATGTCCCTTTTTAAAAGAGATATCCATATATAATATTATTTATATAAAAGTTTGATCGTTACCCCGACTACTCGATCATTGTCTTTTATTATTATTGTCGATCTGGACTATCGATATTATTAATATTGCAACAATTATTCCTAAGTCGTTAAAAAAAAAATAATAACGTAATAATCGATCATGATAATAATATTTAGTTTTTTGTCGTTCGGTGACTTTTTCTTTTCTTAATTGTCGATTGTTAGTAATAGCTAACTAATTACATTAAGTTATTGTACTTAGTTGATTGATCTTTCCTGTCAAGCGAGCCTCGATTCTTGCATAAGAGGAGGATACCCTTTGTGACATTTTGGGTTACGCATGTTCGTCCGTATTCCTAGGTCGCTAATATTCATTTCATTTTGCATTTTTTTTAAAACCAAGTTAACGGGATTATTATGCTTTGAAATATATATATATATATATAGATATATATATATATATATATATATATATATATAGATATAAGATGAAATAAAATAAAATAAAGAAATTTAGTGGTTTGCGTGGGTTTTAGCTAGAAGTAGGTAGAATTTTTGTCGCCCCTTTTAGGGTTTTCAATGCGTGTCGGTGGAGGAGTTTTAGGCACATCTTCTTGGGATGCAGGCCCTTGGGAAGGAGGGACACATTTTTTGGGATTGCTTCCTCTTTGACCTGCTCTGGGACTGGCTGCTTCATTTTAATGGTGGTTCCTTTCAAACCCACTCTGGCTTCATTCCTAGTGACCTGCTCAAGCCCTTTGGGCGCTAGCTTCTTGCATCCTGCTGTGTGGGTGGAGCAGGTTCCATTTACCTTAATTTTGGATACAGTGATCAAGGGACTTTCTTTCTTTTGTGGTTTTAACAGATATTTTGTGCTTACCCTGGCTACATGGGTGAGTGTGTTGAAGGCCACATCTCTTTGAGGTAGTTTTTCAAACAATTTACTTTCCTCGTGAGTACTTCCACACCAGTAAAAACAAAAAAAAATGCTTGTGTCCTTTTCCTTTTTGTTGCCGGTCATTTTCTATATATGCGCCCTTCTCCTAGACCTGTTCGAACATGGATGTGTGAATGGTTGGATGAGGCACCTTGAATATGGAGAAAAGTGGAAGGTTTCCTTGTTATAGGAAGCAATTGGTGTTCTTAGAGAAGAGTTGGACTTGGTGACTCGTAAAGCTCCAAATTAGGCATGTTAAACCTACCCCTTGCAATCTTCTGCTATCATTTTATTATGTCATGAAATGAATGTTCTTTCCTTTTCTGTTATGGCATCTTGAATGGGTTTTCTGGTAGTTGTTTTAAGCTGCCGCCCTATTTCAAACTTGGTGAATCAATAGTCTATGCTGCTGTTATAGTTGGTATGATAAAACCTTTTTTTGGGGTCTCAATGTTTTCTTTTAAATCGATTTCCTATATCATACTTTGACGCCTAAGAAGAGTGTGCTACAGAACTTCTGGATCATTTTTTAGTTTGAAGCGATTGGTAGGAAAGTATATTGTTTTGACAATGTTGTGGCATGCATATGGATCTCGTAATAAATGGATGTTGCATTTTGGAATTGAAAATCGAGTACTAATATGTCTTCATAATAAATTTGAGATTTGTAATATGTTTGGTATATTTTAAACCCTTATGCAAGGTTTGTGTAAATTCTATTATGAGGAAAATATGATAAAATATGAGGATATAATCAGATTCCTGAAATATTACTTCCTATGGAAATAACGTTAAGGGGTATGTGCTACAACTGGTATTATGAGTAGCCTGCTTGAGCATGGGTGAATGTCTTATGGGCAGGAAATTTAGTATATTCTATCCGGTTATATTTTATCACTCTCCTTAAAGGAAATAAGGATATTGAATGTTTTTACGGGCTATTATTGGTATACTAATCTTAGTATGAATACAGTCTGAAAATACGAACTGGGTAATCATATTTCTAATGATTTTAAATGTGGGTTGAAGTTCACTTTTTTTTGGGTTACATAAACAAGTCACTATAGAGTATTTAGAATGAAATTTTGGTTTGTAGCCAAGTTTTTGGGCTCTGGAAATGATTATACGCTAGCATGAATTTCAGGATAGCACATATATTTTTACCCCAAATAAATTAATGGGATGAATACTCATTTCGAGTTTCTGTCCTAACGAGGTTTGGGAATTTGGGTCGATCTTTCTTCCTCTTTTAACCGTTCAAAGGAGGTAATGTCACATGTGTGTGCCATGTGTTTTGCAACAAATTTTCTGGTATTTTTTTTATTGGCATGAACATGTTTCTCATGGCTGAGTTCAAAATGAATAATTTATTACTCATGTATTAAGATAACCCAGTTTGGGTATAGGTATAATACGTATGGGTATATATATGAGTAGTATCAAATTTAAAAGTAAAAAATTGTGAAAATAAAATTAAGATACGGGTGTAAGGATTCCACTGTGATTGATCTGTATATGGAACCCTTATAGGGGTTTTTAAAATATCAATGGGTTGCTTGATGATTTTGAGTAAGTCATTAATTTGGGATCTCTGTATTTTAGGGTAGGGTGTCACCTGAATTTCTATAATGGAAAAGGTTTTCTTGTTGGACTCTTGATAATGCTGGAAAATAATCTATTATTTATCCATCTATTGTGGATAATGATCAGATTGTTAAAAGACAATTTAAGTCTATGATTGGTTTCCTTGTGAGCAGCCATACCGGTTACAAAGTATGAAAAGTGGCCTATTAAATATGATTGTGATTGTATATATATATATAAATATCACTTGTTGAAAGACTCTTGATAATCATAACCAAGTTGTTTTCCTAAACAAAATAAAATGGTTAAAAATAAAACTATAGAAAACCATATTGCTATGGAACCTCACTCTTGGAAGGATGGAAGAATCTTATTGGGTTGTGTGCCGTGGATTGTAACTAGCATGTTTTGGCTTATCAAGTTTCTTTATGGAGGAATTGGGTATTAGATTTCAATCACGTAATCCATAGGATTACATGATTGAAATCTCAATACTCTCAGCCTTGTTGTCTTCCCCGATAAGGTCTTACCTTGATTATCTTTGGAATATCTGTCTCACTCGAATATTGGGATTCCTCCTTGTTGACTGGTATAAATCTCTTTATCATGTGAAACATATTGATTAGTGGTTTGTGATTTGATCCATTCTTGAATTTAGAATTTTCCTTTCATGATATTATAAAATGTTAGCTCACTGTTGCACTGGGTAGTCTTAACATGCTCAATTCTAGTGAACTGACTCTAGCTAATATTTGTGCAGATAGATTAAGCAAGTAGATTAAAGGAAAAGAGTGTAAAAGTCGCATCAGTTCAAATTATGAAGTTCCTTGTAAAAATGTTCAATGTGTTGTAAATTTTGGAACATTGCTTGCAAAAGATTTTATAAGATCTCTTTCCTGGGATTGATCGGAAATTACGTGGAGTTATTTTGTCCTTTCGTAATTTGGCTGGTAACTCATCTTAGTGAGAAATTATATTCAATATTTACATTGGCATAAGTGTTGTAAAACCTTCATCTTGAGAATAAAGTGTTAAGTTAAACCTTTCTAAGACTTTATATTGATGTGTTATATGTAAAATAAAATGGGGTGGTTAATCCTTACAGAAGTCACCGAAAAGTTATATTCAAATAAATTTATTGTAGAGGTGATCTACTTGAGAACAAAAAATTCCTTAAGTAATCAAAGGCGAGACTATCATTGCAAAGTGAAGTTATATAACTTGATATCCCTAGCTAAACTAGTGAACACTACCCCTTTTTGGTGAACTCTTAAAACAAGCTTAAGGGAAAACAATGGTTAATTTCTAATAAGATTTAACAAGTAAGAGAAGAAAATTTAGAAACCACTCAATTTATCTCTCAGCCTATTGGAAAGTAAATAGTTTCCTTTTGTAAAGCTCTTTCTGTGAAGCCTAAGTAAAATCGTTAATAATTACGTATAAAACCTCAAGCTCCAATTAAACCTTGGTAATAACTAATGACGTCTTAAGGAGGAATTCAACTTGACCTTCTTCTCTTAACTCTTTCCCAAGGTGCTTTGTAATTTCCTCTTAACTATGTTGAACACGAATCCATGTTGTAACAAGGTTATGAGCGAATTTTAGTAACGTAAGTATGGATAGATGGCCTTGTGGAATTAAATTATCTCCTTTATTAAATAATGGAATTAAACAATTAATTGTCATAGATGAGAAGACTTTAAGTGAACCACTCTGCAATGTATAAGAAAATAACTCAGTTTGGTAAGATGAATTGCGTGAATCATATCTTGAATCTCAGTGAAAACATAAGTTAAGAGTAAAAGAGTGTGTTATTGAAATATAACCTTCAATAATTTCTTTATGTGGCTTGCCCTAGCTGTAAGAGTATCATGTGGTTGGACTGCTATGTTTTCCTGTCAAAAAGAAAAGTATATTGCCCTTGTTGGGTGTGAACATTTCCATGCTGCCTTTGTGGTCATCCTTGTATCTAGTGGTTCATAGAGTTAGATGGAACCTTGGTGACGACATGTTGTGTCATGTCATGTTTCCAGTAAGCCAAGAAGAAGAAAAAAAATTATCCCGTGTTTTTCCTATGTAGTCTTATGTGTTTGTTGTGGGCGTTACATTTGTCTAGAACCAAATGGGGTATCTACACTATCTTTAAATTTCATCTAAAGAAGTCAAATTTCACCATTAGAGTGTTTGTTCCTTGCACCTAGAAAACTCATTGTTGAGAAGATTGGCCTTGAATGAGTAAACCTTTCCTAAATCTTCCTAAACACTCTTACAAATGTCAATAACCAATCCAAAAGGCCCTAAATCCTAAACAATGACTATATTCTTTCACAAAACAAATATCGATTGTATAATTTAAACCCTAAAAGCTTGAATGATGAATGTTTAAATCCTAAAAATTACCTATATACTGACCAGATTAGAATGTGAAAAACTATCTTCTAAACCGTGATAGATGGAGTTGTGAGACTAGTTCCATAAGGTGCAGAGTGACCCTAACATCTTATATTTACTAAAATAAATTTAAAGTATAAGAAATAATAAAATATAAATAATAATAAAAGAAAAACTTATACATGTAAATAAAAGCATGCCACAAAAACATATACCACATAACACATTGAAACGCGAGCGCACTATAACGCGCTCGTGTTATAGCGCACTCGTGTTTCACCTTTTTTGGGTTTTAAATTTCCAATCCATGGGCTTGGAATTTCCTTGGATTACCAAACCAAAGGTTTGGACTGTTTCTACGTGATTAAAACTGTGTTTGAAAAAAAACATCAAAATTTCACGTGTGCACCCCAATATCTCATGCATTAAAACATAATGTTAAAAAATAAATTCTACTACGATGCCAAGCTTGGTTTTACCTTGATGACGCTACAATTATTTCTAAAATCCGATTAGTTTAAGTTTTTCATCCATATTTTCTTTTACTAGTGCCTTATTTTCTTGCAAAAATCTATGCATACATTTTGGTGCACAATTTACAATTTTTTCATCCAAATTTGTTTTTAAAAAGTAATTTTTTCTAAACTTCATTCTACACGCACTCAAAAAAAACTAAAAAACAATTTTTTTCTTAAAGTTATGGGGGTGCACACAAATATTTCATTTTTGGGATATGTGCACTTTGAAAATTAATAAAAAAGTATATATTATTCTAAAAACTATGAAAAACTAATGAGACCTTGTACATGGTCTTAGCTAACTTTCTACCAAAGGGATTTGAAAAATAAATTATAGAAATCAAAAAATGCGGGTTGGGGGGGGCGCCTCACACACAATAGGTTCTTATCTTTTTGACACAAAAATAGACATACTTTGTGTGCGCACCACATTTGACCATCTTAATCTCAACCATTTTCAAAAAAAAATAGTAGTTTAGAAACTAGATTCCAATCTCTATGGTACTTATTCTTATCACTTTGTCAAATTTTGAGCATAGGCATGCCGGATTATTCGATGAAGTTCAGGTTTCGCTGATTTCAAGAAAAAAAGTGTCCCTTTTTTACCCCATTTTGGCCCCCAATTTCCATGCACTTGCCCAGTTATCTTTTAATTAAAATTTACTATACAACTATATTTTTTGTTCGACTCTTTTGTTATTATCGATCGTATATATGTCCATCCTTCCTACAATCTTCTTGATGTGGGAAATTATCACTAAGGCTTTGCATCCGGCTCGGAAAATGCACCCCCATCTTAGTTATTATTGTCCAACAGCAAAGGCAGGCCTTTTTGTTGGAGTTGCATTCTTAGCTTTGGATTCCTCTCTCTTCTGGTTGATATGGGAAATCCTCACCATGAATTCAAGAGAAGATTATGAACATGAGAAGCAGGATAGGAAAGTTGTTGCTGGAGTTTGAGGCAGATGATGCAATCTAAAATTGTTATTTCAGATCTCCTCAATATTTTAGATTATCAGATGACAAGTTTGAAACCAATATCTTATTACAATTTGTTTATCGACACATATATTTGTTACATTTAGGTTCTCCAAGGTTGACCATACTGCATATGGAAGTGGTTCTTCACTTAAACTTGCAGACAACTGAAGAAAGTGCACTAACATTTTTTTAAAAATACTTAGCAATAGATTAGTTTAGAAATAAAAAGTCAAGTTATACAGAAATACCTAAGGTTGAAATCATCAATAAGAAAAAATACAATATAAAGAGCATAGAATATTGACTATAAATAAATACCAAAGATCAATATCATGCGTGAGAAAGTTACAATACAAAGAACACATAAGAGTGCAATAAGAGAGATGGAAACCAATATGAATAAATAGAAGAGAAGATTTAGATGGAATTAGTTAATTTGAAAAATAACAAATAAAAAAAATCAAATCATAAAGTGGAGTAACACATCCCAAAACTTATACAAGAAAAAAAAGCAACATGAGCAAATGGAAAATAAAAAAATCACTAGATTTGATTAGTTTGGAAAAATGATCAAATTATTAATAAATAAAGATAATATTATCTCATGTACATATTAAAAAGAATCATTTACCATAAAATACAAAAGTTAGATTTGTTACACAAATAGAATCTAAAGAGCAATTTTTGTTATGCTTTAATAACAAAAGTGTTGTGTGGTCTACATTCACTGCAAATTGTGACTTATGTTGATTTTTCTTTCTTGATTCTTCTGAATTTTTTGTGACAATTTTTCAATTTACTCAGTAATCTTGAAGAATGGTTTTTATAAAAGGTAGCATACATAATACATAGGTATTAAAATTTGCACACTCCAAAAGAATGTGGTGAAGAGTGGTGGCTAGATATAGGATTAGGGATGCAAGCAACTAGTGGTGACAAAATATGGGAGCAGATAACCAGAGATACTTAAGAAATAAAGGTTGCCAAAAATTGGTGGTATGTAAAATAAAATGAGTCATCTTGAATGTATCTCTCATTGAATTTGAATTTGAATTTTTTCCTATTAATTTTTGTTCAAAGAAACACACCAGTATTTTTTTTTTGCAATTTGTTGGAGATTGAGCAATAAGTTATCTATACCTAGCTATTGCAATTCTTCCAAACCAAGTTTTCTAGAAGAGCGGAATATAAAAATCTTGGGTGTTAATTTTGCTAAGGTCGATGAGAAGATATCAATGGCTGATTACATAAATTACTTAAACTTGATGCTTCATTTTAATCACGAAGAACAAACTCCTAATGTGAATTTCATGTTTGAGAATAAGCATTACGACGATCCATCTCATTTCAGTTATATCATTTTGAAAACCAATTAGCATTAGAATTAGATGCATACCTATCATTTGCTCCTACAGTTGCAGAGTGAATGGAGAATTATTTTTCCTTCCAAATATCTCTCTCAAAATTCATATTATGACTATTATATTTGAAGAAGAAAACATTAGGAAAAGGGAAAGTGGGCATTTTTGAACTAGCACTAAAAAAACAATGCATAACTATGTGTTACAAAAAAACACCAATAAACATATTCCATAAAAAATAATGATATTTTTGAGCGGTTGTATTAATGGTTGGTGGCCAACCCATAAATTAATGAAAATGATTGATATTTGAGTAATTTTACTATCTAGGTATCTAACATTTTATGTGAAATAGTGTCAATATTACTACCGTCATAATATATAAAGAGGATTAAACACAATGGTTATCTTCTAATTAAACTTTACTTTACACCTATGTTTTTTGTTCGGCTCTTTTGTTGTTATCGATGGTATATATTTCCATCCTTCCTATAAGCTTCCTGATGTGGGAAATTATCATTGAGGCTCTGCATCCAGATTGGAAAATGCACCACTATCTTAGTTATAACTATAAAACAACAAAGGTAGGCCTTTTTGTTGGAGCTGTATGCTTATCTTTGAATGCCTCTCTCTTCTACCTAATATGGAAGATGCTCAACATGAATGCAAAAGAAGATTATGAAGATGAGCAAAAATATGGGAAATTTGTTGATGGATTCGGAGGAAGATGATGCAATCCAAAATTTTCATTTAAGGTCCCCTCAATATTTTAGATTATCAAATGACAAGTTAGAAACCAATAACTTATTACAATTCATTTATTAACACATAGATTTGTTACATTTAGGTTCTCCAAGGTTGTCCATATTGCAAATGGACTTGGTTCTTCACTTAAACTTGCAGACAACTAGAGAAAGTGCACTAACATTTTATAAAAAATACTTAAATGTAGATTAGTTTAGAAAGAAAAACATCATTTTTATAACATTCACAATTCCATTTAACATTTCAAAAAAAGTGTTCCAGATAAGACAAACTAGTCGCAATATAAACATCTTCCAAACATTAATTTATCAAAACACACCAAGGTAGTCTTGTGGAGTCAAATTCAAGTCAACATGGCTTAGCAACAAATACCAAAATCCAATATCATGCTGAGAAAGTGGCCATACGGAATGGCACTTTGAAAAGGGTCACTATGAGTGCTTGAACCCAAAATTTGCTACTTCCAACCCAAGATCTCCTATATGGTAAGAATGCAAGTTAAGTTGACGGAACTAGAAAATCAATAAGTGAATCTCATTTTAGAGTGGAGTAACACATCCCAGAGGGACTCGGTGAAAGATTTGCAGGTTTAGACATGAATACACAGTAAGTCAAAAAATGGCTCTAGAAACTGATTACGGAAAAAGTGCTTCCCAAAGTGGTATGAATGAAACTATTCATGGAATCATTATTCCCAATGCATGACGAGAATAGGTGGTAGGACACAATTTTTCGGATCCATAAGCATTTAAAACAAGTACAGATTTGTTACACAAATCGACTTTATAGAGCAATGGTTGAGCGATGCATCTCCTAATGTCTAAAGCTCTTATGTGGCTCAGAAACCTGCACCAAATAAACGCCAAACAAAGGTGCGATTCTTCATTCTTGATTCTAAATGTTTTGTACAATGTTATCAATCTTGACACCAGGGAACTTGACAATCAGTCGGAAAACTACAAAAGTGAAGGTCAGGGACACTTAATACATATTGATTCCAAAATGCACATTCCATAACTTTAGAGATGCTGTTTTAAGAGTGGTGGCCAGATTTAGTTTTAGGGATGTCAACTCAGTGGTGACATGACTACGGGAGTCTAAAGCCCAACTTCCACGTTAGAGTTCCAGGTTGTCATTTCATTATTGGATAAGTGTACGTTTTAGGTGGTTCGCATCATGATGAGTTGTAAAACCAGTCATTCTACATATCGTGTCTTCACAGGTGAATTTGCTTGTTTTCCTAATTAAATTTATGGTTCAAAGAAACATATCAGTATTAATCTTCATCCAAATGTACATATACCTGCCGAGATTTAACCTCATCTATCTAAAACAAACATGAAAGATAAAATTGAAGTACGAGAAACAAAGTTTTCCAAAGAGGGAATAGGAAAAATCCTTCGCTGTGAATTCCGGATGTCCATGAGAAGAGATTCTTGCTTATATAGATCTCCAAATTTGGCATAACTTGGCATGAAGATGTTGCCACCAAATCTTACACAAATTCACTTTTAGTTACGCTTTGATGGGTGTACAACCCTGCAGATCTGGGCTCTCATTTGAAGCAGGGTGGAAGGATACTTGCAAGGGCTAAGGCATACTGGCAGCTCATCTGCCAAGTGCATTTGATTGTAAGTTTCCATGGCCTTTTCAAAAGTTCGATTTGAGCTTATCTGTTCTGCCTCGGGGTGTGCAGCCATAAGATGGCAAAATCCACGTTCCATTATGCTGAGATGGATGTCTAACATGTTCTAAAGCTCCCATTTTGGTGTGGCTGGGAGCATGATGGTTGTTAATAGATGATGCATGTATATCAAGAGCTACTGATCCTATTTTTTGGTTTTATAACAGCAGAAAAACTAAAAATCAGATTTGGGAGATTTAGATTACTGTCACAATTGTTCCAACTTTATGTCCAAGATTGAATACGCATGTAAGTGATCAGATAAGAGTATTTGGGTCGATTATGCTTGATCCCTCCTGGTCAAATTAGTTCCCCTCTTATGCATTTTGTCATACAGTCCACATGCCTTGTGTTGCTTCCACATTTTCCGTACCATGTACCTGGCTGCTTGCATTTAGAGCCTAAGACAAAGATCTACTTTCATTGTGCTTTGATGGAAGGCTGTTTTCAGCAAACCCATTGTGTTCATATCCTACAACCTGGGCATCTAGACGCTTCCCAAACACTCACACATAGGCCTGCTGCTCATGCCCTCAGATAGCAGTGTGCCCCTATTTGCCCATATATCTACCAGGGTAATTGCGTCATAATCTGACAAAAAATTGCTTTTCATTCTGCTTTGTGGGATGTTGACAACCTGTTTGAAGATCTTATTTTGGCACAGCTGAGAGTGTGTAGACGAAAGGTCTGAGAAGAGCTGGTTGTAAATCACGTTCAATTTCCAACCAGCAAGCTTCTCCCATGGCGGCCGCCTCTCAACCTCCCCCGAACCACGTGACTCCAAAACTCCCAAAACAACAAAATATTCTCCAACCCTAAATTGACTCTCTTGTTTTTTTTATAACTTTTATATTTTAACTTTTTGAGATACAATATTTATTTTATTTACGCAAGTTGGATAGACCTCTTAAGTCATGCCCACGTTCTGTACAATTTTTTTTGTTAAATTATTATTACAAAACTATTATATATACATATATGTTAAGTGTGGTCCCATGACCCGTAACGTAAGCCCACACAACACCTTGGACCGGGGTGCCTAGCGAGGCACCAACAAAATCGATGGATTGCTTGCATAATAACATTAACTCAATCGTTCCAAAGTTATCTATTTATTTACTTATTACTTTATTAAATGTATTTGTTAAACTCGTATCTAATTTATGTAAATATATGTATGCAAATTTTTTCTATTATAACCATTAGAATAACGCTGCGAGATAAAAAATCTCCAGACCCTAACCTTGAACTTCTTACATACCACAACATAACATCTTCATTACCTTGTTCACAAGTTATTTCTCATTGAAGGGGTGACAAGCAATGTCAACCAATGAATTCAAATTCTATCATTTAGCGGAGATACTATGATTACCTGATTTGACTCTTCTAGAGACTAGTACCAAAATAGTTGCACAAAGATGACTAACTGTGTACATCATGCTTGATGTATGTACATCGGCAATACAAACTGCATCGCAAGCGAGGTGATGGCTGGAATCTACAAGGGAGGAGGCTGCGCCTTTAGTGGGCACTACAGAATATGAAGTTGTGATCCAAAATAAACCCAATACATGATCATTATCAACTGTCATCTTCATGCATACACATATAATCATTATTGACATAGGGAAAACATACACATTTATCAGCACATTCTCTCACACATAAATCTGGGGATGTATATTAATCTTAAAAAAAGATATGCCTACGATTTATATCTAACCTTTTAATAATTGCATTACCTTGGGTACTAATGCAGTCATTATTGAAAGAAAATAATAAATATGTCAATCATTTGAATTTTCATTCACTTTGGACATGTCTGACATAACTCGCCTTTGTTAGGGACCTTACCTTCTTCAAAGTTGTTAGCAAGCTTAGCTAAGGTCCATTTTTATAAATAAATAAATATTTCACACGAACTTTACTTGAAAATTCTGTAAAGTTTTCTGGTATAGCTCTTACCATTTTCGTTCTCTTTGTCCACAATTGCTCTTGAAAGCCTAAAAAATGATATAGCTACCAGTCCTTCCATAGGATTATCACCTGATCTGACTTATGCTGATTTTTCTTTGTGGATTCTTCTGAATTCTTTTCCATCTTGGTGACAAATTTTCAATTTACTCAGTAATCCTCGATAAAACTTTTCATGAAAGGTAGCATACATAAGACCTGGTTATTAAAAGCTGCACACTCCAAAAGAATGTGGTGAAGAGTGGCATCCAGATATAGGAATAGGGATGCAAGTAACCAGTGGTGACAAAATATGGGAGCAGATAAACAGAGATACTTGAGAAATAGAGGTTGCCAAAAATTGGTCATATGTAAAATTTATAACATGAAAAATGGGTCCTAAAACCAGTTATCTTGATTCTATCTCCCATTGAATTTCAACTTTTTCCCATTAAGTTCTGTTCAAAGAAACATAAAAGTAATAATTTTTTAGTAAATTTTTGTGGTTTAATTGATAATTCCATCTTGGCTATTGGTCAACAGGTTGCTATCTATCCTTGCTACAAGCTTCCTGATGTGGGCAATTATCACTGAGGCTCTGCATCGATATCGGAAAATGCACCACAATCTTAATACTAACTGTCCAACAGCAAAGACAGGCCTTTTCGGTGGAGCTGCATTCTTAGCTTTGGATGCCTCTCTCTTCTGGCTGATATGGAAAATGCTCACCATGAATGCAAGAGAAGATTATGAAGATGAACAACAGGATGGGAAAGTTGTTGTTGGAATCTGAGGTGGATGATGCAATCCAAAATTGTCAGTTCAGATCCCCTCGAGATTTTAGATTATCAGATGACAAGTTCGAAACCAATATCTTATTACAATTTGTTTATTGAGACATATTTGTTACATTTAGGTTGTCTAAGGTTGGTCATACTGCAGATGGATGTGGTTCTTCACTTAAACTTGCAGACAATCAAAAAAATTGCACTATCATTTTTTAAAAGTACTTAAAAGTAGATTAGTTTAGAAAGAAAAAGTCAAGTTATACAGAAATACCGAAGGTTGAAATCATCGATAAGAAAAAATATAATATAAAGAGCATAGGATATCATCAATAATAAAAGATACAATATAAAGAGCATAGGAGATTGATTATAAATAAATACTAAAGATCAATATCATGTGTGAGAAAGTTACAATACAAAGAACACATAAGAGTGCAATAAGAGAGATGGAAACTAATATGAATAGATAGAAGAGAAGATTTAGATGGAATTAGTTGGTTTGGAAAATAAAAAATAAAAAAAATCAAATCATAAAGTGGAGTAACACATCCCAAAACTTATACAAGAAAAAAAGTGACATGAATAAATGGAAAATAAAAAAATCACAAGATTTGATTAGTTTGGAAAAAAAGATGAAATTATTAATAAATAAAGATAATATTATCTCTTGTATATATTTTTAAAAAAATTGTTTACCATAAAATTAAAAAGTTAGACCATAAAATAAAAAAAGTTAGATTTGTTACACAGATAGAATCTATAAAGAAATTTGTGTTATGCTTTAATAACAAAAGTGTTGTGTGGTCTACGTTCACCGCAAATTGTGACTTATGTTGATTTTATTTCTTGATTCTTCTGAATTTATTGTGACAATTTTTCAATTTACTCAGTAAGCTTGAAGAATGGTTTTTATAAAAGGTAGCATACATAAGACGTATGTATTAAAACTTGCACACTCCAAAAGAATGTGGTGAAGAGTGGTGGTCAGATATAGGATTAGGGATGGAAGCAGCCAGTGGTGACAAAATATGGGAGCATATAAACAGAGATACCTGAGAAATAAAGGTTGCCAAAAATTCGTGGTATGTAAAATTTATAAGACGGAAAATGAGTCGTAAAACCAGTCATCTTGAATGTATCTCTCATCGAATTTGAACTTTTTCCTATTAATTTTTATTCAAAGAAACATAACAGTGCTTTTTTTTTTGTAATTTTTTGGAGATTGAGCAGCAACTATCTACACCTAACTATTGCAGTTCTTCTAAACCCAGTTTTCCAGCAAAGCGGAATATAGAAATCTTGGGTGTTAATTCTGTTGAGGTCGATGAGAAGAGATCAGTGGTTGATTACATAAATTCCTTAAAATTGATACTTCATATTAATGACAAAGAACAAACTCCTAATGTGAATTTCATGTTTGAGAAGAAGCATTACGATGATCCATCTCATTTCAGTCCTCTCGTTTTGAAAACCAATTAGCATTAGAATTAGATGCATACCTATCATTTGCTCCTACGGTTGCAGAATGAATGGAAACTTATTTTTCCTTCCAAATATCTCTCTAAAAATTCATATTATGACTATTATATTTGAAGAAGAAAACATTAGGAAAAGGGAAAGTGGGCATTTTGAACTAGCACTAAGAAAAACAATGCTCAACTGTGTTACAAAGAAACACCAATAAACATATTCCATAAAAAATAATGTTATTTATGAGCGGTTGTATTAATGGTTGGTGGCCAACCCAGACATTAATGACAAGGATTGATATTTGAGTAATTTTACTATCCAGGTAACCAACAATTGATGTGAAATGGTGTCAATTTTACTACCGTCATAATATATAAAAAGGATTGAACACAGTGGTTATCTTTTAATTAAAATTTACTCTACACCTATGTTTTTTGTTCGGTTCTTTTGTTGTTATCAATGGTATAAATGTCCATCCTTCCTACAAGCTTCCTAATGTGGGAAATTGTCATTGAGACTCTGCATTCGTATCAGAAAATGCACCACCATCTTAGTTCTAATTGTCAAACAGCAAAACCAGGCCTTTTGTTAGAGCTGCATGCTTAGCTTTGGATGCCTTTCTCTTTTAGTTGATATGGAAAATGCTCACCATGAATGCAAGAGAAGATTATGAAGATGAGCAGCAGGATGAAAAAGTTGTTGATGGAGTCTGAGGCGGATAATTCAATCCAAAATACAATATAAAGAGCATTGAAGATCATCGATAAGAAAAGATACTATATAAAGAGCATAGGAAATTGATTATAAATAAATACTAAAGATCAATATCATGCGTGAGAAAGTTACAATACAAAGAACACATAAGAGTGCAATAAGAGAGATGGAAACCAATATGAATAAATAAAAGAGAAGATTTAGATGGAATTTGTTAATTTGGAAAAAAAAAATCAAATCATAAAGTGGAGTAACACATCCCAAAACTTATACAAGAAAAAAAAGCAACATGAATAAATGGAAACTCAAAAAATCACTAGATTTGATTAGTTTGGAGAAAATGATCAAATTATTAATAAATAGAGATAATATTATCTCCTATACATATTAAATTTGTTTTTCGTTTACCATAGAATGTAAAAGTTATATTTGTTACACAGATAGAATCTATAGAGCAATTTTTGTTATGCTTTAATAACAAAAGTGTTGTGTGGTCTGTGTTCACCACAAATTGCACTTTTTAGATAAAATGAAAATCACAAAATATTAAATAGGGTGCGATGCAAGCATCGAAGGTATTAATATAATAATTAGTAAATAAAAAAATTGAGCACATAATCTCTTGCTATATGTGAGCAATAACGACGCTTTCAATAAATTGAAGGTCGTCGAACCTGTGAGCGAATGCTTCCTCAACACTTTTATTCTTCGGGCTCTCACCGATTTTCTCCTACAAGTTGGAATGGACCGTTATTGCAAGTAAAAACAAAAAGAATTCCATTCTTTAAAAAAAACTCACAACAGGAGCACGAGGAGCACCTTCGACAGTTTTTGCAGTGTCTTCGAGACTATCAGCTTTATGGGAACCTAGAGAAGTGTGCATTCTTTCAGTCAAAGGTTCAGTATCCAGGCCACAATATTGCTGGGGAAGGTATCGTAGTTGATCCTTCCAAGATCTGAGCTATTATGGATTGGTCGGTACCGACCAACGTGACCAAGGTATGCAGCTTTATGGGATTAGCAAGATATTACACGAGATTTTAACTAGACTTCTAACGCATTGCTCATCCCATTACTTCCCTACAGTAGAAAGGGAAGAAGTTTATATGGTCAGACAGTTGTGAGCAGGCCTTCAGGACTCTGAAGGAATGTCTTACTACAACACCTATCCTAGTAGTGCAATATCCGCAGAGGGACTTCTTTGTACATACAGATGCTTCATTGACAGTGATAGGAGTATTAATGTAAGATGGCCGAGTTGTAGCATTTGAGTCTTGCAAACTCAAGGATTATAAGCTCAATTACCCGACTCATGACCTTGAGCTTACAGGAATGGTTCATGCTTTGGTTCAATGGCAACATTTTCTATTAGGCAGGAGGTTCACACTCAAAACAAATCATTTGAGCCTACGACACCTCTTCACACAGCCCAATCTCAACGCCTGTCAACGGCGTTGGATAAAACTTTTATGTGAGTATGATATGGAGATTGAGCATGTGAAGGGGAAGGAGAATGTGGTAGCGGACACTCTGAGTCGTCGGAGGCATCTTGTCATGTTGTATTAGTGGAAACAGATTTGAGGACCATGATCTTGTAGCAGTTTCCTCACAACAAGTTCTATCTTTCCGTTTGCGCAGACATTGAGTCATAGAGACCCCTTAAGTGGAAGTTTGAGGGACTATCATTGGATTCATATGGGCTTCTTCGGCACAGTGGTCATATTTATGTGCCTAGAGATGGAGGGTTCTGATAGGACATTCTTGTAGAGGCGCATCGTGCACCCTATTCAACTCATCCAGGGGTGAAGAAAATGCACGCTACATTGAGACAGTTATATCATTGGAGAGGGTTTCAGAGATATTTAGCTCGATATGTGTCTCGATGTTTGGAGTGCCTGAAGGTGAAGGTCGAGCATCAGCATTTAACCGGTCTTCTTTATTCTCATGCTATACCAAAGTGGAAGTGGGACCATTTCCATGGACTTCATTGTTGGGCTACTGATGTCGAGATATCACCACGACGTGATCATGGTCACAGTGGATAAATTGACAAAAGTGGCTCATTTTTCTCCAGTGAAGACCACCTATACAGCTAATGCAGTGGCCTGAGTTTACTTGAATGAGATAGTCAGAATTCATGGGATCCCGCAAAAGATTATCTGTGACCGTGATCCTTTGTACACCTCACATTTTTGGACCACCATGCAGTTTGCTCTTGGGACAAAGATCAATTTCAGTACAGCTTATCACCCTGAGAGAGATGGTCAGACAGAGAGGGTGGACCAGATACTTGAGGATATGCTTTGCATGTACTTTATGGATCATCAGTCGCTTTGGGAGGAGTATATATATCTAGTAGAGTTTGCATACAACAAATTTCAGAGTTCTATCGGCATGGCACCATTCCAGGCTTTGTACAACAAAGAGTGCAGGGCTCATTTAAGCTAGGACAGGTTACACGATAGGGTCACGCTTAGACCAGATATGTTATAGGACATGGGGCAGCAGGTCACTTTGATCAGGAAGAGGTTACATGAGGCACATAATAGGCAGAATCATTATGCAGATCAGAGAAGGACAAACCGCAATTTTGAGGTTGGCACGAAGGTGTTTCCTAGAGTCAGACCTCAGAAGAGCCCCATCCGATACGCAAAAGGCTCTAAGCTAGCTCCAAGATTTGTGGGTCCATTTGAGATCTTAGAGTGGATCAGTCATGTAGCCTATTGCTTAGCTTTGCCACCCAACTTGTCTCGCATCCATGATGTTTTCCAAGTTTTTATTCTTCAAAGATATATACCAGATCCATCTCATGTCTTGGATTGGACGACTTTGTAGGTATAGGAGCACGAACATGTGACTGTGGAGCCCGTGCGCATCATAGAGCGCAAGACCCTGGGCCTTCGAGGGCGTGAGATTGATTAGGTGCACGTCTAGTGGGATCGATATGATGAGACATCAACTACATGGGAGAATGCCACTTTACTATGAGCCCAATTCCCACACTTGTTCCAGTGAATTCCAGAGGAAGTCGAGTCTAAGGGGAGGGGGATGTAATGCCCACTCGTCTTCGACACTTATTTTACTATAATTTTGATTATTAGTGATTAGAGACATGGACATTATTATTTTATTTTGGTTAGCATGTTGATAGATAATATGGACATTTTGATTATTGATATGTTGCGACTCATATTGTAGATTGTATGGACTCTTAATGGACATGGGTAGATATTCGGTACTTGATGATAATCTTGTGTCGTTACTTTGACATATATTGACGCTATGGATTCTTCACGTATTGATTATGTTTAGATGGTCAGGTTATTCTTGCAATCTCATTGATGTTGGTAAAATGGTACAATTGAAATGTTTAGAAATTGTAAACAATTGATGGAATTTCTTAACCTTGATGATGATTTAGCTACGTTATATGATAATGTTAATTGATATATATGTATGTGTTTTATTGTTTGATGTAATTGATATCGCCTTAATACCGAAGGGGTATTGTTTTGGTTGCAGGAAATTATATCACAATAAATAAAAAGGGGCTATGCGACTAACCATGGAAGAATATCGGATTTTTGCAACAAGGCCACATTGGCAACTTTGTGTTTGTGCGTAATTGTTGAGTGTGTTAGGAGGTCCCCATTGGGGGTGACCTCATATGTGGCCATGGGTTTGTGTGTTACTTTTCTTCTTTTATTTTATTTATGTTGTTGTGTATGTGATTTCTTTAATTGTAATACATTCTCGCTTTATTATGGCATGATTAATGTGCTCTTGCTTACTTAATTAATCATAATGATTATGTTAAGTTGGGATGTGACAAAGGGGCATTTAATGTTGTAGATAGTCTTTGTTATCTTATTGATTTTAGATTGATTTATTTTGATTTTGAGTTGTGTACTCAACCTCATTCTTAAAATCTCGAATTTGGGCTTGGAGCCCACTTTTGGAGGCTTGTGAGACAAGTTAAACTTGTCTCATACCTCTAAAACCTTCCTACCAACCATACCTATAATGAGAGGGGTTAATTTTAGCCCTCATTATATGTTTTTTGAAGGAAAAAGAGGTAATTAATTACATGTTCTTACAAATCTTCTTAATTGTGTCCTTGAAAGTATAGAGTGGATGTTTGTGTGTTGAATGAAATTTTTCATATCCTCACCTTACCCATTTACGAGTCTTGATCTTTGTGTTTGTCTTATGAAGTGAATTGTAGTAGTGATGTGGCATCTTACATGGAGCCACCTCACCATCCTCTCCACCTTTTTTATTTATTTGAGCTATTTTGGAGTACTGGGGGTTACTTGGTTTGGTTACACACTTGCATATTTTGGTGATTTTGATTGGTTACTTGGTTTGGAACTTGGGAGCTTTTGAAATTGGCTTGGGCTTGGAAGAAACCTGAAGGTTTGGCTTGAATATTGAAGGTGTTTGCAATGGCAAGGTAGGGTCTATACCTTGCATTTTATTTTTTTGTGTTTGTGTAATGTGTTGAAATGTGAATGGGCGTATGTGTTCTTGCATGTGAATCGGTAGATTTACCTTAAGGTGTGGGAAGAAGGAAAATGGGACCATTGGGGAGGCAAAAGGGAGTTGTGGGGTATTGTGGAAGGAGTGTGAATAAGGTGTTTCACCTATGGAGAGAGAGAAGGAAAATATTGTTATGTGGAGAAAAGGATATTTTGAGTGTTTGTGATGTGCACTTGGAAGGTTATTGGGTGGACCCCTATATCTCTTGAGAGGTAAAAAGATGTGGTTCCCATATTTCTCCTCCTTTGGCTCTAGATTTGAACTTATGTGCTTGATAATGGTTGTATATTTTATCTACGTTGTCTAAGTTGTCATCATTGTATGTGTTGTTAGTTTTGTTGGTGTGAATGTATGAGTTGTTTAAGCCTATGTGAAGAGTTGACATGGTTGTAAACATTCTCTATTTCTCCATTGTTGAGGCTCAGGGGCCAATGAGAAGGTTAGTTTCACCTTCTCATTGGAATAAGGTTGGGAGGTGAATGTTACCCATGCTCCCTTCTTTTTTATGATTTCGAAATAAAGAAAAAGAGCTCAAAGTTTATGCCTTAGATAGTTACATTGAGTATAAGACAAAGAAGAGAAGTTTTTCATAAATTTTAACATGTTGTCTTCAGCATTGAGTGCAGGGCTTGTCATACCTATATTTTAGAGTTGAATCCTTGTAAATGATAAATTCAAAAGTGGTTATGAGTTCTCAAGCCATGGAATGTCCATGATTGGAAGTTGTATTTGTTTGCATCGTATTGAGTGAAATCCACAACTTAGAACAGGTTTGCATACTATTAAAATCTGAAATGGTTCTATTGTAATTGAGATGAATATGGTTGGAAATAAGGCAATTGAGTGTTGCATTTCGTTGTTGGTTGCATCTCCTTAAAATCTGCAACTCAAAGCAAAGCGTGCATTCATTTACAAGTTGATATTGTCCTTGTTTGAACTAAAAATAAAATGAAATACGAGTTTTTCTCTTCCTTTAAAATGTTTTAACAAATTCTTGCATGTTGAGATTCAAATATAATATATATACTTTTTGGAAATGTAGCCAATACAAAGAATTTGTACTTGTTTCTGATAAAAATTTACATAGACAATGGTTTGCCTCTTTCTTGTTAAGAAATAAACATATTTCCTTCATGCCATTCTTGATTAGCATTTGAGACTTGCACATCATTTTCTTCAAGATATTTTTTTATTAGGATTTGAGACTTTCTTTACTTTCCATCAACTTTACAATGTTTTTCTAGTTTAAGAATCCCAATAGTACCAATATTTAATCATATATTGGGCCACCAAGGAACAATTTAAAAGTTATTAAACTTGCATTTCCCTATCCTTAGGGTTTCTTTTTCAAAACAATTGGATAATCTCCATTAATCACACTACAAATAACAATCTTGGGTTTTACGATTGATTTAAATACAAATAATTAAAAAACATAAAAAAGAAATAATAAATAATTATAGAATTTAAAAAATTAAACAAAAAAAATTCCTTCTTAAACTACACATTTATTACTTTAAAAGAGAGATGAAATAATATATTAAAAAGAATTTCAAAAAAAAAGCTTACATTTTATCGATCTCCATTCCTAGTACATTACTCATTTTTTTCAAGAAGTGTATTAAAAAAAAAATTGTAATGCATCATAAAAGATTGAGACTATCAAAAGATTGATTTTGCAGGCGACTGTTAAATTCTTAATACAGCCACTTATAGCATTGGCACAAAGTCCTATTCCAAATAGACGTATCCAAGAATATTTTTAGAACAATAATGTTGGATCCATTAATTAATACAAGCTCCACTAAAGCGAGATACATACAGCAATAAAATCAACAAGCACATCATTCTGCTGGCTGTCATATGATGTGGAATCAAAAGAGAGATTATTCTCAACAATCTGGTCGAAGGTTTGACATGGCTCCCATTGAAATTCTTCAAGCTCATTCATAGTATTAAATATTTTTGAATCAATACCATAAACTGACTAATCATTGCATTGGAAAATTCTATAAACCAGATCAAACCTTTTAATTCAATTCATACGAATTTAATGTATCCACTAGATAAAATTTTATCGTTCCAAAGAAACTGACAACCAACATTCTCGTGAGTATATTTCTCACAGCAGAAAAAAGCCCACTTCCATTAACAGAGACGGTTTTACCACCATTTATACCCGACAAATACAAATTTTCTTTCCTTCCGAGATCCAACTTTTGATAGATGATGGCAATTGCTGCATCACATCAAAAGATCAACACAAGCATTCATAAATGAGAAGATAAGTGTGTGTGTTCACTTCTACACCTGCGCACCTAAGCAACAGAAAAAGCAATCTCTGTAACTGAGGTAAAACATCCTTGAATTTCCATTCACCTTAAAATGGTATAAGCCAGAAGACCATAAATCATTATCTACAACTCTTTTCACTGTCTCAGCTTCTAACAATCACAAAATCCGCCTCTTCTAAAAACTAGAAAAGTAACAAGCACAAGGAAGCCCAATAACAGAGAGGAGAAACCAATCTCTGTAAATCTACATTCTTAATTTTCGATTGTTGTTTTTTTTACCTTCAGTCCTTAAGTGAGAAAAGGAAAAGAAAGGTCTGTTACATTGACCATGCTTTGGCAAGACCTTCTCTATCAACCTCTCCTCACATCCATATTGCTTCACCTTAATAAGAAACCCCTCACAACTCTACTGCAAAACACTTATAATAACATACTAAGTGTGAAAATTCAAATTGGTAAATATATAATTCACTTCTACAGGTAAGGACATACCAAAGGTAATTACCAATCACCTCCCAATAAAATATCAAAATTAGAAGTAAAACTATGTTAGAAAGAGAATAAAACAGTAAACTTAGTGCAAGAGCAGTAATAGAGGAGACCGTTAAACCTCAGTAACATATTGATTTAAGTCAAAAAGATACGGCTGAAAGAATTGTTAATTCATTAAGCACCTCAGTTTTCCATTTCACTTGGACCATACAAACATCTAAATAGACTTTAGTACGCATCCCAAAAATTTTCACCGTGTGCAGGTGAATTTAAGAGTTCAGATGTGGAACACCTATCACTCTACAATTGCTTGGATTTCAGAACACAATCTTAGCTACACGCCCTACTACAGAAATGATCTCCCTAATCTCCTGCACTATGAATTTCACGTCTGGAGAAAAATGTCTCGTAAATTAGATTTCTATATAATATTGAGAAGAAAAACATCAAAAACTCACAAACATATATGATATCACAGAAAAGAATGCCAGAAGCCTGACATCACTGCTCTGCTGCTACTATGCCAAACATAAAGGCTAAATCTGCAAATTTAAACTGTTGAAAGACGGGACGGGCATCATAATGATCAAAACTCCCGAAATAAGATTTTTTTTAAATCTATGGTACAACCACCATATGATACCAAGTGCCTGGGAAATGTATAACACAAGAAGCAAAGACAGTAAGTCTGAAAACCCAATACTTAGTGTGAACTGCAAACTAAGTGACAAATATTAAGATTTAGCACAAAATCTAACACTAAATCACAGAACTGGTTGCACTTGGACAAAGGCCAGAATCATTGCCCTGTCAATGTAACAGGGCATCCTTTTAAAAGACCAACTCACCTGATTTATATAACTGAAATCTTATAGCCTTACACGAGCCATTTCCCACCTTACAGCTATGCATACTTTTTCTAGCAATAATCACACTTTCAATTAAGTGATTGCAATTTGTACAAATTTCATCTTCCTGATATCCCTTATAATTCTGAGAATTTAATGTTATGCAAATTCACTACTGACTGCCATCCATTTTGATAGCTTGGTCAAAAGTGAGGTAGAGAAAAACATAAATTAGTTGTCAAACAGATTCAAGGGACCGAACAAATATTTTCAGAGAAATATAGAATGAGCCCAAAATTGATTCATACCGAACATACACACTTTTGGAACATACTCACAGTCATATTCCAAGCCAAAGGGATCAAACCTTACAGAACAAAGGTTAATACTGCAGCTTTCCAAAGCAACACCCACATTTATTGATGATACTTGAGAAATATCTTAAAAGATTAAAACATAGAAAACGCAAAATAACAGTCTCTATTGGTTTCTGAGCATTGGATAGAACAACAATCCAAACATGGTCACACAGAAGTAGGCTTAGCACTTGGAAAATGAATCGACAGAATGCTCAAATGGAATTCAAATAAAAATGACTAGATTTTGAAATGGGTGATGGATTTCATGGTGACTGACACTGAAAAGGAAAGATAAATTAAGGACCAAATTATTAGGGAGAAGCAGTTGAAAGAGGAACTAATCGGGGATTTTCACACAAGTCTCAACATGAGGCAGATAATGGTAATGGCCCAAGGATTGTGTGTTCTTACTTTTGGAGGTGGCAAATCATTCAAGTTGCACCAGCATATTCAGGAGAGCAGAAGCTGATATCATGTCTTCATTGGATACAGTGGTAACTTTTATTTCACTGGAAAAAGGGCAGCAAGGGAAGATTAACATGAAACAGTTGCTTGCATTTCAAGTCCACCAAATCAATACCTGCAAACAAGATTTCCAACAATCCTCGCCACTAATAATAGTTGGAGATGGTTACCCACTTCCTTTTCTGTTTGTACATTTTATTATTAGCCTGTAAAATTTCCATACTACATGCATGCCTATATAAAACTCAGTTTTCTGATATATTCTGCTAGTTCTTCGGTTATGATACCTTCTTCGATTGTTAAGTTCATAACGGTTCAAGCTAGTACGGCTGTTTTACCATACGAAGGCTGCCTAAGGAACAACATAGAATGGTTATGAACTTACTGAAATATATTAAATAATATCTTATCACTAGACACAAAGCACATATTTTATATTCATTTTAAAGGCATGTTAGCTGGCTCAAAAGTACAGAAAATACAAACAACTTTCCAAAATAACTGAAACTACCCAGGGAATAGGTGGTAAGAAACTAAGTACATCCATTTGCGAAAAACTTGTCAAAATCTGACTATCACTTCATAATTATCAAAAAATTGATTTAAGCTCCTCATGTTGATTTTAAGATATACGAGAAAATAATGAAATACTTAAGTTTCAGAGAGATTGTTGCCATAAATATGATTGCAGAATGAATGGCTTCTTCTGGCATAAAGTCAATAATTTTGCAGATATGGAATACGCCAGACCAAGTTAGAAACCCTTTTTCATAAATAATACCTAGGATAATCATTTTCTAGCATAAGCCACCTATAGAGCTTATTTGGAAGGTTTTTTTCTTTTGAAAAATCCTTAAAAAGCAAAAAGAATAAATAGTCTGCATTTATTTGGGGAAAAAAAATGCTTTGTAATCTAGCCAACTGCATTAAATAAAATGTCATTCGACAAAGGATGTAGGCCAACAAAATAGAAATACCATATACATAGATTGAAACAAATGCCAATCCGTACATGAAATGACTAAAACCCAACCTCTTCCATGCTGTCAGACCACAATCGTGCATCCTTCTACTGTCTCAGAACCTGTTAATTGTGTCTATACGCGCAACCACCACAGTTTACAATTTCAGATTATTTGAGGGGTTTTGTAAATTATGCACAAGCTTAACAATAGCCAAATGCAAATAACACTCGTATTATCATAACAAATCTATGCAGATTTAACATTCAAATTGTCAACATTTTATGAACAGAATCATGTGAAAAGATTAGGTTGTGTACCCTATACCTAGGTAAAATCGATGCATGCCAAAATAAAACTACTCTAGCCATTTATCTATCACTTCGAATGTGATAGCTGCAGAC
Source organism: Taxus chinensis (assembly GCA_019776745.2). Classification (NCBI taxonomy): domain Eukaryota; kingdom Viridiplantae; phylum Streptophyta; class Pinopsida; order Cupressales; family Taxaceae; genus Taxus; species Taxus chinensis. Next base: position 285,075,568 of record CM034151.1, on the reverse strand, counting down.
AATTTACCTAATACCCTATTTTAATAGACTCTAACTTAAACATAGACTTCAGGATATTTACGTCAACATTTTACAAGTGTAGAATTCCGTTTCAAAAGTCCTAAAAGCATATATGTCATTTAGAACCACATTGTAATTCTAAAATTGTCAATTAGCAATTCAAGGTTCCCATGACCTGAATTCTCTGAAATTGAATCTGCCCACTGCACTGAAAAGAAGCAGATAAGAAAACTCGTAGCCAATCTATATTGATGAAGTTGAGAAAAATGAAATCTTAGCTTCATATTCATAGGTAAAAATTGTTCATAATTCAAACCTAGTCTGTCATCCAAAAATGACACATCAAACAATTGCATAGCTCAATAAAATATATCAAGCACCAAGTGAAAATAAATGATAAATGTCTGTTGATATGAATCACATTTGCAGGAGTAAGAAGCAGCTCATAACTGCCGAAGTGCAAGCCAGAAGACTGAAAACCAACTCATCAAGTAACTGTTGAATTGCAAGCCAGAAGACTAAAAACTAACAGGAGAAATCAACGTGCCAGGACCTCAATTGAGCAGGTGCACGCCCAAAGCCAATTAAAAGGAAACGAGCAAATATAAAATGAAATACAAATAATGGACACCCAAGATGGTAGCAACAATCAGTTTCCTCTTTAAAAAAAGCTTCCAAATTTTATGGCTAATCTGTAGTCCCTTCCATTAAACCAGTCTTTTAGAAAGGGCATCATTTGATCTGTCAGCTTGAATAGATACTCACATAGTTCCAACGTATGCTACACCATGTTTTTTTAATCTGGAAAATTCCTCTTTTGGGAGATTGAACATCCGCACAGATGCCAAAGCAGAGGGTTATCTCTTCTGTCAATTTTGAAGTAACCTGAGACTTACATCCAGGGCTACGCCACACCCAACCTGTTGTATGCAGTATTTCTCCGAATTTCCATATTTTACCAAGATACCTGGGATCATGCCTTCGGATTCTCGAAGGAAATAGTTACACTGGCAGAACATATATTCATGATGCTACAGTGGGACTATGTCATGCGAAGTTAAAGAAACAAGCCACCATTCATACTCATTACAACACCAAAACAGTGATTCCAAACCAAAATATTTTTCACTTTCAGAGTTCTCCTTTAAACATGTAAGCTGAGCATCCGCTCATGTTGTTCATACAAAGAGCAATAGAGTGCCATTCCACCATGTCAAATGTCATGTAATTCCCATGTCAAATGATGGTCTTCATAAGTTCTTAGCAAATCCGTGAAAGCCATATTACTTGAATAGTTTCCGTATCTGTGCACAAACAACCAACAACCTCTAGTTCTATTAGAATCCCTCACTTGCATTCCATCCACTATATATTTGATCCCCAAGCGCAAAAATCCAAAGCATAAGGGGAAATCTGGAGTAAAATCTATGTGGGATTAGTGCCTTCAACAGAATAGGCGGGTTTTCAAAGTAAAACTGGTACAGATATTTTAAATACATCCATCTGAAAAACACAGAGAGATATCAATCTCAAGGCCCTTTTCTTGAATTTTAGCATACCAAATTATTAATAACTTGCTTACCTTCTTCAGAAATTTCCAACTGAATGGTGGGAAATGGTGTCAATCTAGCAACACTAATGTATGTTTCAAAAAAAAATGGAGAAAACAAATGGGCTCCAAACTCCACTACATGGAGGAGATATTATGATTTTTCAATTGATTTCTCCATGAAAGAAGGGGAAAACTTTTTAGTGACAGTCAAATGGACGTCAAATTTAAGGTACTAATTAAAAGTGAACACTCACAAACATTATAGCCTGCCACCTCAGCACCACCTGCCATCCCACCCCAGCTGCCATTGTAAAACACTTCTCACTGTAGTTATGAAATCAAACTAATCTAATACAAAACTTGTATTTACAATTGTACTATGAAAATGAAGTCATTTTGTATTCCAAACCAATATGTATCTACGCTATGGTAAGAATCATCCATTGTATTTAAAGTATAAATGTATGAGAAAAGGTAATGAAAATCGGGAAAATAATTTAAAATGGCTTATATCCCACTTCCCAATTTTTTCAAGCTTAATTTCAATGGTGCTTCTCGGGGTAACCCTGGGGTGTGTTGGGAGCGGGCTACGTAATTCAGACTGTGCTGGCTCTCTAATTAGAGCTGGTTCTTTTCATCTCCCCAATGGTTTGTGTAATGCGGTGAAGGCCTTCGCTTTAGTGCATGGGCTCAACATGGCCAAAAGTTATGGAATCAAAAAATATATATCGAATGGAATTCCCAGCTCATTGTTCAAGCCATTTCTTCAGGCAGGTCTAAATATTGGTGTATCGATAATATTTTGTGCCAAGCAAGACATCTCTCTGAGTTTGAAACTTGCGAAATCAAACATTGTTTTCAGGAAGCCAATTCCATAGCAGATTTGTTGGCTAATTTTGGGGCAAACCAATTAAGAGACGAAGTGGTTGTGGGTGCTTCATTCCAAAGACCTGCCCAACCACCATTCACATCGGCTACCCACCTCACGTGCTAAATTCAAAATCACTTCTCTCACTCAAGGCACTCATATGCATTGGATTGATTTTCCAATATGTGTATAAGGACATCATTCTGATGTTTGGGCACTTGGAACTCACAAGGTGTCGACTATCTCCTCGGGACCCTCCCCGCTAGTGTAACTCCACCCAACCCACCATCCACATCGGCTACCCACCTCACGTGCTAAATTCCAAATCACTTCTCTCACTCAAGGCACTCATATGCATTGGATTGATTTTCCAATATGTGTATAAGGACATCATTCTGATGTTTGGGCACTTGGAACTCACAAGGTGTCGACTATCTCCTCGGGACCCTCCCCGCTAGTGTAACTCCACCTATTGCTATTATAAGAACAATTGGTATAATTCGTAAGCAGGACATTCAAATCTTTCACTATGTTTAACAATGGCAAATCCCATGTTCCCATGAATTCACCTAGTGAGTCTCTCACCCAAATGGCTCTCTTCACCCTTGACCGGTTGACATTTGCACCGCATCTTCAATATCAAGTCAAACTCGGTTATGGAGGCCATCAAATCGGTGTTGGCCAAGGATTACATTTCCATGAACTCTCGTTACAGGGTTAATTCAAAGGTGGCTTATGTATTTGTGGACAACTTGCTATTTCTAGAGCCCAACAAGAACACAGCTCATGCCATTTCAGTCCTCTGCATTAAAGCCCACCATCGTAAGGGACTAGATGGGGAATTACAAAATGTGCTTTTGGCTGCCTCTCTTCCTTTGACGGGCTTGTTTGGGCTAAGTTTGGTTCCTTTGGAGGCATACATGGAATTGGAAAGGAGGTTCGTAATTGTGGCCTCCATTGCAAAGCAAATCAATGTATACACCAAGATTAATACCACAGAAGGGCTAACTCTACCTATGGTTCATTTGGATCTCATTCGCCAGCCTATTCTCCCATTGGAATCTTGAATCAGGTCCCTCTAGCGTAGCGCAGCACAAGCCTATTTCTTCTTGGCACGACAAGCCAGAATTTCTATCACAGATTGCTCTTTCAGGGGCATCAAAGGTGCATCTAGAGATGATCCGATAACACTATAGGCGGTAGCGGTCGAGGGTGGTACTAATATGGAGGCCGACAACTCTATGGCAAGGCAAGACGATAATGGGGCTAAGATCGGCCCTAGAATGCTTGGTAATTGTTTCAGGATTATGTACATAACTGTATATGTTTTTTGGGCATTCAATATCCACTTCGGTGGCTGGATTGCAAATTAGGCATTTTTGTTGGTTTCTTAGATAGGTGACAGGCTGAGTTGTAGCTCCCTGATTCATGACCATTACGGTCTAATATGTTTTTATAATATACTATTTTGGTGGATTAACATAAATGGGGAACAGACAACCCTAATTTACGTATCAAAAAATATATATGCAAAGACGTAAATATTAAAGGTTGTAGGTGTACATACAGAGAGCACCCCGTAATAGTAGCACAAATCCATATTAACATGGCCCTAATATGTGTCGAAAGGTATCTAAAAAAATTGAGGAGTCAATCCCTAAGTTTTTACACATGTGGTGGGATTGCCACTATGTCTTTTGAATACCCATGGCACATATCAAATCCATGTTGAGGCTTGAATGTGCTATCTTATTCAAATGGTTATATTTTTTTCAATACCCACACATGTGTGTACCAGAAGTCCAAGTTAATGGGAGTAGAAATGTGCCTCTCAACACAAATTAATACATGCAATTGCTATTATGGGCGTTTCTCCAATGAAAAGTTACTTGTGTTCTTCAAGTCTATGGTTTCTAAGAGTAAAAGCAGGTTATAACTTTTCAAACGAGTAAGATATGCCATTCTAAAATAAATTTATCAAAACAATGCAATTTTTTCTTGTGATCCCCAAGCCCTAGGTTAATGCTTTTGATTTGCATCAAAGAAATTTGAGTTTGATCCATGGCCTCAACATCTGGCTATTGTAATCTTCCAATCTGCCTTAAACGACACAATATCTTGTATGAGCCTTCCTACATTTGAGACTTCCATACAGTATATGCATGAATACATCCCTTCAAGTTTATCCAAAGTTACAATCAATTGTGTCATTGGATCGATATGAATGGATAAAAATATAATTGCATTTAGATTAATGATACAGAATGATGAATTCAATACAAGATGAACAAGTATATTAACTCGTGAAACACCATAATTCAATGGATAGATAGGAATCTAGATATTACATTCTTTTATTAGGTCCATAGAATTCCCTCATTGGTTAGAAAGGCTTTGTTCTCAAAGTGCATAAAAATGAATATAGTAAATACTCAACAATTTTACAGAATTATGACATATTGAATCAAGATTAATCCATTCCCTATAGCATTGCTTGTCTTTGTGAGATCCCAATTTACTTTTGTTTCCTTGAGTATTGGTATATTAGAATCCGATGTTATCTCTCATAACATTTCTTATCAACATCTTTAAAGCTCTATCATCAATGTTGAATGCTTCCATGGTTAAGAGGATGTCGATAGGGTTGAAACTTCAAGCATTCTTCATTTCATGGTGTCTCATTTTGGTAAGACTTTAGTCAAAATGAATGTTATCCTTAACAAATGACTTTAGCTTTAAATTTTGATTAACATATAGAAATTCAGTTTGAGATTCTTCATGAATCAAAATGGTTAAACATGAATTGCTTTAATAAAATTGAAGGCCATAGCTACAAAGGATGTTTATTTTACGACAAATTGGCTTTCTATTATAGTATTTGGCGAACGTTAAAAATGTTTGATGTGCAAACTGAGTTTGCTATCAACAAAACATGGGACTTCTTCAGAAGTGTGGGACTTGAGCAAGTGAAGCAAACTTCGAAAGAGAGCGAGTTCTCCTCTATCTCTACTCCTAACGCTATCATTAAGTTAATCTAAACTAACACTTGCAGAGGAAAAGGGAAGGAAATAACTGAAATGAAAAAGTGGTGATGTACCAAAGCTAAGATGTAGGGGATCTCTCTCTCTCTCTCTCAGTTTATGAATAACACCGTGAATTAGAAGGCTGCAAATATAATCCACACACACTATTCATCATAGTTACGAATGGACGCGTCCCATCCATTTTTGACACGTCAGGGACGTCTTGGCGACGTTGGCACGTGGGGGAAATGTTTCCCCCACGTTTCCCATAGTGTATACTAGGCGGGAAACGTCTTGGGGAAGTCTACAGAGGGAAGTAAACGTCCTGGGGACATGGGAAACGTTTTGGGGACGTTTGGAGTCTGGACGTCCCCGAGAACTTCCCCCAGGAACGTCCAAACATCCCCCACGTGGTTTGCCGCCTTTTTAAATATAAAAACATTGTTTTTACACTCTAAACTAATTTTTTTTAATTGTAAATCACTTATAACATAAAAACAACATTACTAACCTAACCCTAACCCTAAAAGTGCAATTTTATGTTATAAATTTACATTATGGGCTCATTTCATATTCACACCAAGCAAGAGCAAAAGTGAGAGCAAGAGCAACAGCAAGAGGCAGAGCAAGAGCAAGCAAGAGGTATTTATAATTTTATTTGCTTACAATACTTGTTGAAGTTTTTTTTTTTTTTAAGTTTAGATTATATTTGCATCTACATCCACAATGTAATCATGCATATAGTTTGTAGGATTTTAAAAAATGCATATTGCATAAGGTTTAGTTGTAAATGGTTACGTTTTTTTTAATTAAATTTGTATTTATAGTTTAAAATTTAGATTATATTTGCATTTTTTAGGGGATGTTTTTTAGCATTTGCATCTACATTCACAATGTAATCATGCATAAAGTTTGTAGGATTTTAAAAAATGCACATTGCATAGGGTTTGGTTGTAAATGGTCACATTTTTTTTTAATTACATTTTTAGTTCTAGTTTAAAATTTAGATTATATTTGCATTTTTTAAGGGTTGTTTTTTAGCATTTACATCTACATTCATAATGCAATCATTAATATAGTTTGTGGGCTTTTAAAAAATGCATCTTGCATAGAGTTTGGTTGTAAATGGTTACATTTTTTTTTTAATTACATTTTATTTCTAGTTTAAAATTTATATTATATTTGCATTTTTTAGGGGCTCTTTTTTAGAATTTGCATCTACATTCACAATATAATCACGCATATAGTTTATAGGACTTTAAAAAAAGCATATTAGTTCCGTTTTTTTTGTAAATTAATTCAATACATAATCAATCAATCAATCATATAGTTATGATTGTTTTTAATTAATTGCAGCAATCATCACCATGAGTTCTTCTTCTAAGTATGAGTATGAATCAGAGCAGGGGAGGGTTAAACGAGAAGTTGAGATAGGTGGCCGTGGAAGAGTTGGTGATGCCACAATGGGGGAGAGTGGAGAAGGGACACAAAATGTAGTGGCAGCGGCAACTGGTAGTGCTACCAATTGCCCCTCTCAAATGTTGTCCAAATTTTTCATTGGACCATTTGATAAGAAGAAGCCATTGCAACAATTTGCCCAAATAATTGATAACCCCATCTCCAAGTCTCAAGGGGGGAGCAAAGTATGGAAGTGCAACATATGTACACTGACTTGGCATGGCAGTATCACTAGGACCAATGCACACATGTTGTACCTTATAGGAAGGGGCTTGGCACTTGTAAGGGCCTTTCACTAGAGCAAAGAGCTAAGATGGTGAGAATCTTCAATGGAAATACCACAGACAATGTGCCAGAAGTTCGTGGTTCTACTATGGCTGGCAAACATAGTAATACTCTGGCTTGTTCTAGTTTTGGGGTGTCGGGAGTGGAAGCAAGGGGAAGAGAAAGGTCATGGGGGCAGCCCCAAATTCAGTTATTGACATGTTTGATTCAAAGGCAAGGGAAGAGGCAAATGAAGCTATTAGGAAATTTTTCTATGTTGTTGGGATTTCATTTAATGTTGATCGCTCTCCATATTACAAAGAGGCTATGGCTAAGGTTGCAAAAGCTGGTACAAGTTATGTGCAACTTGAGACACAAAACTGAGGACAACAATCTTGGATAGAAACTATTCCAAGGTTAATCTGTTGGAGGAGATGAAGGTGACATGGGTGTCACATGGATGTAGCATTATCATGGATGGGTAGATGGATATTTGACACTATCCTCTCATCAATATCATTGTCTGTTGCAAAGATGGACAGTACTTCTTGAGAGCAATTGATTGTTTTGGGAAGTGGAAGATGTTGAGTTCCAGTATCAGATTTTGAAGAATGCCATTGAGGAGGTTGGACCTTCAAACGTTGTACAAGTTGTCACAGATGCAGCTTATGTGTGCAGAGCAGCAGGCAAGCTAGTGGAGCGGGAATATAGGCATATTTATTGGACTCCATGTTGTGTGCATGTCATGAACAATGCACTGAAAGATAGGGAAGATTCAGTGTGTCAACCAGATAATGACTGAGGCCAGGGATTTGCAGAAGTTCATATGTAATCACCACACATCATTGGCATTTTTCAAATTTTTCCAAAGGAATTTTTGAAACCAGTTGACACCCGCTTTCCAACCTATTTTATTTTGTTGGAGAGGATGTCTGAGTTGCAGGAGCCCCTGCAAATTATGATTATGACACAGGATTGGACTAGGTGGCGTGAGTCCAAGACAGATCAAGGGAAACAAGTGAAGGAAGTGGTGTTGCAGGAAACATTTTGGGTTGATATGAAATACATCATATCAATCATAGCTCCAATTTTAATGTCCTCAAATATGGGGATTCTAACAGCCCCAATCTTGGTGAGATCTACGAGTGCATTGACAACATGCTTGGCCAAATGAAGGCAGTTATTTGGGTGATGGACCCCACTTTGGAGTTCTATAATGAACATATACAGCCCATTATTCAGTGGGGATGGGAGAAGTTGAACACTCCTCTTCATATGGTTGCGTATGCACTAAATCCCAAATGGTACATGGAGAGGCCAGGCAGATTTATCTCATTGGATGATGATGAGGTGAAGAAGGGCCTTATGAAGACCTTTAAAAAAATGTACACTCCACGGGAGGCTTCACAGATCAGATTGGAGGGGCTCGACTTCACTGAACTTGATGGGTAAAAAAACATCAGCAAAGGCAAACACGATATCTATAGCACAGGAGAACCCAGTGAGTTGGTGGCGACTGTATGGGCTTCCAAGACTGCTGCGACCACTTGCCATTCACGTCCTTTCCTAGGTTTCTAGCTCCTCTGCCTCTAAGAGGAACTGGTCTACATATGGTTGGATACACTCTGTTAAGAGGAATAGGCTTACCTCTACGAGAGCGGAGAAGCTTGTAGTTGTACACAATGCTTTGCGTCTTATGGATCGCAAGACACCTAAGTATAAACAGACCCCAGTATTATGGTGGGATGTAGATCCTGAGGAACCAAGGCAAGTTAAGAGGACAAAACTCTACAGCGGGGACTGATTGAGCTTACCTTTGAGGACGAGGATGCTAGTACCAGCGAGGAGGAGTTCATGGATATTGCTTCAGATGTTGATTCTGATTTTTAGGCTGATACTTGTAGTTGTCCTCTTTTTTTGTAATATTGACAATAGACAATTGTTGGTGTATTTGGCTATGAGATTAATGATATGATTCTCAGCTATTGTCACTTGATCAATCGTAATTTAGAATGGTATTACTTTTATATTTTATAATATATTTGAAATTTCAGCTTGTCTCAAATTCAAAATTCAAATATGTATTATGAATTTTCAATTTATGACATTAACATATTGATATTATAGTATTAAGGAATGTATTTGATGTTTATGAGTTCAAGTTTCACCTTATTTAAATCTCAAATGGTTTTATTTCAGCGTATTTATATAATTTAGTCATTATATATATATATTTTAAATATTTATATATTTTTTAATTAGTCGTCCTCAAAATTTAGAAATTTCTTGTCGTCCCAGAAACCCCGTCCCACCGTCCCCCCATCTTAGGTAACTATGTTATTCATATAGGGCACAAAAAGCGAAGTGAACAAGAACATAACACTTAAAGGGTGGATATAAGCCACAATCAATGTTATATTAATGTTTTTGGAATATGCACAATTTGTTACAAGATAAAAAACTCATTGGACGCATTACAGAGCTTAAGAATTAGGAGTCTTAGACACTTGGAACATTCAATACTCAAAAGCACAGAGTAACTTTTCATTCAATGGAGACAACCCATTTACAATGCGATGAGCTTGTTTTTTATAAACAAAGAAGAGAGATAAGATAAGATAAATATATTAATGTCCAACGAATGACCACAAAAGTAGGTCGATGGGACTGCAACCCAAACAATATACAAAGTGCGAGCGGGGACAACTCAAAACGAGTTCCCAAAAACGGAAGAGAAGAGAAAAGACAGCAGAAAGGAAACCCGAAGCCAATACCCCCACATGCGGGGGCAATGGAGCAAGCGGGGGAGAAAAACGAGGGAAGCAAATAAGGGAAAGAAGGTGGGGACAAACGAGGACCCATGGTCTAATCAGGAATGGTAGCCACACCCCTTCTAACATTTGAGGTCAAGGAAAAGAAGCTCTTGATGGACTGGCAACCCAACGAGGGGGGCGAAAACCTCCGTTGCTGCTGAGATCTAAGACTAACGCAACGACTAGGGGGACGAATGGAGTTGGACTGCCCTCTAGTACGTGTGTGCATCTGAGTCTGTTGGCAGTGATCGAGAGAAGTGTGAAGGTCCAACCAAGGACGAATTGATCTATGCATTGTATCTAGGTCAGAAAGGCTTTGTCGTTTAGTACCTCCGCCGGTGGATTGAACCAGAAAAAAGGTTGCAATCCGTCTCGTGGAGACGACTCTCGGAGGGGGATGAAGAATCTGGTCTCGTAACAGTAAAGACTCACGGATGTAGAGGGCAAGGCACCGTTGGTCGATATATCTGAAGAAGACACAGAGAGTTTGAATCCCTCTGAAGAGACTGTGAACGAATCTCATAGTATATGGGGTAGCGGAAGATGAAATGAGTCTCTGTCTCCACCTCATGAAGGCTACAGAGCCTACAAAGTCTATCCACCCGATCAATGTGGTGATCAGTCTCGCACCGAAGTCTGTGGGAACCGACTTGAAACTGACCCAGAGGTATACGGAGGGCATGCACCTAGTGACAAGAGGTGTACTGAGGGCGGATGATGAGTCCATCTCTGATTTCAAGAAAGTGCTCTGCATAAAAGGACATCTTGGGGCGCAAACCCCCAGGGGGTTCACCCAAGTAGTCTGAATGAAGCTCCTATAGATATCCTCCCTGATGGACCTGTTCAACACATGCTTGGTGGGCAAGAGATGACTGGGAGCATTCAGAGAATACTGGAAGGGGGGGAGACAATCAATCTGGATACTAACTGAGTCCAACAAGGCAGAAGTCTCAGTAAACCAACAACGGCCCCCAGCCTGGGCAATACTCACAGAGGAACAATAGGCGAGATATGGATACTTGTCCTGCTCACCGAAGAGATCACCAAACCTCCTGATACGGTGAAGAAAGGATGATATGTCAAATACAGTCTTTAGACGGAAAGGTCGGGCTCCGAACTCTGCCAAAATAATATGTTGGGGGACCGTCTCTTTGCATCTGATGAAACGGCGAAGGAGGAGAGTTTGAATCCTCTCAACGAAAGCCCAATCTGTGTCCAAAAGGGAGGGCCCCTAGACAACAGACCCATAGAGAACAGTCGGGCGGATGAGGGAGTTCATAAGAAACATCTTGGAGGAGACATCTTGGAAGTGGTGCCGAAAACACTGTCTCGTGAGAATGGCAAGAGACCCATACCCTTTATTCACCCTTGGCTGAAGAGTGTGCCTCATATTGAATCTAGGCCCTGAGAACTGGACTCCCAAGTAGGTGTATGTATTAGTAATTTCAACCTCCTGCCCCTTGAAGAAGAAATGGAGGTGTGATGTCCGCAACCCGTTGAAGACCATGACCTTAGTCTTACCCAAATTGACAGTCAAATGCCGAAGATCACAGAATAAAGCAAGTGCATCAAGTTATCTCTGAAGCCCCTCAGGAGAAGAGGCGAGTAAAACAATATCATCGGCAAATAGGAGAATAGAAATCAAGATGTGGTCCCGAAGAAAAGATTCCAACTCATCAATGTAAATGCCAAAGAGGGTAGGAGACAAGGGGCACCCCTGTTTAACCCCAATGGTGCTCCTGATGAGATCAGACAATCCGTGTGCAGTACGAAGACGACCAAGGATGGACTCATAAAGGCGCATGATGGCAATAACAAGAGTCTCAGAAATACCGATGTCTCAGAGTCGCTGAATGAGGGCCATGCAAGGTACGGAGTCAAAAGCTTTTCGAAAGTCTACAAAACAACAATAGACTTTCGAAGAGCGGTGACGAGCCTCCTCAATAATAGCTTGAAGGGTGAAGATGTGGTCAATGTTGTGGTAACCAGGGCGAAAACCAGCCTGACCTCTAGCTCTGAGTTGCTTCTGCTCCAAAATCTCGAACAACAACCTATGGACTGTAGTTGTTCGGATCAAAAATGGACCCAACTTTGTGGATCGGGTGAATGATATGATGAGACCAGGTAGGAGGGAAGCCCACGCTAACCACCTGATTGAAAAGATCTGTCAAATAGGTACCAAAAACCTCAAAACCTTGCTTGAAGAACTCGGCCTGGAAACCATCCACATCAGGTGCCTTGCTACAATTCAAAATCCTTATTGCCTCTTTGATATTACGGTGAGTGAAGGGATTACCAGGCTGTGGGATGCCAATCTGGGTAGACTGTTGCCCCAAAACATCGTAAAGGGTAGAGGTGTGGGAAAAAATGGAGATAGGATAGATCGTTATGGAGGAGGGGGAGTGGCAAGGAAAGACAGTACGCCAGAAGGACAGAGGGTTAGTCCTCAGGGAGGTGGAAAGCATATATCTACGTGGGAAATGAAGGAGCGCTTCTAGCGAAGGTGACGGTGAAGGGATTTGCACTCTACATCGTACCATTGGTTCATGGGGAAAGATTTAGTAGTACTAGTGGCCGAGGGATGGGTGGTGGAGCTGGGAAAGGATCTCAGGGCATCCTCCCACATGGTAGAGGAAAGACATGAGTACTTGGCCTCTGCACTAGGCATGTTAGAGAATAGGGGCTCAAAGGGGAGAAGGTCGCGGATGTGGGATGCGTAAGATCCGTAATCCCCTTTATCAAATTGAAAGGAGGTGCGAGGTGGGTAGTGGGGAGGAGGAGGAGGGGCAATGGTGGTAGGAGAGCTGGGGACCAGAGAGAAAGTTAGGACAGCATGATCTGCAAGGAGAATGGGGGAAACAAAGGAGCAGAAGAGGGGTGAGATGTCTGGGCTAGCAAGGATATAGTCTACCACACTAGTGCCCCCGCCATGGAGACGACATGTAAAGAAACATGAATCCGGAAAGCACTCGATCCCGTTGAAGATCACCATCCCTTGCGACTCCCCGAGCTGGAGGAGGAACCGTCCATAAGCTGTGAAAGGGCCATTTGTATCCGCAGAAATCCGATGTAGACCAACTGACATAGGGTCAATCCTCTGTGTGCAGGTGCAGAACATATCCACTGATCTGTCATGGAGAGGGCCCTATAGGTGTCTAGTACAAGCATTAAAATCACCTAAAATGATAACCTCCCCTGCAACAAAGTACTGGTTTATATTGTCGTATAGGTCAAAGAAAGGATCACCGTCCGGGCCATTGTAAATGGCATAAGGGAAAGCAGCCGAAGGAAAGTAACACACTGCTATATAGAGATCCCTAGAAAACCGAGCGGATCCACTGATATGAATCCACATGTACCTAGCAAACTCATCGAAACCAACCATCGAGATCTTGTTCCGAAGGGAGTCCCTATAAAGACAGGCAACCCCATCAGAGCCCCTAACACCACCTGAACCCCGAGTCTCCTGTCTGCAAGCTAATAACCAGAGAAGCCCAGTAATACCTGGGAGAGGACAAACCGGGCTCTCGTGTGTCTCTGTGATGAAAAGAATGTCGGAAACCCCGAGAGCGTCTAACATAAGGCCAGGGGAAGACCAAAGGGAACCATACCCATTCCAGCAACTGATAGATAAGTCTCTAGCCTGGCTTCTCTCCCTCTTGGCCCGTCATTGGGGAGCCCCTTGCCGGGGTTCCCAACCAGGAGGAGAGTCCCTAGAGCGTTTGAGTTCCCCAACTTGTGTCTTGGTAAGATCTTCATCAAGGAAGACCTTGTCTGGGCGTGAAAACAAAACCCTGTTCGCCCTGAGAGCTCGCAGCCTGTCAGAAGTTGTCTTGAAACGAATGAAAAGTGTGGAATCATAGCCAATCCAAGCTCTTTCTAATGTAATGTCATAAATCCCCAAAGTATCAGTGATAAAGGAGTTACCAACCGTCAATGGGTCATGTGTTGGCGTGGGTCCGTCCTGAGAGAAATCTTAAGTAGTAACAGCAAAAAACTCCCGCTCATTTGTGGTTGCAAGCTTTAATGAATAGATTTGTTGCAGCTTGGAAAATGGTCGTATGTTGATGAAAAAACAAGATTTCACACTTAAATGGTGCACTGGATTCATAGTTAACTAGTCTCAGGGACGGGGGGACCGGGGGATTAGGGTTTCCAGAACGACAAAAAATTTCCCAAATTTTGGGGACTATTAAAATAGTATATAAAAATTAATATTTGAATATTTTATTTGTATTCAATGAAATTTAGGGATTTAAGTTGTGTTTAATGTATTTTAGGTACTTTCATGATTGTAATTTAACGTTATTGGTAAAAATAACAACATTTTAAAAGTAAAAACATCATAAAACTTTTGAAAGATTTAAAAAAAATAGGGGACGTCCCCTCTAAGAAGTCCCCGAAACATTCGAGACGTCACCAAAATCTAGGGGACGTGTCCCCGCATAACACTGATTGGATTCAAGAAATCAACCCCATCAAAACATACCTTTGATTTGTCCTTGGATTCAATGTGGAAACGACAGTTAGGGGTTTTGGTCGTTTAATGTTCCCTGGAACAACACATAATATGGCCCAAAATAAACTTCATTTGAACGTGCATCCCTTGATCCTTATAATAGAGTTGATCTTATTTGATTTGAGGTCATATGGAAGCAGATATGGCATCTAAAAGAAGAGCGATAGTTTTGAATCATGTCTTTGTCATGTTTTCTTAAATAACGAGGATTAGGTCGTCAAATTTAACCTAGAAGCCAATTTATACCACCTGTCATTGTGTGATTCATCACTTTATGCCACGTGGCAAGCTTCTGTATAATTTAACTCTCACCGCTCTTAATTTCCCTCAAAGCTTCAACTATGTGGGTTTACAAATTTGCACAACGTGACAACGTTTTGTATTCCCAAGCTCTGAAAACTTTTTCATCTTTTACCTTCTCTCCTCTTCCCTAGACTGTAAGTTTACAAATTTGCGCCAAGTAGCAGCAATCCATATTCCTAAGTTCAAGGCTATCTTGGCCCTGCCTATCTTCTCTTTTGATTAATGTGGACCCGTGGCTTCAAAGATTGCGCAACATGGTGACAATTTGTAATCCCACTTGTTATCGTGTGATTCATCACTTTATGCCATGTAGCAAGCTTTTGTATAATTTAACTCTCACCGCTCTTAATTTCCCTTAAAGCTTCAACTATGTGGGTTTACAGATTTGCACAACGTGACAACATTTTGTATTCCCAAGCTCCAAAAACTTTTTCGTTTTTGCCTTCTCTCTTCCCCGGACTATAAGTTTACAGATTTGCGCCAAATGGCAGCAATCTGTATCCTAAGTTCAAGGCTATCTTGGCCCTGCCTATCTTCTCTTTTGATTTATATGTGGACCCCAGGCTTCAAAGATTGTGCAACATGGGGACAATTTGTATTGCCGAGCTTTTTGTATCCTTCACCCCTTTTATGCCTTGCCTCAACTTTTCTTGGGGACCCAACTTAACGGGATTCCCCAAGTTTTCTTATCATCCTTTGGCCAAGCTCCAACTTCTTCCAAATTTTTGACATGTGTCAATAATCTGAGGAGTCTCCATCCCTTCCTTATGCCTTCCCGTTTTTTCGCTTTGCCCAAAAGTTGGACTTGACCGATAAACACTTTTGCTCGATAGTAAACACAAAGAAGAGGTTTGAATCCATCCAAGGTCTCGCAATAAATATAGAGAAAGGCTTGAAAGTAAATTGGAACATTAAATGAATGAAAACAAAAGAAAGAGAACATCTTCCATTGATTCCAACCTTTCAAAATGAGTTGTTTGTTGTCAAATATCTTTGCAAATCACAAACATTCAAAATAGACCGTGAAAGCATTGTTAAACAAAGAAAACAAGTAGGGCTTGATCTTAGTTGATAAAAATGAGTAGGGGGCTCATTTTTAGCAACAATATCCTTACTTTCATATGGGAAGCTTCCTTTCCTAATGCCTTTCTTTCTTTTCAGAGACTTTCAACTCTAATGAGGATATTGTTTTTGCAATTACACATTTAAATGATATTTACATCTTTCTTTTAATTTTTGAGCTTGCATGGTAAATTTTTTATTTTTGATATAATAGTCTCGAGGTTGATTTAAAAACTTTATGAGGGTATAATATATTACATTTACTATAATTATTTAACAAAATTGTTATTAGTTATAAGGTTCATACGCTGTGCTTATAAACTTCAATATTAATCTTGCATGCTCAATACAAGCAGAAACAATGTTTCGTGCACTTTTAGGCCGATGGAGGCCAACTGAGGTTGTATGCAACAGAACAGTTGCCTTTGCATGCCAATTGCAAAAGCATGATCCTTAATATGCTCCTTACAGCACTTAACCACCCAAAGCAGTATTCTTTACCTTCCTTACTGTTTCCTTTAAGCTCTTCCATAGACCATACAACCCCAATGCAAAAATTAGGAAGCTTGACTATGTTTATACAAGATCAAACGTGTCCCGACAAGGCCATTCATCACAACTCTGACTTGTTCTTTGTAGGTCCTAACAATTTTCACAAGCTCGGGCCAAAGCAGGCAACATCAACAGTGTACAATCTCAAGACATGTATGAAGGCCCCATACGGCTATTAGAGATCATCCATGCAATAACAGTGCCACTGCCAATGCTTCAATTCATACAATCTGAAACCATTTATAATTATTACGATATGACCATTCTTAAATTAGGGAAATTGATTCATTCTCATATAACATTTCCATCATTTTTGAAGATCTTCCTGGCCCAAAAATGTAGTTATAGAATTATTTAAACCAGAAGCTATTTTTTCTTTCATTCTTTACCAGACTGAAGCCCTAAAGCAATATATATGCATTTTAGGCTCTCACTTATGATAAGCTAATGAAAAGTGGCTTTCATGGACCATCAATTTGTCTTCTATGTGGTCCACATATTTACACACTGTACTTTTGTCTAAATATTTGGAATATTGTCAAGAAAAAATGGGCAACAATCTAATGCTTCCAAGCTCAATGAAAGCATTTGTGAAGGAATTGAACCTAAAAATTAAAAATCAGGCTTTGAAACTCATCTGCTAAGTCACTCTGGCAGAAATCATCTGGTGCATTTGGATAGCGAGGAACGTCAGAATCTTCAGGGAGAAATCACTTCCAACTGCAAGCTTGGGGAAGAATGGAAGTTGTTAATCTCTGAAATAGAAAAGGCTTGGACTAAAAAGGATGATGGTATTGACAAGAGAAACAAGCATTGGAGGGGGGCATGGCCTCTCATCCCCTAGCATCCCTAGCCAGCTTTCCTTGATAATGGGATGGATATAAGACTAGCAAAGGGGATCAATAGTTCTGGCGCCCTCCCCCGAGGTATATAAAGCTACATTTTGATGGAGCTACAAAAGATAATCCTGGAACAGCAAGCCGGCAATGTGTTTTTGGAGATGATAAAGGCCAATTGATCCCAATTTTTGGAATGGACACAGGCGAAAACACAAACAATCAAGCAGATTGTATGGCAACGCTTAAGGTTATACAATCAGCAGTCGTCCGTGGCTGGAAAAAGCTAGTAACTAATGTAGGCTTGGATTTTAATCAGTTGTATGGAAAGAAGTACAGCCAATTCTTGGTGATTAAGAATGATTGTGGATAAAGCAGTTTGGCTAATCAAAAGCCTAGACACTGCCGAATTCACTCATGTCAAAAGAGATGGGAAATATGTGGCTGATGAAGCAACCAATAATGGAGTCAGCCTAATGTAAACAACATCTTCGGACATTTTCTGGGAAAAAGATTTTCATAGCGACTTTGGGAGCTTGCTTATCAAGGGTGCTACGCAGTAGTTTTCCAAATATCCTTAAACATGCCAGGACATAAGAGTAAGGGGTTTGCTTAGTGCTGGTTGAAAGAGCCAAAACTTGGTAGGGGACTTTAAGGACCTTAATTTTTGCCCATTAAAATCAAAAGGGAGGGACTTCAAAAATTTGAAAGGACTGTGAAATTAAAAGTGTGCCTCAACTGTAGGTAAAAGATATTTTTGAAAAAAAATGAAATCATCATGTAACATGCCCCTTTCAAATTAATATTGAAACATTCAATACCGCTGAGATGGTGTGAAGAGATATTTGATGCATTTAATGTTTTAGGAGATGGTATAACCGCTGCAAGCAGAGTTGTCTGTGTTGTAATTCCCTTCTTTCATCATCTGCTCAAGGAATATTGGCTCCCGTCATTGCAGAATGGTATTCGTTGCAAGCTCACGAGGACATACTGTGAAATTGGACAAATCAGCTAAGGAAAAAGACAATAAAAGGATTACCCATTACTGCAGAGTTGGTAAGGGAATTCTTTTCTGATTATGTGAGCCCTGACATCAAAAACCCTCATTAGCATTTTGGGTGGACAGTATTTGGAAGGAAGCCATGATGCTGGATGATGTGGACATTAACAATTTAGTGCAACACATGAAAAACCTGCTTCTTGAAACTGGATAATCAATTGAAAGGGAAAATTTGTTCACCGTGGCACAAAGTTTGAATTGCGTGAACATGTTCTCCAATTCGGCAGGGATTCATCTACTCTACGAGGACCATGCTTTGATAGAAAAGGTTTTGTATGCAACAGCAGGGGAGACTAGAATGCACCAGAATCTAATCCTATATGGTGGCTGAGCTTTGATGAAAGGTCAGCAAGAAATTGAAGCCACAGTTGGTCTCAAGCTCTCAAAGGAGGCTACCATAACAATTCCCATATGTTGCATTGAATCCTCCAGCAAGGAAGACGAAGATGAGGTAATGATCCTTGACAAATTACCCAGGACATAATTGCAAGCAAGACTCCTTTTATGTTGGGGAATGGTCTGAGCAACTTGCCTACTCCCAGCAAGACTATAATAGGCATATTATGTATTTATCTTTTCGGCTCTGCATGAGTGCCCTGTGTAATATGCCCACAGCTAGTTTAATCATCCCTCAAAAACCTGGAAGACTTATCAGAATTTTTTGTATGCGTGTGTGTGTCTGATGTGAGTTTCTTTATTGGGTGTGGTGGTCTGAATTTACACACACTTTGCCTTCCTCTGTTTTTTCCCTTATACTCTGGCTTGAGGGATGATTCATGCATGCAGAGATATGCATCTATTTTTGTGTTTGGAAATGTTGTTAGGCGAGAATTGATTATCAAAAGCACCCACAAGGTTCTGTGTTGGTTACAGTCTTATGTGAAAATGGGTCCGGCAGTTTGAAATTTGAATTGAGGCTATATTCATGTTTAGAGAGGTCAAGGATTTTCCCAACTTCTAAAGGTGTCCTTTACTCCTTAGCATGCCCACAATCACAACTGATTCTCTGTTTGTATTCATCAGTACTTTGGTATGGAATGAACTGAGTGTGTGGTTTTCAGTATTCAATATTCAATATGTGATGTAAGCATTCAGTGTTCAATGATGAATAAGAGATTTCACTTTTGGCAAGTTTTGTGTCTCTTGTGATATATGCTGCAAAATGTTGCACTTTGAAATCAATTGCATTATTTTTATCCACTCTAAAGATTTCCCATCTTTTATTAAATTTTCCCCTTTCGGACAAAATTGAAATGATACGATAAATGCCTATAATTTTTATCATATGTAAAACTTACTGATGGAGGAGATGAGATGCATATGGGTCTCTCGTGGTTGCAACATCATCATGGATCACTGGACAGATATTAGACACCGCCTACTCATCAATATCTTTGTTTCACGCAATAATGTTTCTTACTTCTTAGGAGTTGTTGACTGTTCAAGAAGGAAGGATACAAAGTTTCAAATTACCATTTTGTGCAAAGCCTTTGAGTAGGTTGGCCTTACCAACATTGTACAGGTTGTTACAAATGCTAGAAAAACTGATTGGGTCAAAAGTGTATTGGAAGAGGCTAGAGAGGTGCAGATATTCATCTGCAACCACCATATATTATTGGCACTCTTTCATAGATTTTCAAGAAAGGAATTCCTCGACCTGGCGGACACACGTTCTGCATCCTACTTAACTTTATTGGATATGTTCTTGAGTTGCAAGAGTCCCTACAACTTTTTGCAACAGGCTAGAGATGTAGATGTTCATCTGCAACCACCATATACTATTGGCACTCTTTCGTAGCTTTTTGAGTAAGGTATTCCTCAAGCCGGTGGACACACATTTGGCATCCTACTTTATTTTGTTGTACAAGATTCTTGAGTTGCAATAGTCCGTGCAGCTTATGATCATTACGTCGAAGTGGACTCTGTGGGATGAGTTGAGGACAAGACAACAGAAGAGGGTGAAAGTGTTGGCGATGAGAGACACATTTTGGGGTGATGTGAGATACATTACATCAATCTTATCTCTGGCTTCCAATGTGATCAAATATAGGGATTATGAAAGCCCCAACCATGGTGAGATATATGAGTGTATTGACAGTATGTTTGGCCAAAAGAAGACCACTATTCGGGTAAGGAACCCCACCCTAGAGTTCTACCAATCAACGTGTTAAGTACATTGTTGAGCAGAGGTGGGAGAAATTGAACACCCCTCTACAAATGGTTGCATATGCATTGAGTCCTAAATAGTATATGGAGAGGCCTAGCAAGATTGTCCTTGTAGATGATGAGGTGAGCAAAGGCTTCTTGAAAACCCTAAAAAAAATGTATAATGCACAAGATGCTTCACTAGCCAAAATTGATTAGCTCAAATTCGCTTATTTTAAGGGCTACAAAACTTCATCAAAGATAGATAAGAGCACATTGGCACAAGAGTCCGATGAGTTGGTGGCAACTATATGGGCCTCCAAATTGTTGTGTACACTATTCATTCGCTTCCTTTCTCAAGTTTCTAGTTCTTGCGCTTCTAAGAGGAATTGGTAAACGTTTGGGTGAATCCACTCTCTTAAGAGGAATAGACTTACCTCTAAGAGAGCGGAGAAACTCATAGTTGTACAAAATGCCTTCCGTCTCATGGATCACAAGATACCTCAGTACAAGAAGAGCCCAACATTACAATGGAATGTGTATCTTAAGGATTCGAGGCAGATTGATGAAGATTGGGAGCAACAAGGACTGGTTGGGATGCCCTTTAACGATGTAGAGCACTGAGATGAATTGATCAACATATGGGTGAATCCACTCTTCAAAGGAATAGACTTACCTCTAAGAGAGCGGAGAAACTTATTGTACACAATGTCTTGCATCTCATGGATCGCAAAACACTCTCAGTATAAGGAGAGCCCAACATTACGATGGGCTGTAGATCCTAAGGAGTCCAGGCAGATTGATAAACATTGGGAAAAGGATTGGTTGGTATCCCCTTTCAGGATGAAGATGAAGTTGATAGTCCAAGCTATGTCACAAAGTACACCAAATTTTATTGAAAAAGTTTGAATTTCGCCAAACTTTATTCTTGTTGAACATGAACTCAAATTTTATCCATTATTTTGGTTTGGGAGGTTTTCGACGTGATTTTGCATTATTTTATAATTGTGTGTATATATACATATACTCTTTGAAAGCAAAGGAGAGAAACCTCTCTACACTTTGCCCCTCTGACATATTTATGCATTTTTTCATAAAATAAAATGATAGAAAATATAATTTGTTCAAACTAACATTTTTTTCTTCAATTTTATCCCTAGGTGAAACTTGAACCAAACTTTATCCTTCTCAAACAAGGACTCGAACTCGAATATTGTAACTTAGGTTCCAGCAAGGAGCAGTTCACCAATATTCTTCAGAGGACTGAAAATGAGTTGCAGACTATGTTTAGATTTTAGTTTTTGTCAGTTTGGTTATGACATATGTATTCTTCTCATGTTGACTAATGAAGTCTTTTGTTTTTTTATCATCATATTGTTGATGTATCACAGTATCTCAATTCTATTGTTAATGCTAATGAACCGATATAAAATATGAATAATAAATATCACATTTTGGGTTATGCGATGAATAATAGGATTGATGGTTTCAACCTTTAGGCTTTCAACTTTAAGTCCTAGTTTATTTATGTTTGTACACACCTAAAATTGGCACAAGCATTACTACATAATACTTTTGGCAATTTTATATGCATGAGAGCCTTAAACAACAAAAACAATGATTTAGTGGCATGTGGTTTGGTCTTGTCTCCTCCATTGTGGGGTGTATTTGTCAATGTCTAATGTCTTGTTACACTTTGTCTCACTAAGTCACAAAGATCTATGGTTGCATTTACGGACATTGTTCATTTTGGGACCATGGCTAGTAGCATCAACTAGGACACTATTGTCATACAGTAATGTCCAAAAGTACATGGTAGTGTCTGAAGGCTTAGTGTCAATTGTTTTGACCATTTGGTTCCTTTTTTACCATCGTTGTCATATGTCGGGCTATGGGTCTGCTTTGCACACCATTAGGTCCTAATTTCAAAATAAGAGGCTCCTATATATACAATATTGTTAGGAGGTCTAATTTTAGAGCACTATCAAGTATCTATCTACAAGCACTATTCCAAAGCACTACAAGGGCAATTTTTTAGCAAAAAATAGTCTACAAATATTATATTTTGCATTGAAGAGGGTTCTACATCCAAAGTATATCTAGCTAGCTCGCTATCGTGTCAAACAAAAGGGCACACATATGAGAGAGCACTCTGGAGCTACATTCACTCTTACACAGGAGCTAGGAGAACTAAATGGACTTTAAATTTGAACCCCTCATTTGGGCCTTATAATGCAATGCTTGGTCAAAATCAATAAGGGAGCTAGCCACCAAGGGCATTCTAACTAAATCACACTAACTATTTTTGTAATCTAATGCATATTTGAGAGTTGGTGCAAGAAACTAGGGTTTTGAACATTATATATGCATGAGCGATAGTTTTGAAAGAAGTAAAAGTGCAAAGCAAATATAAGGACAACGACAAAGCAACCCAAAACAAAACAAAACAAAAATGTGGGACAGTACCAAATGCTAGTGTAAACAGGACAAAAGCACCACAAGCTAGTGTCCAAATGTGATACTAGTGTCCAATGAGGATCCAAGGCTCTGTTTTAGAGAAAAAGTACATTCAACTTTGTCCCACACAGTTTGGCTCATTTCCAAATCCAGAGCAGCTCACAAAGCAACAAAAAAGTTACATGAACACTCTAGCCCTAATTATCTATCTCCTTGAATGTCTTGAGCGCTTGTTTAAATCCTAATTAAAGTATTTCCACTTTAGTTAGGGAATAAACAATGTTATATTTGTAATGTATGCAAATTTTAAATATTATTTTATTTGGGGAAATTTTTAGCTGTCCCGAAAACCCCATCCTTATGTGTCGATGTCTTAAGAAACTATTGACTAAATACACTTATTTGATAATGAGGACAATAAATTAAAATACCCTTTTTAAGGAAAAAGGGAAGTTGAATCCTTCAAGAATGAGAATTAGAAAGGCCTTTGGCCTCTTTAAAAAAAAGCAATGAAAATAAATTCATTAGAGCCCGCCGGCAATATATTACAACAAAGGCATTTGGAACGGGAAATTATTTTTGAAGAGGATGGATGTTTTTTAGAGAAGATAATGATCAACCAAATGAATCAATCGCACTACTAAAGAATTCTACATGCAGTCCAGAGCAATTTTTGCATGAGATTAAGTGGCTGAAATCATGGCATGTTTCTCACTTCAACCTTTTAACTCTTCTTCGTTTTTGTAATAAATAGACAGGGTCTCTCTATTTTCCTAGATCAGAGCCTTTGGATCTAGGTTAATCTTTGGCCCATGGAACTTTTCCAGCTCTCGAGGAGAATCTTCACTGTGAATTCCTAGTCTAAGCTTTTGCTTTCTATTTAGTATAAGTTTATTTCAGAGTTGTAAGCATCTGTAATTTTGCAACACTTCGTAAAGACTTTGTAGCTATTTCCTTGCCCTTGTTCTGGACTCGTGTGAAAAAGATAGTCTATTTGTGATTTGAATTTCTTACCGAGTGCATTTAGTTGTGATCGCTGATCTTAAATTAATTTGAGTCTAAGTTATGTGCTTTCGCACCTTTAAAGGGGATTCGATGTTCTATTTCGATGCATCGCCTTTTATTTTAACATTTGTTGTATTTTAACTCACTCCAACCCCATTTTTTGATTAGCGCCATAATAGATGGAAGTCGGTCTTTTACGGAGGTTGTTCTGTGATCAAATCCCAAACAACAGGTGCAGAAAAGCTGAACATTCAGGAACATAAACAGTATTCTAGATTAATATTGGTATTGAGAACTAGTTATGTGCAATTCTCGATTTGAAGCAAGAAGGATAACGATTGGTGACCGTGAGTGGGTTAGTAGCTAACAGAGATCTGACATTTTACGGAGTGTTAGCAGTAATGCAACTGCAAACGAAGTATTATCGGAAAAGGTGGCAAAACTTCTTTAGCATCAGGAATGATATGTTTTTTTCTGGTCCTTGTTATTTGCAAGTTAACATGTCTCTTAATTTTTGAAAATGTTCAGCTTTTTGCTGACATTTTCCACGCTTACACTTTTTTTGCTGGGTATAGATACATATATATAAATTGGTCTCCACTTAACTCTTAACCAATTTAAGTACTTTTGTTTACAAAATGTATGATTTAAAATCCCCTTTTAAAATATTTAATATCAAAGCTCAAGTAATGTGATGTTCACTTTAAATATGTTTTTAGATAAAGAGACAAAATTGGGATCTAAGTGCCCTTTTAAATGAATCCTTTACAAGTTTCCAATTTTTTACAGCTAACCCAATATTGAGCTTTGATTTTCATTAATCACATAATAAATTTCTATTGTAGGCAGCACAGAAAAACTGGCCCTTGTAATAATTGGTATAAAACATATAAAGTATCCAAATAATATATACAAAAACCACTTTAATTATTTATAATATTGAAGAAACTAGATACATATATGCATACTTTGTATATATTATATTTATACATGTTAATATAGTATAAGAAATATAAATTAAAAGGCAGTACCAACAAGAGGAAAGTTTATAATGTAGGAGTGTTAATTTTATAAAAGTTTTGGTGTTAGAGGCATTAATTTTATTAAAACGTTTTTATTATCCTATGATTCATATCCCCTTCTATGATACTTTGGACTGTTTCCTTTTCAAATATTCACCTTGGAAAAGATAAGCATATAAGATATTTCACCAAGTCAAGTATTATCATCCAGAAACTTTTCAATTGCACATAAAATAATTAAAAGTATATTTCCAGGCTCTCTCTCTTCCCCTTGGCAGATGTTAGCTTAGGATTTCAACAAATCACTAATCCCAACTATGTACCACTGGCGTTGCATGGATACAGATACAGATATGTATTCATTTTGAGACCCCCTGATATGGATACAGCAAATACATATACATATATATAATCCATATATAGAGACAAAGAATATTATAAGAATCTAGACTTTCAATTAACAAAAAAATATTTATAATAATTATCAATTTTAAAATATTAACAAATTTGTATATTACATTTAAATTACAAGCAAATTACACATTCCCAGCCTACATGAAAGATAGGAAGTTAGGTAATAAAAAAAATTGCAGAATGTGCATGCCAAAGGAATATAGACGAAATGAAAGAAAAGAAACTAAGCAGGCAAAAGGAAACAAATCAAATAAAACCATAGCAGGTTGAGCAGATCCAATGTGAAAGCTTGAATTAATAGAGCAAATAAGCACTCATTCACCTCCATGTCCTCAATTCTTGCTGATAAACACATTTTAGGTTCTAACGTGTATGCAGATTTTTTACAATCTTACTAGCCTTTTTTCAAAATAAATAACTTTTGAATCAAATACAGCTATAATTGGCCCACATACCATATTCATCATGCCTAATGCGGCCCACTTATGAGTTCGTGTTTGGATACAGCCAGTTATAGTATCCGGGCCGTATCCAAGCCACATTGTACTACTACTCGTATCCATTAAAGGACTCCAACCGCTCTGAAATTGTGTCAGAATTATGCATATTTAAATAATAGGGGACATCAATCAAAAAGATGTCCTAATTTCTCTCTTCCCCTAGCGGATGTCAGCTTCGAATTTCAACAAATTGTTAATCCCAACTATGTACCACAGCTTTAGAGACCTACAATGGCTCTGAAGTCATAGCAGAACTATATAAAGTAGTACAAATATCTCAACACATCTATCTGAAAATGCCAATAGATATCAATCTCAACGTACCTATCTTGGATTTGTCTCATTGTTCCACCAGTTGAAGGGTTCCACATAAATAATAAATCCTTCACCTTCTCTGCAGATTGTTTGCTCATTGGTGATAGAGGGGACCTCAATCTAAACATCGGACTTCAAAACATCTTTCCAAGAGAAAACATAGGCACCAAACTCCACCGTATGCCTAAGATATCGTGAATTTTCTATTGCCTTATCCAGATATGAAGAAAAACTGCCCTATGACAATCATAGTAATATCAAATTTAAAGTCAACCATTTTAAATGATATCTCACACTATTACACTCCAACAGCCCCTCTTGGCTGCCATAGTAGGTTATGCCTATTGGCATTATTAAAATAACAAGAGACATCAATTAAAAAAATATACTGATGATAGGTAGGTAATGGACATAAATATGTTATGTTTATGCATGCTTTGATGGTATGCATGTAACCAATTGGTGGTTATAATTTTACTTATCTTAAATACATCTATCTAAAAAACCCGAGAGATATAAATCACAAGGTTGATAAAGAAAAACATCTCTGCATAATATTTGAATATCTATTTGAATAATCGACTTCTAACACGATCATTTAAATAGATAAATTCATTTCCAATATATCTAACATATTCATCTAATTTAAAAGACTTAAGGTTTTTTCTTTTATGGTAAATGAGAAATTTAAAAAATTGAAGTTTTCGTTCTTACCTCTTAGTATCTATGTGCTATTGAATAGTATAAAGAAATCATCTCTATTTGATTAATTTACTTCTAACATATTCATTTAAATAGTGAACTCGAATATATATAACATATTCATCTGATTAAACTTAAGATTTTTTATTTTCTGTTAATAAGAAATTCAAAAAATTAAGGTTTTTGTTCTTACATATTACTATCTCTATACTATCGAAAGGATTTTTTGCTCTTACCTATTATTATCTCTATGATAGCACTTGTTTTTTTTTTTGCATTCTTCCTCTTTACCTCTTTTGCTTCTTTTTGTTTGTTCTTTTTTGTTTATATTTATTTGATTTCATTTGTTGTTTGTTATTTATATTTATATGTTTAACTTTTCAATATATTTAGTCAATTCTATGTCATATGATTTTAATTTATATTTTGTTATGTCAGGCTTACATTACAAGCTTCTCCACTCCCACGGATGCCAAAGTAGGAACACCTCTCGGCATAATAACCTCTCTTAATTTCAATAATAGCTATTATAAACTCACAATATGAATAGACCATAAAGCTAAATAGACATTGACATTCTGATAGTATGTATTTTCTAAAACTACAAACTTCACCAAGAAAATAATTCTCCCAAGTATTAATCTGCTCTCAAAACTTATCTCACTAATATTTTCAAAACAAAACTCCATCCTCTAGCAAAAATTTATGATCTATCACAAGAGCCAATACAAGAACAGGATGTATCGCAGACGGTAGGAGGGAAAGACAGAACAGTTTTACTTCTGCAATCTCTCCTACATTTGATGGACAAGAATTGGGCCAAAATGAAATGATCTCACGAGCTCAATAATTGTCCCAAAAAAGAGGCGCCTAGAATTTCTCTCAAATTCCTAAGCAAAAGTGGATGGCTGTAAAAAGGATATTTAAATACTAAAAATTACAAATTACAGATTAAAATAACAATAGCCAATGAAAATTAGTAAATAGTAACAACCATCAACTTATTAATGACAATAAAAGCTAGAGTAACACAATTGTTTACAAACACTATACTTAATATATATTCTAACAGTAAAAAATGAAAAAAATACCACAAATATGTAATAGCTAACACAATTGTTTATAAGCAGTTGTCCATTGATAGAGCAAACAACTAATATCAAGCATTTATGTTAATATAGTACTTAGTAGTAATTGTTTATTTAATAATTTCATATTTCAATGGCCTATCACAACTCCCTACCTGATCTGGCATGACAATGTGTGACTAATGGGAATACACGCTATCTGAAGATCACAGGTATAAATTTTGAAGGACCCAACATTGATGGCAGGGGTTGGCCAGGAGCAAGCTTCCAACCTTGAGAATTATATACTTCGCAATTGTATCGACTTTCTATGATATTATTCTCTAGTTTGTGCAGGGCACAATTTGGTCAACTTTAGTGTAAAGGTCGGTTTCCTATTTGAAGCATCATAGATCCGGATAAAGGTTGGACTTGCTAAGGATTGTGCTTTCCTATGGCTAGCTGCTAGGAACAATATCATCACAACAGACAGATTGCAGCGGAAGGGATTTCAGGGACATTTCACAAGTTCTTTACCTGTCTGGCAGGTGTAAGGTAAATCTCCATTGGTAGAGGGGCCTTGTATAGCTGATTCTTTGCCAATATCTCATAAGCATATACAGCAAGACAGGAACCACATTTTTTTCTTGAATCAATCAAGAGACTTTTCCAGATCCTTATCTAGGTTGGACTTCGAGCTACTTTCAAATTACTCATCTCTATCATGATGGGAAATATATCTTCATCTCCGTCTACATGGGACTTTTAGGTTTTGAACAGGTAATCCATAATATATATATATATATATATATATATATATATATATATATATATCTCACCTGCAAATGCTAAATCAAAAAACATGATGTTCAGTCGCTCCTTTCCCCTGATGACAACATCCTCAAGCTTACTTTTGATGGGGTATCACAATCAAATCCACAAAAAGCTGGCAAAGCTGGACTTATTCAAGACACTTTTGTTCAGGTATTCTGGTCTTTAAAGTGAATATCTTATTAAATCTCTTATTTTCTTTGATTAAAAAACCATACGTAAAATATTTTAGTTTTACAGAATATTCTTTATCTCTAATTATAAAATCAAATATGACCTGCACAGATGATGGATGGTCATGGATACCGAATTTGATTAGAAAAATTATGATTTAAATTTTCAAGGGAGGGTTATGGGACAAGTTCCCATGTTGGCATAAATGGACACTAAAGGTGCACATGAAGGATAGAGACTAACAAACATTTTATAATATTAATTAGAAGCTATTTTATTATTACTGGTATATATAATATAGCACAAAGCATCAGGGGTACTGATTAAATAAAAACAAAAGTAAGAGGAAGCATATGAAATGAAATAAAATGCAGAAAGCTGTATGCAGACGGAATAGTTCAACTGTACTGTTGAAGTATGCCTTCACTGCAACAAAATCATCCTTCAAGACTGCAATGCAACTTCACCCAGTTTCTCACACTCCAGACCCGAGTTGCCGCATTCGAATTTGTGTTCGAATTCTCCAATAATAAAATTCGTAAAAAATTCATTGCTAAAAACATCAGCGATAAAATTCGTGATTAAATTCAACTATAAGAAATATACATTTAATTTAGATATATAAAAATGAAAAATAAGTTCACATTTCAAAAGAGAGATAATATCACATGTCATTAAGTAGCTATCACAATAATGTGACTGCAATCAAAAACTTTGAACAACATGTGTTCGAAGCTGCATAATAATATTAGAAAAGTTTTCAAATAGTGATGGGTCAAAGCCTTGAGCTTCCCTATGTAGTATGGGCTAAGATCCACTTATTACATCAAAAAGCTCTAAATCATCTAGAGCACTTGGCTCAATCTCATCATCACTAGCAACATCATCATTACCAAGATCACTAGATTCACTCTCATGTTCATCACCAACAAAATCAAGATCATCTTCATTAGAAGAGTCTTCTAGGACATGCAGAATACTTTTTCTTTGAAGTGCATGCATTTGTTGCCACGTTTTTCATAGCCAATCGCAAATTGCTGCGAACATAAACAAGGTCCCCCAATTTTCCTGATAACAACCTATTTCTTTTCTTTGATTGAACGTGGTCAAAGCTACTCCATTTTCTCTCACATGTTGATGCACTTACTCCTTGACTCAAGACTTGAACTGCAAAATGTTGTCGTTCGGGAGTATCTACTCCATAGAATGTCCACTATTCATCTCCATTCATGTCTTCCTTGTCATCTATTGTTGATTGGGTTCTAAGTAACCCATCTCCTCTCCTGTATGCTCTAAGTTGCTCTTTGGTTTTCTTTGCAATATCTCAATCTCGAACAAACTTTTCAATCATTGCATAAACACTACTCATCACTTCCCGGTCACTTTTTCTTTCAATGTGATAGAGTGTTGGCTCCAAATAGCATGTTGGTACATGCAAATGAGTATGCATCATCTTCCTTTTTCCCTCACAAATATCCCATATCTCATTATATTTTGCTTCCACATTATAGAATGTCTTCTAAATGTTTTCTTTACAACAGTCCATACCCTCATACACCATGCCCATACAAGGGATATTGCCATCAACCATGTGAAGCATACAAACAATGAGTGCACACATTTTTCCAAATGTTAGAGCTCAAAATGATTTGCTCCACCTAATTGCCTTTAGAAACTTTTGTAAGAACAAAATCTTCTCACCCTTTACTACAAAAGGCAGATCTTGTGTCACATGACTTCAACAACTCCTTAGATTCATGCCTCCTATAGATACTCAATGTGAGGTGATGGTTTTTTTTATAAAATTGGCAATTGTTCTTCCTCTTTGAACTACTTCATGTACCCAAGGAATTTTGCCAAGTCATGGAGTAGTAAATCAATGTTGTGGGTTGCACAAGGACTCCAATAAATATGTGGGTACTTCTCTTCTATCAACTTTCCAACCCCCACACAATTGCTAGCGTTATCAATAACAACTAACTACAGTTTCTACACCAACTTTGAGAATCGCCTCATCCAAAATGTTGAAAAAATACTTTGAAGTTTTCTTGTGTTCCATGGTGGCAATGACTTATAGAAATACAACACCTTTAGGACAATAGACCAGCACATTGATCAATGGTTTTCAACACGTATTTGACCACCCATCACTCAGAATGATGCAATTTGTTGACTTCCAAGAGTCTTTAATGAGTTAATTTTTCAGTGACCTTGTTTTTTGATATCTCCAGAAGTGTAGTCCTCAAAACCTTTGACCCTGAAGTTGTGTACCCTTTTCGAAATGAAATTGATTGTTGAACTACATTCTTAAAATATAGACTCCTTACGACATGGAATGGAATGGCATATTCATAAAAGAAATCAGCCCATGCATCAACTTGCTCTTTTTCTACAGGCTTCCAAAAGCTATTTAGTGTTGTTGCCCTAGTACTAGAAAGTGGTATTACGAAACTTGTGGACATGGAGGAGAAAGATGTTTTCAACACTCTAGGCCTAGAAAGCTCACCTTGGATACGTTGTTTGTTTTGCGTCCTTTGTTGATTTAACACTAATGAATACTTGTAGTCTTTCTCAAACATTGTTTTTATTTTAGGGCTGACATTCCAACATCCTTCAACACCACCTCCTTAACCACCTAATATGCCAAGAAGGTGGTTACTCTTGTCAACATACCAATAAAAAATGTTGACATAAAGTTCACGCGATATTGTTTGTCCGACCCTCATGGCTCATATATGTTCATCCCACTACGCTTGATTTTGGAGGGTATCATACCAACATAATACCCTGCATTTTTTGAAAAAAACATAAACAAAAAATTGAAAATTAAAGAATTGAAAATAAATAAATTGAAAAATCAAATTATACAAAAAATATTACCCTGTATTTGATTCAAATGTAATATAATAACAACTATCAGATAATTATTATCATACATTTGAATTAAATACATGATTTTAAAAAAAGAATATATAATTAAGTTCAATTTAGTGATATGATAAATAAAATTTTATAAAATACATTATATAATTTAACGATATAAATATTAAATTTTTATAAAATACATTATATAATTTAACGATCTATTATAAAATACATTATATATTTAATGATAATATATATCTATATATTTTAATAAAATACATTATATTAATATATAATTTATAAAATTTCAGATATTATATATTTTTATTAAAATTCATGTATAACTATATTCATTTGAATATATAATGTTATTAATATTACAACGAATTTTATAACATTTAAAAGTTAAAACATTAAATATTAAAATTAGACATTAAAATTTAAAACCGTAACAAATAAAAAAAATGCAAAACTAAAAACGTATGAAAACCAAGTAAACCTACTTGAACCTCCAATAGTGGGCTTCTGAGCTCCAAAACCCAGTCGAACCTCCAAGAATCTGCGAGGCCAATATCACAGGGATAACAACACACAAAGGCATCAAGCTCAGTGGCTCAGCCTCACAACAGCAATGGTGGATGTCATATGAATTTGAGGCTTTCAACAAGCTTAGTGACGTTCCAATCTCCTTTGGCTCATGCGATTCAGACGCTAAACATCAAAGCAAAGGCTTTGAGCTTCTAGTTCCAGGGTGTGTTAGTGTCCTATGCATAGGTTTCAAACAGATCTCTATTCGAACCCTTACGGGCATAGATCTCTTCCTCCAAGGATTTCAACTTCTCAACAACTCCTCTAACTGACAAGCCCCACTCCTTAGAAGACTTATCCCCTGATTTTTACATGTAGCAAGAAGACAACCCATTTTTACAAAATCAGAGAAACTACTACCCAAGCAAAAAGATAAGTGAACAAGAGTTATGGAGAACGGGGAGTTTTCACCTCTTACAAAGTAACAATAATGAAATACATATCAAGTCTTAACAACTATTATGCTCCTCACACATTGGCTTGACTACAATCTCCTTCAATGTCATATCAGTTTCCTTATTCCATGACCCCGTAAAGATTCTTTAGTTGTTTGAAACACTCCACAGAAAATTTATCAATTACTTCCACTTTGTTTGCCATTAATTTTTTAGTGTCGATTGAAATATATTTTGCATTGTCATTGACTGGAAGTTTGGAATAGGGTATGGAGATCTGTCAAAATTAATTGAAATCATAATTTTGCAGTTGTAGTTGTGAGCACCTGTTAAAAAATACATGGAATATGGGTATGTATAGAAGGCATGCAAATTGCTTAGATCTAAGTTGTGGGAACAAACTTAGGGAGGTCCTTGTTTCTCCCTTCCTCCGTATTTAAAACATAAATGGATCTAGAAATACCACTAAAACATATACTAGTGCAGATATCTTAAATACATCTATCTGAAAAATGTGGAGTAATGTAAATCTCAAAGATTTCATCTTATGTTTTTAATACGCCGTGATTATTAATAATTTAACCCCTTCATTTAATTTAAAATACTTCGGGTTTTTTATTTCATGGTGATGAGAAACTAAAAAAATTAGAGAATTTCCTCTTACCTCTTATTATCTCTATGTTATTGAATAAAATAAAGAAAAACATCTCTTGACATAATATTCATATATCTATGAGAAAATTTTAAAGAAAGGTTTTTGTTCTCAATTCTTATTTCTTTAGCTTCTTACTTTTTTCTACATTTCCTCCTCTCGCCCTTTTTTGCTTCTATTTTCTTTTTATTTATTTGATTGCATTTGTTATTTGTATTTATATCTTTAACTTGTTTTATGTGATCACGATAGGCACAAATTGTGAAAGGTAAGGACCAAAACAATTCTCCTATTACAGTTGTGGAGGAAGTTGTACAAGCAAAATTTGTGGAAGAAAGAGAGCTCAATCTCAAGGTAAGAGGGCTGCCCACACCTTCTCCTCC
This sequence comes from Taxus chinensis, assembly GCA_019776745.2. Taxonomy (NCBI): domain Eukaryota; kingdom Viridiplantae; phylum Streptophyta; class Pinopsida; order Cupressales; family Taxaceae; genus Taxus; species Taxus chinensis. The sequence goes on along the minus strand of CM034151.1, from coordinate 285,041,743 downwards.
TAATCCTCTGGCCATCGCTTTTGACTTCATCACAAACAAGTTGGGGTTGTCGGAGGCACAAATCGTGAAAGGTAAGGACCAAAACAATTCTCCTATTACAGTTGTGGAGGAAGTTGTACAGGTAAAATTTGTGGAAGAAAGAGAGCTCAATCTCAAGCTAAGAGGGCTGCCCACACCTCCTCCTAATCCTCTAGCCATCGCTTTTGACTTCATCACAAACAAGTTGGGGTTGTCGGAGGCACAAATTGTGAAAGGTAAGGACCAAAACAATTCTCCTATTACAGTTGTTGAGGAAGTTGTACAAGCAAAATTTGTGGAAGAAAGAGAGCTCAATCTCAAGGTAAGAGGGCTGCCCACACCTCCTCCTAATCCTCTAGCCATCGCTTTTGACTTCATCACAAACAAGTTGGGGTTGTCGGAGGCACAAATTGTGAAAGGTAAGGACCAAAACAATTCTCCTATTACAGTTGTAAAGGAAGTTATACAGGCAAAATTTGTGGAAGAAAGAGAGCTCAATCTCAAGGTAAGAGGACTGCCCACACCTCCTCCTTTTGATCCTTTAGCCATCGCATCAGATTTCATCATAAACAAGTTAGGGCTACCGGAGGTGCAAATTGATAGAGCATGGCTTGGTCTTGATTCTACCCTCTTCCTTGGCTTCAAATCAGCAAATGACAGGCTTCGGGCTCTTAGGGCTAAACAGAGACTATTCTCACTTCCGGATAAGATCCTCATTGATGAAGATCTCACAAAAGCCCAGGCGGCAGAACTCAAACAGTCCCGGGAGATAGTCATGGCAGCCATGAAGGCATGTAAATGGGCGGTGATTCAGAACCTCAGACCAGTGATTCGAGACACTTTCCTTCCTACTTGGGCTCCTGAGTCCAAATGATGGCCCCACTGAGAGAGGTGTCATAACAGGGGCATTTCCATTTCATATTGGAATGGAAATGATTTTTACCGGTCCTCACCTGGTCTCCTACAGGATGCATTGGGTCACTCAAATCTCTTTTTTGTTAGGAAAACTCATGAGAGCCTCATTTGTCCTCTCCCGAACCTTAGGGGGTACTATTGTCTCTCTGTTTGCAGGCAAGATACTCAGGAGCTCTGGAGGAGTTAGAGGTTCTGGACGGGTCGCTCGTTTGGTCAAGGACACTCTTCAAGGTAGGATTTATGTGGCAGCCAAGGACGAGTTTGCCCATTTCCTATGGGTCAAGGTTAGGTGCACCACACCTCATCCGGGACATTTATATTGCAGTTTGTTACTTCCCTCTTGTCTCTTCTTCTTTTGCCATTGACAATGGGTCGTATGGGGACCCCTACTTTGACTTTTCTATTGGCATCTCTAAATTCTCTGCAGTTGGTGAGGTCAACCTTTTGGGTGATTTCAACCCTCAAAAAACTCGCAAATTCCCTTACATGACAGGACTCATAATGCTCTTTGTAGCTCAGAGGTGGACCCGAGTTCACTTGGTCTTCGGAGGGAATCTAACAATGTGGCGGGGCCCTTGACGACCTATGGCCGACACCTTCTTCAGATGGGGGAATCTCGTGACTTGTTGATCCTTAATGGCATATCTTGTTTCCCGGATTCCCAGTTCTTCACCTACAGACCTCACTGTGGTGGCGCTAGTGTGGTTGACTACATCCTAACTACCCTTGACCTCCTTCCCTTTATTCACCACTTTTCCATTTCCCCCATTCCCCTTGCTGACCATGTGGCCCTCTCCTTCTCCTTGGAAACTACCCTCCCCAAGCCCCTAGCCCCCCCCACTTCCCTCCACGTACCACTCTGAGACTTGATGAGGGTGACCCCATAACCTTCTCCTTTCCTCTCCATCATCTTCTCCCCTCGTCCCAATTCACAATGTTCCCTACTAACAGGATGTACAACCTTCTTACCACTGCTATCCACAAGGCAGCCTTGATTTCCTACCCTCATTCCATCTCCAAACCCTAAATACGAGGAAATTCCCCATGAACCAATTGTCTGATGATGACTGCAAAACCCTTCACTGCCATCTCCACTTGGCCTTTACCCATGTCCTCCCATCCTTCCCCTCCCTCAAAATTGCCTATCGTAATCTCCTTCGTCACTAGAAGCGTACCTTTATTGCCCATAGGAGAAGGGACCTCCGCACCTCACTCTTGCACTCCCCCAAACGCTTTTGGCATACCATCATTCCCTGGCGCTCCCCTTTACCCCTAGACCTTGACCCCCACACTATGTTCACCCACACCTCCACCCTTTATCATATCCCTGGTCAACCCCAGACCTAGGTTGTGTCCCCACCCTCCACCTGCCACATCTTCAGCTACACAAATGTTAAGAAGGCCATATCGATGATGAATTGCAGCAAAGCAACAGATAAGGAAAGCTTCAAGGCAGGGTTTTTCAAGCATGGGAACAACACCATCAACAGTTATTTGGTAGACCTTTTCAATCAGGTGGTGTGTATTGGTTTCCCGCAATCTTGGTCCCACCATATTATCCATCCTATTCACAAATTCAGTCCTATTTTCGATCCTAATAATTACAAGACAATTATGGTGGGTCATACTTTCTCCAAGTTGTACGCCACTGTTCTCCACTTGCAATTATCTAAGTTTCTAGAGCAGTACCAGTGTAGAGCCAAGGGACAAGCAAGTTTCAGGACATGGCACTAGACTATTGATCACATTCTCACCCTCTGTGCTATCATTGAGGAAGCACGTCGCCGTTCATCCAAAGTCTTCTACTGCTTTGTGGACTTTCAGAAATCCTTTGACTTTGTTCTGCGGGAAGCTCTTTTCTGCAGATTTAGAGACATTGGTATTTCCGAAACCCTTTGTGGCTATATGAGGAGGTCTTGGGTCGCCTTCGTACTGCTACTGGGTTTTCCAACATCGTCAAGAACACCATTGTGGTCAAACAGGGCTGCCCTCTCTTTCCTACTCTATTTGGTATTTATATTGATGAGTTAAAGGAATTTCTCCGGGACCACATACAGGAAAGGGACGCTTGTCTTCTTCACCAAGTTTTGATCTACATTCTTCTCTTCGCGAACGATGTGGTCCTTTTGGCTTCTTCTATGGAGGGGTTATAGAGATAGCTTGATGCTTTAGCCCTCTTCTGTGATCATAGACAGCTTACAGTCAACCTGGGTAAAACCAAGGTTATGGGTTTCAGTAGGCTGAAGACCTCCGATTTCCATTTCTTCCACAGGGGGAGGAGTCGCAGGTCACCAGCTCCTACACCTATCTAGGAGTACTCTTCTCTGGACCTCGCTTAAGTTTACACCCGGCTATTCAACCCAGCATCAACAAGGGGTATGGTTCCCTAGCAATCTTGGAGAGACAGTGCTTCTGCCACCACTTTTAGAACTCGTTGTCCAAGTTATCCCTCTCAGACTCTCTTGTGAGACCCACGGTTCTCTATGGTTCTGAGGTTTTGGGTCCCTCCCTTCTCAAGTCAGATTGGGCTGTTATTAAGCGAGTTCAAATCCTTATGTTGAGACAGATCATCAGATGTAAAGAGATTGTTCCTCACAGTATCATCCTTGCCGAGTTTGGGGCTCGCCCTTTCAGACTAGAGGTCATCTTTGGTCTCCTCTCACTCTTGCACCGCATCCAAGGACTTTCAGATTCTTCCACGAGCAGAGACAGGTACATCTACCTTGCCTATTGTTCTTCTAAGGCCATTGCTCTTTCTAACCGTAGTGGTCATGCTCGTTGCTGGTATGTCGGAGCCTCTCGTCTCTTAGGATCCCTTGGGATCAACATGGACAGTCTCCGCCCTTTCAACTACTCCGTGGATGCTCTTGCACACCTCCTTCCGAGCAAGCAGGACCTGCACAGAATCAGCAGAGACGATATTTACAGACAGTTCATCCAGATTACTTGGACCAACCCCCGAGGTGAGCTTCGCCCGAAGATGGCCTTTTACGCCAATCACTTCCTCGAAGTCAACAATGGACTCATCATTCAGCCCACTTATATCTCCCGTCATTGGATGCATGATCTTCGCATATCCCTAGGCCAGTTCAGAGTTGGCTCCCACAGGCTTCGGGTCGAGAGCAATCACCAGTTGGACCGGTTCGAGAGGATTTGCCAGCTTTTGCTCCCTCCAAGAGATTAAGACGGAGGAACACTTCATTTTCTGGTGCCCCATCTACTATGAGATCAGAAGGAGGTTTCACTCTTTGTTTTGTGAACGCCCAACGTTCACGACCTTCTTCAGGTACTATGATCAGAGGTGTCTCGCTCTCTATTTACAGGAAGCTCTTAAGCTCCGTGACGGGATCCTCCATCCCCCTTCCAGGGAGACTACTACTCGACGGATCACATCCTTTTTTGTTGTGCTCTTGGGTGAGAGGGGCACCAAGCGGGGACCTGATCCTAGTGGAGATCCTCAAATTAGATTTGTCAGGACTAGAGGAGCTTCTTCCCAAACCAGAGGTATCCGGACTCAAACATGGCCAAGGGCCCCCTCTCATAGGCAGCAGTCCACCAAACTTACTCAGAGAGCTCGACTTTCCACGCATCATATGCATCTTAGATATCTTCCAATTCCTGACACCAGACATCAGCACATCACCAGATTCTTTTTGGCTGGCCTTGGATGACAGTCGAGAAAGTTGGTGTCGAGGCCTTTCCCTCCACCTCCTCTCCTTCGTTGTACCCTCTTTCTTCTTCTTTTGTTGTTCTCGGAGACCCTTTTAGGTTTCCCAGCTGCTTCTGCTTTGTTTTGTATGGTGCAATCCCATTGACCTATTTTGTGGTCACTTGTTGGACATTTAATATAATTATCTTATCTTATACTTATCTTAGTTACATATTACCTCATGGGTATCAATATTAACCCATGGTTTTCCATTAAAACTGAACACACTCTACTTTAGAATCAAACTTCTAGGGGAAAATAACTTTAGAACACTCATAATAACGCCTATTTTCTTTTTATTAAATAGCCAACAATGTTGAAAGCACGTTTAAAAACAAACTGGGGAATTTGTCACATAACATCACTAGTGATCAAAGATCGCTTTACGATACCATGCACTGTTAATTCCACTAGTTTTATTTGATAAACAAATGCACAACAAAAATAAATCAATTTCTAATTCATTCGGGACTATTTGCGTAGTCATTAAATGAAGCACTATGTACATATACCCTAGGTAAATGACATCCTTAATATAAGAAGTCAAAACCATGATCACATATTAATTACCCAATCCCCATCTTATCTCTCCAACATGTTTCTCTGCCACCTTTATTTTCTCATCAACTATTCTAATAGTAAGTTGTTGCTCACAACTTGATTGTACACCCAAATATAGTTTAACATATTAGCCGACATTATTTTAAACATCTAGATAATATAACTGTCTACACACATTATTAATGTTCACCACTGTACATAGACCGTAAATTAGGGACTAGGAGCACCCGATCGCTAGTTTTGGCCTCTAGTTCAAGCTCTGTATACCACTTGTAATGAAATTTCCTAGATCTGAATATCAAAAGCAATAGAACACAAAGAACATCCAATTGTCTGAGAAATGATCACAATATGCAAGTGCTCAAGTTTAGCCCTCTTCGAGGGGGCAACCTCCAAACTTGTATAATAAGACTCAAGTACTCAATATGATGATAAGGAATCACATACACATCTAACTCCTATATATACCCTACTATACTAGGGGACAAGCCCTTCAAGAGCCGACATTCTACTACAAGCAGTATGAATACTTTCTATAAACTACAAGGACTGCATATTGACACTGATAAGATACTTCATGTTAGCCATAGGTCTGTTTATCCTGAATATCCGTACAGCATATATGCATTCTAGGGTTAAGTAGTTGTAGCAGCATCTTACTTCTATTGTGTGACTAGAACTAAGGCATGTTGAGTTGCAAGAGAAACTATTACTAATGACATGGTTATGAACTATCGGAGTGGCATCTGAAATGTAGTGCATGGGCTACAAGACTAAGCAATGGGAAGAAGGTGAAAGCAGTGGTGGTGAAAGAGACATTTTGGACATATGTCAAATATATAACATCCATTGTATCTCCGGTTTTCAGTTTGATTAAATATGGGGATTTTGAAAGCCCCAACCTTGGTGAGATATATGAATTTATTGACAACATGCTTGCCCAGACGAAGGTTGTTATTCGTAAAAGGGACCCCATCCTGAGTATCTACGTAGACACCATATTCAGCCCAAATCGAACCATGAGCGGACCCATGGGAGAAGTTGAGCTAGTCCAAGTGCTCTTATCCACTGAGGTTGTCACTATGCAGAATCAAATCACGAAATGGTAATACAATCCAGAGGCCTACTACGGTTGTTCCTGTAGATGAGTCTAGGAAGAGCAGAAGGGTTTCATGAAAGCCCTAAAGTTACAAGTTGTAGTAATCCAGAGGATGGCACACGAGTCATATTTGATTGGCTCAAATTTGCTTATCTCGAAGTGTACAAAAAATCGACAAAAATAGACAAGGGCACATTGGCACAAGAGAGTCCAATTGGTGGTGATTAAATCACATTGGTACGCTTTGTACCAGGTCTAAAACATACCTAGTACGGATACTCTCCTAGTACGCTATGGGTACATACCCACAATCCACAGGTACATCTTGGGTGTAGAAAACTATACCCAAGACATACTTATGGGCTGTGGGTAGATACCCATACATTTTTTAAGAGAGAACAAATAAAAAAATATACTCTACTTTAAGAGATAGAAGTAAACTTGTAAACCTAATTCACCTGCCCATGACCCTTCTAAAGACACCTACTACAAATGCCATATATACACCCTTTTGCCTTCATTATATCACTCACATTTTCATCTTTTGTAAATTGGAGCTTGAAAGTTGAGGATTGAGATAGAAGCTTGGAAGACTGTAAGAGTTTAAAAGTTTAGAGGATCAACTTCAAACAATAAAGAGAAGGAGTGATTTCAAGTATTTTCCATGCATCCATTGTTTTTTTTTTGTAAATGCAATTTTGTTTTTATGTATTATTATGTATTATCAATTGAATGATGTCTATGCACAGATCATTCATGATCATTGATCATATAGCTGTTTATATTTATTTTACGTTTTCATTTTTAATATTAATTGATTTTTAAATTTAGTTTTGTATTTGAATTTTATCAATTTCAAGGTTTCGATGTTTTTGGATTTTACAGTTTTAATTTTGTTATACGTCTACTCTCTATGTATGCTCTCACATCACACCATTTATAGCGAACTTGGTGATCAGAATCAAATAATGACGATGTAAGGGTTAATAAATTAATTAATTTTTTAATTAGTTGTTATATTTATTTTTTAAAGTTTTAATTTGTTAAACGTCTACCCTCTGTGTATGCTCTCACCTCGCACCATTTATGGCAAACTTGGTGATAAGAATGTCCCTAGAGAATGATGTGTAGGGGTTAATAAATTAATTAATTTTCCATTAGTTAAAACACACTTGTTTTTGTTTTTAAGTTTTAATTTGTTAAACTTCTACCATCAGAAGTCAAAGAATGACGTGTCTTGTTACATAAGAGCGATTATTTATAGGCGAACTTGGTGATCAAAATCAAAGAATGACAACTGTAAGGGTTAAAAATCAATCTCTTATCCCTTTATTTCGTTTTTTACCGGAGCGACAACCGGTTTAATGTGGGCCCCAGATCCCCAATGATCTACAACCTTTGATAATGCTATCGACCTGCACACATTGCATTCATAGCCAACTTCGAGCATGACAATTATTTAATTTCCTATGGGTTAATAAACCCACACATTCCATTTACTCTTTGAATGTAGTTTGTTTCAATTGTTTAATAAAGCTTTTAGGCATTTGTTAAACATCTACCCTCTGTGTATGCTCTCACCTCGCAACATTTATGGTAGAACTTGATGATTATAATCAGAGAATGAACTAGAGTGGTGGAGGGGTTAATGAATTAATTCTGTCGAGAGATCTACATTTGTAATTGTTTTTTTTTGGTCTAATTGGACTCGTTAAAACTTATTTTGTAAACTATTTTTAAAAATATTGAGTCTCATTGTAAGATTAAACGCAAATCCAAAAATGTAGTAGTATGGCATCAAGTTCAGCTTTAGGGTGGAATTGGGATCCTTAATGTAAAAGTGATCATGATGGAGGCACACGAGAAGTGTTCTAGGTCCCATTTGAATGCGAGATTCCCCTATCAAGGTTCTTATCCTTTATTAAGGCATGTAAGATGTGTTGGAACTCATTGTTGGTGGTGGTGATTCAAACTTGGGTTACTGCCCCCATTGTAGCACAACATTTGAGTCCTCGTATACACGACTTTTAAAGGCTCATATAACTGGGGTAACGAGAACGTAGGTCATTAGACCATGTAAGAAGGTGAACAAGAATAAAATAGCTATGGGGGCATGGGGAAGTACTTAAAAGAGCAAGAGGAAGCTGTTACCTTGCAAATTGTAAGAGCTTGGATCTAGAAATTGTTCCTTTAACATAGGGGTATAGGAAAACCACCAACACCATCATACCATCCTTTCATTGACAATCACACTGAAACTCTGTCAGGTGAAACTCCTTTGGATGAAGAGGCCACATCATGAAAGAGAACAGGACCTCTAAAAAAAGTATTCAACTTGGCGAAACGAAACATTGCAGATGAATTAGTAGCTCATTGTATTTATGCATGTGAGTTGCCCTTCAATGTGTTGAAGTCACCATATTGGCAGCAAATGGCGAGAGGCATTAATGAAGTGCCACAAGAGTATAAAAGCCCTAACTATGAGAAGGATCGCACATCTCTCTTGGCAAAAGAAGTGGAGCACATACAAACTTCTTTGCAACCGATTAGAGATTCCTAGAAGGATTCAGGAGTGTCTATTATATCAGATGGATGGAAAGACTCCCAAAACATAACCTCTTATTAACATTATTGCAATAAGCCCTAAAGGGGCAATGTTTTGTTAAGGTAGTTAACTATGAGGGGGAAATAAAATATGTACAAATTATTGCAAACATTCTAATTGAGGCTATTGAGTCGATGGGCCTTCAAAACGTTGTCCACGTAATCACGGACAACCCAAAAAATTGCAAGGCAACAAGATTAATAATAGAGGGTAGATATGAGCACATATTTTGGACACCAAGTGCAGTACAGTCCCTCATTTTGTTGTTGCAGAAAATTGGGAAAATTCAATGGATTGAGAAAATATACACAAAGCCAAGCGAAATTTAGATGTTTGTCAGCAACCATCACATCTCTCAGGCAATTTTTAGAAGTTTCTCAAGGTTGGAGCTTTAGAAGGTAAGGGAACAATTCATTCGTTTTAAATTTTTTAGCATTTTAATTTTAAATTTTAGTTCTAAATCAATTTGTATTGTTATTGAATTCTTTTCATTCCTTCTTAATATTTTATAGGTTATTTGAGACTAGATTTGCCTCTCACACTTGTCTTGAGACAACTTGTGAAGGTAAAATATGCTTTGAGCAATATGGTGATTGACAATGTTTAGACCGTCTGGAGGCAATCAAATATAGAAAGAGCCCATAAGATAAAGACATTGATCCTTGATGATGACTCGTGGGCAAAAGTTGAGTATTTGTCGAGTTTCACTTAGCTTGTTCTTTCTATGATTAGGTTTGTAGACAAAGATAGTGTTTGCATAGGAAAAATTTATGATGGAATTGACTCCATGCTTGAGAAAATGAAAGAAATAATACAAGCCACAGAGAGCCTAAAGAAAAAAATTATAATGAAGTTAAGAGTGTGGTCACGAAGAGGTGGACCAAAATGACCACCCCATTGCATCTTCTTGCATATGCCTTAAATTTCAAATAATATATCAATGAAATAGTTGTGTTACTTGGTAGGTAGTCACCATATGATGACCAGAAGGTTACAAATGGGACTAGGGCAGTATTTAGGAGGTTGTTTCCTAATCCATCTATATCTAGTGCAGTCCACAATGAGATAGAAATGTTTGTATCTTCCGAAGGTAGCATGGGAGAGGTAGAGGCTCTTTGCGACAAGTCCACCATAACTCCAATCAAGTGGTGGTATGTACATGGCCATGATGACAAGTACCTACGACCTGTTGCCATTAAACTGCTCTCACATGTATGAAGTTTGTTATTTGATATTTTGATTACCAATTGAAAATTTAAATTTAAATTTAAGATGATAACACTCATTTTTGTATATTAATAATATTTTTAACTTCTTTTTTTGTGACAGGTGGCTAGTGATTCTTCAACAAAGCAAAATTGGAGTACTTATGGCTTCATTCACTCATCCAAACAGACCATGTTGGCATCCAAGAAGATTGAGGATTTGATATATGAACATTCCAACTTGCGCCTCCTAACGCACAAGACGGAAGAGTATACTAGAGGTCCTAACAAGCTTTGGGATATTCAACCTGAAACCACTTACTTTGAAGCTTATATTGGTTGTTTGTCCAATGCTTTCATTGGACAGTGGAGCTAGTGCAAGTGGGAGTGGAGCTGCAAGTGCCATTCATGGAGATGATTTTGAGGATCATCTAGATGATATGTTCTAGCCTTGAAGCAAGTTGAATGTAATATGTTTTGAACATTCATGAATTAATACAATGTATTTGAAATATGTTTTCCATGAATGATGAAATTATGAATCCATATGAATTTATTCATACTCACGAGTATAAAATTTTAATAAGTATGCATTTTTCTTTAAATTTATATATATATATATATATATATATATATATATATATATTAATTTTTTTAAATATACTGTACGACCTGCAGCGTATCGTACCCAAGGGTTTTAAAAATTCACCGTTTCAGCGTACCATACCCGTACCCATATCCTGGCAGTTTAGAACTAATCTAACCTAATGCTCCCTCCTATCTGAACCTACTAGTAACCCCCTCCCAACTAAAACTCAACTCAAAAAAATTGTGGAAAGAAAAGCAAATACTGGCATGTTCATCTCAAAAAAAGTTAAGATGCCTGCTGCCAAACTACAAGAAACGTTGCTACTGAAGGCTGGGATAGGTTTTATGACAAGATGCACTGGACCTTGCTGCTAATAAATGCCTTTTTACTACTGCAGCATGAAGAGTTTGATTTGCTGAAGCTTGAGAGAAGAATTCTGAGATGATATTCTGCTTTGTGCAATTTTTGGTACAGAAATTTCAGTGCCATTTCATTTCCAAGGTTCCTGAAAAACTCAGCATTTCCAATTTTAAATTCTCTTTTTGTTCCCATTTATGTTTCTGCTTCCTGGTAACAGAAAGGCAAGTATGCTAAGGAATCATTGGTGGATGTCCGTACAATCACAACTCGCCTATCTTAATCATATGAAATTGGCATGTGTAAAGCCAAACTCAGCAACATTTGCCCATAGAGATCCATCAAATTAACCTTGAACAGAAGGAATGTCTAAGTGGGTTGACAACAGTAACTAAAATATGGATTGATGGAAAGAACATGTCTGAAGGACTACATACTCCTGACTTTGCCAATGGAGATCCATCAAATTAATTTTGTATAGATGGAACGTTTGTGGAGAACACTCTGGGCGTGGGTCTTAGTCGGTGGGAAACAGTAACTGGTATATGGATTGATGGAAAGAACTTGTTAGAAGAACTCCATCAATAGATGTAATGCATGTTGCCTCTGCCTCCATCCATGGGTAAACCCTCTCTGCTGCCATAAGGGCTGCCCACAAAAATAAGGCATTTTTAATGCCTTTGGCCTGGAAGAGAGACATTAAAAGGGAACTTGCAAGTTATGGTGCACGGCATAAGCAAGAGAAAAGTTTGATGTTGAAAAAGCAGAAGAAACTTGCTGCATTCAACCATTACAAAAAATGTCGTTGTTCCTTAGTATAATGATACGAACTAGTTTTGACATAAAAGGAGATTTTGTGGGCCCTATAGCGTTAAAGGGACTTCAATTGAAAGAAAGTTCTCCAAATAATGTTTGAATTTTGGCTGCCTTCTGTGATTAAGGATACACAAATAAAAGTTCAGTACCTTCAACAAATAAAATATGCCTGGAAGGTAAAGAGAATCCAAGTCTGAAATCTATTTGCCATGACAATTCCACAAAGGATAATCATGGGAAGAATTCTCATGTGTTGCGAAAAGTGTTACGAAGGGATGTCTCCCCTGGATTTTGGTGATGTCCCAAACGTTTCGGGGGCTTGGAAGGGACATCCCCTATTTTTTACAATCTTTCAAAAAAAATCTGATGCTTTTACTATTAAGATGTTCTTTTTACCAAAAACATTGAATTATAATCTCAAAAGTGCCTAGAATACATTAAATACAGTTTAAATCCCTAAATTTCATTAAATAAACTTAAAATATTTAAATATTAATTTTTATGTATTATTTTAATAGTCATCCCCCTGCCATCCCCAAAATTTGATGGATTTTTTGCCATCCTAGAACCCCCATCCATCTGTCCCCCCATCCCCACATCCTCGAGACGTAGTAACCATGGTTGGGAACGAGTGGTATTCTCCCACTTACAAAGAATCCTCAAGTAACATACACATAAATGGCAGGCAGCTCATGTGAGCACACTTAATGAAAAATAGTGAGTTGAACCATTTCAAAAAAAATCTCGTCTGCAACATGAGCTGCAAGGAGAAGCATTTGGTTGCCTTGGAGAAAAGAGGCCCTGGATTTTGTGCTAATGGAAATAAGTTATAGGCAACAGGTTTCAATCACATGTTGGAAGTGGTGCAACACACTGCATGGAGATTCATCAAAAGAGTCAAAGGCAAATTTTTGTCAGACAATGCTGCTCTGATTAATAATTTAATTGTCGAGGGAGAGGCCAGTGGACAAGTTCCCATGACATAAATGAAACTAAAAGGTGTCTATGAAGGATTGAGATTAACACAGGTATTTATAATGGCAATTAATGACTGTTTTACTATTACAATTTACAGGTATATATAATATAACACAGCATCAGTGTTAAAGATGCAATCAAATCAAAAGTAAAAGGCAGTTTATGAAATGGAAGCAAAAATAGAAAGCCGGATGCTGACAAAATAGTTCAACTAAACTGTTGAAACATATATTGATTAAATCTAAATAAGAATACTCATAAGGAGCAGTTCAACTCAATCTATCTGCATAAAAGAGCAGTGCAAACAATTCAAAAAAAACGTTTAGTGACGCAACATTTGCAGAAATAGGGCATTTCATTAAAGTGGCGTATAGTACAACAAAAAAAACTATATGAAGTTTTTGAGATCAATATTGCCTCATTGCTGTATTTCAAATAAATACCACATTACTGACACGAAAGCTGGATATGCCAAGTCGAGAAGATGGGATAATTGTTCTTTCAAAATGATTCTACTTCAGGATTGAAGCAACAAATTTAAAAGCACAGCTGAGAAAAAGAATAAACTGCATATAAGGGAAGAAAAGAAAAAGAAATGAGATTAGAGAAAAAAGAGTCAGCATAACCATTGTGCTGTCAAAAAATCTCGATCTTCATTAGCTTTACCCCTTTACAAGATGCAAAACATGTATTTAAGAAGACAGCAACTTGCAACTGCTAATGCTTTTTTATGAGTCATTAACCAAGCTCCTCTTGAAGGTGTTTTATTTACACATTTAACCAAGCTCTAATTATGCCTGCCCACAACTTCATCTCCATCAGGATACTATGTTTCTTAAGCAAATTGTCAATATCAGAATCTATCTTATTCCAATTGGTTTTCAAATTTTGCGTGGAATGGAGAAGTGTTCTCCTCCATCATAATAGTATAACTTGGCATGGTTTTGGTTGAGAATCTGCAACCACGGCAGCCTACAAATCTGATTCATTAATGATAAAGAGATCCAGAAAAGATAAAGTTCCACATTCAAGGAACTACTAAGAGAGCATCTTTTTTATGCCTCTGCTTCACATAAAATTTTAAATTCTTACATTCTCCATCCATGAAAACCAAAAAACATCCCAGGCATCAAAAACCCACTCCTTGAGCTCGGCTGTATTCCGAAAAAAACTATCCTACCAACGTTTTCCACAATCAGGGCACTACCGAGAGCATATCTTTTCTATGCTTCTGCTTCACATTAAGAATTGACTTCTTACATTCTCCATCTATGAAAACAAAAACACATCCCTGGCTTCAAAAATTCACTCATTGTTCCCTGCTGCATTCTTAATAAAACTATCCTTGCTAAGTTTTCCCCAAGCAACACTCCTCTGGATTTAATTTAGTATTTCATCAGCCTCTCGTGGCTTGGCATGCAAACCAAAGCCCATTTGCATTCACATTCACATTATAGCCCTTACTAGAAATAGTTACTAATAATGGCATGTCTTAACTTTATTCCTAGAAAAGTTTCCGCCTGTGGAAAATTGGTATGTCTAGTCCATAGCATATCTCTATATTATTCAATTATTATTTTATTACAGATTACAGCAATTGGAGATATTACATACACTCTAATTCCCCTTTCTAAGGAGTCCATTTCACAGTTGTCATATCTGAGTTGTACTTGCAACCCCGTTATCCCAACCCATGGTCTTATTTAGAAAAACAAATTCTAAAAAACAGGCTCTCCATAGAAAACTTGAAGTTCCAAGAACACAGAAGTGCAAAAGTTCCAAAATATATCACACTTAAACTGTGTAACTCAAGTCCTGATGACAAACAACCATTCCCAAAAATAAGTTGCATGCAATAACACATTTAAACCCTTACCAGATTGAATGAACAAAAAAGTCATAGACAGAAACTTTAAAGCAATATACATTTGCATATCACCATACCAAATTATGGACAGAAGTGTAACAATAGACTCACTTGGGCAGTTTAAAGCTGCCTTAATCAGGTATCTCTGTAAGCATCATATTGAACAGCTACGACAAAAATGTTTCGAGGGAGCTCCCTAAATTCCTAGTGGATGAATACATAAAATTTGATTTTGAAATTTACATAGCATAAGCATAGGCAGCTTTGAGATCCAAAGAAAGATTTGCAACTTCAACTCATTTATGTATGATGTCTCTTAAATATGTCATAGAAGCCTGTATAAAGGCAAACATCCTGAAACATCACCATTATACCACTGAAAATCAAAGGCTGAGCAGCCCTAGAAATCTCAGCCACCTCCAGACAATTATAATCGTCTTCAATCAAAGATAAGGGTGGTCATTATCTTACCACAAAAAGGGGAGAGCCAGCCTTGAAAATATATTCCTTGATATTGTGTTCGGTGGTACCATGGCAGTAGGTAGCTTCTTCCTGCCCCGTTAATTCAAGCCCTGACATACTTATTCATATATCCCTGCACACCAAAATGCACATTCATATCAACTACTGTCAAAGAAGAATTGAGATTATCAAGATTAATAAAAAACAAGCTGAAAAGCAACCAACCTGAACAAGCTTGGTAAGTTTCCCCTCAGATGATGCCACATACTGATCAATTTTAACTCGTGATTTAGGGATTTGATGGTTCTGCATGGCACCTGCAACCTTATCAACAGCCTTTTTAACAATAGTCTTGAATGCTTCTTTACTCATGTTCCCCTCACGCCATGAAGGTTTAAGCATGTCCTTCACAAATTCTGCAAGTGCTGACCTAAAAAGCTTCATCGACCGGCTATCTTTACTCTTTTTGCTCTTAGCAGTTCCTTGACCTTGATCAATTTCTATCTCTCCAGCACCTCCTGGAGCTAGCTCTAATGGGTTACCTGGACTCCAATTTTTCACTTCTTCCTCAAGAAGGGGGCTTCCATTTTCCACTGCACCTACCTCAGCATCCATTGCTGCCTCTACAACATTATCAACATCAATCTCTTTAAAAGCAGAGGTCGCACCATCTTTATATTTGTTGTTTTCTTCCACATCCAGAGGGCGAGATGCATTACTAATTCTAATATTCCCTGCATTGCGAGAACTAACGTTATTGAACACAGGTGCCATTTTGTACTGTTCCACTGCTTTAACATCATCATCCTTCGCTGTATCAGACTCAAACATTTTCTTCAACGATTCATTAGCTCCAAGAGAAGCAGGCTCAATACTATCATGCAAAGGATCATATTGATCTCCAGGAGCAGAGAATTCTCTATCGGGCTGATGAAGCATTGCTGAACCTGGTAATGATGATCCCCCCAGATGAGAATATGGACGAGACTGCCATTCTCCACCCATCGCAGGCAGACCAAGAGATCTAGGCAGTGGCTCAAGTCCAGGCCTAGGAAAATTCCGTGGAGAAAGAGGTGGCAAAGTAACCGGCCTCATAATATGACCGCCTTGCCCACTTCCTGATAAATGTGGTAAATTGAATGGCTCCAAAGTGCTCTCCGAATGAAATGGTGCATGATGCGTGAAGCCTGTAGTTCCTGCAGGTAATGAACTTCCATTGAAATCTGACTCTCGCATCATTGGATTAGAAATGAATCCAGTCTGAGAATCTGAGTTACGGTTTAAAGTAAAGGAACTATAGTTGTTTGATGGTGGATACCCCCCAAGATACCCAGGGTGTTGACTATCAATATTGCTCGTCAAATTCATATGTGATGATATAGATGAATTTCCTTGCAAAGTACTGTGCTGCTGCAGAGATGAATTTCCTGACAAAACTGAATGTGTGGATGATAACTGCTGTCTTATAAGATCATGCTGATGATGATTAGGCAAATCTCTATGAACAAGTGGGAAGCGTAGCCCATCTCTAGAGTAAGGATTAGACAGCAAATTATCTCTAGGATGTAAATCATCTCCTCGGGCACGAAGATCTTCTCTAGGAAAATGCGGAAACTGTAAACCATCTTTAAGAGCATCAGAAGGAAACCCATTTACCTGAACTTGTGACTGTCCTCTTGGTAGTGCATGTGCACGAGAGTCTTCCCTTAACAGATGCGGAAGATGGTGTTCTTCTCTGAATAAAGACAGAACTCGCGAATCGTTCCTTAACAAAGGCTGGCCATGAAAATCTCGCATAAAAGCTGGTCCTCCCCGTAAGCCTTCCTGATGTGTAGAATGTAGACGTAAATCCTCCCGAACCAATGGAGGAGAACGAAAATCTTGTCTAGCCAAAAGATGACTCTGAAAATTTTCCCTATGTGCATCTTCTCTCATTAAAGGCTGAGATTGTAAGCTTCCTGTTGTAAAGGAGCGATGTTGCGAGCTCTCCATTGGTGGGGGCCGAGATGACAAGCCTTCCAATGCATGAGGCTGAGATCGGAATTCATCCCCTTGAAGGGCCCGAGGCCGGAAGTTCTCCCCTGGCAGGGTCTGAGACCGGAAGTCCTCCCTTGGCAGGGTTCGAGACCGGAAGTCCTCCCCTGGCAGCATCCGAGATCGGAAGTCCTCCCCTGGAAGAGTCCGAGACCGGAAGTCCTCCCGAGGCAGGGGATGAGAACGGAAGTCCTCCCCAGGCAGGGGACGAGACCGGAAGTCCTCCCCAGGTAGGGGACGAGACCGGAAGTCCTCCCCAGGGGTGGGACGAGACCGGAAGTCCTCCCCAGGTGGGGGACGAGTCCGGAAGTCCTCCCTTGGCAAGGGTCGAGACTGGAAGTCCTCTAACTGCAATGGCCGAGTTCTGATGTCTTCAATTGGGAGGTGGCGTGATCTGAAGTCTTCCATTGACAAAGGCCGAGGATGAAAGTCTTGCCCTGGTAATACCCTTGGTTGAAAGCCTTCCCCTGGTGGAGGACGGGAACGGAAGTCTTCCATCAGGGGAGGACGCATTCGAAAGTCTTCCATCGGAAGGAACGGAGATTGAAAGACACGAGCTGGGAGCACATTTGCTGGCTGCATAGATTGTAAGTCTTCTGTCAATGGGGGCCTTCCCGATGACTGAGATTGAAAACCTTCCAATGGCAATGGCTTTGACAGTGGCTGTGATCTCAAATCTTCAACAGGCACAGGGTGTGATATGAAATCTTCACCAGACATAGGCTGGGATCTGAAATCTTCACTAGGCACAAGCTTTGATCTGAAATCTTCATGATGCAAAGGCTGTGATCTGAAACCTTCACCAGCCTCAGGCTGTGTTCTGAAATCCTCGTGACGCAAAGGCTGTGATCTGAAATCTTCAAGATGCAAAGGCTGTGATCTGACAACTTCCACAGGCGCAGGCTGTGATCTGAAATTTTCAACAGGCACAGGATGTGATATGAAATCTTCACCATGCACAGGCTGTGATCTGAAATCTTCACCATGCACAGGCTGTGATCTGAAATCTTCGTGATGCAAAGGCTGTGATTTGAAATCTTCGGAATGAATCGGCTGTGATCTGAAATTTTCTAGAGGCAGACTGACATCTTCCATTGGTAGAGACGTAGCTGGAAACCCTTCTGTTGAAAACGGATGTGGCAGAATTTCTTCCTTTTCCAAAGGTTGGGATTGGAAATCTTCCTGTGGCAGCAACTCTAACTGATTGTCCCCTTCCTTTGGAGGCAGAGGTTGTATTGCTTCATTTTCTGAAGGTATTGGATGTGAATCAGAATCAGGATTTGCATTCTCTTCAGGTATCTGGGAATCAGTACTCGCCTGTAGTACTGGTGGCTGTAAATCATGATTTTCACTCCATCCTGACATTACTTTTTCACTCAATGAAGCCTCATTTAACTGTTTTTCCTTTTCGGTTGGATTTTCTTCTAAAATGAATCCACCTTGGTGACTAGAAAGTCCATCTTGAGATACGCTCTTCACATTACCTTCCTCTATGTTAGCAGATATTTCTATGGCAGTATGGGAGCCTTGAAAGTCCTGCCCAAACTCTCTGTATTCACTATTTTTTTCACCACCAGTCAACTTGCTAATATTTTCAGAAGGGACCTCATGATGGATAAACCTACACGATGCTCCTCTGAAACACCTACCATCTCTCTTAAAATAAATGCATTCTGGAACAGTGCCCCTCCTCTTTCTTCCCTCCACATGTTCATCGCCACGCCTGAAATCAGGTGGAGGTGTCCTGCTTCTGCTCCTTTTTCTCCTCGGTGACCAACTGAAAATTTCAGAAAAAAGCCTAATCAGACCATAAACATGATATGCATTTTTTACTGGTCAGGTCTTGAAATTATGAAATCCAAACTGATACAATTTACATGAGAAAAGGCAACATCTTGTAAACAAAAATTAACCAGCTGTTAAATGCCCAAATATTATATATTGCAACATCCTGCTTCCAAACTCACAGTGAAATTATATATCTAAAGCCTGAAAAATTAACTTAAAACTTCCCAAACCTGTGAGATCTGCTCCTCCTACCCTTTCTCCTTCGTGGACTCGGACTCCTCCTCCTTCGACTCCTGCCAACAGGAGACCGACTGATGCTCCGACTTCGAGATGTTTTATGTGCTTTCCCACCATATAGAACACCATCTGATTCACTATCACTGGCCCCTTCCCTCATTAGTCTTCCAAATTCATCAACATTGAGCATTTTGCTCTCTTGGTTTGCAGGTTTCTCCACATTCAACTCTGCATTCACCAGCTCTCCAGTGTCGTTATCCGGTAAAAAGGGCTGAGTGGTATCTTTTAAAGGGTCATTGGCCTCAATTAAACTCGCGCCACCAGGGCTATGTTTAACAGCTTCTATTTCCATATTCTTCGTATCAAGAACCATATTGTTATCACTTCTTTTATCACCAACTCCAGAGACAGAAGCAATAGAAGGTGGCTTTTCATATTCACAAACAGTAGGTATCTGATCAAGAGGTTCCTTTGCCGATGAATCCCTTTGTGGCTCCACATTTACTTCAGCAACTTTTTCTTTGTTTAAGACAGCGCAAGTGTGTACTTCCTTGACAATAACATCCTCATTAGTGCAAGGTATTTTCTGCTCTTCACCCAATGACACATTGGGAATCAAATCATCCAAGGAAGATCCTGGAGGTGTATGAATAATATCTTTTGGCGAAGATCTGACTATGCTCAGATCTCCCACACAAAGGCCTCCAGACATAGATTCGGGCTCTTCTGGTGAATTTCGAACTGGGCTAAGATCTTCTATATACATTTCCTGGAGACTTTTCAAAGAGGATTTGGCTGGGCTCAGATCTCCATGAGATCTATTGGATGCATGCTGAAACATTTTTGGTGAAGATTGAACAGGACTCAAATCCTCTACATGAAGTCCGTCAGATGCATTGTGAATCTCTTTCGGTGAAGATTGAGAGGGACTCAAATCCTCTACATGGAGCCGCTCAGAACCATGATCAAGCTCTTTCGGTGATGATTGGACAGGACTTGGATCATCTACACAAAATTCATCAGACCTGTGCTGATACTCTTTTGGTGAAGATTGGATAGGACTCAAATCCTGTACATGAATTCCCTCAGATTTATGCTGCAGCTCATTTGTGAAAGAGCGAACAGGACTCACATTTTGAATTCTTGTTACGTCAGCAACGTCCTGAAGGTTGTTCGGTGAATATCGAACTGGAGTCAGTTCCCCAACACAGGGAACATCAGAAATATGACAAATCCCTCCTGGGGAAGAGTGAAGGAGTACTGAGTGTTCTGCACAAGCAACCTCCGATGTATTATGCAACTCTTTCGGTGAAGATTGAACTGGGCTAAGATCTTCAACAGAAGGCCCTTCAAATTCAGACCGGTGGCAAACTTCTGAAAAACATCTTCATCATATGAGTTAAAACAGTTCAAGAGAGTCAATGACTCTACACATTGCACAATCCAGCAATTAGTTCAGAAAAACTAGGCATATATTATTTTATTCACCAAAACTAAACTTTCTTGTGGATGCCTGAAATAGATGTTATTCCAGTCTCCATGGATTAGTAACAATAATATTTTCAAGAAAACTGGACATAAATTATACTAAAAAGAATGTGAATCATACAGCAAACAGATTGCAGTCCATTGGTAAAATTTTTAAAGTACTCAATAAAAATGCATGCCTCAAGAGAATACACTGTTCATCAATTTTTATAACTTTACCGTTCACAGATCCATTTCATACATAAATCTGGTATTGGCCATCCAATTTAAAATTAATTTAAGCTGTTTCTAGATCACCTTGGTTTAGGTTCAATGTGCTCCCATAAATATATAACAGGACACAAAACCTGGTAGACAAGCAACAACAAGTAATCCAAATAAAAAACTTAAGGTCATGTCCATATTCAAGGAGCAAGAGTCAATTACTCGGGCACAATCAGCTGAGGAAAAACTCTTTAAAATTTTAGCCTCCATGTTCTCCAAGAAAAGGAATCTGGGAGGCTCCTGAATATTCTGTTCATTATTGCTAAGGAGCTTTCGGAGATGATGACATTTAACATAACATAAGAACAGTGGTGTGGGGGCCATTGTTCTGTATGTTATTGTTAAAAAGCTTTTGGCATTGATGAGATTTAACATAACATAAGACTGGTGGTATAGGGGGAAAACAGCTATAATACCAAAAAGAGGGCAGCAATTCAATTACCCCCTTGGGAGATATTAAACCATGCTTTTTCCTTCACTATCACATCGTTAGTAAATGAGGACAGAGAGGGAAAAATTAAACACATGTTAATCCTCACCTTACTTTTCAACAAATCTGTTATTGCCATTTTAATTGTGTGCATTATGCCTATTTATGGAGAGAATAATGTCAATCATAGTAGAACTACAGTTACTGGATAAATTCTGGTTATCCCTAAAGATCACAAGATACCAAAGGAACATTTGAAGTGCCCTAATTTCATCCATCAAATATAATATCTAAAAACTGCATAACAATAAGGCACAGTGACTGGCATCCTTGATTCCAGTTCATACATTCTCACTGAAAATCCCAGGAAATCATGCTGCCTAAAAACATCTTTGTTTTTCCTCCTTTGGGTTGATTTGTTAGAGCAACAATATATTAAAAAATCTTTCTTGTATATGTCCATTGCTACAACCTATGTTACCAGGATACAGGTATGGGTTCAATACGCGGATACGTCAATTTTAAAAAACCCTTGGGTATGATACATCTTGGATACTTCCATACATATATATAAAAAATAAAAAATAAAAAATAAAATAAAAATATATATATTTTATTTCCTATACTCATTTTTTAGTCCATAAGAAATACAAAACTTGAAAAATATAGTACGATCAATGTTCAAAACATTCAATATACTTAAGGTTTTACATTTTTGAAGGTGGCCATAAAAGATTAATTTTTATGTTGTGAAGATGGCCATAAAAGATGTATATAGGGAGATCCAAAAGGACCTATTTATTTAGGTTGACTCTAACCTGCCAATGATAACTAAAGAGGTCAGTCCAATGGTTGGTTCTTGCATTCATATTATCCAAAATCACCTTCTAATCCTTCTTAAGGATGTGGGAAGGATTCAATGTTGTGCCTTAATAGTTTCTGGGAAAGGATGCTCTTTGAAACTTTAGGCTATTCAATTTCCGGTTCCAAATTTTTCTATTAGTATTGAAGATCACCTGAGATTTGATCTCATAAATAACTTGTACGGAGGCTTATATATGTCTAAAGTTTTATGAATAGCTTCTTTCCTTGGCCAATTGCAATGATCCTGAATAATTACCTCAAACATTCTTCATATCCTTTGAATATTCTCTTCAATAAACTAGACGGATTTTAAACAATCTCCAGGTTTTCTTGTGGTTGCCATGCCATCCTAGTATAGTCCTCAATAAAATTGAAGTTTGTTTGAGTCAAAATAAAAAAAAAATAGAGCCCCCCCTCACTGCCCAACCCTGCGGGTATGTCGCGGGTACATCCCAAGTATGTGCCGGATTCGTCAAAACATACCCAGTACATACCCAGATGTACCTGGGACGTATCAGCACCGTACCCGGGACGTATCCGTACCAGGTACATATCCAGGGGGTACGGGGAGGATGGGGGGCAAACACTAGTAACATAGGCTACAACCAATAGATCTTTGGTTTTCCTCCTCTTGATTAATTTGTTGGAGCACTCATACATTCATTTTTAGATGAAGCTAGTAAAATCGTTTAGCATGGAAAAGGATGCACATCAGAACTACACTGTTCTTGACAAGAGCATATCCAGCAGTTTTGTTTTTCAATCCCCCATTAAAATTGAGTAAATTCCATTCATAAAGTAGCTCAGATCATCAATTAAAAACAGTGTCCATTTAAAAAGCAGCGTGGATCGTCATTTAAAACAGTGTCCATTAAAATAGTAACTCGGATCATCAATTAAAAAGAGTGTCTAAGACATTGACTTAAAGATTGCTAAAACAATGCATTATGATCCAATAACCACCCAACCCACACAACCTCAACATTAGCCCCCTTTTTTCTTCCCCTGTCATTATTTGAGTCAGCATTTGAGGACAAGGATGGCAAGAATTATGGATAGCAACCACATGCAAAAAAGCATCTGACCTGCAGCATTCTTAATTCCAGTTCATGCATTCTACCCAAAAATCCCAGAAAATCACCCTGCTACAGGCCTAAAGAATCTTTCTTGTGAGTGTCAATTGCTACAGGCCTACAAGGCTACAGCTATTAAATCTTTGATTTTCTTCCTTTTGGTTGATTTATTAAAGCATCTGTAAATTTTAAAATAACTTTCTTCTACGTGTCCATTGCTACAGTCATTACGTCTTTGTTTTTCCTCATCTTGGTTGATTTGTTGGAGCATGCATACATTCATCATTAGATGGAGAAAGCAATGCAAAAATCATTTGCCACAGCAAAGGATGCACATTTGAATCCCACTGTCCTTGACAAAAGCGTATTCAAGAGTTCTGTTTATCAATCCCCCATTAATATTGACAAACTCCATTCAAAAAATTAGATCAGATCATCAAATAGAAACGTCTTAAGACCAATATATCAAATGTTCATCATCAAGAAATACCACATGACCTTGATTAAAAACAGTGTCAACAACATGACTTAGATGCTTATCTAACAACAACCTAACCCGAGATTCCTTAACAAAGACACTACAAGGCAACCATAGGAACAAAGACCTCGACGAAATATTAATTCAGAAGCTCTCCTATGGTTTGGATACCGCAATTGAATAGCTTCCATTTTTCTGATTTCAAAAGCACTTGCTTCAATCTTCTGACAGAAGGCTTCTGTTTCCTCCCATTGTTGTTCTTTGAGTCAACATTTGAGGACAAGCTTGGCAAGTGCCAAGAACTATGGATAGCAGCCACATGCAAAATGCATCTGACCTGTTCTGAACAGACCATTCAAAGTCTCAAAGACAGGTGGAGTTATAACTCCATATTTGTTTCCGCCACCAATAGTTCATTTAATTATGCCCCATTCAAATATATCATTGCCTGATTGCAACAGTTCAATATGAACATGAACAGTTCATATACTAATAGATCTAGCTACTCCTCCCAGACTACATAACACAATGTACAATAGTTTCAGTGCTGCCCAAAATAAAAATATACTGTAACAGTAAGAATACTAAACTGAATGAAAAAGCTTCAACAGGAAAAGCTTTGTCTTAAGCCTCACACATAGAAAAAAGAGCTTACTAAGACATTACAGGCAAATTGTAAACATCTATGATCTTCCACATTAATAACAAATATAAAAAATAAAAAATAAAGAAATGGACATTAAAGAACAAAACTACCTTCCATTTCTGTATCTGAAGGAGATTTTGAGACCCCTTCTGATGC
Source organism: Taxus chinensis (assembly GCA_019776745.2). NCBI lineage: Eukaryota > Viridiplantae > Streptophyta > Pinopsida > Cupressales > Taxaceae > Taxus > Taxus chinensis. Next base: position 285,017,104 of record CM034151.1, on the reverse strand, counting down.
ATTTGTCAACGATTCATTCTGGTGAGTTGGCCCAGACAGATGCAATGCACCTGCAAGCTGCTTCACTTCTGTTTCTTGGTGCATCTTCAATTCTGCAGTGCACTTCATCTTCATCCACTGAAAATATGCAAACCCAATGGCAGCATCACTACCAGGCTCCCCACCAAACAAAAAGGCAAACTTTGGATTGCCAGCTTCTCTCGCCCGGGCCATGTTCTCAAACTCAGGTCCATTTCTAATGACAAACTGACATAAAGTTTCAATGTGGTAAACAACTTCTTCATCGGCAGGCTTTGGTGGAGGGGGTGGAGGAGGTGGCAGAGAAGTTGATTGTGGGTGCTGAGGATCAATATGAGGCAAATCAGAAGTCCCTTCTGCCAGAGCATCTGACAGTGTCTCTGCCTGTGCTTCTTCTAGTGCCTCTGCTGGTGCTTCTGTCAGTGATTCATCCAGTGAACCATACAGTGGTGATGCAGGTGGTGGGGGTGGAGGCAGAGGAGGAGGTGATGAGGGTGGTGGTGGTGGGGATGGAGGTGGCATGGGTGGTGGAGGAGCAGCACCTCCAGGAGGAAAAACAGTGAAGGACAGTGGTGGAATAGGAGGAGGATGTACCGAAAGGCCCCCTGGGAGTGGAGGAGGCCCTCTGGGCAAAGGCCCTGGCTGTGTCATGAAGGACATAGGCGGAGCCTGATACTGAAGAGGGGCCATTGTCCTTGGGGTCGGTCCAGGTGGCATCCCAGATAGCATATGTGCAGGAGGCGGACCTGGTGGCATCCCATGATTCATAGTAGAAACCATATTTGGAGGAGGTCCAAATCCAGGTTGCTGCTGCTGTTGTCCACCAGGAAATGGATGATGATTCATGGGGGGGCCTCTGCCTTGCATTACAGGAGGACGAAAAGGCCTATTAGTGTTCATCATCCCTGGAGGTGGACCTGGAGGCCCTGGAGGCGGACCTGGAGGCCCTGGAAGCTGATGTCCAGGAGGCCGGTGCCTAAATTGAGGAGCATTCCTTGGAGGCCCATACATTTTGAATCAAATTGTATGCAAAATAACAGATACCAGTTTTCTTATTTCACAGCCCATGCCCCTTCATGAACTTAAATGCCCATACCTCATAACACACACCAATGTAAGGCCTCCGTACCAATTCAAATTTCCTGAATAGCAGAAACTCAGTTCCTAAAAATTTCTCCGAGCTGATTCTTATATACCCAAGGGCCTCGCAACCTTCAAAATTTAAACTTTTGCACAGTATACAATTCAGGAACACTCTTACAAAACCAAAGATCTCCTGCAAAAACCACAGAAAATTAACAAATCTCAATTCTACTGCTTAAGCTTATTGTCACAGCTGTTTTCTTGGATCGTAAACTTTGACACATCCAACTCAAAATAAAAAAATGTGAGCCTCTACAGATATAAATCACACCAAGGTATACCCGAATTATATTTTTCAGATTATTCCCAGGTTCTCATAATCCACTTTTCTTTACCTTCGTATTCCAAAATCCATTAAACATTGTAGATTCCAATAACTCGTTAAAAAGCAATAAAGTTGAGATGGACTTTCGCTACCAGTTACGAAATTACTTTTAAGCAACCCAACCTTTTCTTAAAATTGAGAGAGGCATTCAATCTGGGTAATCTTATGCGAATAATTTGTTACATTAAACCCTACAATAAAGCCTACTATAGTCCAGGAAAAAGTTAAAACCCTTACTGAACCAAAACCCTAAAAGGCCTCGGTATTTTGTACTTCAATTAAAAACCCACTACTCGACTTCACCATTATTGTACTACTAGTGACTTAGAGCACAAGATTAGTAAAATTGTTACCAGATAGAAGACAAATCTTAGTCTGCGTGCCTCGGCGACTGGATTCCTTACTGCAAAACGAAAATAGCCAATAATATTGAGCAAATGTCCGTATATAATTTGTACATAAACCGAATAAAAAGAAGGGGAGATCGATGGAACGAACCGGATTAGGGAGCAAAAACCCTAGGTTGTTTGTTGAGATTCCTAGAGGGTTAAAAAAACCAGAAAAAGAATCGAAAAATATTTTGGGGAATGCAGACTATGAAAGAGATAACGTGCAGAGAATACTACGAACAAAATAATCTAAGGAACCTTAAATTGGGAAAATTGGGGTTTTTATTTAAATGGAGGTGATGCTCGAGTGGGACAATTTATTACTCGCTAATCTCCCGGGACGACTACAAAGCAAACTTTTAACCTAGTATTATGCCCAAATATAAAAAAATTAGCAATCGCACCTCAAAAGCACAATAAAAACGTCCATATGAAAGCATTAAAGCTTTCACAAACAATATTAATATATTAAATTTAATTTAATTTGTATATTAACGTCCGCAAAAGGCCAAGAATGGCCTATGGGATTGAAAAGGCACTACAAGGACCATTACATAAGGGGAGTGCCAAAAGCATCTCTACAAAAAAAAAACAAATCAACTACCTAAAGGTTGAAGAATTGGGAACTAATAGAATGTACGTTCACTGACATGTTTGGACCAACTTGTTTGTGTATGAGATCTCTTAAGATCCCTGAAATTAGTTATTTGGAAGTAAGAACTGATATGCCTATAATTATTTGTATTTGATTACTTCAATTTGAGTGTTCTTTGTCGGAGTTGAAGTGTCTCATGAATAAACAAAGCTAAACATTTTTGGTCTTCATATCGAATGAGGCTCATTAAAGATCCATTGGAATCTTTGAAAAGACAACGGTATCTTTCACGAATTTCATAGTAGATGGGACACGTGAATATAAAATGCTCTTCACTTTCGGGCTCTAGAAAACACAGTTGACATATATGTTCATGTTGTGGGAGGCATGATCAGATTCCATCTGAAGTGGGTGAGAGCAAATGCGAACTGAGCTAAAGGGATCCTTGGGCATGAAAGCAATGACTTCTTCGTGTATTTAGGAATTCTATTTTGATCTTCATGGAAGCAGGAATAAAATTGAAAATAGTGAAGAAGCTTTGGTTTCAAAGGCTCTTTTGGAGCAAAGCAAGTAACTTTTAAATAAGACTTAGTGAGTTCTTCTTATATACCCCTGTTAAACTTGTGTTTAGTGAGTTGAAGAGCATTAATGGAAAACCCAAGAGGAGGAAGCCTTTCTGTATCAATATCCAGCTTCTGTAGGAGAGTCATAAATCTTGCATACCAACAAGATTTGCATCTTGTTTTGACAATTTGCATAGAAGACTAGAGTGCCAAATATGGATATCTATTCTGACCAGAAAAAGAATCTGTCATGCATCGAAGCCTACGCAATATAGTGATAACATTGAAAATCAAAGTGGTAAAGAGTGGACATATTCCAAATTTTGCAAGAATAATTGAGTGAGGAACCGTTCTTATTCTTCGATAACATGGAAAGGAAAACTCTTTCCATACGATTGAAATCATTTTATCTCAAATATGGACCCCAAACATCGCATTCATATAATAGTGATGGTGTAACCAATGTATGAAAAAGTTGAATCTTTATCTGAATATCTTGAAATTAAAGCTAAAAACATTGTCTTTCCAAGGTTGTCAAAGTTGCATACCCTTTGCTCAGTCTTGCTTCTATTACTGGAACAAAGCTAAAAGGCGATCTAAAGAAAACCGCACCCAAGTAGGTGTAGGAGTACACCACCTCAACTTGTTTTCCTTTGTACATCAAATTCATTGTAGACAGTACTTTCTTGGTTGTATTGAATGCCATAATTTTTATCTTTACAAAATTAACTTTGAGGCCTTTCTTATCACAAAAATTACTCAATGCATCAAGCTAATTTTGAATTCCTATAATTGAGTGTGAAAGCAAAATAATATCATCTACAAACAATCAAATAGCAATGTAGATCCCAAAGATGCTACAACCATTCGTGCTACTTGAGGTTGTGGAGATAAGATCCTTTAATTCATCAATGTAGAGCCCAAAAAGTGTAGGCAAAACCCTGCCCCGTAGTGTTGTAGAGATAAGGGGTAGAGATAGGACCCCCCATATATAGATATGGTTGAAAGTTATAGATAGTTATGAGGTCGAGGGCCCCTATCCAGCCATCTTTAATTCTAGAATTGGTTTTGAATTCCTGCAATGGTCATGTGTTTCATCAAAGATTAGATTCTATATAGATAGGCTCCCAATAGGGCTTCACCTCGGCCTGCCCCTAGAAATTGAAAGGGCTCGGCTCCTGGTTGCAATTCTACAGATATGGGAATATGGAAATGATATGGTGTTAGTGTATTTATGTGTTTCTTGAGTATAGGCTGAAGTCAAGCTTAAGCTCAGGTTCAGGCGCTTGTGTATTTATATATCTTTCAAAATATCATTACAGATAAAATGAATAATTATTCGAAGAGCGAGGAACATAAAAGTATTGGTATATATTTTTTCATCTCGGAAAATATTTGAAACAAAACACATCCAATATAGTAATTGGCAATTTATTGCTCCATACAATTACTAAATAGATGGTTGTAATTTCAAGGATGCCCATCCCAATTATAAAAGACACTCATAAAAAGATTAGATAAGTATTGAGAATTTGAATATGCAATTAAACGTTACTCAAGTGAAATTTAAGCCACATAACCTAAATCCATTGTTCGCTTTAATTGAAATTTAATTGATGTCATGCGAATTTGAGAGAGAAAACATTGTGGGAAAGAAAATCCCTCCATTTTATTAAATGATTTCCCTCGAGTGAATTGTTTTCAAGAATATCTAAAATAAGCAGGAAATTAATCCTACAAATTATTTTGACAAAATATTAAAAAGTTATGAGCAAAAGTAACAAAAAAATGTCACAAAACACTTAACAATGGTTTTTTAATTATGAAAGAAAGTATCAATTGTTACAAAGTAGATGATATCAGTTATATATATGGGGCTTCGAATATATTTATCAAAAGGATTTGTTTATCGTCATAGTATTTACTACTATATATGAATAAGTAAATACTCCTACACTTTACGCTAAGACAAATCCATTACTTGTGCTGACTAAAACAAAACTAATTGAAGCATGAAAGTTAGATTGTTACATCAAAACATCATCACCATAAAGGTCGTCAAATGGATGAATGTCAAAATAGTCAGAGGCAAGTAAAATTATTTTTCTATATCTACAAAATAGCATGCAACAATATGAGTTGTATGTCAGTTTATGGGAAACAAGCACTGCACCCTTGTTTTAAACCTCAACACCTACATAAATGAAAGATAAAAAGACAAACGAAGTTAATGAAAAGTGTTTAAACTTTTTAAAATGAACTCAAGCAGTTTGCTTATAAGCACAAGCTATAAAAGGAGGGTTTTCTTGGTGAGATGCATCACATGTGGTGGAAGTAGTGAGAGGAATGGTATGGGATTTGATCCCGTGATCTGGTGGAGAAACCATGGAAGAATATATGTCATCTCTTTCGAAGGAGGAGTGGGGTGCAGGTGGACATATGTATAAAAGGAAGAGCATGAAAGTGTTAAGAGATGTCGAGGACAATGAAGATTAGGACTAAAAGAAGGATGGGAACCGAAAAAAGGTAATTAATGAAGAGCGTTATTGTAAATTTCAAAGTGTCTGGAGATTTTGGAGTTTTTGGTTCCTATGCAAAATTAGAGCAAGACTGGTCCATGTAAGCATTCCAAGAAGCATTTATGAAAGTATATTTTTATAATGTACTATAATATTTTTTTAGCAGTAAATGATCGGGATGGATATTCAAAGCAACAATGATCCATATCAGCAATCAAATTAAGATTTCTAACAGTTTATTTTTAGAAAGTCTTAAAACCTATTTTTAGTAGCTTTTTTTGATATTTGGCATTTTTCAAAGTCTTCAGAGCATTTTCGGGCTTCAAATTACACAGCAGAAGTAAAGCATATCATCGTAACAATTTTTCTCTAGTTCACTCCACTATATTTCCAATATGTGTTGTGATTCGTAAATAAGGTCAACAATCTAGGAGATATGACCTTGGCAAGGAGTGCATGTGTATGAACACAGACACACATAAAGTATTATCATTTTCAGATTTTATCCTTTTCTTCCCATTAAAATAAGCTCCTAAGGTGGATACATGTCATCTCCATGTAGAACGAACTTTTAGTTCCCATTTGAAACTGATTTAATCTAAATTGAATTAAATCTTAATTTCAGAGTAACTATTGTAACATATGATATTTTGTGTGATTTAGAGATGATCAGAACTAAGTATTTGTTGAAAATAGCTGGAAATAATGTCAAACAAGCTCAATGAGGGTTTGGGACCTTTGAAATGTCAAGGACAGAAGCACCCATGGGAGGATAGGAGCACCCCAGGCGCTAGTGACTGAACTGGGCGCCTGTGTCTGCTTAGTTGCTTAGGTTTTGGTCTTTTCTAAGATGGAGGATCTTCGTTGTTGATCTTTCTATATTGCTTTAGTATTGTTGTAATGTCGTCGATCATACCTATAACCTGTAAAATAAACGACTACCTGCACATGTCCACAAACCACATCAAATCTAATAAAAAAGATGTAGAATAGGGAGTTGAACTGACCCCAGCGGTCACCTGAAGAGTGAACTTACGACCGACTGTTGCACTACATCTCAGACTCCATGTAGTTCTTTGTGTTTGTGTGTGTAATGATGCCCTTAGTTTCCCTTGTGCAAGTTGCACGATGATAGCAGGCTAGATGTAGGTTGTATCAAGTATGTAGAATGTGTGTGTTGGAATATAATGAACTCCCCTCCTATGTTGTGTATGCAGAATAATGCAGCTTGTGTCCCTTGTATGAATGTGTTATATGTATCCTTATAATGCTCTTGTGCCTTGATGCAAGCTTAGGTGATGATAGATAATGTTTATAGTGTTTGGCCCCTTATTTGAGAGCAATAACTAGGTATATATATGATTCCCTTGTTTGAATTTTGTAATTGAAAATTGAAAGGCCGACCCAAAGTTTTAAAAGGTGACCAAAAGGTGAAAGGACCCAAAAGAGTAAGAATAAGAAAATAAGGGAAGGTTCGCCCAGAAGGGACAGGAAGCACCTAGATGCTTCTGTCCTAACTGGGTGCTAGTGTATGAGGTCATAAAAGATAAATCAATTCAAGTTCCAATGCTAGGGTTGTAAGATGTGTAAAGACCAGTAAAGTGTAAAAGAGATAAAGAAACCAAAAGGCCAAAAGGAGTTGTCAACCACTAGTTTTCTTACTTAGGAATCATGTATACATTATTATGCTTTAGGACCTAGAAATGTACCCAAGTGCATAGATTTTGTGTCTACATTTGGCCCCACTTTATGTTGTTGAGTGAATACTTGACGATAGTATAGAAGATGTGTAGTAAATAGAAGATGTACACCTTACGATTCGAAGATAAGTGTAGCCGATAACATGTCAAGTGGACAAGCAGCGTGAAGTGATGGTATTGTGAAGCATGGTAACTAGGAAAGGGAGGTAGACCCTAGGGGTGAAGTGTATGTGTAGTAGCGTGCTGCTGGAGCTTGTGCTTGTTGATGTGAGTTGCTTCTTGTAAGGACAAACCTGTAAAAGAAGAGAAAAAGAGTAGTCAAAGTCCCATATGTGCAAATAAGAGTAATGTATGTATAGGTAAGCAAAAATTGTGTAAAATTAGTAGCTAAGGAAAGAGTGCACCTAATGTATAAGAGAGTATAGGATAGAAAGTTGTCATGTTTTCTTTTGGACACGTTGTATTTGGGTGTCTTATATTGCCAAAGGTGAGGTTTTTGGGTGATCTCACACCAATGTTGAGTTTTTTAGGTGATCTCACGCCAAGGGTGAGTTTTTTGAGTGATCTCATGCTAAGAGAAGAATGTTGGGGAGAGAGGTTTGTTTTTCTCTCCTTCTATGATGCTTCTCAAAGTTCCACTACAGATTGACACATCCCAATTTATAACCGATTTTGTAACTGTATTATTGATTGTAATGAATTTTATAACTTGAAGGAAATGACCTTGATATTGTAGATTTGTATTGTAGCCTACTGGAAACTATGTTGTACTGTGAAATTGTCTGATTTTTTTCCTAGGACACAAGCGCCCAGGTGGGACACAAACACCCATTATTCATATGTACCATTGGGTGCTAGTGTCTGCTTTATGTTTTTAACCCAAGTCTGATTCTGAACCACTATGTGATTGTGTTTTTGTGTCAATTCTATATTTTATTGAAGCTCTGAGTTACTGGAAGGGTGATTTGTTCACCCAATAGATGCCCCCTCATTTGGGGTGCATGTGACAAATGTAGGAGGATGCGGCCTAAAGGAGAGGACCTGATTCTTATATGCATACATGAGAGTGGATACCTATAGGGGGTAGGGGATGTGCATGGTAGAAACCAAGGCACATATAAACAATTATAGACTAGAAACAAGTGTTAGTGTAAAATAGTTAGCATGCAATATAATGTAACAAGTAACTATGAAGACAAGAGGGACCACGAAAAGTGGGTTCCAGACATGGGACATCGCTCACAATGTCACAAGACAATCAGGGTTGAAGAGGCCATAAGAAAACAATGATCAAGCATGACATAGGGCATAGCCCACAAACAATAACAAATAATAGCAAAAAAAAGTGACAAATAACCATGGTTGTATATAGTCCTGCAAGGCAAATGCTACACATGAAGCACCCATTAACATGTTAGAAAGATAAACAGTATGTCAAATCATGTATAGATTAGTGAAAGGTAAGTGTCAATGCCAAGAAGTAGTGAAAATGGTAAAAAAAAATAGGACTTGTGATGCGTAGAGTATGAGAGTAAGAAAGGTAGATGCCCCAGAAGCCTTGGTGGGACTGGTAAAGAGCAGTGTTGAGCATTATGCAGTGTGTAAGAATCTGTAGAAGTCATGTATTCACCTCAAGATACCACATGAATGTGCATGTGTCTATAGCAAGATAATGACTTACCAAGTATCCAACTAGCATAAGAAACAAAGTGTAACATGTAAGTAGAATAAGCTAACAAGAGTAAGTACAACCAAGATGTGTAAATGCTGTACGAATGTGATGGTGATGGTATGTACATGTGATAAATGAGATATGCAGATGAGATGGGTCATACATTTCCCCCAACGAATGTGTGTGAGATGAGGTTCATTTAGGAATGCTCCCTCAACAGTCAAGTATGGACCATATAACAAGAGTGTGTCATTAAGTAATGGCAGTAAAGTATGTTTACTAGAGATGTGGTGATGCTCGGAAAGACAAACATGAAGCACAAAGCGTGAGTATCCAAGATGCGATAAGTGGGGTTCATGGAGGAATTACACCCTCAATAGTAAAGAATGAACCATAGAACAAGAGTGTGGATGATTGGATATGAAGGTTATAAATGTATGTGATTAAATTAGATGTTAGGAAAGATATACGTGAAGCACAGAGTAAGTGTAGTAGAACATGTAATGATGAGTGTAGATGATAGAGAAAGATAGCACAAGCAGTGATGGAGGGGGTAGAAAGTGTGATTCCCCCCAAGTGTAAGAGAGATAGAAGGTTATCTGACGATAGTGAAGAGCGAGGGCCCCTTATCTAGTATCCAAGAAAGAGAGGGCACGTGATTGTGGTGTAGAACTGGTAGTGTAGGAGAGTATCTTTGTGTATGTGAGGGAGACCGATGTGGTAAAGGAGGTGGAGAATACCTATAGGAATGGGTTTTCTAGGTAGGAGACTTAGGCCGACATGGTGGACTCATGGATCGGTGAGGACGACGGGGTTGTGATGTAGGCCATGTATTTATGGGAGAGCTAGGTGTAAAGATAGATTTAGACTTGAGAGGTGTAGGAGGCCTAAATGTCGTGACTGGTGCTAAAATAGAGGAAAGAGTGGGCCGAGGTAATGGTGTATGTGGTGGAATACCTTTGATGGTGAAAACTTGTTTGTTATGAATGAATTTAAGACATAAGTGGAGCATGGAGGGGATAGCCTGGGTAGCACAAAGCCAAAGTGGACCTAATACCACGTCACATCCTTTGATTTCAGATGTAATGAGGAATGGTGTTGGTATGGTAAGGGACCCAACAGTAATGGGAAGGATGGCGTGTCCATAAGAATTAGGGACTAGAAACGAAGTTGTAAAGTTAATAACTAATAGGAGTGCCACGAAGCATGCATTGGAAAGGGCCGAGGGATGGACCATAGTATTATATACAGTGTGAGTACCGATATAAGCATTAATATGTAGCGAATCAGAGGAAAATGTAGCATGAAAATCATGATCCAAGAATGTAATAACTGGTGGTGGCATGTCAGTAGTAGCAATTAGAAAATAAAGTGACCCCGATGAAGGGGGGCACAATATGATATTGATGATTGGCAGACGAATCAATAGTTGGATGTCATGTTTTGGTAATGGGTAGTTGAAGAATTAAGCTTTTTATTGTCATTGTCTGGTTTAGAATTAGAGGGATCTGGGAGCTTGATTGTGTTATTATTGATGAGATCTTGAATGATATGTTTAATCTTAAAATAACGATTAATAGAATGCCCATTGCATTGGTGATAATCACAATATGTATTTTCATCGTACTGATGACCACATGGTCAAGAAGGATCTATATTGAGCATTGGATAGAGAGTAATCATATTGCTTTTAATAAGTTACAATAATAGGAAGTGAGGTGTACAAGGTAGCTTAGTAAAGGTGTGTCTCGTGGATTGCAATTGGAGACTGGCTAGTGGAGAAACAATGTTGATAGTAATTTTAACATATGTAGGATTAGGAGATGGTTTGAATGTGGATTTAGCTTGAAACTTGTTAGAAGATGAGGAGGAAGATTTATAATAATATTTAAATTTGCCCAGAGATAGTAGTTTGGTTTCACGTACTTTGAGCATGTGGTATAATTGGTCAAAGGAAGGAGAGGTCTCAAAAATGACACTCTCTTGGAGTGGAGGAAAAAGACTTAAAATGAATAGATCTTGCAATTATGAATCAGCGAGGACATTGGTCATTTTAACATGGTTGTTCTTATAGCGCAATACATAGTCAACAATATGTTTATTGGATCCTTGTTTGAGTTTGGCTAGTTGCACATAAGATATCTTAGTGTCGATATTTATGGAAAAGTGAGCAATGAATGTGTCAGCTAAATATGTAAAAGAGGTTACCAAATGGATAGGTAGATCATAGAACTATCACATAACATAGTCATGTAAACTTTGAGGAAACAATTTAGCTAACAGTGTAAGGTCATCAACATAGTCAAGCCATGCAACATGGAAGGAGTGAAGGTGCTCCTGAGGGTCACCGTGGCCATTAAACATATGAAACTTAGGTGTGACAAAGTTAGGAGGCATCATATAAGAGGGGATGGTGGGTGCAAAAGGGATGTGAAGGAGGATTGAGGAATATAGAGATGGAGTGAAGGATGAGGATGTTTGTTGCAATTGGTGAATTTGGGTTTGTAAGTCATGGTTTAATGAGGCTAGGACATGAGTGTCTGAATAGGAGGCATTTTGTGTGTGAGAAGTAATAGGGAGGGTGAAGTGATTTGTAGTAGTAGGCATAGAAACAGGGATGATAGATGTAGGTGGGAAAGTGGTGGTGTGAGGAGGAAGTGTCACAATAGGAACAAAAGTACCACTAGAGACCGAAGGCTTGAGCTCAACTAATCGCGTGGCCTCATCACGGGAAACGAACAATAAGAGATTTAGGTCTTTGAGGATGTTCAACAATATGAGTCTGGAGATCATGAAGGTCTTTGCTGGTAAAGTAAGTCTTAGCCATGTAATAAAATCAAAAGAATGCCTTGAAGCAAGGTGGGGTTCAAACGAATGGGTTCGCCAAATGATTTAATCTAAATTGAATTAAATCTTAATTTTAGAGTAACTATTGTAACATATGATATTCTGATAATTATATATAGAGTATGACGCAAACTATAAACATTTAACAATGTAAAACCCTAAGAAAATGAGAGAAGGATGATGACTTAGCTAATTCTGTGTGATCTAGAGATGATCGAGACCGAGTATCTATTGAATCTGATTGGAAATAGTGTCAAATTGGCTTGATGAGGGTTCAGGACCCTAGAAATGTCAGGGACAAAAGTGCCCACAGGAGGATAGGAGTGCCCCAGGCACTAGTGATTGAATTGGGTGCCTATGTCCACTCAGATACTTAGGTTCTGGTCTTTTCTCGGCTGGAGGAGCTTCACTTTTGATCTTTCTTTGTCGCTTTGGTATCGATATAATGTCATTGGTCATACCTATAACCTGTAAAATAAATGACTACCTACACATGCCCATAAACCACATCAAATCTAATAAAAAAGATGTAGAATGGGGAGTCAGACTGAACTTTATGATCACCTGAAGAGTGAACTTATGTTAGACTTCATGTAATTCTTTGTGCTCATGTGTGTAATGATGCCCTGGGTTGCCCATGTGTAAGTTGTATGATGATTGCAGGTTAGCTGTAGATTATATTGAGTATGTAGAAAGTGTGCGATGGAATAGAATGCTCCCCTCCTATGTCGTGTATGTAGAATAATGCAACCCTTGTCCCTTGTATGAATGCACTAAATCTATCCTTGTAATGCTCTTGTGCAAGCTTAAGTGAAGATATATAATTCTTATATTGTTTGGCCCCTTATTTGAGAGCAATAACTAAGTATATATATGATTCCCTTGTTTAAATTTCATAATTAACAATTGAAAGGTCGACCCAAAGTTTTAAAGGGTGATCAAAGGACGAAAAGGACCCAAAAGAGTAAAAAGAAGAAAGATAAGGACAAGGGCACCTAGAAGGTACATGAGTGCTTGGGCACTTTTTTCCTAACTGGACGCTAGTGTCTGAGGTCATAAAAGATAAATCAGTCAAGTGTTGACAGGGCTATAAGACATGTAAAACCAATAAAGTGTAAAAGACAATAACAAAAAGGTCTAAAGGAGTTGTTAACCACTAGTTTTCTTGGTTAGGAATCATGTATACATTATTATGTTTTATGACCTATAAATGTACCCAAGTGCATAGATTTTGTGTCTACAGAAACACTCCATTTACTATTTCTAGCAACCTTCCATCTTTTGCATTATTTCACAATAAAGAAAATGGTTTCAAAGGAATCACTACTACATATAGTGTTAAAAACATCAAGTTTTTGGTCGATTTCGCATTGATTTGTATTTGGGATTTTTTATTTTATTTTTGAAAGGATATCTAACATAAAGATGACGTGATAATAGTGACACAATTATAGCAGAAATGAGACCTAAATTATGTCACCTTTGCACCACATTTGTGTCACATTACTTTTGACTGTGCGACCCCACATTGTTAATTTAATCCCAGTTGAGTTTCATTTTAACTACACCTGTTGTTTTCACTCTTGCAAAGAAGGAGAAGGAGCTCAAACAACCTAGTGTTTTTGCTGCATAAACATAAAGGTAAGTTTTTTTTTTAATTTATTTTTTATGTAAATAATTGTCATCAAGTTCAAGTAAGCTATTTATTTTATTTTGTTGCCAATAAAACAAATTATAAAAAAATATTCCATGAGACTACATATCTTTGAGTAATGTTGTCGATAAAATAAATTAAACAAATGCATTCTATGACATGCCCACATATCCTAGAGTCAATTTTCAAATAGTTTGTTTTTTGTGTAAACAAACAACTATAACATTAAAGATAAAAAAAATTACATTATACTTCTATTGATGTCCATGCGTTAAATTGAAACTCCCATTTTCAGATGGGCTTTGAGCATGCAAAAAAGGTTATGGAGTCTAGATTTATACTTAACTTCACTGAACTTGTGAAAAAGTTTGAATTTCACCAAACCATATTCTCATAAAACACAAACTCCAACTTTATCCATTATTTTTACATGGGAAGTTTTTGAATCCAACGATGTAATCTTCCACTAAGCCAAATCCAATGATGTAATCAAAGCCAAGACCAGTCGCGGAGCCACCAACCTAACCACCAACCGCCGCTGGTCGAGTCTGCCACCTCCAGAGAAGAGCACCTAGTCGCAACCATCGGTGATGCGATAACCTATCACCATCGATAACCACCCTGAAGGGGATCACACCCAGCGGGTTTTGAACCTGGGTGGATCAAGACATAATTGTCTGTCTTAACCGATCCACCCAAACCCCATTGATAAAAGTGGTTTTTGGATAACTCTCGTGACGTAATGCCAGGACATGCCTCATCGCATTGAACATAGGTTTCATGCCTGCCCCCAACCCACGTTGCATTGAACACGAAGTTGGCTTGGCACCATATCGAGAGACCACCTCCACCACCGAAGCAGCTGACCCGCTTAGCACTTCCTAGCCGAGTAACGACGAGCTATAGAGGTGGCCAACCTAGGGGAATGGATCCTGAGACCTCCCACATATAACCCACATTCCCCACCACTAGGGTAAATCTGACGGACTAAAGTGGTTTTTGGATAACTCTCGCACGCCATAATGTTAGGACATGCCTCGTCGCATTAAGCACAGGAGTACACCTCTTACACTAAAAGAACCAGATGTACACCTCTTACTTGGACACTAACACCTAGTTTAAGCAATAGCTCCCCATGCGATACTATCCTAATCCAGGCAATCTTGTTTAGCATAACCTTGTGATCACTATTTTCCATATGAAGCACATATAATCCATATTGAGCTTGTTCCCCCACTAGTCTAGCTTAGATCCAATCCAAACAATCATATATCAACTAAGTCACTCTTATCCTCCTTTTGGTTGCACTTGATTATCATTGAATGTTAGTATATTACATTTTTTTATATTTACGATTTAGTCCAATCCTCACATTAAGATTTATTTTTTATTAAATCAATACCTTTAAATTCAGATGAGAATCCTCCACCATCCCTTGCACTATCTTAAATGTCACCTCCATATCCTCTTCCACAATCACCTTCAACGACACCACCATCACCAAATGTTGCATTATAACAACCTCGTAAAAGATCTACAAGAACATATCACAATATTTAACCATCTATCTTTAGTCCTTCGAGACATTCCTTTGTGGGGTGTTTATTTGTACCTTGTACATTGACTATATATATTTTGGATCATCTACATCAACATACCCCTATACAAGGACAATCATGGTACGAGGTTTATAAATAAATTAAGGAAGGAATCATCACCTCCACCTCAGTAAAATCAATTTAATTATCAAATTATTCTATAAAGCAAGTTATTGGATATTCACCATGTTAATTTTTATCCATGTGTTGTAATATATAAAACATTAATGCTTACATGACTATAAACATATATAGATGTCTTGTTTTTTTTTCCTACTTTGAATATAATATGTTGTGTTTGTTTTAACAAGTTGAGTAGTTTCCACAAGAGCACGATGGTGGATTGATTGTGGTATCCTTCTTAGATTCGTTATATCACTTACAAATTTGCATGAAAATACACTTTGCATAATTAAAAAAGGTATTGAAATTTGACATGTCACATTATCCAGTTAAAGATGTTTTATCTTTATTAAAAAAAAATCTGAAGAGTAGTAAGTGGATAATTTGATGATTAATGTTATCAGTTATTTTAAAAAAAAATTGATATCAAGCTTAACATAAATGCCATCAAATTTTATAACACTGTAAAATGATTTCATTGTCAAATTGTCAATGTAATATTAGTAATTAAAAAATAATCTCAATAGACACAACATTATAAATAATTTAACTAAAACTTATCCTTGGAGAAAAATACTCCTATGAGAAGAATATACAATAAATGGGTTGGAGGTATACCCTTATTTTCCATAGTTGTATGTCAATATGCCCCATTCATTGCTAGTTAGGGTCGAAGCTATTAATCATCTATAACTTTTGAATATGAGAGCTTTTTAATATAAAGGGGCATGGGTCATAGACCCCAAAGAAACATGGGAGAGAGAGTAGAAATAAAAGGATGTAAGATAGGGTGCCTCCTATCTCTATTGTCTACGTGGCCAAGGTAGATATGATAGATAGATACTCTCCACCCCACCCCACATCGTTTGACCCCCACATGTATATAGATATGTGTGTAGCGGCGAGGCTTGCACAAGAAGGTACAAATAAAATCTTGAGGTTGCACTCTTCACCAAAAGGACTTGGGTATCCAACCTTATATATTTATTAAAGCCCTAATTAAAATATAGGGAACTAATTTTATAATATTAATAGTAGCCTCAAAGGATCGAAGCAACAATGTTATAACCTCAAACACCCATTAGATAAGGGGCTACAACATGTAGAGAGGTAGGTAACCTATCTGATTTAAAGAAATCTTAAATCTTTATCAGAGGACTGAGATGAAATGAATATACCATTAATAAGTAATATCTATCATGCAAGAAATAAACAAGTGTGTACAATAGGGAAATAATAGCGACATAGCTTGTATCGACAAATATGGACTTATTCTGGGCTGGGAAATAGGCTGAGAAGGCTAAATCAGAATTGTGTATGTTTTGTTTGAGAAAGTGGAATCTAAAACTTCTTCGAATAGGACCACCCAGATGAGGACAGGACCTCCCGAGTACTGGTGTTTGAACGGGTGTTAGTGTCCTTAAAGTAACTCTACTTCTAATATTTTCAAGGCTTTTTCCTTTTGCTCTCTGTCACATCCACTTCATTATAGGGTTCCTGTGTCAAGCATGAAACTGAAAAAAAATCCTACTTACCTGTATAAGGCTCAAGTAAACATTAAATGGAATAAATAATGCATGTGCTTAAATCAGACTGACCTTGACTGTCATCTCAATGGTGTCATCGAGCACTGCTCTACATTTTAGACTATGTGTAGTTCTAATGTGCGTGTGATTGAATTCTGTCCCTTGAAGCTAGGCCACCCTTGTGTCAATCGCACCAAGATAATGGTTTATAATTACTTTACTCCCATTGATAAATGTGCAAGATGTATTTTAGAAATATCCCCTCTTATGTAGTGAATAATGCATTTCAAATGCATTCCTTGAATGTTGCTCTTTGCTCAAGTAGTAAAAAGTAAGTAATAGCCCAAGTTGTCCAATGATAAATGTGTGAGATGGAATTTAGAACGAGCCTCTCCTATGCAGTGAATAATGTATCTCAAATACATTCCTTAAATGTTTCTCTTTACCCAAGTAGTAGAAAGTAAGCAATAGCCTAAGTAGTAGAAGGTAAGTAATTTTGTAATTAATAACCAAAAAGCTGACCCAAAGTGATAAGTAGTGATTTAGAAAAGATAACAAATGATGCGGCATTTCAAACTCGAAAAAGAGAGTGTAAAGGAAAGAAGCGACAAAAGGGGATAGTAGCGCCTCAACGCTCCTATCCCTAATGGGTGGTAGTGTCCAGGATGCTCAGAGGATAAAGCAGAAAAATATGTAGTTATGTCACATGTTGTCCAATGTTCATAAGTAAAGTGATCATTCGAGAAAAACAAACAACAAGAGTATAAAAAAGATAAAACAATGTAAAGTCAAAATAAGCGTTGTTAATGTATAGTTCTCTTACTTAAGAATCATGCATATAATGACATACTCAGAGGTGTGATGTAAATACAAAGTGCATGATTTCATGACTACACCATCCTCCCTCTTTACTATACTCCATAAACACCTTCCAAAACCTCTTAATCCTACCCATATATCTTTCTCTATGGATAACCATGTTTCTCTACAACTTCATTCCTTTCCCTCCTCCCATACTTCAATCCATGCTTTAACCCTTGCCTTCCTTCTATGTTCCATTTCATACACTTTATCTTGTAAACCATATATCTATATGATTCTCATGAACAAGGTAGCAATTCTATCACACTACTATTGGTAGAGAGAATGAGGCTAGTGGGACCAATTTGTAGTCATGAAATCACACACTTTCTACTTACATTAGTTCCTTTAGATATGTCATTCTACGCATGATTCCTAAAGTGAGAAGACTATACATTAACAACACTTGTTTTACTCTTTCATTGCTTTTATCTTTCCCACACTCTTATTATTTTTGCTTTTTTGGAATGATCACTTTACATTTAGACACTGAACAACATGTGACCCAACTCTATATTGACCATTATATCTTCTGAGCATCCCAAACAGTACCGCCCATTAAATACAGGAACACCACATGTGTTACTGTCTCCTTTGGGTGCTTTTATCCCTAGCCATCCTTTTCTTGATTTTGAATTAATACGTCATTCAATGTCTTTTCTATAATATCTTTTATAATTTTGGGTCATCTTTTCAGTTGTTAATGATGATATTAAAACAAGGGAATCATATATATACATGACTTACTCACTACTATTGGGGGCTGTGCAATTGAGAGCTAATACTTATTATCTACTACTTAGGCAAGGAACAACACTTAAAGACTACATTTGGGTTGCATCATTCAGTGTATAGGACGAATTATTTTGAATTACATCTCACACATTTATCTTAGGACAAATAGTTGTAGCCCACTATCATGGTGTGAATGACACAAGGGCAACCTAGCTTCAAGGGACATAATTCAAATCACAAACTCACAAGAACTACATAGATTTTGAAATGTAGTGTAACACTCAATGAAAATCACATTAGGGTGACCACTAATGTCAACCTGAATCAAGCATATGCATTATTTATTCCATCAAATGTTTACTTGAGATTTGTGTAGGTAGCCAGGGTTTGTTTTGCTGGAAAAAGTATGATATAAAAACCCTACAACAAATTTGGAGTGAAAAATAATGAAAGGATTAAACGAAGTTTAGACCCCGAAAAGACCAGAAGTAAAGCTACTACAAGAACACTAGTGCTCAGATCAAACATTAACACCCATGAAGTCCTATCCTCTTATGGGTGCTCCTATCCAAATAAGTCTTAGATATCAGTTTCTCAAACAAAGTCTGCATAGTCTAGATCCAACCTTGCAACGTGAGGTTTATGGAAAGAAACCCTCAACAATCAAGTATGAACCAAGAACAAGATTACGTCATAGGGTGGTGTGGGGGAATTAAGATTCCCCAAGTTTGAATATTAAATGGATCTATGTGAGATCATCGAGAATATCATCTAAACCTGGAACAAATCCAAAGGGGGCTGGTTGATATGCATGATATGCAAAACATCTCTGTTTTCCATTGAAAATCTTGAGAGATGGAGATCACACAATGATTTAAATGAAATTAAATCCAATATAAGGACACTGCTGATTAAATAGATATAATAGTATTCAATCAAGATCATGCAAAGGAAATGCAAGTAAGAGTGATAAACAGGGTTTTTGAGAGTGACTCAACTTGTATCTGTAGGTTTGGACTGATTCTAGACTGGAGATTGATCTGAAAGGGCCAATTTTGGGTTGTGCAAGCTATGTGCTTGATTCTAGAAAGTGACTATCTCAAGGACAAGAGCACCTAGAAGGGGACAAGACCTCTCAGGTGCTATGGTTTGTTCTGAGCGTTGGTGTCTGCAGAAGTGCTCAGGATGTGATTCTTTTTGTGTTGCTTAGTATCACTTCGTATTCATTGTGTGTCACATCAGATATTTTGTGTCACACCTGTAACATACAAAATAAACCATAGATACCTGCATAGTACTCAATCACGCATTAGATGAATAAAATAATGCATGATTGAGTCAAACTAACCTTGATGGTTACCCCAATGTGATTGTCACCGAGTGTTGCACTACATTTTAGACTATATGTAGTTTTGGCGTGTGTGATTGGAACAATGTCCCTTGAGCTAAGATACCCTAGTCTCAGTCACAAAAAGAGATAGCAGGCTACAACTACTTTGTCCCAAATGCAAACATGTGGTATGAAATTCAAAATAAACCCTCCTATGCAGTGAAGTATGCAATCCTTGATGTAGTAGATAGAAAATATTGGTGCCTTGTAGTAGTATGTGCCTCTTGAATGCTTGTCCCCCCTAATGAGGTTAAATAATACATGTGTATATATATATATATATATATATATATATATATATATATATATATATATACATGATTCCCTTGCTTGAGTTTCATCATTAACAAGAAAAAGGAATACTAATAATGATAAAAGAAGTAACATTGGAAAGATTAGAAAAAGATGTAAAGAAGACACCAACACCCAGAGGGAACAATAGCGCCCGAATGCTCCTATCCCTAATGGACGGTCCTGTACAAAGATTTAGAAAGATAAAACAATGAAATCAAAGCTGAGTAAAATGTCATCTGGTATGCAAAAATATAAGTTGTCAATCAAAAACAACAAACAATAAAAATGGCAAGGATAAAAACAATGTCAAATCAAAGTAAAGGGGTGTTAATGAATATTTTTTTTGCTTAGAAATAATGCATGTAAATGAATATTTAGAGGCTATATGTATATAGTAAATATGTGATTTAGTGACTATATATAAAGGATTTTAATGTGATGCTAATTATATTCTCCCCCTCTATGTATGGGTAAATATGTGCTCATTCTCATCCCTAATTATCAAAGGAATTGAAGTGATATGGGGTTAGGGGAAGCCAATAATACACACACACACACACGTGCGCGCATGTACACTCTCCTTTACCTATCTATAGATTTATCCGGTAAAGTGCCATAGATACATATTACACTGTGCTCACCCAATATATAGATAGTGGTCAACATAACTATATAGAGTCTTGTAGGCACTTATTTGGTATTGGGGTTTCTCTCTATAGATCCAACCCCACTATATATACATATGTCGCCCCCTCTCATCCCCCACATATAAAGATAGGTTGGAAAAAGAGAGGAATAAAACAATCTAGTGATTTGACATAATAGATATATATATATAGCTCCTTTCACCTATTGTCTTATCTCCAGTCTTCCCTATTTATCCTATCTTTCCCAAAATGAACCCTACACACACACACACACACATATATATATATATGGGAAAGTGTAACTCAAATATAAAGAGGGGGCATATGTAGACTTGTATATTCTATATGGGTTGGGGGGTTGCAGTGTTTAGGTTTTGTTTTTTGTTTTTTACAAATGTTGGGGGTAGTGCAAATGTGGTACAAATTTGCACCACATTTACGCTACACCCACCTCTGACTTGAAGAAAACATAAAGTGGGACGCCAAAAGGAAATCCCACTTTATTTCACTTCTTGTTATCAACAAAATCAGGAAAGAAGAAAGTGAAAATGAAGAGAAGAGGAGAACTCTAGTGGAAGAAAAACAAAGGATAGCGAGATAGGAGATAAAAAGGTAAAAAACAATAAAATGGAAGAGGATAAAGGAATAAAGACAACACATATGACAACATAAATTAAAAATGAGGCACTGACATAAACACAGAGCAAAACTAAAGTCTTCAAGGCAAAAAATCCCTCCAGTGGAAGAAGTACATGTATTAAATTTTTAATTTTAATTTGATAAATAATGTAAGTGAATTATAAGAAGTAAAATGCAAATCTTAAGAGAAATTGTGGAAACCCTGTAATAGTTTTGAAAGGAATTTATGTAAATCCTAAATAAAATATAGTAACCCTACGATAAATTATGTAAACCATACAGAATATTGTATAAACCCTAGGTAAATTGTGTAAACCCTAACCTAAATTGTGTAAACCTTAGGGTAAAATGTGTGAAGTATAGAGAATATTGTCTAAACCCTATGGAAAATTTTGAAAACCCTAGGGATAATTGTGTAAACCTTAGAAAATTGTGTAAAGTATAAAGAAAATTGGGTAAACCCTAAGGTAAATTGTGTGAAGTGTAGAGATTTGTATGTAAACCCTAATGTACATTGTTTAAACCCTAGGGGAAAATGTGTAAACCTTAGTGAAAACTACTACCACAACAAATATTCTTTTTTAACTCACATGTCGTAATATAATATTCGATCAACACAATTTTTAAGTCGAATATAAACAAATATGGTTAGGGTTTAGAAAGACGTCATCTTTTGTGATGTTTATAGTTGTGACAATGATATATAATTGTGCTAATATGTTATTAAGAGTTTCTTAAATGTGACTATAACTTATAGGGACATATAGATAAGCTCCAAAAACAATATATTGTGTAAAACAATATCTTCGTGAGATTTTTTCCTAGGGCATATAATTCTTATGTCTACTACTTTGACCTAAATTAGAACTTTGGCATCTCATGCTCTTGCGTCTCTAAAACTAGGATATATTCTTGAAATTTCACAATTGCACTTATATTAACAAATAGAATAAATAACACTACTCTAAAGATACCTCTCAGTAGGTGCGTGAGAATGTGGATAAACAATGTAAATTAGAAAACCTTAATAAGGCCTTTAATACTTGGAAATGAACTTTATATAATTCTTTCTATTGTGATTTCTAAAAGAAGATAAGTAATTACATTATGTATTACATTTAATTAAGTATTTTCCATGACTAATATGTGTTGGTTATCAAATTAGGACTTTAATGAAAGCAATAGTTAGGGGACAGAAAGTCCCTCCTCTTTAATGGGAGAGGTTCCCTTATTGAAAGCAAATGGCATAACTATTTACAAATGCACAACTTCTAACTTTGATGTAGAACTATGATATCATGAAAGTGTTTTAATGCCAAGACAAATTATCAATACAAAAGAACAGAAGAACTAATGGAGGGAAAAGGTAGAATAACACTTTCAGGAAGTATAGATAACAAAATAGTTCCTTATAAATGCTGAGCAAGGACAATATATAGAACAAAATCATTCATATTAAAACCACCAGATGTTATTTCATAGACATAAAGTTCCAGAGATGACATCCACAAGAATACAAAGCTTCTTAATGCAAATAGATTAATGATTCAACAACTTTAGACAAGTAAGAGGGAATAAATAAACGCAAATAGAAACAAGAAGGGAAAATCTTTTGTATTAATAGCTTTAAGTCCTTTTACACTTTCAAAAATGATCCAAGTTCCAGCCCTTTGGAATAGTAAGGAGAGCTCAATAAATAGCTTACAAAGTGGTTACATTTGGTAACCGTTTCTTTTAACCAAAAGATTAATTAAGGAAAAACACAATACAACGTCCTTAATTAAATTACAAGGAGATCAACACTAAAAATAGAAGAAGAGAAAGAAGAGCTAGAAGTAGAGACATCCGATTATGACTAAGGGGGGCCCACTGATTTGAGGATTCGATGTCTGAATCTTTTCAATGCTTCTGCTATTTCCATGCCTCTTGGAATTGTTGTGTTGGAAGTAGCATGTGTCCACGTGCCTAGACATTTCTCCATATCTTTATCAAACTTGGTATGCTCTAGATATTCTTTATTAGCCTCAGTAATAGCCGAATAAAGAGAACAAATGCCTTTCATCTTCTCCTTAGTGAATGACTCTTCTTTGAGCAGATCACCCTTGACAAAGATTCTGAACTAGGCCTTGATTTCTCGAAGAGAAAAGGAAACACCTATAGTCTCATCCTGAAGATGGCAGTGGATATCCTTGAAGGTAGATAAAACACAGGTTTTCAAGGAGTCCCCTTTTTGCCACACATTCCTCAGTTCTCCCAATGCTTCCTCCAGAACCTTTATCTTCCACTCAATGTTGAAGATCCATGTTCTTGACAAGTTATTCTTTGCATCATCAAACACATTGTTGGCCAGCAGGATCTTCTCATCGGTTTGGCCCATTAGATGGAGGTATGTAATACACCCACTCCAGATCTTCAGCTCCTTGTCCATGGCTTTGATCGAGGAAGTGAGTTTCTGTTGCGAATTGATCACCTTCTCATTGGGTTTGAAGGCTTCCTCAATGAAATTCAAATATGCTATAGGCATGTCATCCACCATGGCCTCAACAGCCTTCCCATAAGTAGAATACTTATGTATGTCTTTGATGCTTTGAACTTCATCCTGACTGAGAACCATGGGAAGTGGGAGAGTAGCTAATGGAGCTGGATCCAAAACTTTATCCTTTGTTAATAACGATCTGATAAATTTGGAAAGAACTTGGTTATGTTCTTCCAAATGCTCCATGGTTTGCTTGCCTATTTCAACCTGTTTAATAACCTTACTAACAGTTTCTCTAAGGTTATGAACCTCACTCTTAGGTGTAGATTCTCCCAGTGGAATTCTGGAAAGTTCCAAGTCAAAGATCAAGAGATCCTTCTCCTCCTTATCTGCCTTGGGTCTGGCAACCTCAAGAAACTACTGACCTTGAGCATCAGATACCAACCTTGAAGTAGTCTTTGCTTTCTTTGCTGGAGGAGGAGGGGTAGTAACAAGCAGAGCTGCCACAACATCAAAATTAGGCCCAGTTGATCGGGAAGAAGACTTTCTTTTCCTGTTGTCTACTAGGGGCTACACCTATGCAAAGGAAGAAAAAGAAACAGAGGAATCAAGAGGTCTGAGTGCAAGAGAACTCATGGCACTCAGAGTCTGAACTAATGTTTCCTCCAGTGGGGAAGAGCATGGAACCTCAATAATTTCCTTTGCAGAGGAGTCTGTTAAGCTTAGAGGTTCAGTTCTTGATTCTTCCTTCTCCATCTCGGTAGTGGTTGCAAGGGTTTCTTTTGGTCCTATTGTCTCATCATCCTCGTTCTCTCTTAGAACAATAATGTTCTCTGGTCCAACGGGCAATTGGCAATTCTAAGTGCTCTATAAGAGTCTCTTCCTCAATTGGTTCTTGCTCAACCTCTTTGACCTTCTTCTGATACACTTGAGTGGAAGAAGAAGGAGTAGACATTTAAGGCTCTTTCAATGAGGAAGGAGGAGTTTGCTCAAGTACCTTAGTACTGGGCATATGTACTTCCTTCCCAGGTGTGGAAGTTTCTCTTGAAGAAGATTTGCCCTGGTTCTTCCCAAATTCATGAACTTTCTTGTTAAACCAAACCTTAGTTCTGACGATGACAGCGGCAATTATCTCACTCAAATCATCCTTCTCCTTCACATACCAATCCATGGTTTCTAGAGGTGTGTGCTTGATGGATCTTTCATACTCAAAGGATTGCAAGCCCTCATCATCATCCACCAACCCTTCAGGCACCTGGTAGAGATTAAGATCTAAGATCTGTTGCAGAGACAATCTACCAAAATGCCTCCTCCTGGCTTCAAAATCATCAACATAGTCAGCCCAGTTATCCTCTGTGTCAGGATGATGATAATAGGTTGTTATGAGATTCTGATCGATGAATTTCTTTAGATCAAAACAAGTCATAGACCTGAAGAAATGAACAGTAAGAGGAAGAATAGCCCTTTCTATATTTTGGGCCTCTAGGGTTGTCTTGCATGTATAATTCCCCAAGGAGATGGGGAAATGAAGTCCTGTTATCTTTTTATCTCTATAGGTTCTATGGAGTTTGTCCAGTTGCCTGCACACCTCAACCAGAGCCATTTTATCATTATAGAACATGGGAAGCTTGAGAGGTGCACTTTCAAAACAAGTCAATCTGATATAGGAGAACTTTCTGAACTGGATGAAGAAAGCCCCATACTTGGCTATCAGAGCCATAGCCTCATCAGAAAATCTCCTAGTAGTGTCACCCTCCAAAAGTCTCATAATGTACATGGTGAAAGAATCATTCACCCTTATGAAATTATGATTACTGTCCTTAAGGGTAAATTGAGGGCAATATGTGTATATGGGCTCATCCTTCTTGCCCTCAATGTAAGTGAAGCCAAACCACTCCCGAGATGCTGCTAGGGTGTACATGAGATAAGAAGTCATGTAGAACTTCTTAGTTTGCTGAACATTTGTCACTTGTTCAGTCAGGTTCATACAGATGATCTCGGCCCAGTTTAGGTTTTGTTTACCCTTGTAGATGATGCTTATGAAAGGACACATCCAAAAATGGAATTCATTAGTAGAGGGCATTCCCATAACACGGGCAAGAAAGATGATGAAATTTGATAGTTCTTCATTGAAATCAACCTTGTACAACACTTTGGAGAGTCGGCACGCTCCCTTCTTAGGGCACTTCAGCCATGATTTAGCCACTCGTGCCTTGTATTTCTTGTTGTCCTTATCAAACATAGCCTGAGCTTGAGCAAGAGTGAGAATAATGGAGTCTTTTGTCTTAGGAATGCATAGGGCAATGATGATGGCAACAACATCCAGTTTCACAATCAATTCTCCATGCACATTAACAACTTCCTTGGTATCTGGGTTGAAATGAGCTCCACAGGCGAGCATGGTGTCGACACACTAGACAGAGACGGGAAAACCAACAGCATAGGTGCTTCCACTATCATTGATCATTTGGGCCATGGGAGTAGGATTGTCGCATGTTAACCTGCCCCATAAATCATCAAAATCTAAGTGTTGAACTTCACTATCCCCAATATTAGGCACAAAGGTCTCCAGAGGTGACAAATGCTTGTGCCCTTGAAACTTGATCTTTATTTTAATAGTGCATAGAGGAATGACCTTCAAAGAACAGATCATGATAAAAATGCAAAGGGATACATGAAAATGAGAAAATGACTCAATTGTAAGAATGTGGGCAAGAAATAGTGAGTAGGCAATGTGACAAATGCATAGACGGTGGTCCCTTTAATTAGCCATTCAGGAGAGAGAAGATCATAAATGCACATTAAATACCCCTTGCACTGACTCAAAAAGGTATAACGCGGGAAAAACTAGTCTAGACGGTCCATGGGACATTAGGACATGTGGGACGTGAAAATTCAATTCGGCCGATGCGGGCGATGCGGGCCAAAAGAGCACGGGAGGTCCAAGGACACAAAAACGCGAGAACCCAATCCAACCGATGTGGGAAATAGGGGAATAGGAAGCCTGGGTGAACTTGGGACAAATTGGCCAAAAAAACGTGAAGAAGTCGACAAACAAGAACTTTGCGAGAAAATTGGTCGATCAGTGAACAAAATGTCTGTCAAACATTGGGACATATGGAACAAGAAGACCTGATTCGGCCGGTGTGGGCGATGTGGGGAATCGGGGAACATGAAGCCCAGAGAACTTGGGACATGAGGGACAAAAATGTTCGACAGACCCGCAAGTTACTAAAATGACCCCAACAAACAACATTTTCACTATCTTTTCAAATTTCCTCTTCACTGAAACATTATTGAAGGGTACCAACTCAAAAAAATTCAAAAATTTTAACTTTCAAAAGAGGGGAATTTTGAGGGGACAACAAGATGTACATATTTCCTCACTCAATGCATTCTATAATTTTATTTTTGATATTAGAGAGGACACAACCTATTCAAAATGACAAGTGGTGCCTTCACATGTGATGACTCTAAAGATCGGGGTCCACCAGAATATAACATGGATGAGGATTTAAACGAAACGTATGTGTTGCCTTGACATGCATTTACCTCTACACACCCACCATGAACGTATCAGTTTATACTATATTTTGTAATATAATAAAAACTCATATTTAATTTATAATTATACATCTTCATAATGTCAGGTCTACTACTTATAGAGACCTACATGAGTGGTATAACAAAGACCACCACATTTGTATAAATGGACATCCCTCAACCTCTAGGGACTCGACACAAAGGTATATGTTTATAGTTGATTTTTAATTACAAAATTATTTGATTTTACCAAACAATTCTAATACCACTTGTGTATCACAAGACTACTTCCTATATAGACTAAAAAAAGGATAATGACGGTGGAACAAACACGTGTCCTTCATTTTCTCTTAGGGTGTCCCTTGCAAGGAGGTATAAAATAATTGTTTATTTGTTAATATAATTCTTTTATTAATTAAATAATTATAATATGACTTTATTATGACAAGTCTACATTTTAGATTAACCAACATGAGGATGATGACAATCCAAGGATGAGGGAGTTGTCTATGTGGAGGTATAAAATATTCATTTATTAATTAAAGTGATTTTAATTAATTCTTTTATAGCTAGTGGACTTTTTTTTGCATATCCTCATTAAAGATGGGTCCCTCTCAGCCGATTAGTTGTAAACAAATTAAAAAGTGAAACAACGAGAAACTCCCCCAAAAAATATGAATGACTTAATACTGAGTGGATTTAGGGGGATTACAATGAACTCTCACCCCCTCCGGCAACAAACATTCATAAACCCTATAATCTTGTTCATAGTAATTATAAGCACTGAGTGCAAGGGGGCCACAAAATAGACCTCCATGTAAATGATGATATGATTATATTAATGGATATTCGGGGCATCTAAGTATATATATATATATATATATATATATATATATATATATATATATAAAATTTGAGCTAGAATAATTTATCATTGTATTAGTTTAAGTTTATGTCAATTTAATTTCTATGTCATTTTTAGTGATTTCTACTTTTATGGTTGGAGGTATTTTAAAAAAGAATAGTTGACCGAACATGAAAATCGATTCATTCATATTGTTATCTAAAATGGCTATGAATCCCACTCAAGAGACAAAGAAGGTTGGTTGATATAACCTTGATCGAGTTTTAGAGGACCCACTACGACTCAAAGATAATTTGAATATTTGTATCATAAATGTTTAGGAGAATAAAGAGGAATTTGAGGGTAAGTATGTTGCATAATTTTTTTAACAGAACAATATATAGTTTTACCATGATTTTTATATTTAAAATTTGTAAGTTCACTACTAAGGAAACACAACTGACGATATGAGACATATTTGACCTCCCAAAATAGAGAAAGATGTTTGGTTCGATTTGTGTGATAAGTGGCTAACAAAGGACACTAAAAGGATTGCAGGTTAGTTAATGATTAATAAAAAATGTAAATTTTATGTAGTTAATCTAAGAAGTACAACAGTGAAATAAATGACTAAACTAAATTAGGAGAGTGACCCAAACAACTAAGAAAGTATAAATGTAAACCCTAATGTGAAATAGGGGTTAAGAAAGAGCTTAACTGATTCGATGAGCCTACTGGATTGTTTCATAGAGACGGATGGAGAAATAGGAAGAAGAAACGACTGTGCCAAAGTCTAGAAAGATACAGATTTGGGCAATCTGAGTGGATTGGGATGCATGGATAGGTACAGAGGCACCTGTGGGCATCCTAGTATGAGATATGGGCACCCTGGTCTATGAAAAAGCTCTATAACCTTCCTTTGAGGTGTTGCTTAATGGTTTTCTGCATTTGCTTCTTGTCACACGAGCTTCGATGTACTCAGATGAATATCGCTAGTAATCAATTATGAAGAAGAGACCTCAGTTGCCACAATGGTGGACATACTAACTGAGTGTTACACTACATCTCAGACTTGATGTAGTTATATGTGCTTGTGTGTGCAATCATCCCCTAGGTGCTCTTGTGTTAGTCGCACTTTGTTAAAGTAACAAATAATAACTATATGTAGAAATGTAATAAAATGGTGGATAAAATAAAATAAACTTCCCTCTTATGCAGTGTGATGCAGATGAACCAACCTTGTGCCTTGTGATGGAGCTAGATGCATTCAAGTGAAGCCTTTGATGGATGCAACCTTAGGTGATGATAGTAGTGCTTAGTGTTTGGTCCCTCGTTATGGTCTCATAACTTTATATTTATATGGTTCTCTTGTTCTAATTTCGTAATTAACCCCAAAAAGGCCGACCACTAAAAATATAAGAAACTTAAACGGTCAGAAAGTGCCCAAAAAGTGGAGGGGAATTGTAGAAAGGATAAGGGTGCCCCGAATGGGACCAAAGCACCTGGGGTGCCCTAGTATTGGGTTGGACGTCCCAGTCAAAGGTAAAATGATGCCAAATGACAAAACAGACTTGGCAAGTATGTGCTGAAGGTCGGTAGTGATGACAAAAATCAAAGTAAAATGGCCAAAGGACATGGGTTAAATAGTACTTTATTCACTCAAAAACCATATGAATAGTAGTATGAGACCGAGACTAAATAATGTCTAAAGTGCATGATTTTGTGACTACAATTAACAAAAGAAATGATATACATTGACATTTTCTTTGTAAAGAATACTATTTAAATCTTTGAACTGTGGTTGATAAACACATTTTATTTATTTTGATATTTATGTTATCTAGTTTCCATTCAAATCTTATCAAATACAAATACAGTCTCCGATCATAAAGCAATGGTAATTGTATAGCATGGCGATCAATTAAAAATTTAATACATATTGCAATTGATGCATGTACCAAAACTAATGTGCTTGAGGGGTATGAAGCCACAGTCTGAAAAGGGTTATTGGTGACTCATCATTTGAGCCGACAAAATTGTGAAGAGGCCGCTAACAAATTTGTAAGTTCTATATAAATTATTCATAGAGTTATGTTATTTTGTTTTGATATTTTTCAAAATAAAAAATATTAATATATGTAATTTTATTGTATACTTGTATTTGCATGAAGAACACTATAATAATCATGCAACAAAGAAAGGGCATATGACATTAAAAGATCTGGGAGGGAACACAAAAGCCTTTAATCAAATGTCCCATGATAAATCAATTTATACCTACAAGACATGAAATTTTTAATCTGTCGTACACACAAACTATAAATTAAATTTAAACACTTTTAACATTTTATCAATAGATTTTTCCAAGCTAAATCAAATTAGAAGGATGAAGCTGATGAAGAGGATTTAGAGAAGGACGAGGACGATGAAATAATGATGAGCACTATGAAGAGGATGATGAAGACGATGAGGAGGATCAAGTTCTAGAAGATCAAGAAGATTGTGAGGATCAGGGGGAGGACAATGAGACTGATCATTGAGATATTTAGGATGTAGTTTTACATCTACTTGTTTTGAAATTTAGAAGGGAACCCTTGATACTCCCTCGAAATTACATTGTTATATATTATTGAAAATCACATTTTGAATTGAAATAATGTATTCTTTTATTATTAATAATAATATTTGGATATTTTTACAAATTCTCAATGTATAATTTCTCAATGACAATTTAATATAAATAATATTTTACTATCTAATGTTTAATAGTTATAAATAAACAAAGAAAAATGCAATCAAATTATTCATAATTATACCACCCTCATTGTTAATGATGTAGGTCTTGCATAGATTTGACATGACACGAAGTAGACATAGTTTTGATATAAATTAGGTCTAAAAATGGTGCAAAAGTGACACAAACTCAACGCAAATAAAATTGCCTAGTCACGTTGTGTTTACGCCACACAAATCGATGCGTTTAATTATAAGACACACACCTAAAAAGGTCAATTTCCAACGCAAAAATGAACCAAAAGATGACGTTATTTGCACATTGTGTAGTGGTGAATGCAAAAGCGTTGGAAGTTGGAAGTTTTTTACATATAAGTTGGAGGTTGCATGTTCACGAGTTTTGAGGCATACATCTCTCATATAGAGTTTTCCCATTTGTATACATATCCATTTGAAGATAATTTTGGGGCATACATTTCTCCTATAAAGTTTTCCCATTCTGCATACATTCCCGATTGCAAATATATTTTGCGTACATATCTCCTATAGAGTTTGACCAATTTGAATACATATTCAATAAAGTTATTTTACTTCTACAATTTTGTTAAGTTTGCAATATAGTTATTTACTTATGCAATTTCAATTATTCATTATGAATGTATTTTCATAACACATTAAATGCCATAGTTAGCTTGTTATACACTAAATTCCAAAAATAATTTGGATCGAGATTATTATAGTAAGAAAATGATTTTTATTTTTTTCCCAAGTTTTGAAAATGATGGGAAATTCCATCAAAAAGAAACGAGAAGAGGGTACAATTCATGATAAAGATCTATTTCCAATACCACAAAATGAACATTAATCACTCCTTTCAGAAAACCAATTTTTGAGGGAGGACCAATGGTTGTAGACTAATATAAGCATCATCATGGAGAAAATGATGAATATGTAGAAAAAATTGACTCATTTAGAAGCCCCGTTATGGAAGGAATACTCCAAGCAGAGGTGAGGTGTAACAAAGTTATGCACAATTTGTAGAATCAACTTATAGAAAAAATAAGGATTTTGTGAAGAAATTCAAGAAGATATTTCCATCCTATAAGATGAATTCGAAGAGATGAAATAAAAGAAAAAAATTGTTGTAGATACATAGAGTAAAATAGAGGAAAGCAGGGTATGTTTTACTTATTTTGTGTGTTCTGATAATTCTTCATACATGACTAGAAATTTTTAAAAACACACAAAAGGTATTATTTTCATGTTGTTAAATAAAATGGAGTAAAAATGGACGAGGCCTTGCGAAAAATGTATATGTAATTTAGAAACCTCTCTAAGCATAAAAGAGAACCAATATTTTTGGTCTCAGGTACTCTAAGGAAACATCTCAACCCACCATGGCCCCCACATTCATTAAAATAAGCATGCATCAATAACACTTTGCTCAATATTGGTGTGATCCTTCTATTCACACATATGGGACGTATTTGATTAGTTGCCTCATATATATTCATTGAGGTAGAAAAGTTAATGATTTTGATCATTGTTGAAATAACCATCCTTATAATATTTTCGAGAAGTGCGGTCATGGCAGTTCTCTGATATCTGTACACATAGGTCTCAGAATATAGTAAATAAAACCACCCACTCTAGTGAAAGGAAATCACTTCAACACTCAAAATTTCTTGTGTACATTAAAGGTAGATCATATAATCAATGGGGCTCATTGCTTCTCGAGGAAAGTTAAATGATCCCGATGAGCACTCCAAGCAAGACTAACCCATGTTAGTATTCAAAGAAGGATTTATGAAAGTATAATTTTTTTGAAAGTACTAAAATCTAATTTTGGTAATTAATAACCCAGTTGGGTATTCAGAGCAAGAATGATCCATACCAACAATCAACTAAATATTTCTTACGGTTTAATTGTAGAAATCTTGAAATCTATATGTACAAGTTCACTTGTTTATGGTGTTTTTCGGTTGGTGCTATAAATGTTGAAAGTACTAAAAAATCAAATGGGGCAAGCTTTACGATACCTACACCGATAGTCGCAATGTCGATATTATCAAACACGGACAATGAAAGAGGCTCCTCTTTTCACCAAGTAAGAAGACATGTATAAATAGACAACTAAATGAAGAGATATTGGATAAATGATGACGAGTTACTTAGTGAATGTCGATCCCAGGAATGCGAAGGACTTCCTTGAAGGGTGTCAACCCGTTTGATACAATTAAGTAATTTGAAAATGATAAGATAAATGATAACAATGATTAATTTAGAATTCAATGGGGGTGGAAAGATCTTGTTCAACATTGTAAGTGGCCTAGGCTAGGGTAGAAACAAGCTTGAAATCTAGGAAATATTGAGCCACACATTTTTAGGTGCGTCATGTATCTCTCGTATGATTTCTAGTTGATCTTCAATATCTTTGATTTCTGGTGTAAGTGCGATGACACACATATTGAGTTCATGGGAGATGTCAAACTGTTCGCAACATGAATGACTACTGGATGATTAAGAGATCGTATATGTTGGTGATGGGGTGTGAAGGTCCTGTAACAGTCATCTACATAACATACATCTTACAAACAACTTGTTAGACTAGAATCAGATTGACACAAATATGATACTGTCAAGAATGATTAGAAATGACAGGGATCGACGACGATCGAGGAGAAAATACTAATTTTGACAAAAGGCTGATAAAACAAAAAATAATTGATGGCAAAAGGATTTGACAATGTTGGGGTAAACTAAAAGGATTCCAGAAACTTATGCGATTCCAAAAATAGAGATAAAAATGTGTGTGGCAAGCTAAATTGAAACAAAATAGGTCAAGGGACCGATTGACAATGATCACTATGGAAATTGTAAATATTGTAAAGATTAACTAAATGACTAAATGAGAGACACATCTTGGGAAGGCTATGCGACATAGAGTAGATGACAGATCGTAGACTATAATGAATATAAAAATAAGATGATAAATATGTGAAATAAATATACTAGCCTTAAGAGATATGTTGAAGGTGATAAAGCTCCCAAGAAGGTTGACTCATGATCTAGTGATGCTCATCAAGACTTAGGATGTAGGAAGTTGGTGATTACTAGTGTAATGACGTGCTTTTTAGGTGCATCAGTTTTTCTTCACATCCAAATTTTGACTAACTAGGAAATGGAGGAAGAGGTTGGCTAAATAGAATCGACGATGCCCATAACGATCTTCGGTGATCACATATCATTGTCGGTTTGCCTACTGAGGTTGCAAACCAACAAAGAAAAAGATGGAAAATGGTTGAAACCACTTGTCATCCAAGGTTTTAGGTTATTTTGAAAACCGTGTGAGGTTAGAGATTCGTGTAGGAAGAGGTTAGGGGGTTAAGATGGGTAGGGTAAATTAAGTTAGGGTGGTTTTGAGTGGTTAGGGTAGGGTAAATGAGATTTACGCAGGTATATAGGACTGCGATGGTAATTTTAAAGTGTACTCAGGATAATGATTTAATTTAATTTGAATTAATCAATTCTAAGTATTACAGAGTCACTTATTGAAATAAATGATAAAATACAAAAATGACACAAGGAAACTAATATGTAAATATGAAACCCTGAGCAAGAGATAGAGAAAGGACGACTTAGCTGATATTCATGTAATTTAGTTTTGATCTGAGTAGGGGGAAATGATGTAAACAACATCGTAATTAATATATGTAAATCCTACAACTCATGAACAAAGGCAGACAAGGGCGCCCCTAATAGGATAGGGGCACCTTGACGTTGATGACTGGATCTAGGTGCTCATGATTGTGTAACAAATCTAAATCTAGTTTTTGCTGTGTCGCTAGAGTGTCGTAGTTGCTCTGTGTTGGTCACCTATTGTTTGCACTATGATTGCCAAAGGTACTTGTAACCTACAAAAGAGAAATTCACTTGCACAAGCCCATAAACTGCATTAAACCTAAAAATAAAAATACATAATGGGGAGTCATACTGAGCCCAACGGTCACTTTGAGAGTGAACTTATGACCAAACACTACACTACATCTCAAAATCCATGTAATTTTGGTGAGTGTGTGTAGAAATTGTGCCCTAGGATGTCCTTGTGTAGTTGCACTTAATAACGGGTTGTAGTTAGAATATAATAATGTATTAGAATGTGTGGATGGAATAGAATGAACTTCCCCTTCTTATGTTGTGTATGCAGAAGTATGCATCTCTTCTCCCTTGAATGAATGTTAGATGGATGCCTTTGGAGTGTTTTAGTGCCTTTGAATGCAAGCTTAAGTTATGATAGTAATACTTAGTGCTTGGTACTTTATTTTGAACACATAACTATGTATTTATATGATTCCCTTGTTTGAATTTCGTAATTGATGATTGGAAAGCCGACCCATAAGTGAAAAATATTCCCAAAAGATTTAAAAAACCCAAAAGGAGTGAGTAAAGTAAGAAAGGGCTAGGGGAGCCCACAGGGGACATGAGCGTCTGGGCTCTGCTGTCCTGGCTGGGCGTTGGTCTCTGAAGTCATAAAAGGTAAATTAGTAAAATTTTGATTGGGTTATAGGGTGTGTAAGACCAAAAAGAAAGCTAGAGTCAAATAAAAAATTCCAAAGATAGTTGTCAACCACTAGTTTTCTTGCCTAGGAATCATGTAAATGCCAGTATGATTTTAGGACCTAGAAATATACCCAAGTGCATGATTTGGTGTCTTCATTTCCCCCCACTTTATGTTATTAAGTGAGTACTCAATAACATGAAGTAGATAGAATATGTGTACCTTATGATCCTATAGAGCGTGCAGCGAAACGTGTGTCGAGTGGACAAGTGAAGTGTGGAATGATGCAAAAGTGAAGCGTGGAGACTAGGAAAGGGGATTTGACCCTAGGGGTGAAGTGTGTTGTGTTGTTTGTACCTGTTGTTGTAAGTGTAGGTTACTTCTTGTCACGTATTAAGGATGGGCCTGCAAAAGAAGAGTGAAAGAGTAGTCAAAGTTCCATATATGATAAACCAAGGAAAAGTATGCATAAATATGTAAATATTGTAAAAGTGTGTAAAAAGGAAAGTGTGCACTTGATATGTAAGAGTGTAAAGGATAAAAAGATGTCTTGAAATGATGTAAAGGGTGATATTTTTGGGTGATCTCAAGTGAAGTGTGAGTTTTTTGGGTGATCTCACACCAAGAGCAAGTTTTTTTGGGTGACCTCATGCCGACTGCGAGTTTTTTGGGTGATCTCACACCAAAGAGTAAGTGTTGGGGAGAGAGGTCTAGTTTTACTCTCCTTCCATGACTCTACCCAATAAGCACCACTGTAGATGGTACACATGGATTTAGTTCTGATTGTTCCTTTTATTCTGAATTAGATCTGAATTGTATTGATTTAAAGAGATAGAATGCATTCTATGATTGGAGGATTGTGCCTATAATTATAAAACTGCTATAAAGGATTTTGTAGACTGTGCTGATATGATAAAATGATTGTTGGTGCCCCTAAGACATTAGCACCTAAGGGAGGACACAAACTATGTTTTGGACCCAAGTCAGTTTCTGGGTCGTTCTATGACTGTATGCCTATGTTGATTATGTATTGTAGTTCTAAGCTAATATAGGGTGATTTATTCACCCAATGTATACCCCCCTCATTTGGGGTGTATGTGACAACTATATGAGTGTGTGGCCTAAAAGATAGGATCCGATGCTAATATGAATTTGATACCTGTAGGGGGTAAGGAATGTGCATGGTAGAAACCAAGGCACATGCAAACAAAGTGGGCTAGAAATATGTGTTAGTAGAAAAGGTAGCATACAAGAGAAAACATTGAAGTGTACAAATAAGGATCGTAAAAAGTGGGTTTCATACATGGGACATCACTCACAATGTCACAAGACAATGAAGGTCAAAGCATCCATAAACAAATAAATAGTGATCAAGTAAGATATAGGGCATAGTTCGCAAACAATAAAATACAGCGGCAAACAAAATCAAGCAGAATCCGTCAGATAACCATGGTGGCATATAGTCTTCTAAAGCAAATGCTACACATGAAACACTCATTAGCATCATATAAGTAATAAATCGTATATCAAGAGCATGTATATAGCAAAGAAAAGTGATTTGCTAGTAAGAATAAGTAGTAAATGATGAAATAATAGAACCTGTAGTGTGTAGGATGAGAGTAGTAGATGTAGACGCCCCCAAGAGCCTCGGTGTGATTGGTAAAAGGTATAGTGCCAAGCATCATTGCAATGTGTAAAAAATGTAATAGTGCTACATTCATCGCAAAACACCAAGTGAATGTGCATGTGTGTGTGTGTGTGTGTGTGTGTGTGTGTGTGTGTGTGTGTGTGTAAAGATGATGACATACGATGAATCCGTCTAGCATGGAAAACAAAGTGTAACATGTAAATAGAATAAGCTATCAATAATAAATGCAACTAAGATATGTGAATACAATGTATGAGTGTGATGGAATGGTTTACAAAGTGTGAAGATGATAGTAGCAACATGCCCCCCAACCAATTTGTATGATTTTTTCCTGAACTAGAAGAGTTCCTTACTCAGACCGGTCAAGGGCAAGTGCAAGGAACTCTTCCAATCAAGAATAAACCATAGAACAAGAGTGTGTCATTGGGTAATGAGTGTTGTATGTGTGAGAGTAGATGCTAGAATAGATGTATCATGAAACACTAAGCATGAAATATAACAAGAGCAGATGATGTCAGGTTCATGGAAGCATGCCCTCAACAATAAAGTGTGAACCATAGCACTAGAGTGAGTCATATGGTAATGATGATACAAGGTGTGTATCAAGACGTGTAAGTGCATTAAGAAATATTAAGTGTAATGCACAGAGCATGATAATAGATACGATAGACAACTGATGATGCTAGGAGGCGGGAAGAAGAAATCCTGATGCCCCCAAGTGTGAGAGGGATATAAAGCTATCCAACGATAGTGAAGGGAAAGGTCCCTCCACCCAATATCTAAGGAGATAAGGGCATGTGACGATGCTCTAAGATCGATGGAGTATGAGAGTAATAATATACATGTTAAGGATATCTATGTGGTGAAGGAGGTGGTGAACACCTATGTGAAGGTGATGCCCAAGTAAGGGGCTTAGGCCGACAAAGTGGACTAGTGGATTGATGAGGACGTCAAGGTCGTGAAGTGGGTCGTGGGCGAATAAGAGAACTAGGTGCAGAGTGTGCCTTAGATTTAAGAGGCATAGATGATGCAAGTGGTGGAAAGATATCATCAAGACTAGGTATAGGTAATGGTGTGCATGGAAGAATGCCTTTAATAGTGATAACTTTATTATTATAAATGAACTTGAGACAAATGATTCATGGAGGGAATGGCTTGGGCGGCACAGAGCTAAGGAAGACCTAAGAGAATGTCACAACCTTTGATTGAAGATGCCACAATGAATGACAGAAGCATGGTAAGAGGTCCAACTGTAACGGGAAGCCTCGCGTAGTCAAAATAAGTAGGAACTGGACATGTGATATTGGATAATGGACATTTGATATCCATGGGAAGTGCAATAGAGCACACACTCATAGGATCCAATGGATAGATCATGGTGTTATTGATAGTATATGAACTAATATAAACATTGATATGTAATGAATCAGAAGTGAATGTACGGGCACAAATTGATATGTATGATTAGCAGAAGAGTCGAGAGCTTACATTTCATGCTTAGGCAATGGATCATTTAATATTTTTAGCTTTTTATTAAATTTTATTGACTTGGAAGTAGATGGTTTAGGGAGCTCGAGTGAATTATTTTCAATAAGATCTTGAATGATATGCTTGAGTTTGAAGCAATGCTCAATAGTATGCCCAATGCATTGGTGATAGTCACATTTAGCATTTTCATCATAATTACGGCCACCAGGGTGAGATGGATCAAGGTTGAGTGACGATGAAAGAGTGATTATAATGGTTTTGGGAAGTTAAGGAAATAGAAAGTGAGGTTCATAAGGCAACTTGGTGAAAGTATGATTTGGAGGTTGCCATTAAAGCTTTTTAGGAGGAGAGACAACATTAACAGTGACCTTTACATCAGTGGGCTTAGGGCATGGCTTGAATGTTGATTTAGTTTGAAACCTAGTAGAAGGCAAGGAAGGAGTATCTTGATATTTGAGTTTACCCACAGATAGAAGCTTGACTTCACACATTTTAAGTGTATGGCATAATTGATCAAATGTAAGAGATGTCTCAAAGATAACACTCTCCTGAAGTGGTGGTAAGAGGCTTTGAACAAAAAGGTCTTGCAATTCCAAAACAACATGTACATTAGTCATCCTATCTAGATTGTTCTTGTAACACAAAACATAGTCAACTAGATGCTCATTATATCTTTGTTTAATTTGAACAAGTTGTGCATAAGATATCTTGGTGCCAATATTTATTGAAAAACGAGCAAGAAAAGCATTGGCTAGATGCGTAAAATAAGTTACCGAATGAACAGGTAGATCATAAAACTAATGCATGACATAATCTTGAAGAATCCTAGGAAATAGCTTAGCTAGCAATGAATGATCATTTGCATAGTCGAATGATCATCTGCATAGTCGAGACATGCCACATGAAAATATATGAGATGCTCTTGAGGGTCACCATGTCAATTGAAGGTGGGCAACTTAGGGGTGATGAATTTTAGAGGAAGTGGATAAGCAGAAATTACGGGTGCAAAAGGGATGTGAAGAAGTGAGGAGGAATCAAGAGATGGAGAGGAACATGAAGTAGCTTGGTATAGTTGACAGATTTGAACTTGTAGGTCATGATATAAGGAAGCTAGGTCTTGCGTGCCAAGAGAGGAGGGTTTACATGTGTGAGAAATAATAGGTGGAGTGAAATGGTTAGTAGGAGTAAGAACAGACATGGGAAAAATAGAGGTATGTGGAAGAGTAGAAGAGGGAGGCTGCGTTGTAATAGGAATGGAAGCAGTATTAGAGGTGGGAGGGTTAAACTCAACTATATTGGTGGCCTCCTCATGAGAAATGAATAAAAGAAGATGTAATTCTTGTAGATGTTCAGATAGATGGGCTTGGAGATCATGAAGGTCTTCATCAATAAAGGGTGGATAATTTTCAGCCATGTTAAAAATATGATAAAATACCTAGATGAAAGGTGGGGTTTGAGCGCGGGGTTCACCAAATGATTTAATTTAATTTGAATTAATTAAATATAAGTATTGTAGAGTCACTTATTTAAATACATGATAAAATACAAAAATGACACAAGCAAGCTAAGATGTAAATATGAAACCTTAAGTAAGAGATAGAGAAAGGATGATTTAGCTATTATTCATGCAATCTAGAACTGATATGAGCAAGGAGAAGTGATGAATATGATGTAAAAAACATCTTTATTAATCTCTATAAATTTTGCAACTCGCGAATAATGGCGGACAAGGGTGCCCATGATAGGATAGGGGTGCCTTGGCACTAGTGATTGGATCTGGGCACCCATGACTATGCAACAACTCTGAATCTGGTTTCTGTTGTGTAGTTAGAGTGTCATAGTTGCTCTCTGTTGATCGCCTATTATTCACACTATGATTTTCGAAGGTACTTGTAACTTGTAAAAGAGAAATTAATCTACACAAGCCCATAAACCGCATCAAACCTAAAAATAAAAATGCAGAATGGGGAGTTAGACTGACCCCAACGGTTACCCCGAGAGTGAACTTATGACTGAGCATTGAACTACATCTAATACTTCATGTAATTATGGTGAGCGTGTGTAGAAATTGTGCCCTAGGATGCCCTTATGCAAGTTACACTTGATGGCAGGTTGTAGCTAGAATGTAGCAATGTATTAGAATGTGTGGATGGAATATAATGAACTTCCCCTTCCTATGTTGTGTATGCAGAAGTATGTAACCCTTCTCCCTTGAATGGATGCTATATGGATGCCTTTGGAGTGCTTTAGTGCCTTTTTGAATGCAATCTTAGGTGATGGTAGTAGTGCTTAGTGCTTGGTCCTTTATTTTGAGCACATAACTATGTATTTATATGAATCCCTTGTTTAAATTTTGTAATTGACAACTAAAAGGCCTACCCATAAGTGAAAAAGATACCCAAAAGATAAAAGAGACCCAAAAGGAGTGAGTAAAGTAAGAAAGGGTTAGGGGTGCCTAGAGGGGATAAGAATACCTGGGCACTGGTGTCCGAAGTCACAAAAGGTAAATCAGTAAAATTTCAACTAGGTTGTAGGGTGTGTAAGACCAAATAGAAAGCAAGAGACAAAGGAAAGATGCCAAAGAAAGTTTTCAACCACTAATTTTCTTGCTTAAGAATCATGTAAATGCTAATATACTTTTAAGACCTAGAAATGTACCCAAGTGCGTGATTTTGTGTCTACAAATAAGGAAAATAATGATAGTTATGATAATGTGATTAATGTGTGTCAGGTCACCTAGGTGTAAAAAAACGGTGACTACATTTGCCCCTTTTGGTTGAGTTGTCTTTAGGCATAGGCTGCAAGAGAAAAACTAACATGAGGATGCCCCAATTTTGTGATAATGATATTGTTCCCCCCTCAAGCCAATGAATCACTATGCATGAACAAATATGTTGGTCGTTGGATTGAAGAGAGTTGTATTGTTTGGATAGGCTTACGAGTTCAAGATTCTCTAGGCTTTGGTTGTAGTCTGAAATGACCATGATGGAGGAGTTTGTAGAGATAGTAGTTGTGAGATATGGAAATTACTTTCATAGACACATATTAGGAGAGCATATACTAACCGTTGATGGATGCTCCTTTGTGATTCGAACACTGACCGTCCTAATGGCGATAGATTTTTTTTGGGCAAAAGGACTACCTGATATGTAGGTTTCTTGTCAATGTGACCAAGACCTTTGCTGTGGCAACGATCAATTCAAACTTTACACCAAAGATGTGGGGATAATTTCCATTTTCTATCCATTTGAAAACCACATAGTGGCATTGATGATAAACCTTAGGATTTTTTTCATTGAGATGCTCTATGTAGAAAGAATGCTTGTAGCTTTGATTACG
Source organism: Taxus chinensis (assembly GCA_019776745.2). NCBI lineage: Eukaryota > Viridiplantae > Streptophyta > Pinopsida > Cupressales > Taxaceae > Taxus > Taxus chinensis. The sequence continues at coordinate 284,975,237 of CM034151.1, read as the reverse complement.
ATGAATTTCATGAATGTCTTTGTGGTTGTGTCTTACAGATGAACTTGGTATGGCTTGTAATTTGTAGCGGACTAAAGAAAGCGTGGATATACTTTTGTGGATATTTAACTAACCACAGTTTCAATAATGTGGGCATGATTAGGTAAGTGGGGGCCACATCCAGAGTTGCCGATTATGTCAACTTGAATGCTAGATTCAGCGAGGTAGAGAAATATGGAGAATAATGACATGTGAGGAGGATTAGGTTAATGACATGTGGGGCCACTAATACCTTTGCTATGACAATGATTAATTCAAACTTTACACTAAGGATGTGGGGATAATGGATTTGGGATGAACAAGGTAACGCTCTTGCACAAGTTTATTAGTACTATCGTAGAATCACTGAGATGCCCAATGTCCATGCCCGAATGTCAAGACGTTACATCAAAAAATGTATCCCTTCCTTGTTCCTCCTTAGTGTGCACTAAAGAGGGCATGAAAGGCTTTCAGATGATAGCTCTGGTAACTAGATCAACTTCCAGTGATTATTAATTGACCATACTCTTGATAATGTAAGGTATGGGTAGATTTTTTTGGGCAAACAAAGAAAAGAATAAGGAGTATAGCATGTCAGCCCACAATTCACCATTTGATGCCAATATTTGGTGGACATAATGACATTCCTCAGGAGGACTATGATTACAACCAAGGATCTGTAAAGAATTAATGTACTCACCGTAACATTGGTTCTACTCTATGTTGCCATGATTTTAGCCTATGCCTTTTTCAAATGGTGGAAAATATTTACACCTGATCAGTGCTTTGGAATAAACCATTTTGTGGCCATTTTCATTCTTTCATTGTTGTCCTTCCATTTTATCTCCATCAACAATATATATGCCATGAATTACAGATTTAAGGTTTTAAAGAAATTCTTCTTAAGGAAGGTGTTCCTTCGATAAGAAGTTATTAGAGGAAGAAAAGAGAAAGCATTCTCTAAGAAAAAAGTAGAACAAACTTTTACTCATGAGAATGGGGGAAGAATTCAATCTACGTTTACTAAGCAAAAATTAGAGTAGAGGTTTGATAGGGAGAATAGAAGGTTGTAGGTGATGAATGTTATAGTATCATACAAGACAAAAATACCATGGCAAGATGTGATTGGGGATGGATGTGATGATGCCCCCTTAATAGGGTTGACGAGAATGGAAGGAATGATAGAGCTCTTGAAAAGAGGAGAGATCAACGTTGTGGAGAGGAGGAAGAGAATGGAGTGTAAGAGAATGAAGTAGCAACGGTGCTCAAACGAGGAAAGATTGTAATCAACCTTGAATTCTAGGTGTGAAGATGTGATGAAGGACATAACAATTGAGAGTGGAAAGAGAGAAAGGGGAATTTAATTGTGAGTTCCAATGAACTCTTCAATGGCCTCTAGTGGGCGACGCTAACGTGGACCACCTATAGGTGCATGTTTTAGGGAATACTACTATATGGGGAGGATCCAATGGGAATGCTCTCATGAGAATGTGTGAAGCTGTGGGACTAAAGGATCAAAGGAAACATCTGCAAGGCATGTAAAACTTATTATATGGTCAAAATAGAGTTTTAACAAGGTGTTGAACATCAAAGCAAGAGTATGAGGCTTTTGATGAATTTATAGTGTGATAAAAGAGATCTAAGTGACCAAAATGGATAATATGTGTAAAAATTGTTGAAATCGATGGTGATTAAGGATCATCGACGTTTGGGGATAAAAATTGGCGGCAATTTTGGATCAAAGACGAATCGGAAAATGGAAAACATATAAGCCAAGTCAAGCACACAAATGGCTCATTTACAACGTGTATTTGTGCAGTTAGAGAGCTTTAAGTAGTTGTTTTTTAGTGTTTGTGAGAGATGGAGGTGAGCGACAACGGCATGAAGAGGCATCACACTATGGAGAGGAGTAAGCAGGTTTAAATTTGTTTGTTTTTATTTTTGTATATTTTTTTCTCTTTTTTTGAAATTTTGGGGCGGGAACGCTCAATCGGCGCCAATCTTATGATTGACGACGATGGGGTGGATTGTCATTGATTAGTTAAAGGATAATGTCGCCGATCTTAAATTTGAAACAATTGGTTTAAATTTTGATGAAATTTGCTTACTGATATGTGTTTTACAGGCGAGGGACAATTTATTTCCATGACAGTGTTGATTAATTAAAAATATAGAAACAAGAGGAGTTAATATGATCTAGAATGACATTTAAATACAGTAAATAATGCAGTAAATGACTATGGAAGATGACCCAAACAACTATGAAAATGGAAATGCAAAACCCTAGAGTGCTAAGAGAGTTAGAATGAACTTAGCTGATTAGAGGAGCTCGCTGGACCGTGTCACAGAAATGACTTGGAGCAACATGAAGAAGGGCTGACTGTGCAGAGGCCTCGAAAAGGATGGATTCAAGCTATCTAGCTAGACTAGAGCACCTGGAGAGGGACTGGGATACCTGTGGGCACTCTCGTTTATAGAATGGGTGCCCTAGTCTGTGTAAAAGGTCTGGAACTAAGTTTCACAAGTTCGGTAGATGGTCTGAAAACCCTCGCTGTGGGTCACATTGGATTTGTTGCACTGTGTCAGGTGTCACTAATAACCCATGATGAAAGAAATTGATGCATTCTAGAATCCACCACAAACAACCTAGATGCGCTGACACATCACTCAGCCTGAGCTGAGCACTCACCCGAAGTGCGCAAAGGTACCAAGCCCCTCTTTAGAGTTACTTGTGCAGAACGTTAACGTGTTGAAGATAGAACATTTATCCAAACCCTAACTAACCATAAACATTCTACAAAGCATATTCCAAATCTAGATCTTAAAGAATCATGAATTAAGCAATAATCATAATGAAATCAACCATACAAGAACCAGTTTCAGTCATGTTTAACACCTTTATCTATCCAATATACTCCATTATATTAAACACTGTAAAACATATAAGCTTCTTACATCATATAACATTATCATAATTTTATGCGTGCATCAGATCTGGCAGCATAACTCTACAATAACTGATACACAGTGTCTCCATTCATCTCTCTACAGACTAATACATACTTATATGGGTGGGGACTTTCCCTTCACCGCTTACGCACTTCCCAAAATAGGTTGCATGCTAAAAATAACCATGCACCTTTACAAAAATATGCACACATGCAAGTGCACTAATAATAGATCTCTTACAGTTAAGTGGAAATAGTAATCTTATTATTATCCTAAACTCATGCATGGTGCTTAGTAGATGCTCATCCTCAAAATAGCATTTGCATGTCGTGCAAAGTCTCCATCATGTTGTGTGCTCCACACGCTATCTCCAAAAATAGCCTATAACCATGAAAACGGATAAGTCCTGAATTAACTTGTCCTGGTGCGTGTTTCCTTTCCTATTCTTCCACGCCTTCAAATGCGCCTTGTTCCCACGTTTGAATCTTTTGTGTGTCCTTAGAACAATATTGTCTGCTCAACATTACCCCACACTAAACTACATTACCACCTCGATAATGGTGATTCCTTCTGATGTTCCCAAAGAATAAAGAATAAGAATGGAAAGAATGTAAAGAATCACTGTACAAATAATAGACTTCTATTCTGCAACACCCTCCGCTTCAATTGGGAGTATCAACTCTGGATATTCTGTTTTAATCTCAGTCTCCAATGTTTTCCAGTCATCCAACGTGGTTCTTGTCTTCTCTGGAACGTGTGTGGCGATGGCTTCCAACTTGTCCTGGGTTATCTCTTCCTTTTCATTATGCAGTACTAGGACAACATTGGCCATAACAGACATCCTTCCCTCCAGAAGATCCATCTTTTGCGCTATGATCTTTCCAATCTCATCTAGCCTCTCCTTATGCGGGTTTTGTGTTGCTGCAAGGGCTTCGCACTTTTGTTTTACTAATGCCAATCTTTCTACACGCCCTAAAGTATCATCCTTCATTGCCTTCAGGAATTCATTATCTTCTATCGTAGTCGTAATCTTGATCACTGTTTCTGGTGCTGCACATATGTTCAAAGCTTGATCTACTTTCTACATCTCATCTTGTAAAGTTTGGAGTAATGCCTTGTAGGATGAAATCTTCCTAACCAGGGAGGCCCTTGCTCTCTCTGTTGCCTGTTCAGGATCCTTTGGCATTAGTATTCGAATCGGTCCATCTTCAAGCACCAAATCAACTAATGTGTGCACATAATGCATAGCTGAAGGAAATTTCTTAGGTACCTTAAACTCTAGATGCGGTCTTGCTTTCAGGATATAGTCACCAATTTCTTCTGCCATGCTGATGAAGGCCTCATTCTTTTTCTTATATAGATCCTTCTCTCCTTTCAGACGTGATATTTCCGTAGTTTTTGCTTTGTTATCCTCAAGTAGCACTCTAATAGTGGCAGCCTTATCGATATTCATCCATGCCACCTCTATAGATACGTTAACCAAGGAATTACTCCCCTGCTCATCAAACATGAGAGTGGGATTTATAGTCATGTGCCTGCTCTGAGGTGTCTTCTTCACTCTTCTTAACACACAAGACTCCTCGTATACATCAAAATATGGCTCGTCCATGCGAGTCTGCATGGACCAGGACAGTTGTTTCCTTGTGTACGTAGTGGCCATGTCTGGGTCCATCAGCTCACACCCATATAACTTCTTAAGGTCCACTGTGTTTTGAAAACAAGCACGAATGATTTTTCTTGTGTCCTCAGCATAGCCCATACTCGAGACAACGTATTCTCCACTTGTTCTCCTTATTCTTGGTCCCTTAGGAACCTGAGCGCCAAGGCTTGGAGTTGGCCCTTCGACATCCTAAGTAATGTCATGCACGTGAGGTTGCTCATGCTTCGATTATCCTACCTCCTTCACACCTTCCTCTTCATCCTTCATGTCCTCATCTTTGGGCTCCTCCAAATCTTCTAGCTGCACTAGGGTCCCAGGTGCACTCTCTGCAGACTCCTCCGCCTCCTCATTCAACTTTAGTTTTCTTCTCTTCTTCTCGGTTGCCTCTTTCTAAGGGGAGAGTCACAGTGATCTTCTTATAGGATGTGGAGTTCCTACGCCTTGGGTTCTTGTTCTTCTGAATACCCTCTTAAAGCAACGCTCTTCATGGACCGCTTCCACGTCCAAGTCCTCGTCTCCTTCTTACACATGAGGTGGATTATCTGCGTGCTCAGTCTCCACTCTGTCTGTGGGTTGTTTGTGACCTTTATGATCTAAGCTTCCACTATCTTCATGTTCTTCTTGCTCCTCATCTACCTCTATAGTCATTGTAGGCTTTGGAGCTGGCACATTCTCCACTGTATGTTTTCCCTTCGGCAACCATGGGAGCATGAACTCATTCTCCACATACTTGTTATTCTCCAGTTTGGGCTTAAGCTGAAGGTATATGAGCACAGCTCCACTATCCCCAATAACCAAGATTACTAGCTTCATACTTATGACGTCTGAAATGAGTCTCTTAATGTAGGCAGTTCGGCCTGGATACACATATGTCTTCTTGAGGGTGTGGTAGTCACAGTCTACCTTGTCTGCATCAAAGTTTAGATGGTGCGCATCAGTAAATCTGTGAACTGGGGCTTGGAAGTAGCACATTGTGAAGGCATTGGGTAGTTTGCACCATGGGCTCCATGTCCCATCCCTCACAGCAAACCGCGCGATGTAGAAGTGTTGGTACACTGTGAACTATATTGCCTTACCTACTACCGAAGGTAGCTCCTTGGAAATTTGCCACTCCTCCTTAGGCACCGTGCGAATTTGATCATACCACATTTCTGCCCCTTTCCCTAACGGACCTATCATTGATCCTTCGCATAAATATTTTTCAAACCTCTCCGTGAGGGAATTATTTTCCAAGGGGTACTCCTAGATTTTGTTATTTGACCCGTTGGGCACTCCAATTTCTAAAAACACAAGAGAAAGGAGGATAACGCCAAAAGTTATCTTTTATCTTGTGCGCACTTCCTCAACAATGGTGTCTACAATATAGTCTGTTAAGTTGTATAATACTCTCTAAGACATTTTCTTTGTAATCTGAAGCCACATGGTGTTTACCTGCCACCATCTCTCTTGGTCATTCAACTTGGTTAGCAAATGTGTGACTGCGCGCACCACAGGAAACTTTTTCAGTTTATCTATGTCCATTCCACACGGACCCTTGGTATACCGCAAATCCATTCTTGTTTTTATGACTGCTGCTTTATCAGTCAGATCACTAACAAGGTCTACCCATGTGCCCTTCAATCTTGTTAGTGTCGAAACCAAGGCTGTTGTGATGCTAACCCTTCGTCTGGTGAAATAAAAGAAGTCCTCATGGAATCGACTCATCATCCATTGGTATAAAGGTTTGTATTTGCAAAAATATGGGATCTCATACAACTAATAAAATCCTACCTGCTTCAGTAATTTTTCTCCAGCGTCGTCATACATTGGTATAGACACCAAAATTAGGTCGTACCACCCTTATAGCCCCGCTAATTAAAATAGTCGTACCTTACATATTCATATCCCATAGTGCACATGATTAATTGAATTAATTATTTCAATTAATTTAATAAATATCCTCACTTGCCCACCTCACCTAGCCACATAACCTAGACACCTCATCATGGACCTATTCTTAGCATGTTTCTTTTAACTAAGACTCAATCTCTACTTACCATAACTAACTAAAACTTAGGTCTAACCCTAACACTAGATGCCTATTCTTTCTCTAACAGCATGCCCACTTACTTATGTAGAAAATACCATTTTAGACTCGAACCAATGGGCAGAACTGGTTAAAAGATAGCCAAGATCTGCTATTTTGGAAAACCTCAGATTTCCCATCATAATCGATGCCAGTTAACCCTAAACCGACACTAGTTAACCTAAACCATTGTTGGTTACCATATCTTCACTTCAGTAACCTTGGTCTAGAGGTTGGAATAATTATGTCACATTTGGAGTTTAGAGAGAGATCATTTTTTTCTTCCAGACATTTGCATAGCAGTGAACTAGAACCCTCTCGCACATCCAGACACCACCCTAGTTAGCACCAAGACTGGTATGAATACATTGGAATTCAAGATAGCATTCCGGAAAGCACTATTTTTGACACTTCATCCTTGTATGTTTCACAAATCATCCATCACCATTATCCAACCGCCAGGTATGTAAATACAAGTAAGTGCGTTTTGATCTTCAACATTCCATAGCTTATGGTTGAGATCATCATTTATTCATAGAAAGAAATTTCTCTTTTAAATCCTATTCTCTTTTGCCAAACGTACACATCCTACAGAATTCACTACCAATCTGCCCATCTAACCAAAACTTAGCATAGAAGAAGTTGTTAGCAATCCCATACATCTAACCCTAGGAATGACAGTGGGTGAGCATTCTTAGCTTCTTTGGCAACCTAACCAGTCATTATCTCTGAGAAAGGACCAACCCCAAAAAAAAATAACTTGAAACCACCCTTTAGCCAATTTTCCTCTTCATAGGATTCCTTCTCAACTTGCAAAAAATTATGTTCTAAATTCACAATTCCAGTCTTAAATGGCTTAATCCTTGAACACATAAAATTCACTTATTAGGCTTTATGTGTTTTTCTTCAGCTTTTTCCTGAGTTGCATTTTTGAGTTGTGAGGTTACCTTATCCAACTTTCCTCTTCTTATCATAACTCCACCCTGTATAGTTAGAGAATTACTGATTGTTTCTAAGTGTGTACCTAAGATCTAATACCATCATCTTCATATTTCTAGGTTGGTGTTGCATATGTATTTAATTGTACAAAAAAAAACCATCTAGGATTTTCTTCACTTCTTCTAATTTCATAGTAACTAGCGTCAGTCCACTAGACATGTCATTGGTTTATATATGACCATCATTAGTTTACGTAACTGGTGTCAGTTCCAGTCTTTTTGGTCATTTCACCCAAAGATAACATTCATCAAATCTATTGTTCTATCTGGAAGTTCTCAAACATCATCATATCCTAGAACTTTCATATCACAACCTCAATACAGTTTCCATTATTTTATTTTCATCACGTTTTTGCCTCATTTACAAAACTATTGATTCCCCACAGTAATCGCTATCAGTTATCATAACTTTCATTGATTCCCCAATAAATTTCATCAGGGATCAATCTGACTTTCATCGTGTTTCTATGTTTGATTTTTAATTAAAACACTTGATCAGATTTACCTCCCATACATTCATCCTTCTCTATTCGTTTTATTTGTCTATGTCATCTGCAAGATTACAGGTTTTACTAGGTTAATGCTAATTCACATGGAGTTGACTCTGGCATTTGCATAAATGAAAGACCCTTATATTTCACGCTAGTCTTTACTAACTCACACCTAGCCCATCGCTACCTTCCATCCTATAACCTATGGATCCAAACTTGTTGCATCATCCATTACTATTGGTTGACGAGGAGTTCACAAGACTCCTTAACTAGAATCCCACGACCTTACAATACTATCTTGGCCCAATTCATCTACCCGATGACTCCTCAGGATTGAACTAGTATACAACATGCCTGTATTTATTCCTCCTACCCTCACCCCCACTTCTACGTTAGCTACCACTATTCTCAACATTTCCCTCAACCACCTTACCCCATGTGGTCTCTCAACTGGGCCCCACATCCACTATTGCTACTGGGCACCAATGATGGTCTATCACACCCGTGGTGTCTCAACCATTCCTTCACCAACCAAAACTTAATCATGGCCCCATTTACCCCCTTTTCCTCTATATACCAGTTGCATCAAAACCACCCTTGGTGTCGGCAACCCACACCCCATTTCAAAACCTCATCCTTTCCATCCCTACAGTCTCTACCCTTGATTACCACGAGATTCGTTACATTCTACCCCTACCTGTTTACACGCATCACAAACAACCCCCAATTTGGAGTATCGCTTATTCAGGGTATCTTCACCCACATCTATCCCCTCTTCACATGTTTTCTAACTATTCATGAAACCCCCATATACTGGGATTCCATCCACATCATACACCCATCATCAACCTCCCTTTACTATAGGAGGTCCCATTCCTTGTAACCCACCAATGACCTCATTAGGATGATTTCATGGAAAAGATGCAGACATTAGAAGCATCAATTTCTGGCTCTTGCAACTCCTTAACTTATGATGAAATATCTAATGAGCCTATTCATCCATCTATTCCTATTTTCCCATACCCCATGCATTGGGAAATGCCCAAGTTCAACTATTTCAATAGTAAAGAAGACCCGCAACAACACTTGCAGTCATTCAAACATGGGTGTTATCTAATTTCCCATGATGATGCTTTACTCCTACGAACATTCCCCATGTCCCTTGAATAGGACCTGCCTTAGATTGGTACAATATTTTACCTAGACATTCCATCTACTCCTTTAACCAAGTGGCTCAAGCATTCTTGGACCACTTCTCAATCAATGTAGTCAAAAAAAGTCACCATGACTAACCTATATTCAACATGATAGTATGACGATGAATCTATCGTAGATTTCATTGCTCGCTCAAGAATTCTTATCAACCAATTAACATTCCAGTTACCTCAAGTTGAACTTATAGAGTTGTTCACTAGAGCTTGTGCCAGACACATCTCACCAACTCTACAGGTACAAACCTTTTGTACCTTTGACGAAGCATTTACCATGGCACGAAAGATGGAAATTTGTGTCATTGAAGAAAAGAAAATCCAATTGTGGAACAAAAATGCCACGTTCAAATCAAATGATTCTTCTTCATCTTCAAAACCCCAAAACAATTATTCAAAATCCAAAGGATCTTGCCAACATGGTAGTTCTCAAAGCTGGTCCATATCATCCATCTAATCAAGCCAAAGCTTCCTCCAATCTTTCTCCTGTTCATAATTTTTAGTTCTAGTGGGAACAACGAAAGTACACTCCAATTGGAGAGCCCTATTCTTCAGTCTTGGAAAAGATTCTTAAAGCTAGAGCCATTACACTACCCCCCATAAAACCTCATACTGGTTTCAATCCCACTTGTCCTATGCCTACATGGTATAAGGAACATGACTATTGTAATTATCATCGCGTCAAAGGCCATAGTGACGGTAATTGCATAACTTTTAAGAACATTGTCCAGGAAATGTTAGATAATGGAGATCTCATCTTGGACAACCCGAATGCACCAGACCGGAAATCAAAACTTGCATATCTTTAAGAATTTGTTCCCTAACCATACACCATCATCTAATCAAAGTGGTGAACCTTCAACCAATGACAATAATGTCTGTGAACTCCACGTTGTTTTTGATATCGTACCAGTCATTCCTCAATTTCCACCTATTCTGTCTATCGAGGAAATTATGGCACAAACTCCTCTACCTATGAAGGAGCATACCTCATCCACTCCTTCACCCACAGAGGAGTCCCCTTCATCTCCCCTTTCACTCACAGAGGAGTCCACAATATCTTCTGATGTCGTTTCACCATCTACCTCACAACCTACCGAACAATCAACAATATTAACTCTCCTACCCGCAGGAGAATCATCGTCACTTTCTCCTCCACCAAAAGAGAAGTCTACCTCACCCCACCTACCATCTCTCCTACCCATGGGATATCCTTCACACACACCACTACCTGTTGGGGACAATTCTCCATTAGCATTCCAGGATCCCGTTGATCTAGTCTCAGCTCTTTTACCCACAGAGTCCAAGGCTAACCAATTCCCTATCTCACAGACATATTTTACAGGGATTTCCACTAAACCAACTACATCTCCTCTTACAGCAGTCCCATTTTCATGACTGGTCGATCACTTGGATTACGTTGATAATTCCATGCTTTGGGGACGTCTTTGGCTCCCCTTTTTGACTCAAATACAAATTTTTCCTATAGATACCTCCATGATCTATCCAAAGGTATTTCCAACAACCAGATCGACCCTGACCATGCCTATCAAAACAATTTCTTCTTTGTCACCTTTACCTACATCTGAACCTTTACCCATGACTAAAACCATTCCTATGCCTAAGAACCTACCCACACCTACATCTTCATCCATATCTAGACCCATCACTACCTTGGGTGTCATACTGATGTCAAGCCTTACCCATCCACCTGTCAAATTAGATTTAGCCACGTCTTCCCAAACCCACACCAAAATTGTTCCTCCACCTAAAAGGAAGACCCAACCTTCTAGGCCACATACACTAGTCTCACCTACCACACCTTTGTCACCTTCACCCCTTCCATCTATCCTAGGACCTCACCCATCAACCTTGGCCAAACAACCCCCTACCCAAGGCCAATCAAAAGCTAAGAAACCTACCTCATCATCACGATCCTTTGTTACATCCAATTCTCCTACACAACAAACACCCTCACCCTCACCCATACATTTCTTACCACCTATACCTCCACCAGCTACTATAACCCCAAATTTTCCTATACGAATTCAACCCATACCTTCCACCTGGCCTCTACCAACCACTTCCACCACAACTCTATTGTCCCCATGGGTAACCCATCCTCTTCCACCATCGTTCTTTCCCTTCTACATCACATACTCCCACCTCACCTTTACCCAAGAAGGTGCAATCCAAAGACAAGAACCCACTACCCTCCAACAGGGTAGTTAAACCAACAACACCTTCCATTGCTAGTTCTTCCACCACACCTTTACCCAAGCAGATACCATAAAAACCTAAGATAGTACCACCTACCAAACCAGTGGTCAAACCTATTCCCCCTCCTATAACGCCTCTTCCACCACAATCATCTACACCTTTACCCAAACCCACACTCACTTCCCATTGTGATCCATTGGCAGGGTCCTATGCCAACATTCTAGCTAACCTCTTAGAGACCTCAGTCATCACATTACCACCGCTTAGACCTTATGACCCCCTCAAACCCAAACCAAAAGGGTTTGATGAAACTAAAATTTGTGCCTACCATCATGTGCTAGGACATGATGTAGAAGGTTGTAAGGCTCTCAAAACCATTCTCCTCCAATTATGTCCTCCTAAAGTAAATTTCGATGACAATGATCTTCTTGATGAGGACCCTGTTCCACCTTCACCTGTCACCACACACCCTCATTCCTTACTGCTTCAACAACCTTCATATCCACCCCCACAACCCTTTTATCCACCTCCAAAGTTCAAGATCAACATGGTCCATATTAGAGAGTTGGCCAAACCACCACCTAAATGCCAGTGTGCCCTACTCATTTCGCAAGGTTCTTACCCCACATTACTTTTTTTGTCCATCATGTCATTATACTACTCATGACATACCTTCTCCATCTACCTCCTTCCCTCAAATTAACATAGTCCAAGTTGTCACTTGCGCCCAAAAGAACAAAGGAAAAGAAAAAGAAACTAGCCCATCAACCAATCTTGGGCCTAATATACCATCTAAACAGGCACCCAAAATCACCATTCAAAAACCCACATACCCTATTTTTGACAGGGTCACCCATCGTACAATGATAAAACAATTACACCAATCCCCTCTAAAAATTTCTTTGTACGATCTCGTCCAAACCTCTGAATCCCATCAACAAGCCCTTATGGAGTTTTTGTAATCCATCGAGGTTTTACCTAACAACCCCACACCAGTAGCCTCCATTCTCACCCCTCACCATGTGGCTTCTCTTACAAAATCATCTCCTTCTTCTACCACCACATGCCCAATCATCAAGTAGTCTGCCTTCATTTTTTCTGATGAGAGAGATCATACCACTCCAATTAGATGATCCTGATCCCACCCTTTTTTATCTTCATCCATATCAATAATATACGCATGTACGATGTGCATTAAGATTGATGTTAGTGCTAGCATCAAAATCATCTCCTCTCATGCATGTATAATCAAATGCACATACCTTCAAATTACATGCATAATAACCCAGTTTTTTTGTGCTCCTTTCAATAACGCCATCACTTCCACCCTTGGCACCTTTATTCTTCATGTTCATGTGGGCCCTCGCACTGTCCCATAATTTTTCTACATCTTAGAGGGGGAGTTCCAATATAAAAAATGTTGCTTGGCCGACCTTGGATTCACGTCATGGGTTGTGTTCCTTCAACTTTACACTGCTGGGTTATTGATCCTCCATGAGAAGCTACCTGGGCTAGTCCCCACACATTTGAGTGCACAAGCTCCCATTCATGCTCCTTCTTTGTTGCCCCAAATTTAAGAAATCTCACTTTCTTTTGCTTTCCAAATATGCAATGCGCATAGAAATCAAGATCTACATTTTTAAAATCTGATAACTTACCCTTTGCCTTTAATATCTACATTCCCTTTTTACTTGTATGGCCTAGCCGATTATGCCACATGCTTACATCTATATATGAAGTAGATAGAATAGAAAAAGAATCAGTAATATAGGTATACAAATACAATTTTCTTATCTTCTTGTCTCTTACCACAAGAAGAGCTCCCTTGGTAACTTTCCAAGAGTCGGCTGTGAATGTAACCATGCAACCAAATTCACCTAGTTGTCTTGTAGAAATTAGATTTCTCCTGAGGCTTGGCACATGCCTCACATATTTCAATATCCATGTATTTCTATTCTGTAATTTTATATGAACTTCCCCTTTACTAGTAATATTGCATGGTTCATCATCTCCTAAATAAACATGCCCAAAATTACCTTGGACATAATTTCTTAAATAACCTTTATTAGGGTAGCATGGAAAGAAGCTCCTGAATCTAAAACCCAAGATTCTATTTTACTATCCAAGGAGATAATAAGGACATATTGCATTACATCATTTGCAACATTTTCCTCTTTACCTTTATTTGGCAGATTCTCTTTGTTTTCCTTGAACCAACAATCCTTCTTTACATGTCCTTTCTTTCCACAATTCCAGAAGGTTATTCCTTTACCTCTGGATTTAGATCTGTCATTATTAGACTTTGATTTCCCATTACTTTTGCTCTTGGATCTCTCCTTCTGCCTTCCTCTACTTTCTACATTCAATGAATTTTCAGATTATGATTCTCCTCTACTTTTCCTGCGTATTTCTTCATTTAGGATTATATTAACCACATCATCCAACTTCAAAATATTAGTAGCAAATGTTTTATTACTAACAATCATTAACAAGTTATCCCAACTATCTGGAAAACATCATAATAATAAAAGCGCTTTCACTTCATCATGAAATGGAATATTAATTGATTTTAATTGACTTACAATGGAATGGAAATCATTCAGGTGGCTTGATATAGATCCACCTTCTTGCATTTTTGAATTAAATAATTTCTTCATCAAATAAACTTTTTTGGAAGAACTTAATTTTTCATATAAATTAGCTAAATATTTTATCAAATCTACCGTGGTTGTTGCTTCAGTAATATTAGAAGCTACAGATGCTATCAAGCTCAATCTTATAGATCCTAGAGCCTTTTTGTCAAGGATCTTCCATTCTTCATCAGTCATCTTCATAGGCTTCCTACTCACATCCAACGGTAAATATAAATCTTTCTGATACATATAATCTTTCATCTATATCTTGCATAATTGATAATTACGGTCATCAAATTTATGCACTTTGTATTTATTATCTTTTGCCATTGTTGTGCACCCACTCAATCAGAAATCCCTCTGTGAGTAAATCTGTCAACACAAAAAACACTCAAACAAAAAATATTTGATACCAATTGTTGGGGTTAGAAATACACTAGTGTTGTACATATCCATAATAAATTGAAGCATACAAGCAATAAACATAGAAATTAAACCAGAAGAAAAATACATAAGATATAATGTGGTTTGCCCAGTGTGGGTTACGTCCACTATGAAACAACCAATCTATTATTCTTCGCTTTACAGATGAAATACAATGAATATTTGCAATCTTTCACACCTCTCATGGATGTACAATACTTTTCCTTCACAATCTTCTCTAAGCTCTCAATAAGAATTCCTTCTTAGAATTATATCTGAATCTTACCTTCTAAACCTACCTTTCTTAGCTTATATAAGCATATACAAACATTAGGGCAACTTTAGTTATGCATTTACAACCATCCGATCACCTTTATAACCAAGGGTCGGATCTAATTCTCATGACTTAAATATAAAAACATAAACGCACAGGTAACCGATGTTGGTTACCCTAACCAATGTCAGTTTGTCCCAACTGATGCCGATTGATCTACTAAGTGAGTGACTTCGGTCAACCGATTGATGTTGGTTACTGTGTAAACCTGCAAGTTGTAAATAATGCTATTTTGTGAAGCCATTTTACTCCACAATATCAACACTGTATATTATTGCTTCACCACTGGCTCAGATACTAAATAATAATGTAGACTTTTTTTAAATTCTTATACAAATACTTCCATGGCTTCACATTGATACATTTAGTAGAGTAATCAACCTCTCAGATAATGTAACTAATCAATGGCTAATTTCAAAAGCATAACACATGGTCCATTAATCTCTCTTACGTTCTATTGAAACTTTCCCATTATTCCCAAATTAAGCGTAAATCTACATAGCTCCTATGGGCATATAACTCTTTCCATCACAATATGAAAATCTCACTATTTGGGTCATGTCATTTGTTGTCACATTGGAAGTCAAACATTTCTTCATGAGTCTTTGGTCTTTTAAAGGTGTGCTAATTTTGGCTATTAGGTTTGTTCCATCTAAACTTGTGCACCAATGTGTCAAATTTATATATGAACATCAACCCAAGATTGATTCAAGGTATACCACTCATGCCCCCCTCCCCTCTAGTGTAGCTTGGGAGGTGATAATGTCACAATTACTGACTGTAGTTACTCCTATCAATCAGAAATGATGATATCACGGTTTTTGTTACATACTCTTAGTGACTCAATAGTGTGCCAACACTGGAGTAACCACCGAATACTAGCATTTCTTGGGTCTCCTTCGAATCCCAATTACTCTTTACTCACGCTCTTGACGTATCTCTGGGTCTCGATAGTCCTCCACATGTATGTGATTTTTCAGGCTAATCACACATAGGGTCTGTGGTACACACCACAATATACAATTCTTCTGACATGTCTATGGATCCTCTTATCTACAATGCATTAACTCCTCATTTTGTTGAATATAACAGGTGCTTATTCACACGATTACATACACAAGGCATTACTGTATGACACTAAAGGATCCCCAATGTTGTACCTAATCACATGCTTCCTTTATTCACAGTGGAAGATAACAAACCTTCACTGGGGAACGTACTGGACTTGGATAGTATCCATAAAACTGCTCATCACGTTGGGGGGCTAGACCTCTATTCCCCCCGCCCCCCTTGTCCCACCCCCCAACCCTTCATTTCCCTATGACATCGACTGTATTTAATAGGTCATGCACAGATGCTAGTATTGGGAGTGGCTACTGTAATCCACACAACCTCACTTTGCAAAGACACACTGGGGGGGAAACTTCTTACTTTTGACCATCTCATAGGGCTTACATCCAGTCTATGATTCATCAAAAAAGTTTGATAATACCTGCATTCAAATATTTGTCTATAGGAGCTTATTCTTGGATCACCCTTCCTGACTCTTTAGAGAATAAGTTTTAACATATAGGGTATTTCCCTTCAAGAGGCTTAATCCCATCCAAAAACATGTATTATATCCTAAAAAATTCCAAAAACATCTCAAATATATACAAAAAAAGTCCAAAAAATATTTGGGGAATGTTGTTGCTTGGTTATTTCTATGGAGTATGTTCTATATCACTTCATATTGCACTTTACTTACCATGTTCTTCTTGATATAATAGTCCCCAATGTTAGCATCCTTTTTCTATACACATCGATGTATTCATGTAGTACATTGAGTTGAATACAAGCTACACATATATTGGTACACTATGCATGATGTTTAACATTGCTCTCTACCAATTCTTCAACAACTAGTGGGGGCTAATCCACTTTACACTCTGCTTCATAGATATGTGTTATTAGTTCCAATGTTTACTAGGTTTTACTTTCTCTTACCTCATTTTTCTACTGCAGTAATAGTAGGCCATCTGTGTCGTACTATTTATTACTGTACTCATGTTAATGGGTGTTGTTCATGTGTAGTATGGTTATTTTGTAGGTCACTTCTAAAATTGAGTCCACAGTATTCATCCTATTGGGTTAAGTTTATTAACTTTACCTGTATCTGTTATGTGATTTCACAAAGTGTGTTGACAGGGACATGTCATGTGTTACTTGATGTGTTTGAAGTCTATTCACAACTTTGAGTGCCTCAATTGTCTAGCAACATCCTGAGTAGTGTCCCATATATGTTGCATCTTGTTTGTCATGTACTAAGATCTGGGTATTTGTCCTAGTGTCCCTATACATGAATTTTATTACAAATCGAGTAAGATTGGAATTTTCCCCACATGATTTAAACTAAAATGTAAAATCACATAGCCTAATCTGGATGCAAGTTTTGTAGTAAATAAATGCAATAATCGAAATAAAGAAATATACTCTGGTTATCCAAATAACTCTCCCAGAATAACCTTGGGTAACTTTCTAAGTACATCTGTCTGACTCTTAATAATCTGGTCATTGCAACGACAAAACACCTCCATTACCTCCTTAGCACATTCCTTGGTTACATTTCCCTACGAGATTCCCCCTTTCCCCCCTTCATTTTAGCATTGATTCCTCTAAGTTCCACTCATCCCTAAAGCTTCGCATCCTTATTGCATTCACCTTCTTCCTAGGAAATATCCTTACTATATATCCTGCGCGTGCACCTTGCACTATACTTTCAATCAACTAAATATTTGGCCCCTAAGGTACAGTGGGACGCTTCACATATTAGTTTATATACTCTCTTGATCGTGCCTTAACCATCTGCGTTCTCTCTGGGATCAAGTGGTTTACTTTATTTTTCTCACTCATGTTGCGTGCGCCTCCCTTCTGAATCTATCTTGTGGGTGACAGATGTAGACACTCGATTCTTTCATGCACGATTAATCTTAAATACTTAAATTGCCCTAATTATATCCTTTCGTGTCACGTCATTCTCTGACACACTTGAGTGTGCCACATCGTCAACTAAATGCTCAAAGCATCGCCAATCAGGGCCACCGAATCCTAGTTACATTACCAGCCAATGAATGACACGTGGTAGAAATGACAAGAACATTTACGCCAGGTGGCTATCCTTTCAGCTAACCCATCGCATGCCATGGGTCTTGCATGCGCAGACGACTCTGAAATATTATTAATTGATTAGTCGTATCCTCTTGCATTAAATCAATAAATCATGATCGATGTAGATTAAAATCCTAATCATCAGATTAATAGCATACTGACGTAGGCCTCTATAATGCTTCAATAAGCATTCACACCTATTCAATTAATCACTTGGTAGATATGGTTAGTTGAGAAATCCCCTCAAATGTCTTTCATGAGTCATTGAATGGACAAGATCTAATTACTCTAACCACCCAAGGTTGATCTGATTCGCCCTCCTTCCTTCTTCAACCATCCTTATCAAATAGACTTGGGGAACCTACTATATTGATCCCAGATTCTTAGGTGGATTTGTAGGCATTGAATGTTTCATCCATTGGTGGTTGCATTTCAAATTTAGAGCCCTTCCCTCATACCTTTCTCTTCTTCTTACACCTTTAATGTTTTATAGCTTAATCTTATAGGAAAGTTATCTAAAGGCATCTTTCATTTGAGCGATAGACCTCATTCTTGCATTTTCATCCATCCAAGGTTTTTGGGTCATAAATGTGATAATCAATGGTCGTGTAGCTATACTTTGATGAGCCTCCATTCCCCAACCCTTAAAGTAAACAAAGCAAATCAAATTGATTGCTATCAAGCCCAATTTGAGTTGATAGCCATGTGTTCATCACAAACATTGAATCGTTACTTTTCCTTAGTTTTTTCACTTGCCCTAGGTGAAGGCAAAACTCTGTCAAATGATCCAACATTTTTCTCCACAATTGATCTACTTCCTTCCACTTCTTTTGACCTTGTGTTTGATAAGAGAGAGGTGACTACCCTTGTGTTGATAATTGATTGTATTCACGAATTTTTTGTCTATTTACGCTCGTCCACGTGTTGCGGCTGAGTTGTTAAATGTCTAAAGTGTGTGGAGACATTTTCATATCATTAGTAGCCTTTTTGATCTTGATACCCAAGTCAAGATCGTCATCTTAGTTAGGCTTGGTTCATCACCTTGACTATCCTTTGAACATTTATCTTGTTTATTTCATATCACTACAATTTTGGTATTTACGTCTTGTTTCTTGTAAAATTGACCTAAATATCTACATTGTAAGGTTACGCTATATAAACTTTAACAATTCCTAGGTATACTATCACTTTAGTTTGATTCCAATTATTAACTCGATTATGAAAATTCTTAAGTGTTACCACTTGTGTGTGTTAAATAAATATCATCTTGATATCAATACCTTACTTTCTCGCAAAGTTTGGTTAACATATCTTGGTGAAATTGTTGTGTCACTCACAATCATAACTGACACTTTTTGGAATATAGGTCTTGATTGAATTTGGGCTTGCTTCTAGTATACTTTGTTTGGAATTCACATTAAATTTTTGTTATTACTTACGCCTTATTCATTTTTTTGAACTTGACATAAGTAGCGACATTTTGTTAAATCATCTTACGACACCAACTACCTTTTTGAAAACATATTTAGGAAGTACATCATTCGATTCTTGGTTTAGAACTAAACATTGTGTGATTGAATCTTGTTTGCCACTATTAACTCTTTCATTTAAGAGCAATCACTTTGTCACATTGGTTCTTTGAAATTCATAATATACCTTTAATTGTTGACATTCTTTTTACGTTTCACTTAGGTTTGATAAAAATCTTGTAACACATTCATAAAAACCTTAGTGAAACTATTACACGCCATGGCTCCTAAAACAAGATTAGGGCTCAAAAAGAAAACTTTGGAAACAAGACAAATGCAAACTTGGGAAACCTCGAACAAACAAGGGTCAAATCCCTTTATTGGCCATGATCTTGGGCCTTTATTCTCTGTGGAGAAAGAATTAGAAGAAATGATAGATCATAGTGGTGACGAGTTAGAATCGCCACACGCGGAATTTGATTTCAACCCCACCTTGTTACATGAATTCCTTTTTAGAAACAAAGATCGAGTACTAGCACGAGTAGTGGAGTTAGGGGCTAGAATGCCTATAGAACAAGAAATAATCCCACCAAAAAATAATGTTAATGAAGAGGAGTAACCTCTTATTAACATGGAGGATATCTTAACACATGGACATGCTTCTACCTCTAACATGGGAAATGATAATGTAGTGGGATATAGAATGCCTTTCATCAAAGTACCACGTAAAGTTAGAATAGAACATGAAAATGTTGAACAACCTCCACGTCATGAAGAGGAAGAAGAACCTCTTGAAGAAGAAGTCATTATTCAACAACAAATTCAAAACCTTAGTCGACAATTATCTTTGTTAACATCTCATGTACAAAAAGAAACAAATAAGAATGTACAAAAGACAAAACCTAAGGTCAAAATCAGTGAACTTCACATGGAAAGCCAAGGAGGAGATAATATGGAATATAATCACATATTTATCCCTGCTTCTCCTAATAAAGAACAATTACTCACACAAGAAATGTAATCTATGAAAGCAATGCTTACAAGCCTTTAAGAGAGCACTGTTGGGAATAACATAAAATATCAATACGAAGAACTATGTCCCCATCCATTTGATAAAACTATGATGCTTCAACCCTTCCCTAAGAAGTTTGACATGCCAAAATTTGACAAATATAGAGGGAAAGGTGACCCACGAGATCATGTGAAGGATTTTTACATGGCATGCCAAAAAGTAGCTTATAGTGACAATTACCTCATATGACTCTTTCCAAAGAGTCTAGGGGGCCAAACCTTGGAATGGTTCACTCGCTTACCTCGTGGGTCTATTTTCACATGGCCTAAACTAGCAAAAAAGTTTGTTCGACACTTCTCATATGACATATAAAGTGACTTAACCATGCTGGACTTGTGTGGCACTAAACAACGCCCCAATGAAACATTCGCTAGCTTATTGCAAATATGGAGAGGGATAGCCAGTCGTTTCCCTTGCGCATTTCTTGAAAAAACAGCTTGTGAGTATCTTTTTTCCCAATATAAACCCAAACATCACTTTCAATCTACAAATGCATTGTGTTCGCACCTTTGAAGAGGTCATTGAAAAGGGAATACAAATAAAAAAATACCTCATTTCCAAAGGAACCATCAAAGCACCTTCTAGGGATAATCAAAATTCCAAACCCATGGAGAAGCTGAAAATATTTAACAAAAACAAGAACGTGGTGGGAGATGGAATCACAGATTCCAAATGAGTACAAATGGTTCAAGATGGTCAACCTTTTAAACTGACCAAAGGACCTATTCAACCACCACCTAAACATAGAACATTCACTCCTCTCGATGAGCATTTGTCTACACTATTGAAGCAAATGGATGCAACTCACATGGTGACTTATCCCACGACATAACCCTTTGATGACAATGCTCCAAAGCCATCATGGTACAAATAGCATGACTATTGTGAATTACATCGTGTCAAGGGAAACAAAATAGAAAAATGTCTACAACTTCGTCATTACATCCAAGATCTCATTGACAATGGGGAGATAGAAGTGGACACCCCAGAGAAAACTCAGACATCAAACAAAAAGATGGGGATATTCAAATAACTGTTCCCTAAACATAGTAGGTCAGATGAGAAAAGGTCATATCAAGGAGAGTCGTCTAAAAGTTACAAGGCTGCAAACTACCTCTATACTAAGAGTGACGATAATCACTACGATTCGCTCATTGGATGTATTCACTCTTCCAATGACCATGTAAATACCATTCATATCAAGGGAAAGGATTATGTTGTGGTAATAAGGCATGCTCGTCTCATGATCCCAGAACCCTCTCTGTCAACCTCACAAGATGGTCAGTACAACCTTTTGGAACAACTTGAGAAGACATCTGCCAAGATTTTAATCTTGGATCTTCTTAAAATATCGAATGTACATAAGGAAATTTTGTACAAAACTCTTTAAGGGTCAGGAGTGCCACTAAAAGTTGACCATTCACATCTTCAAGCTGTAGTGGGAAAACATTGCACCAACTAAGTACATCTCCTTTAATCATAGGGAGATCCCTATTGAGGATCTTGCACATAATCTCCCCCTATATATTGAGGTATTTGTTACCCGCCGAAAGATAAAACGGGTGCTTGTGGACAATGGATCAGGGTTGAATATATGCACTTTGAAACTAATTAAGCAACTGGGACATACAGAATAAGGTATAGAATCCCATATTATTTCCATAACCACTTACGAAAACGTGGAAGCGGGAGTTAGCTGGGACAATCACATTTCTAATTGAAGTAAGACCAACTTGTCATCAGAAAAAGTTCCATTTCTTAGAACTTGGAACTTACATATAATATGCTTATTGTCCAACCATGGATTCATGTCATGCACGGGCCATATTGTCAATGTTCCATCAGTGTATCAATATTGAAACACGAGGGACATATTGTTATGATATAAGGAGATCTAGAACCTTTCTCTCACTGTAGAGCTCTCAATAGTTTTGTGTGTAAGGCTGCATATAAATGTCCCTCTATTGATATAATTGTTCTTATTCAATCCAGAAGCTATGGAGTCATGGGTAGACTTAAAATTCCAAATTTCTTGGGCACTCGTGAAGCTTCTACATCTAATTCTCCTTTTGATTCATGGGAGATGAAAATTATGGAATATGGCTGTGGAGAATATAATGTGTAATAAACTCTCCTAGTTTTGGACATATCATTGTCACTTAAAACCAGAGACCGACCCAACTATCATTTCAGACGGCCTAGAGTTAAGCAAACTAATTGGGTCATTTTTTACTTAGGGGTTTACTTGCTGAAGAGAAATTTATTAGACCCACCTACGACTTGGGTCAAAGAGGATACTCAACTAACTTGCTACCAAATCCATGAATATGAGAAGTATAACCGATTAATGTATTTTATGGGCTAAAAGGGTCTAGGATGTGGAAAGAATGAGAAAGGAACAAGAGAACTACCTCCTCTCCCACATTTCAAAACATAGAGATATGGTATTAGACATTTGACCCTATTGATCGCACCCCAATGATCAAGACACTACCTATTCAAAGCGTGAAGCATTTTTCTGATTATTATAGATAACGACACAAATTCCCATTGTAGCCAATATAAGGATTTTGCCTCCACAAACCTGTTCATGGATACCATGTTGTCCTTACCTTAACCCCCATTGAACCTAAACTTGACCTTGTCTACCCTTTCCTTTTCGAATAGGACCAACAACATCATGTACCATTGGACATATTTCAAAATGATGAGGCCATTGCGCAATTCATGGGCATTTGAGATATTATTCCAATTGGAGACCACAATAAGGGTTTATACATTGACTTAGATGTCTGTGCACGTACTTCAGAGAGGAATTTGAGCTTCATGACCCGAGTAAAACTTATGAAAAAGCAAAGGGGAAAATTTTCCAACGAAAAAGCTTTGACAAAAGAAAAATTCTAAGTCACACAGTGAAAACCTCTTTGAAGCGTTGGTTGATAAACAAGTAACAAACATCAATAGACAAGAACAAGTGACCATGCCAAGGGTGAAAATCTAGTAGAGACACCCTTGTAAGAATATCTCAACATTTCTCTCAATCCTACGCATATGGAGGATTTGTCAAAAAATTATAGTAGAAAAAACCATCGATGTGAATATTGGAACAGAAGATGACCCAAAGAAATTCAATCTAGAATCTTCTCTCTGAGCATGGGAGCAAATGACATTCACCATGATTCTGTACAGGAATTTTTTGATATATTTGCATGGTCCTATAAGGATATGTCGAGCTTGGATCTAACTGTTGGCATTGCATAACCTAGTTCATCCACGTAGACACCAAACCCATCAAAAAGAAACTCAGAAAAATGCACCCATGTGTAGCTCTTTTAGTTTAAGAATAACTAGAAAGATTGCTAGCAAGCAAGATTCATTAGACATATTAATTACTCATGGAATGGATATCAAATATAATCCCCGTATAAAAGAAACATGTCAGGATCAGAATATGTACATATTTTAAAGACATCAATAAGGCATGTCCAAAATATTATTTCCCATTGCTCAATATTGACATTTTTGTTGATTCAACTCCGGGATATGAGATGTTATCTCTTATGGATGGTTTTTCAAGATATAATCAGATCAAAATAGTAGATAAATATCAAGCACAACACATCCTTCACAACCACCTGGGGAACTTTCTATTATCAAGTAATGCCCTTTGGCCTCAAGAAAGTAGGTGCAACCTATCAAAGGGCAATGATAGTGATCTTCTGAAAGAGTTGACAAATTGTATCGGAAACTATGCACCATGATGAAGTTGCACTCTAGTTGAATCGTAATGGCTCCAATGTAATCACAAGGAAGAATCAATCAACAACTGAATAACTCTCATAACATAACAAAGCTTGTACATGTAGAGAAAGAAAGAGGAGTGTCTTGGCATGCTCATAAATGTCAAATGAAGGGATACCTATAGGGTGTTAAGTAACCTTAGTGCATGGCTCAATAGCAAACCCTAAACCTAACCCATGTGAGATGACCCTCCATATGTGAGTGGAGGACACATAAGATAACTCACACCAACATCTTCCATGATATGATTCATGACATCACAGAGGACTATTTCGATGATATCCTAGGAAAATCCAAGACAAGAGTAGATCACCATGAGATTTTGTAGCGTATCTTCGACACCTGTGGGAATACAAGTGTCAGATTAAATCCAAAGAAGTG
This sequence comes from Taxus chinensis, assembly GCA_019776745.2. Lineage (NCBI taxonomy): Eukaryota > Viridiplantae > Streptophyta > Pinopsida > Cupressales > Taxaceae > Taxus > Taxus chinensis. The sequence continues at coordinate 284,950,368 of CM034151.1, read as the reverse complement.
TGTGTTTGGTGAATTGTTAGGAAAGTTACTTGTCTTGATTGTATCACGAAGGGGGATTGAGGTAGACCTGGCTAAAGTTACATGTACCATTAATGAAATGCATCCTCCCAAAAAACATTCAAACAACTGCGCAGCTTAGCAAGGACAGATACAGAGCCATCCGCCATTTTATTTCACATCTGGTTAACATATAGCCATTCATTCACCCATCTGCTTAAAAAAGATGTTTCCTTTATTTGGGGACCAGATCACCAGCAGACTTTCACCTTACTTAAGAAATACTTGGTAAACCTACCTGTCCTCATGCTTCCAACACCCAACGAGCCACTTTTGTTGTATATTTTTTCTACTCAATTTGCTATTGGTGCATGTTGCTTGCTCAATATGACCTCAGTCACAAAGAAAAATCTGTGTACTATCTCATTTGTACTATAATTTCTATATGAGCTCAATTACCCTCATAATTGAAAAATCCTTGTTTAGTTGCCAGTTTTTACCTTCCAAAACCTGTTTCCATTACCTATCGAATATTAAAACTAAGCTTATATCCAAAGATTGACCTGCTCAAGTTCCTATTATCAAAACCCGCCCTTTACAAGGTAGAATGGATGATTGGATCATTCTGCTAAGTGCAAATTTGACATTGATTATGTACACCAAAATTTAGTTAATGGGACAAGTGCTTTCTGATCAGCTAGCAGAAGGACCATTACTAGGAACAAAGCATGTAAATCTAGATCTTCCAGACGCATCATTGATTTATATAATGTATATTGAGGAATCTATCATGTGGCAAGTGCACTTTGATGGATCTTTCACTTTCCTTAGTTTGGGAGTAGGTGTAGTGTTGATTACTCCTTCAAGAGACCCCATATCGCAAGTTTTTAACATCTAATGGTTTTCCTTGTAAAAATAATATTACAGAATATGATGCGCTCATTGCTAGGATGAAGATAGCAATCAAATGGGATATCCACCAAATCAAGGTTGTTGATGACTCACAATTGATCATCAAAAAACTCAATGATGAAATACAAAGTCAAGGATGAAAAGCTCATTCCTTACAATAAATTGGTGGAAACTTTGAAAGAATATTTCGTGTGTATTACATTTGAATAAAGCCCAAGAGCATAGAACTGCTACACATACACAATGGCAACTATAGATTTGATGCTACAAATTCCACCAAAGAGGAATGATGTGACGTTATTTGTTTAGAATCTATGTTATCCTACATATGACATGTCAAAATCCTGCTTTGGCTTGTGAAGTTATTAGTCCATCTTCCTCATGTGGTATGTTCACATCTATGCCTATCTGAAACACAATACCTTTCCTTCTGATATCTTCCACTCTGAGAAGATGAATCCTTATCTGCCAGATAGCCCATTACACCCTCTTATGAGATACGCTCTATCGTTGTGGTTACAATAAAAATATATTGTGTTATCTAGATGTAGCAGAGTCAGTCCAAGAAATCAAGGAGGTACATAAAGGAGTGTGTGGTGCGAATATAAATGGAAATGGTTTTAGAAAGAGAAATTGTTAAGGGTAGAGCTACTATTGTCTTACCATGGAAATATATCACTACAACTATGTGAGGAAATGCATACTATGTCAAAAATATGGAAATTTCATCCATGCATTGTCGCACAGCCATTACAAACTGATCATAACCCCATAGTCCATTTTTCAAATGTGGGACATGATTTAATAGGGAATCTCACCCCTACCTCATCTAATGGCCATACCCACATCATCACAGCTATGGAATATTTCACTAAGTGGGTGGAGGTTGTTTCCTTTGACTTATGTTACGTGGTGCTCAAATTTCAAAGTTTATCATGAATCACCTTATCTGTCCGGTATGGCATTCCTGCGGCCATAGTTACTGACAATGGCAAATCAAGAACAAGATAGTGAAATATCTTTGTCATCGATTTCAAATAAAATTAAAGTGTTCTACACCATATTACCCTCAAGGTAATGGGAAAGCCGAAGCCATTAACAAAACATTGGTTTGGATCATGGAAAATATGGTGATTAAGAAAGGTCGCAACTAGCATTTGACAAATTCACCCAGCCCTCTGGGCTTATAGGACCTCCATTCACACTCCTACTGGTGCGACACCCTATTCCCTAGTATTTGGAATAGAATCTATCATCCCATTGGAAATAGAGCTTCCTTCCCTAAGAATATATCTTAGGGATTATCCTGGACAAGGATGGGGATTACATAGTGGCTAGGCTAGAAAAATTAGAACTCTTAGAAGAAAAGCGCATCTGTGCTCATTAACCATCTCAAGGTTTTTCATAACAGAGTCTCCCAGAAACTATAACAAAAGGATCATACCTCATCAGTTTGAGGTCAGAGACTTGGTCATGAAATAAAGTCAGTTCAACACAAGGACAGAAAGATATAAAAAAAGGCCAGTTTGCACCACATTGGTTAGGACCTTATGTCATTGTGGAAAAATATGGAACAAAAGCATACAAACTTGCCCATCCCAATGGCGATGAGCTCCGCGAGCCTATGAATGCCATGTACCTCAAGCGATTTTATGCTTAAACATAGCACAAAAATTAAAATAAACAAAACAACAACAAAAAGTAAAAATGATCAAAATATAAAAAAACTAAAATAAGAGAAAAAGAAAAAGAGACAAGCAGATCATCCATATGTGAAAACCACACAATTTTGGCACTTTGGATAGGTCCCTTGGTGAAAACCATTTTCTGGTACCTTGGGAGGATTCGCTGTTCACATGCATCTAGCATCTGGAGGGTACTTTTACTTAGCCTAGGGCTAGTTCTGGACCTGCATCTCGAGATTCCCTGTGAACCTATCTTGTCAAGCCTTTATCTAAATTTTTCTCCTCTTGTAAATTGGTTTAGGGATGGTCTTTTGTATATTCCCCATCTAACGTTAGGGAGAACTTCTATGACTTCACCTTCCTATTTATAAACACGTGGCGCCTGCCCTTATATATTCTTCTGTCTAACGTTGGGGGGCATCCACATTTCATGGTTACCTATGCATAGCTTCAGAAAACCTTAGAAAATCACAAAAACATTCAAATATGTTTGAAAATCACAAAAACATTCAAATATGTTTGAAATTGCAAAAACATTCAAATATGTTTGAAAATCACAAAAACATTCAAATATGATCAAAGGCCAAAATAATAGAAAAACACAATACACAAAAACAGTAGAAAATTGTTTCACAAAACAATCTTACAAAAACATAACTTTAGTTTGCTTACTTTATCTTGTTTCTTGCTTTGTTTCTATACATAGTTTGCTTGTATAGTTGTTGCTTGTTTGTACATTTGTATAGTTTGTTGCTTAGACATACTTTGATAATATTCATCTTTTCTTGCTTAGATTATATTCATTCTTACTTGTACATATGAAGTGTTTTTTTACATGCTTGTAAATAATTATACATAGTTGTGTTAATTCATGTTGGTTAGCACTATATATTTGTTAAGTTTGTTAACATTTGCTTGTGTTTGTTTGTCGCATGTACATAGTTTTGTTATCACATCATCATATCTCCATCTATATCATCACCTCTAACATCATATATACATCATATATAAATAAAATTCTACGTGTACATCATACATGTATGCTATGCTAATCATCACATATCGTATCATCAAATGGGGGCAAAAGGGATCGCAAATATCAAAATCTATCCCCCCCGCACCAATATCATCATATCATCCCGTCCACTAATCTAGAGCATCACAAGTACAATATAATTAATATCACCTATGGATCTATCATGTCAAAATCAAACACATGTGGTACAAATATCTCAACTTTCATCATGATACATACAAAAGTGTGAAATCAAACCATATAACATCACACTCTAATTTTTCTTCTACTCGCTGTGAATAATTATTTTATTTAATTTTTCACTGTGCTGGGGCATTATTTTCCACCTGGTACTCATTTCTTCTCACTAGGACAATTTTATTGCTCCTAGGCGATGTCACTTCTTCTGCACACTCCATCAAATAATTATTTTTTATTAAATAATTATTTTGTTAATCTTTCCATTGTGTTAGGGCATTATTTGCCACTTGTTGCTTCTTTATTCTCCCTGGGGCATTTATTTTGCTTCTGGGAGATTCTTGTTGATTCTTCTAACTTCTTCTCTATCCAAACCGTCAAAATTCTAAAAAAAGAATCAATTCAAAATCCAAAAAAATTTCAAAACTATTTCAAAAATCCTAAAAATTGTAAAATTTCCAAAACTAGGTAAATCGTCTCATAACGGCTGAAACTCGTGTCTTACACATGGTATTCATTCCATATCTTGCTATAATTTTCACGTGTTCACAAATTAAACGACTCGCGTATCATTCAATTTACAACCATTTACAAAGCTATCATGCTTGCTTCGTCGGTACTCTGGGGCACATCTAGTTGCCTAATATTATTTCGTTGCACACGAACACTTTATCATTGGACCCGGGTGTCCTTTATCATCTCCCCTTGTATGTATCCTTGCTAGGAGCACCATTTTTTTACCCTTATCGTCAATCACGAACATTTGGGGATCTTCAGCTTAATAACAAAACATTTGTACAAATGTCTTGACTGTTGTTGGTTTGGAATATGTGTGTTTGTACTTGTTTCCTTCTCATATTGCATTGTTTTTCATATGTTGCATTGAGTGAGTGTTTTCAGCAATGGACAACTGTTCATAGTATGGATTTTTATGTCATCCTACTTTTGTTGTATGCTTATATTTTTAATAAGGACCAATGACGTAGATATTTGGCAATATGATGACACTAATGTTGTTTAAATACACATGATGAAAGCTTGTTCTTTTCTCTCTCCATCTTCCTTCCTCTTCTACATCACTCTCCTATCCACATTATTCTTCTGATTCACCTGGGGCATCCTACCCCTACCCATTCTTATATCCATTTCTCTCACCTTTTTCGATCATTGATCACCTTCTTTCATCACCCCATCAACACTAGAGGGGGCATCTCCCACTTCTACTAATTTTTCTATCAAGCTTTGATTCCAACCTACGCGAATTAATGACAAGGGTTAAAAGATGGTGCCCCAAGCAAGGATACATGCAAGTGGAACAAATAGAGGACATTTGGGTCCTATGAAAAGTAATCGTGCACTATGAAACATTACCAAACAACTCATTGTGCCCCAGAGTACAGACATAGTAAGCAAACCAACTTTGTTGATGGAGGTAGATCAAGATGATCCGTGAGTTGCGCACAAGAACAAGGTGAGAACCAAAGAGCAATGTTTTTGTAGGATGATTTTATTGCTTTTGATTTTTCTTGAAACATATTTGATTTTTTTGTGATTTTCAAATATTTGAATTTTTTGAAACTATGTATAGGAAGACAAAGAAGCGTGGATTCCCCCAGTGATAGATGGGATGTACAAGGGCAAAATGCCACACGTATGAGAAAAATAGTGAAGATGCGAAAATGCCCCAGTGATTAGGTGAGAGGTATTCAAAGGAAAACTCTTCACACATAGAATGGGGGATCAAGGCCAATATAAAATAGGTTCAATCATGAGGGAGCAAGGATGCCCCAACGTAAGCTGGCCAATAAACACATGAGAGAAAAGAAGTAGAAAATTGTATTATTAAAAGGGGACAAAAGTGTCATGCAAACATGGAAAAGAGGACATCCTGATACACATGGATGTTCTAAACAATTTTTGAAGAACAGAGGATGCTATGAAAATATTTAGAAGGTGGTCGATGAAAAAGTGATTAGCCTAAGGCACAAATCATGAGACAAGACATGCACTAAAGAAAGAGTTTGAACAAGGTCCAAAAAGTAACACTTGATAACATACTAATCCTATTTACTCATCGAGATCCCATGTGTGCACATGGAAATGAATTACCTCTTGAAGGAAAGAGTTGATAGACAGTAAGTGAAGACACTAGCCAATGTGTAGGAATGATTTAGTTTGAAAGGTGATTTGTGAATGGATTATGGAAGGAGAGTCGTACATTGATCCACTACCAACTAGGCATCTATAGCCATGATGGAGATGCATTTGATTCTAATCACAACATTTCTCTACTGCCAGTCAGGCATCCATAGCCCCAGTAGAGATTATTGGAAATACCCCAAGAGAGAGTTATATATCAATTTGCTTTTACTTTTAGCTTTTGCTTTTTGATTGATTGATTTTGATTCTTTTTCTTTCTGAAAACTTATTTCAGCTCTCTTGTTTGACAAGGGGTTAAGAACCACTGATGGATTGATGGAAGGATGTGGAAGTGATTGTGATGACAAAATTGGCTAGTGTCAACAAATATGCCCAAAAATTCTTCCCAACAAGTTTATTATATGTAGATACTGATAGGATCTCTAAGAGGTCAGTCATTCTTTAATTTACCAAGGTTATGAAAGACCAAGGTCAAATAGATACCATAGAGATAAATGTCACAAAATGTGTATGAAATAAGCCAACCAAAATATCATCGAAGGGATGAAAATGGTGGATGACTTGCAAAGGAATATGAAAGAAAGGGAAGAAAGAACATCCATGTGTACGCAATACCTGATTGCAATGTTTGATCTTTGTACCTTTGATTTTGTTTTTGTAATGTTTTAATGTTTTCTCTCATTTTTTTGTATTTTTGAATTGTTTTATGATTTTTTTTATTTTTTTGATGGTTATCGGGATGAAACATGTCACTTTACATGATAGGATCCAACAACGATGTTGTGATTTATTTGATAAGAGAGAATAAGCGTGTTTGTTTATCAAGAGTGATATTATCCTTGATCTTGATGATCGTGGTGAGTTCACACTCAACAAATGACTATGATTTGTTTTGAAACATGGGTTTCGTATGTGGGAGCTTGAGTTCCCTATCCATAGGTTTCAACACTTTACGCCATACTTGATGGGTGCATTGGTGTGCATTCTGGAATCGTGTTTGATTTTGAATTTTATAATCGTTTGAGTTGTTGGGAGCTTTGGAGCTCTTCATATTTTTTATCTTAGCTTGGTAAAAAACTTGTCTGGGTTTCTTATAAGCTAATGTGTGACTTGTCTGATCCCGAGAAGTGGGAGAAGAATGTGGACATTTAGAATTGATATGAGAAATGATGATGGGCTTGCCAAAATCATTGGTAGAAGGAGAATGTGATGGAAGAAAAGGATATGGTCCAAGAATTGAAGAAGATGGGCTACCAGGAGGTGAGCCATAGATAGAAGATAGAAGGCTACTTGGATGTGGCCCTAATATAGAGGAAGAAGGGCTACTAGGAGGTGACCCAAGAATAGAAGATGATGGGCTACTAGGATTTGGCCCATAGATGTAAGATGATGGGCTACTACTAGGATGTGGACCCCATAAGAATAGAAGATGATGGACTGGGCCCAGGGGTGACCCATACATAGAAGATTAAGGGGCTAGTTGGACGTGCCCCAAGAATAGAAGATAGTGGACTACTTGAAAATGTCCCCACAAATAGCAGAGGGAGGGCTACTAGAAGGTGACCCACACCTAGACGAAGATGAAGGGATACTTGGTATTAATTCCCTAAGAGATTGTTATTGAGGAATTGTGATAGACAAAGAGTGATTGGGTGATGAAAAGATAGGCCATGGATCAATGCAATACCCAGGAGTTTCATCACGTAATGAAGAATGTGAAGATGGAAGAATAAGAGGAGAATCAAGTTGCATGATCTGAGGCTCTTCCTCTATTTCTTGATAAAAGGAATCAACCTTTTCCTCACAATATGCAAACACATCAAAGTCTAAAGAGAATCCTTTCTCGTAATCTGCTAGAGGAATATCTTCATGTGCCCCTATAAATGCCCTGATTATTTCTTCATTCTGAAAGAGATCAATTGGTATGAGTTGTTGATCGACCACCAGGGGTTGATTGGAAGAAAGAGGTTCAATTGGTGTGGAAGACTTAGAAGATGTTTGATGATGATTGATAGAAGAAGATGATGTGGGGGACGAAGAAGATGTGGAGCTAGATGTCTCAGGAGTAGAAGAAGGTGGTGTGGACCTACCTATATGATGGTATATCATCTATAAACTAGTAGGATTAAGTCCAAAGTCTACAAATTGTGACGTAGGATTTGATTCAGAATTTTGACTAGAAGGACTTTGAGTCATATGAATCTTCAAAGAAGGAATACTTCATGGGGGTGATTAATGAATAAGGTCCTCCGAAGAAGGGGAGGACCGTGATTCAAGAATCACATTGGATGAATAATAACAAGGGTCTTGTGAAGAAAGAGAGGACCGTGATTTAAGAATTGTATTAGATGTTTGATTGGAGGGATTTGGAGTTACGTGTATCTTCAAAGGAAGAAGACGTCATTGAGGCAACTGATAAAAGGGGTCCTGCAAAGAAAGGGAGGACCACAATGTAGGAGTCATATTAAATGTATGATGAAGAGGGTCCTGCGAAGATAGGGAGGACCATGACATAGGAGTCGCATTAGATGAATGATGAAGATAATTTGTGGTGACACAAATCTTTAGAGGAGGAGAACGTTGTTTAGGTGACTGATAATAGAGGTCCTGCAAAGAAGGGGAGGACTGCAACTTAGGATTCAAATTAGATGAATCCGAATAGTAGTTTGGATCCAAATCATCAGAAGAATCAGAGGAAATATTTGGATTGGAATCCTCAGAAGAAGAGGAAATGTTTGGATTAGAATCAGAAGAAGAGTGGGGGGAACCCGAATAATAATTTGGATCAGAAGTGTCCAAACCATACCACTGACTATGAGATGAAGGTGGGGAACGGGTTACCCGGATGGGTTCTCTAGCGTGAAGAACCAAACAAGGTTTGGTCATGATGGGCATCTTTTGATGTGAACGCCAAAAATTTGATTCCTTATTGTTGTATGTATAAGGGACCTTGCCATAATTCATCATTTTTGGCGTGTGTTGGGTTCAAAGGTCTAGACCTAGATTGTATGATCAAACTTCTTCAAAGTGAATAAGGTTTCATGTTGATTTGGGCAGCATAACGACAACCAACTAGACATTTCGTAAAGATGGGGATGCTTGTGTGATTTTCCAAAAGGGAAGCTAAGGAAAACATACATCGTGATGACTCAAGATTGATAATCCAACAAGGTTTGGAGGCGTAAATGTCAAAGGATTGATCAAAATTTTAGCAACATAAAGGATACAAAGGAAATATTTCCTATGTTTGATTGATGCAAAATTTGTTTGATAGGAAATTTTTTTACCAAGGTTTGAAAGATGTGTTCAAAAATGATCATGAACTTAGGAAAAAACAAGAAGATCAAGAGGATCAAAGACCCAAAGGATTGTCCTAGAAATGAGTTTATAAGGCAGATAAACACAAGGAACAATCATGCGAGTTCAAAACACAAAGCCAAATTAATGACCAAAGAATAATGAATGATAAAGAATCAATGGATCAAAGTGATTGTCCAAAATGGATAAATCAAAATGATGAATAATTGCAAGACACAATCACTCAAGGATTGTTTTAAACCAATCAATCATCAAATTACTTCCTAAGTCTGTTTCCAAATGATAGTTGGTGTTTCAAGATGATTAACAAAATGTCACCAATTATGTCAAGTTCAAAGAAATTAATAAGGCGTAAGTAATAACAAGAAGTTAATGCGATCCCCAAACAAAGTATACTAAAAGTATGCCCAAATCCAATCAAGACCTATATTCCAAAAAGTGACAGTTACAATTGTGATGACACAACAATACCACTAAGATAGTTAACCAAAATTTATGAAAAGTAAGGTATTAGTATCGAAGATGATATTGATATAACGTACACAAGTGGTAACACTCAACACTTTTCAAAATTGAGGTAGTAATTGAAAGAAAACTAAACTAGAGTATACCTAGGAATTGTTAAAGTGTATATAGACGTAACATTAACAATATAGATATTTAGGTCAAGTTTATAAGAAAAAAGACGTAAATACCAAAATTGTAGTGACACGATATAAACAAGATAACACGTTCAAAGGAGAGTCAAGGTGATGAACCAAGCTAACTATGATTGATGATCTTGACTTGGGTATCAAGATCAAAATTCTACCAATGATATGAAAACCTCTTCACACACTTTATACATTTAACAACTTAGCCACAAACATGGATGAGCGTAAACGAAAACAAAAGTGATGAATACAATCAATTAGCAACACAAGGGTAGTCACTCTTCTTTAATCAACAAAGTGTCAAAATAAAGTGAAGGAAGTAGATAAAGTGGGGGTGAAAAATGTTGGCCTCACTTTGGCTGAGTTTCACCTCACCTTAGGGCAAGTGAAAAACTAAGCAAAAGTAATGCTTCACATGTTTCGTGATGAATGATGACTCTCAACTTAAATAGGTTTTGACGATGGTAAAAGTTGGCTCCTGGTCAAAGATGGCTTCCTAGATGGGTCACTCAACTAGGTTTCACAACTAATCTAAAAGTGAGCTCGATTTTCCAAATAAAGTTGCACTAACTAATTCTTGGAGTATCCCGGCTTTACTTTACCCCCTTCAAGAACAGTGGGCAATAAATGCGTCCATCGTGTACTCTCACTGGGGTCGTGATACAAATAAATTTGATGCTAAATCTCACAAATGGTAATACTAGTCAAGTAGGTTGTGTGGAGCACTTCCCATTTCATCCACAAGGTTCCCTCTTGCATGGACTACTTTGGGGTTCCTAGGACCACCCCCATTGTTGTAGCTTAAGGCTTATGCCAAAGGGGTTATGTCCTAGTTTTAAGCAGATGGAGCGTACCCTTATCCGAACCTATAAATCAAGTGTTTTGAATGTGGTGTGATTTTTTATCTTTTATACTTAATGCGGTTTAGTTGTTCGCCATTTTACAACTTGCAACACACGTGTAGTTAGAAAATTTGTTTCGAACTCCTTTCTTTGACAAGCATTTTTAGGTCCTACACTCAAGCGTTAGTAGTTCTCCAAGAAAATCACATTATTTAAAAGAGGATTAAGAGTTGATTTTGATTCTCAAGATCATCCAAGGATGTAAGAGAAGAGCATACACAACAAATAATCCAAATAAAAAGTAAAGGAAAACTTTTTAATTAATGAACCATACAAAAAACTTGATAAATGTTCATTCCCTTAAACAAAAAATGAAAGATGAAGTTTCCAATTAACCAAATGTTAGAAAATGAAGACTAAAGTTGCTTTTGATTCTCAAGATCACCCTAAGGTGCAAGATAAGAGCATACATAAAATTTAGCCCAACTATATAGAAATGGAAAACTTCAAATCAAATGACCATAAAAAATGTTTTGTAAAAGGTTCATTCCCTTAAGCAAAATGAATAATCAAATTTCCAAGTTAATCCAAATGTTAAAAATATAGAGATGAAAGTTGTTTTTCATTCTCAATATCACCAAAAGGTGCAAGAGAATAACATACACAAGCTTTGGTCTAAATCAATTAAAGCATGGAAATACAACATTAGACATGTTAGAAAATGACCAGTTTTACAATAAAGGGAAACCCTGCAATTTCTGTAAGTATAAATCCCAAATTTATGTTTTTATTGCATATTTCACTTCAATACCTTTCCAACACAAAAAAATGGAGTCATTTTGAGTTTGGGAGAAAACGTTATGGCCTTCGGAAGATGGGTTACACATATGCTCTTATGCTCACGGGTATGCACTTAACATGCACTCAAAAAATGTAAAAAAAAAAGTCCCTTAATCTGCAAAATGGTCAGTTTTTTCCGGCCAAGATTCAATTTTGACAATAACCCATCACATTAATATATGAATAGAAGACTCAATGCTATCAAACATTAACCTACATGCTCAAGAATTTAAGATTTTCAACAAATTGACAAAACTAACATGTAGAATGATGAAAAAGTAAGCTCTAAAAATGAAAACATGGAGAAATATTGAAATTTTCTCAACAAGATTCAATTTTGATAGTAACCCACCACATTAATATGTAAATAGAAGACTCAACACTATCAAACACTAACCTACATGCTCAAGAATTTAAAATTTTCAAGAAATTGACAAAACTAGCATGTAGAATGTTGAAAAACTAAGCTCTAAAATGAAAACATGGAGAAATCTTGAAATTTTCCCATCAAGATCCAATTTTGACAGCACTTCGCCTCCTTTATACCTACAAGGAAGACACAACACATGTAAACTCAATAAAACAAGTTAAGGAAAATTAGTTAGATCAACATGTGCAAAAGAGGGTTAGTAACCAAAAATGAAACTTAACTACAAACAATTGAAATTAAGTGGAAAAGACAATGGAGTAAGTCCCACCGGGCGTGCCAAATGTATCAATGTATTAGTTAGCTATGCAAAGGGAATTGAAACTAACACCTTAATAGTTTCAAAACATGAACTAACTACACAAAGATCATCATGTTAAGAGCTAAACAAGACTAAATACCAACATTATGCATTAAAACTTGAAATAGAAATCAAACTAATATGCTAAGCATTTGAATCTCTACTCTTTAGATCACCAAAAACACTAAATGAACCTAGATAGATCCATGGAAATCAAAGTTGATTGTTTGATCTTCAAGGGTTTGGGAATGGAGGCTCATCAAAGTATGGCTACAAGACCATTTTGATTATCTCCATATGACCCAAAATCTTGGATGGATGAAATGCAAGAATGAGGCTATTAGCTCAAATGAAAGATGATCTAAGATAAAATGCCTATAGATTAGCTATAAACATGAAAGGTGTAAGAAGAAAGGTAGGAGGAGGGCTCCTTATATAGCCAAATGGATAAAAGAATCTCTACATCCCTTTACATGTGGGATAATATAGAGGTTGGGTTAGTTGTGGATAAGGAAGGTTTAGAAAGGGTTGAGTCAACCTTATAAGAGATTATTTTGTCCTTTAGTGACTCATGGGGTTTGAGGATATTTATTAATTAACCAAAGTGATTAATTAATAGGTGTGCAAGCTTATAGAAGCTTTTAAGAGGAATAATTAGCCTTATTTAGACTATGGGAGAGATTTAATAAAATAAATGATGATTTATTGATTTAATGGAAGAGGAAGCTAAGTAATTATTCTAGATAGAAAAGGGGATTAATTAACGGAAGGTCGTTAATTGGTGTATTTGTTGGATAGAAGGGTTAATTAACTAGCGTAATCTAGCTAATTAATGTTGATAGAAGAGGAAGTGTGTTATATTGACGATATGTCGTCAATTTGCGGGAAAGAAGATAATAGCACAATTTGAGTATTTAAATTGCTCGGGTTAAATTATAGGTGTCTACAATAGAAAATGTTATTTGTATCATTCACGTTATCAAAGTTATCATCATCTAAGGTGATTACACGGGTGGTAATTGTCTTGCATAGTCTAACTTCCTTACCCTCAATTCTAGGGAACCCATATACCCATGCTTCTACTATATTATTGGAACGCTCATTCGTAGATTCACTTTTTTACTGAAATTTCCCTGTCATAATTTGGTTTGAATTCTTTATCGATATTAGTCAATCGATTTAGAGTGTATATCCCTTACATTTCATTGAAATCTTCTTCATCTGTATCGTGCCAAATTTATTCAGACCATGCAATACTCATTCTTGCTTATAATGGTACATGAACATGAATTCCATCTAACTCCAATGTAACTTATTCTTCTTCTGAATTCAATGTACCATTACAATAAAAAAACTAATCTAAGGCTAGAATGACATTGTATGTAAGTTTTAGAGCTACATTTTCTACAAATTCAAAACTGAAAATCTTCTTGATCCCCATTAAATTGACCTCTATGTTCTTTAGTACTCCTACTGGTGTCTTTTTAGATCTATCTTCCAACCTGATATGATATCTGATAGGTTCTAGGTGAGGTCTTCCCAGCTTCTCCTTAGTTTTCTTGGACATTATATTCACATAAACACCTAAGTCTAGAAGTATATTTGCAATAGTAATGTCAAATATTTCAATGTCCAAGTATATGGTGAACTTCTGCCATGTTCTTTGTGTTCTAAATACATTTATCTTTTTCTTATGACAATTAGTTTCAATACGCGGGACATGAAAATTTTATCTTCTTTGTTCCAATATTTACTATTTTTTTAACTTATCAATTAGGCCATGTTTGATGGTTAATCTTGCTATCTCTTTGAGGGAAATGATTTCATCTTCCATGAATTAGTTTTATTCTATTTCCTCTTGGAATTATGCTTTCTTAATAACCGTCTTGATTCTCTCAACTTCTTTATCATGTAGATCTGATCTGATTTCCTTAGAATCCTAGTCTTCACTACTGGATGAATCTTCTTCAGTAGGTAACCTAATCATCTTCTTTTTCAATGGTGTGTGTTCTTTCTTAAGAAAATTTTTGGTTATTATTGCAACCCTTTATTTTGGTTCTTCGGGATTATGATTTATTTTAGGGTATTTCCTCTTAAAATAGTTCTCTTTGGTTTTCTCTTGGAGCTAGTTGCTTTGCCTTTATCTTCTCCTAATTTTTCCTCATCCCATGGTGTCTTAGTGAGGTGTTGGACATTCTTCTGAGCGTCCCTGCCTAATGCTTTTGTATTTGTACTACCATTTTAATAAAATTGTCTAGTTTTGGGACAACTAAATGAGTCATGTCCTTATTCGTGACAGAATCCACAAGGATCACGCTATGTACAGTTTCAGGCTAAATGTTTGTCTTGTCCACATTTGTAGAAGTGCATAGGTCTTCTATCTTAGAAGCAAGCCCCTGAGTTGTTGTGGTTCTCCATTCCTTGGTATCCTCTTCCACCATGATATTTATTGTATCCACCTTTAAATCCACCTTTGTACCGTCCTCAGTATCCACTACCATTATAGCCTTGATATTTGGGGTTGTAGTTATTACCTTGGTATCCCCCTCTAAATTGAGGTTGTCTACCTTGATGTTTTTTATATTTTGGAGGAGCGCTAATTGTTGGGGGTAGGGGTTAGGAAATTATAATTATGGGTGTTGGTTGTTATTGTGGAGGTATAGGTCATAGATTCTGTCTAGCTACCATATCTTTGTGGGTATTATACTCTTTTAAACCTTCAAGGACATCAACTGAGGGACAAGTATGATGGTAATGATTGTAGGATTCATAAGTTATGTAATACATTAGTTTATTTGTAAGGGGGGATAATTATAACAATGGACAAGTATCTTGAGTATGTTGGTCCCATAATCTACAAATCCCACACCACGTTCTATCTGCTGCAGATAATATACTGGAAGAAGCTTTTTCTGATGAATGTTGTCGAACAACTGCAACCCTTTTTGATTTTTCTCGGTAAGGGCAATATGTTTTGTTGTGTCCCTCTGCACAACATATTGTACACCAAATATTTGACCTGATATTGATTGGCGGGGATCTATTTCTAAAATATTCCTTTCTTTGAATTTCTTGTTGGATTTTTATTTTAGCGAATTCTAATTATACTCTTTCAAATTCTGTGTTGAGTGAATTTTCTCCTTCTCTTCACCAGGGTTGTGCTTCTAATCTGATAGTCATATTTATTGCATCTAAAAGTTTTTGGAATGAATTTCCATCCAATGATGCTTTGATGTAGGGTAGTAATCTTGAAGTGAACCATTCAATTCATTTCTTATCTTTCATTGGTTCTTTGAACTTTCTTGTAACATTTTTAAATATATAACCTAATTCTTTAACTGTTTCATCTTCTTTCTAGATTATCTCTCTCATTTTTCTAACACCCTTTGAAGGTGCCTATGGAAAGTGGAAATTTGTTTTAAATTAATTTTCAATGGCATCTAGATCTTTAGCACCTTGTTTGTTTGTTTTCATGTACCACTGTAGGGTATCTTCCCTTAGAATACCTTTAAAATCCTAAAATTTAGTTTTGGTATCTGTTACATTGTTTCTCTTCCAGTATGCATACAAAATGAATAAATGTTCCTCTACATCCTTGGGTATCTTTTCCAAATGCTAGTAACTTAATTTTCTTGGCCATCGTTCTAAATGGTTGTGAATTTGATTTCTTCTGAATGATTGGTTAGTGTTTTGAGGATTTCATCTTCTTAGATTAGTTATTTAATTTCTACAAATTACTTTTTCTTCCTTTATATATAGATAAATCAATGTCAAAGTATAGGTCCCCTAATAATTCTCTTAACTCTCTCGCAATCTCTTCTCTTCTTGTAATTTTTGGTATCTTTCCATAAAACTTTATCCTTCTTCTACTTTTTTAATAGGTATGTGAGGCAACACATGGAATGACGTCCGATCTGGGGGGTCATCTCCTTTGGGCTAGTGTGGTGGTTGGGGGGCACATCTTTTGTTGGTGACTTTTCATAAATATCATCTTCCACAAATAACTTTCTCCCTTTAACGTCTCTTAACCTATAATTTTATGCTAATCCTTAATCACTTCTTCTTTCCTTATTCAACTTTTCTTCCTCCCTATCTTGTTTCTCATAATTACTTTTTCCTTCCTCTTTTTCTTCTATTGTGTTTATCTCTTCTCCGAAGTCCTCAACTAATTATTTTAGTCTAGTTTCTTCTTCCTCTTCACCTTTTTCTTTAATCGACAATGGAGCTTGGTAGCTTACTTCGTCCCATTCTGTTGTTCCTACTATCTCTTTGAGTTTTGGTTCTAATCTACCTAATAAATCCTGCAAATATTTCATTAACATATATTTCCTTGATAATGATTATTGGATTGGATTATCAAAGAGATTTCTTGCCACTGGGATCCATGGGGTAACCAAAACTTGTTGGTATCTTCCTGATGTGGGAATGATAGAAAGACTCTGAGTGTTAAGACACCAAAGTGTTGACCTTAAGCCTCAAAAATAGTGTGAGGGTTAAGAAGTTTGCCCTCTTGTTAAGGATGTACAAGGGAAAAGTAAGTTATATTAAATTGATGAACAGAAAGAATGTAAAATAACATATTAAGCTTTTCTTCATCTATTAGTCCATATGTCTGTATCAAAATAGATTACATTAGTCTCATAGACACACATATTCTCTTTATTCTCTATATATTATATAATTCTCATCTGGTGGCACCCATATCTTATCTCATGTGGTACATGTAGAGTTCTTTTTGTATAAGAATTTTTTTATCGGCCTCTTTGTCACCCTGACCCTAGTTCTTTTTATTCATTTGAGCCTAAATTCGACTAAGTATGAAGTTGAATGTGGAATATGTCCATGTGTCCCTTTGGCACACTTAAGTCATGAAGTGGAGGAGTGTTCTCAAACTTACGTTGCATTGGCCACATGTCTTAGGCTCGATAAAGTTTCCTAGGTGGGTTGAAAATTCAAGTATATAGTAAAAATGCACAGGGTCTCCACGTGTCACCTGAGAGCAATTTCAAATTAAAAGAAGAATGAATGCCCTCAAACAAGCGCACACCCTCCACGCATCACTTAGGTGTAGTTTTGAAGAAAAATCCCCAAGAAACACCCTCAAATAAGCACGCGCCCTCCACGTGGCAGAGATGGAATCATCACCAACCGAAGGAGCATAAGTTGGATGAATTAAAGGAAATCGTTAATATCACCAAAAGGCAGTTGAGATCTTGCCCATAAAAATGAAAGATCTTGTAAGAAAATTGAATGTTATCAGTAGAAGATCTGATTCCAGACATTGAATAGAGAACCAAGGGGATATATAAAGGAATAATTTGATCCAAAAGAAAAAGGGAGAAAATAGAAAAGAAAAACAAACTAGAGTTGCGGAAAGGGATTTTAGGCTTAGTTATTGTATTAGATAGCCTTAGCAAGGCTCTATTGTAGAAGAAAGTTGTAATTTGTGTCGTATCGTCCTTATGTATTATTTCCTCTATGAATAAAGAGTTATTGTTCTGTGTATTTTAGCTTTTAATATTATATGTCTTTCATCCTTTACTGTTGGTGGTATTTAGATAATTTTGAAGATCTATCGTGTTATATGCCCTTGGGTTTTCTATATGCATATATCATCTACATATTATTATGTTTTGCACCTTTTCGGCCTCTGGTAATCAAAGATACTTCCAAAAAATAGTAGACCATGTTAAATGCTCTTTGGCTATTTCAAGCGGTTTCCCAGGATCCATCTCTATATCTTTTAAGATTTGTTTCAGCATATTGTCTTAGTTAGTTTGCACTTCATTTTATTTTTCCTCTAACCTTACCTCACACCATAGAGAAAAGACAACTTCTTTAAAATCTAGGGATTATCTTAGGGAGCATGTCCCACTTCCCTAAGGTATCCCACGACTCTGACGGTTCATCCGCAAAGATAATCATCAACAGTTTTCTTGGCACGCCCGGTTAGACACGGAAACCTACACATCTTAAGACTCCATCATCGAAAATGTGCTTATTTCAACAGTACTAAGTTTGGTCTTCTCTAGTTTACAAGACGAATGCGAACAAGAGTGAGGACAAGAGAATAAGGTGTGTTTGAATACTTACACTTATCCCCACCACACAATAGAAGAGGTAGACATATTCAAAGGTCTTCGTCTCCTCCAAACTAGAATTTCTCAACACCTCCACCAAGTAGGCCCTTCTAACAGTCAACTAGAATCCTTAGACCTATTTTAATGGCCTACCTCCAAGCTCAACCTCCGAGGTAGTTTTTTTCATGGAATTAAGGGAGTTTGCTCATCCTACCCACACCCCCGATGGTGTGGAATCCTATTCTGGCTAATGCGCTAAAAGCGCTGCCCAAATTTAGTGGAGAAGACTTCAAAAATCTAGAGGAACACCTACACAACGTAGTGGAAATATGTGTGGTACACTATATCAGGGAACATGATGTAGCCTTACAATTACTAGTTGTTTCCCTTAAAGGGAAGGCTATGGATTGGTACTGATCCCTAACCCCTAATTCTATCAGCACTTGGGAGCAACTGGGAAATGTCTTGGTAACAAGATTCGATGAGAAAGGGGATAGATTCTCACTCTTACAACAACTTATCAACATCAAGAAGGGTCTGCAAGAGGTTATGACCGATTTTAACACTAGATTTCACAAAACATGGCAAAGGATTCATGTTCTAGCGAGGCCGCTTGTAGGTATGGCTATTTTTTTTTACTTAAAATCTTTGAATTCAGATATTTCTGTAATGATTCAATCATTAGGAGGGGACTCTTTACCACAAGCATATGATATTGCGATCCAAGCTGAGAACAATCTAATAGATGTCGGTAAGCTTCCCCCAGGAGCCCCTTTTCCAATGTACCCTGAAATAGCTCACCTTCAACAAGAACAGGTCCTAAGCTCTACCTAAGATCATACATCCCTGTATAATTACCCATCCTCTCATCCAACACCAATTCCCACTACAACAATGTCATATTCTTCTACCGAAATGGAGGAAGTAAAAAATATCCTTAGAAACTTCTATAATGAGACAGTAAATATTAAATAGAATCAAAGCACTTACCCAAGACAAAATTATCAAAGCTATAAGGGTGACAGACCTACCTATCCCTCACAACATCAGAATACCTAGAGGCCGTTGTCTACGCAGTCATCTAACCAACTAGTCCCAGTGCTAACACCACTCCAGACTATCCCACCCAATAGCGGAAGAGAAATGGTACCCGGAAAAACAATTTGGCAGAAGACCTTAACACATGGTACTTCCCTGTAGTATTCCCCACATGCCAAGAGACTTTCCCTAAGCAAATTTGCAACAAAATTTAGCCTAACAAAGAGCAAGGGAAGGATATGATGTTAACACATCAAGACCTTACCAGTTCTGCTACGCCCTTAACCTATTGCTTGTATTAGGATATGAGTAGCCGACTTGTGGCTTACCATATTGTTTTATTATATCATTTATACTTTCTCATGCTTAGTAGGTCTGCCTTGGTGATGGCCATAACATATGAATAGTATATATAGGGGATTGAAGGTAGTATTTCATCATCATTGGAGTATTTGAGTATTATTGTATGGTTTGGAGGTTGCCCCCTCGAAGTGGCGAAGCTATTATAATTACATATTGAGATCATAATTCTAGAATATTATGTTATTTGGTGCTATATTTCTGCTCATGATCTGAATTATACAAGTAATTTCATTACAAGTGGTATCAGAGCTGCGATCTGGGCCAAAATTAGGGCAAAAACCCTAATTTTTTTGTTTCTACCATATATTGCAAACAAAAGAGAATTAGTGGGAGATATTTTTACCAGAGTTGTGAAACATTTTACGTAAGGTTCCCTAAAAATTTTAGACTTTTTAAATTTATTTTGTAAACATTATTAAGAATTTAGTGTTTTTCATAAAATCACTCCCTAGGGTGCAAATTGTGGATTTTTTTCAAATTCGTTACATGTTCAGAAAGAAAAACAAAATTTATTTGGGGTTTGTTCTTCAAGTTTTTTTATATTTGGCTGAATTCTTATCAAAATCTGAAACCCTAAAATTTGACTGTGATCCCTACATCCTACTATTTTGGGGCATCATGGCGGGGCCTTCCACAAGAGGGAAAAAAATCCCATCACTTCGGGTAAAACACTAGAAAAGGATGAGATAGTAGTTGAGGAGTTGGAGACAAAAGATATAACTACATATTCCTTAGGGTTAGGGTTTACTTTGACAGACCATAAAGTAAGCCAACTTGAGTTTAACCTGAGAGAGCTCGAATCTAGGGTGGCCAGCAAAGAAGATGTGGATAGGATTGGACAAAGATTAGACGATTTCATGCAAAAATTTAGTACACATATGATGGGTAATCATACTTATGTCAATCAAGGTGGATCCTCAGATCAACATAATAGACACTTGATCCAGATTGGTTCTTCGAGTGTGCACAATCCAAATACGAGCACTCTGTAGGCCCATACTATGTTTCCAAAAGTGGATATGCACAAGTTTGATGGAAAGGATCCACTCAATTGGATCAACCAAATGGAGAATTTCTTTGAACTACATCAAATTCCATCAGGACAAAAGGTGACCATGGCAGCTTTGTATCTTGAACCTAACCAATTCATCTGGTATCGATAGTTATGTGCTCAAAGGAAGAAGAGTGGTCTTAATGTTACATGGACAGTCTTCACTGAAGAGTTACAATTTGGACATAAGTGAAATGTTGTCTCCTACTTGAAACAATTTTCTATCTATGGATGGTATAAAGATAGATTATATCTATGTAAGAATTCCACTCTTAAAAATAGGATTCTATTTGAGCTTCACTCTTCTCCAGTAGGGGGCACTCTGGATTCTTGAAGACTTATCATCGAGTCAAACAAGATTTCTTCTAGGAAGGGCTCAAAGAGGATGTCCAAAAATTTGTGGCAGAATGCATGGTTTGTCAGTAAAATAAGGGTGAAACAGTTCGATCCCTAGGTCTTCTACAACATCTATCTATTGCTAACCAGTGGTGGGAAGAGGTTTCCATGGACTTTATCACAGGATTGCCTAAATCTGACGGAAAAAATGTCATCATGGTTGTGGTGGATAGACTCACAAAATATGCTCATTTTTATGCCTTGGCATACCCATTTACTATAAGTATGGTAGCAATAGCCTTCATGGACACAGTTCAGAAGCTTCATGGGACATCGAAGATTATAGTAAGTGATCGAGACCCTATATTTACTAGTCATTTTTTGATTGATTTATTCTCATGTTTGGGTACTCAGTTAGCTCATAGCTCTTCTTATCATCCCCAGTCTGATGGGAAAACAGAAGTTGTAAATAAGTGTTTGGAGGGATATCTCTGTTGCTTTACGTCCGATAAAAAAACAAGATGGGTCCAATGGTTGCCACTTGCAGAATGGTGGTATAACACTTCCTTCCATACTTCATCTAAAATGCCTCCTTTTTTGGCACCCTATGGGTACCATCCACCATCCATCACATCATCATTGAGAGGACAATTGCGGGTTAGAGCAGTAGAAGAACACATTCAGTATCAATAAGAGGTCCTCTCTAGTCTCAAGGAGAACTTGGTCATGGCACAAAACCGCATGAAGCAACAGGCTGATCAACATCGCACAGAAAGGAATTTTGAAGTCATTGATTGGGTTTTTTTGCGGTTACAACCATATAAGAAAATGTCTTTGAAACAACAACAAAAGGATAACAAACTTTCACCAAATTATTATGGCCCCTATCAAGTATTGCAGAAGATTAACACTGTAGCATACAAATTAGAACCTCCACAATCAACCAGATTACATCCAGTATTTCATGTTTCTTACCTGAAGAAAGTAATTGGACAGAGAGTATCAGCCCAAACAGTGTTACCTGAGCTTAATGAGGAGGTGAGGATCATCTTGGAACCTGAATGCATCCTTCAAACACGCACTAAAAGATTGAGGACACGGGTTATTACTGAGTACCTGATCAAGTGGAAGAATATGGATAACGAAGATGCAACATGGGAAGATATGACATTCCTGCAGCAGCACCCAAAGCTTCTCAACATTGGGGACAATGTTGCTTTGAAGGGGAAGGGTAAGCTATGACCTTAACCTATTGCTTGTATTAGGATATGAGTAGCTAACTCGTGGCTTACCATATCATTTTATTATATCATTTATACTTTCTCATGCTTAGTAGGTCGGCCTGGTGATGGCCATAACATATGAATAGTATATATAGGGGATTGTAGGTAGTATTTCATCATCATTGGAGTATTTGAGTATTATTGTATGGTTTGGAGGTTGCCCCCTCGAAGTGGCAAAGCTATTATAATTGCATATTGAGATCATTATTCTAGAATATTGTGTTATTTGGTGTTATATTTCTACTCATGATTTGAATTATACAAGTAATTTCATTACAAGTTCGTGGGAGTTCAAAATGTAGCCTTTGTTGCGCATATTCAAGGGATGTCCCTAGAACAAGAAGCAGAGATTGCACCAGAGCACGTACTTTTCTCCTGGGCAGAAGGAGAGGAATATGTATTTACAAATGACGTAGCTACTTCTAATCTAGTTTAATTTAATTACAACACCCACATTAAAAAAAGGATGATAGATACAGGCTCTCCTATCCCAAGCATGACTAGCAAGATGCAAAAAGAGCCCCCAACCATCATGGTCTCACCACTGACGGTTGTAAAAGAAGCTTCAAGAACTGTCCAAAATCAAGATGCCCTCCATCATGTAGTTGAAGGAATAAAACACCAGTCATCATCCAAGATATTATTGATTGAACCAATTAATGTGGTCCAACAACTCAAGAAAGTGACAGCTAACACATCCTTGTGGGATCTTATGGGCATTCCAGAGCAAAAGGAGTTGCTCCAAGAAGCACTTAAATCAAATGATGACCCAACCACCACCAGGAAAGAGAAGTAATAGGTAAAAGCGATTTGAACCACAACAGAGGTAGTGTTGTTAAATCAGAAGGGAGAAGTAATTAAACCAAGGCCCAACCCCTTTTTTATGACTCTTATCATAGGTAGGAAATTATTACATAACTCCATGATAGACTCTGTCGCAAGTACTACAGTCATGCCCAAAGCAATTGCAGACACCTTGGGAATTAAATATGATCCCTTAAAGAAAAGAGTCATGCAACTAGATGGAAAATTAGTCCAAACCATAGGAGCTATCAAGGGACTCTCGTTGCAGCTTTATTCCTGCCTGAACATAATCGTTCCACATGATATAGTAGTAATTGATGTTCCTCTAGTCTTCGGACTGTGTCTCTCCTATGATTTCATAGCTAAATAGGAGGCTATATGTCTCTTGATTGGTCCCATATGATTCTGTAAACCAATTATGGGTCTAAGATGAAGGTATTATCAGAACCCCTTGTAAAAGAACATATAACGGACCAAGCGGTCTCAAGCTTTGAGGCTTCCCATGCTATGATCACCAGAGAAGAGGAATCATATACAGAGGAGGGTAATCTTCAAAGTGGAAGTCATTTAGATGATCCCTTCAGGAACTTTGATTCAACTGGTTTGGATACTTACGTCATCTTTGATGAGGACTCCACAATTCCAAAGGTGGTAAAAGAAGAGCATAAAAGAGAAAGGAATCCCATCGGATATTCCTAGATATGGACCTTGTATTTCAATGGAGCTAAAACAAAAAATGGCTCAGGAGCTAGAATATGCTTGTCATCCCCAAGCAGAAAGAAGATACTCCAGGAATTCCACTTCCAGTTCACCTTTATTATCAACAAAGTAGAGTATGAGGCCTTAGTACATGGCTTGGCCACGTCATGAAAGGAAGGCATAAAACAGTTGAGACTCTTTAGTGACTCAGAGTTGGTAGTAACATAGGTAAGGAACACTGCTACCACAAAAATCCAAGAATGAGGTCCTATCGACATAGGGTGTGGGATCTCATCAAATATTTCAAAGCCTTTAATATCAAGGTTATTCCCCAAGACCAAAATATGGAGGCTAATAGGATGGCCTTAATCGGGTCAAAATTCAACCCAATCTGGGATTTGATAGCAAATGAAAGTACCATAAAAATTGATTATCCGCCCTTCTATACCTGATAACATTGATCTTTGATAGGTTTTAAATAGTGACCAATAGATTATACACTTCCTCCAGTAATCCAACTAGTTTGCAAACCAACTCCAACCCAAGATTGAAGAAGTTTATGAAGATCAGATTATTCAGTTGAAGACAAACAACTTCCGAAAGGATTAATAACACTAGAAATCCTTTTTTATTCTAATGATGCTAGTCCAGATCGAAGGAAGTTTGCAGCGGTAAAGGAGGATCACTTCAAGCTAAAAGTTACTAATTAGAGGAAGCTAAAATTTGGGAGATTAGTCACTCAAAGGGAAAGGGAAAGACTTGTGGATTTATGCCACAAGTACAACAAAGTGATGGCTTAGACATACGATGACCTACATGGTTACAAAAAGGATAACATCCAACACACCATTGACCTCAAAGAAGAAACTAAGCCCATACACCAGAAATAGAGGCTCGTGAACCCAAAAATAGTATCCCTCATGACCGAGGAACTGAGAAAACTCCTAGAGGCCAAAATAAAATCTTCCCTATCAAGCACAAAACATGGGTCTCTAATCTAGTTCTGGTAAGGAAGAAAAATGGTGAAATTCAGATTTGCGTAGATTTCAGAGACCTAAATAGAGTGTCCCTAAAAGATCACTACCCTTTACCCTCCATGGAACATATATTATAAATAATTGCAGGCTCAAAAAATTTCTCTCTGCTAGATGGTTTTTAAAGCTATAACCAGATATGGCTCGCGGAAGGGGACCAACATAAGACCACTTTCACGAAAAAATGGGGAACCTTCGCATACGCAAAAATTCCATTTGGACTCACAAATGCTGGAGATACCTTTCAAAGAGCCATGGACTTCATTTTTGGAGCATTGATCAATAAGGTAATTCTTATATACCTAGATGATCTCACGGTGTTTACCAAGACATCAAAGGGTCATTTTGATGCCTTGGAAGCTGTATTCGAGAAATGCCAAGAATTCAGGATCTATCTAAACCCAAGGAAATGTGTTTTCGGAGTACCCCAGGGAAAAATCCTGGGACACATTGTTTCAAAGGAAGGAATCTCTATTGATCCAGAAAGGGTTGAAGCCATTATGGGACTACCCTTACCAGTCAATAAGAAAGCGGTCCAATCTTTCTTAGGAAAGATCAATTTTGTCAGCAAGTTCATTTCAGACTTTTCCAGAATGATTTGCTCGATCACACTAATGCTCAAGAAGGACCTTAACTTCAAATGGACCACTGAAGGTCGTCAGGCCTTTGAGGTAATTAAAGGGGCTATCGCATCTGCCCCGATACTACACAACCCCGACTTCTCAAAGGATTTCATCATGTATGTATATGATGGTAAACATAGTGTAGCATCTATGCTAACACAGAAGGGAGAGTCTCAAGGAGAATAACATTCATCACCTTCTTCTCAAAAACTCTCCATGACTATGAAACGAGGTATAACTTTGTAGAAAGACAAGCTTATGCTATAGTTAAGGGTCTGAAGAAATTCAGGCACCTTGTCACTCATAGTAGAATCTAGGTTATGGTGGCACACTCTAGCATCAAAGAATATATAATAGAGGGTGAGATAACAGATAAAAGAGCTAACTGGATCACTAAGATCCTCGAATACGACATTGAGGTAAAACCTACAAAGCTAGTACGGGGAAGGGGCCTATGTCAATATCTAACACAAGACCCCATGTCCCCGACTAACGACAATCTTGAAGAGATACTCTATATCCAAGAAAGTGAATCAGGTAGCTGGTTCTTGGATAGGATCTGCTTCATGCAGACAATGAAATACCCAAGCCATCTTCCCCTAAAAAAGAGGAGGTACTATAGGTAATAGGGATCCAATTTTACCATGATTGGTGATTTCCTTTTCAAAAGGAACTTTAATGGAATCCTGCTAAGGTGCTTGGAGAATGAAGAAGTTGAAAGGGTATTACACGAGTTGCACCAGGGGATCTCGGGAGGCCATTTTTCTACCCAAACCACAACTATAAAAATCATGCAAGTAGGGTACTTTTGGCCAAGGCTGTTCGTTGACTATCAAGAAGAAACAAACAGATGCAAGGTTTGTCAAGTTTATATGGGTTTTCACAGGAATGCGGCATTACCTCTTAACCCCATCCTAATTGAGGAACCATTTGCACAATGGGGTCTAGACTTCATCGGTATGGTCAACCCAACTTCGAGCACCAGGCACAAATGGATCCTCACCGCAACCAATTACTT
This sequence comes from Taxus chinensis, assembly GCA_019776745.2. NCBI lineage: Eukaryota > Viridiplantae > Streptophyta > Pinopsida > Cupressales > Taxaceae > Taxus > Taxus chinensis. Next base: position 284,923,691 of record CM034151.1, on the reverse strand, counting down.
CACCCGATGGGTGGAGGCAGTTCCACTGAAAGAGGCCACCGAGAATGTGATCCTAGGACTCCTATAGGATATCACTACCAACTTTGGACCCCCACAATATTATATCAGATAATGCTACGGCCTTTTTGGGGGCCAAAGTATCTGACTTTGACGTAAAGCATGGGATCTATCTGAAAACATCCTCTAATTATTACCCACAAGGAAATGGTCTGGTAGAGTCCACTAACAAAAACCTGATCAGGCTCATAAAAAGAATGGGAAATGAGCATAAGAGGCTATGACATGAACATATCAAAAAAACCTTATGGGCTGATCGAATCACACCTAAACAGATCCTGAAAGCCTCACCATATGAGATAGTCTATGGGAAAAGTGTTGTGATGCCAATTTCCCTAGAAATCCTTGTGTTACAACTATTAAAACAAATTGAGATAGAGGAAAATGGGGCAATGCAAGTGAGACTCACTGAGCTAGTAGAGCTCCAAGAGAAACGAGAGGCCGCTCATGAAGCCATGATTAGCTGCCAACAGGTGGTGAAAATTTGGTTCAATCTAAAGATGTCGGAACCAGAATTCCAAGTTGGTACTACGGTTTTGAAATGGGATGCAAGGGCTGCCAAGCCTGGAAATCATGGAAAGTTCGACCCCTTATGGACAGGACCTTCAAAATCAGCTCATGCAAGCAACACAATGCTTTCAAACTTGAAACCATGGAAGGTGACCCCTTGGTGATTCCAGTAAATGGGATTCACTTAAAACCTTTCCTTTGAGTCTCTTCATTTTAAATATTGTATCATATGTATAGTTTTGCTTTTCCTCGTTCTTTTGGTCTGGTTGTTTTTGTCCCTTTCATAAGTGTCTCAGACATGTGTCCCTCGCAGATCACCCTTGCCTCTTTTGAAGTTTTAGAGGGAGTGCATCTTCCTAATTTTCCCTGAAATTAATGATCCAACATCTTCCTAAGATATTTGGGGAAAAAAGATTGAGAATTGACATAGAATCTCTCAGAAAACGTAAAGTTCGACTCTTAGAGTCATTAATTAAAAATGGTCGTTATGTGATGTGACTCTATGTAGGCGCAAACCATTACTCTAAAAGTTAATGTAGTTATTTAATATTGGTGGGAGTGTCCAACAAATTCATTTCAAATGCAAGAGTTTTCCAACCAGTCTCCGAGTTTCGAAAAAAAATAATCAAAGCCTTCTCCTAGTCCTGAAAACTACCATGGTGACTCCTAGCTCTGCACCACAAGAAAAGTCTTATACAGGGCAACCCATGCCCCCATGCCCTCTTCAACCAAGGTTGAGGTTCCTTGATGGGGGGTCTCGGTCTAGTGACCCTTCCATGGTTTCTGACTTTTCTGATGATGTCTTTGACCCTGTTCTCAACAAGAAGCCCAAAGCTCTGAGAGAGGCAACCTAAATCAGGTTTCTTAACCTGGGAAATTCTAGGCTTTTGGCTCAAGAATCTGGAGCATGACACTTTCTCAATATATGGTGCCTCTCGTGCACCTATACCTAGAGCTCATACAGATGTGCACGAGTTGTTTCAACTCTGACACCAATGTCATCTAGGGCAGGAACATAAAGGTGGTAATCACACCTCAAGCTATCAGGGACATGATGGCTCTAGTCTACAACCCAGTGGCCAGTTTCTATGATATGGCCAAGCTCCAAAGCTTCTGGGCTCAATGCCAGAATAAATCTTCATTTCTCAATAGGGAGTTACAACAGACAGATTCAGGTGGTTCGGGAACCACAGGATTCCCCATTCCTCTGAAGTCACTTATGGTGGATTCTCAGGATGCCTGCTCCATGCTAACATTCATTTTTGGCCAAGATTCAGACAGGAATGTCCAGGATTGGTAGATGGTGGCCCTATTCAGAATGAGGTCCGTGAAGAAAGAACAAGCATACTGCTTTGACTTTGCCGAAGTCATTTGGACTCTATTTGCGAGTAGCTAGCCATGTTTCCAGTAAACTCCACCTTCAAGCATTCCTCGTATTTGTTCCACCTTATTTTGTATCAGAATACCTAGTACCTCAGTCAGTACATGACCCTAGCACTATGGGATGCAGAGGTTGACCCCCAAAACATCATTCCAATGTCCACTTGGACTCATGTACTGTCTCGCTCATCGAACGTATATGAATTTTTTAACTCTTTTGTGGAGCCCCTCCTGCTCGAATTTGACCTGGAAGGGGTCAACAACAGAATGAATAGCTCTATCCAGTCCATCCTTGTAGATCCCCTACACCCTTGTGATTATTTTTTTGGGGTAGGGCATTCGATGATTCGACTGCATGGTTTTTGGGATGAATCCTTTATGCTCTCGAGGGTCCTCACAACATGGGTGGTGGGTCTTGAGATAGCTAGGTAGCTGGTACTCCTGGATATTGAATTCAGCTCCGGTAAAAAAAAGAAGGCACTTTTTGACCTCCCCTTGAGCAAGGGAGGAATTACTGTGATTAAAAGAAAGGTGGAGCATATGCCTCACACAAAATTTGGCTTCCTACGGCTTTGCCCTAATTTAAGACTCGCGAAGGTATGACCTGAATGGGATGATGGCTGCGAATTTAGTTTGAAACAAGGTTCTGGACTCTTGTAAGCACGAGTCCAGGGGATTTTTTGAAGAAAGGTGGTCCCCTCTAGCAGATTCACCCAACATATTTTTCGAGCTCAACGACATTCCAATTCCAGACTAGGAGTCATTCCACTCAGTTAAACACAGGTATGATCCCACCCTCACCATGAAAAAAGGAATCAGAGCGGCCCTGCGTAAGAAAGACTAGAGTGTAGAAAAAATTGAAGCCTATTGGAAGTATAGGCAGGAGATCAGAAAAACCACCCTCAATTTTGAGGGCGTATCCAGTGATGAGAAATGGGAGGAGTTTTGGGATGTAGACCATGGATCCAGATGCAGAGTGAGGACACAGTGACAATCACCTCAGAGCGGCCTGAGAGATCACCGTAGAGTCCTCTGGGCCCTCCCAATAACCATTTCTAGTACTGCACCCCACCCTCCATTTCTCAGCAAGGTCCTTCGGTTCAAGCACCCACGCCACAACTCGCATCAGTTCCCTAGGGTGGGGAACATGTGGAGGAATCGATGCCAAGCCCCCCGCACAAAAAGTTAAAGTCGTTCATGACCCCTATGTCTCCTCCCCCTCTACCTCCTCCTGGGGCTCCCTTTCAATCCCCTCCTCCACCACTTTTTCCCCCTTCAAGGGGTATCCCCTTATTAGTAACCCCATCTCAGAATATCCCTCTACCTGGAGCCCCTCTTTTACCTCAACTTCCCTCCACCATCCCAAATTTCTCCCCCCACATGGTGACAAGCCCTTCTTCAGCTCTGGTAACTTCACTACCTCAACCACAAGTTACAATTCCATATGGTCTATCACCCTGGTTCCCATTCGCATGTGGGGTTGTCCCTTCTCCCTCAGAGTTTTTGAGTCAAGCTAAAACCGCCAAGGCAGCCCGAGATAGCAGAAGGGTGAAGTAAAAGAAGAAGGAAATGTCGGCAGGAGCAATGAATAAAATGCGGTCATTATATGACCATCAAAAGATCTCCTTGACCATCACGTGGTTAGTCCCCCAAGTATCCAAACCCATAGAATAGATGCAACCCAATGACTATTCTATCAGCGTTGTCACGGTCAACCTCTCAGAGTTCCGGCCTCAGGATAAGGTCGAGTTAATGAACAGAACTGTGGCCATAATCACGATAGACTACCTTAAGCTCAACAACTAGATGGAAAAGGCACAATATAGCATCCATGGCAGAAGCCACCGTGGCCAACCAAAAAGCTGAGATTAAGTGCAAAGGAAAGGAGATCGAACAACTCTGCAAGGAATTGAAGGAAGCTCCATCAAAAGAATTCCTTGTGGATTCTCAGGTGGAAGATAAAACTATAGAGGCTAAACTTGCCATTCAATTTGATAGCCTCAGCCAATTCTCTCTCACATGAGAAAGGATCCCTCCAACATGAGGTTGATTCAAGAAAGGTAGAGGTGGCTACAATCTAGGAAAATTTACGTGTGCATTGAGGTAGAAAAGGGAAGCCTCTAGACAAGGTTGAAATCATCTGAGGACGTAGTCAAGGACTTGACCCATAAATTGAGCCAACAACCCCAGAAAGGGGGAATTATAACATTAGTGCAGGAGTTATATGCCTCTTGTTGTGACCGAATTTCCACCATGGCAATGAATCTTACCCCTGCACTTGGATTTATATCTGATGCACATGGGTTATGCTCAAATGTGGAGACCACAACCTCTAGTAGCTCTATATCTGCCAAGGTCCCTGAATATTTACTATTGATTCAGAAACTTTACGATTCTTCCGACTCTGCCCTATAAGGGGAAGCAATCACAGACAGGCGGATGATTGTTGTGAAGATCAATAAGATCCTAAGTTGCAACAAAGCATGCATCAAATACCAAAATCTCTTGATCCAGTTCCAATAGGGGATCAAAGAGAGGAAGTAGAGCATCAACGAATTGGTCCAGTTAGGCTTCCCCTCCCCCTTCCCCAATGACTATATAGTCCTATCAAAGGACTAAATTCAACAACTCTTGATCGTCAAACGATAAGACAAGACTGTCTTTCAGTATTTAAAAGAGAGCTCCAGTGTCACCGAGGTGGAAGTCATCCTGAACACAAAAGTGTAGTTTGAGTTCCACTTGCACGCAGTAGTCTAGAGTCTCTAAACTTTTTCCCATAAGGGTATAATCAAGTTGGATCAAGCGTTCCAGGCCTCAAAGCGAAGAATCTACCCAATAGATGAAGAATGGCTCAAATATCAGACTGCTTTATAACATCTCTAAGTGGCATTTCGTAAGCCACATTTTTAATTTTGAGGCCGAGAGGATTTTCGAATCCTTCCATGACTGGCACGGACTCCCTTGGTGAGTCACCATAACTATAGAGTTATTTTTGTATAAGACTCTTTTATCAACCACCATATTTTATCACACGGGCCCTAGTTCTTTTTGTTCATTTGAGCCTAAATTCAACTAAGTATGAAGCTGAAAATGAAATATGTCCACGTGTGTCCCTTTAGCACACTCATGGCATGAAGCAAAGAAAGAGTATTCTCAAACTTGCGTCGTATTGCCCACTTGTCTCAGGCTCGATAAATTTTTCCCAAGCCGGTTGAAAAATCAAGGATATAGTATAAATGCATAGGGTCTCCACGTGTCGTATGAGCACAATTTCAGATAAAGAGAAAGAAGGAATGCCCTCAAACAAGCGTGCACCATCCACACATCACTTAGGTGTAGTTTTGAAGACAAATCCCTAGAAAACACTCTCAAACATGCGCGTGACCTCCATGTGGCAGAGATGAAATCATCACCAACCGGAGGAGCGCAAGTTAGAGGAATTAAAGGCAATTGTAAATATCACCGACATGCAGTTGAGATCTTGCCCAAAAAAGAAAGATCTTGTACAAAAATTGAATGATGTTGGTGGAAAATATGATTCCATACATTGAAGCGAGAGCCAAAAGGATCTATAAAGGAATGTCTTGATCCAGAACCAAAAAAGGAGGGAGGAAAAAATAAAAACAGACTAGAGAAGCGGAAAGGGATTCTAGGCTTATTTATTATATTTGCTAGCCTTAGCAAGGCTCTATTGTAGAAGAAAGTTATAATTTGTGTCGTATCGGCCTTATGTATTATTTTTTCTATGAATAAAGAGTTTTTTGTTCTATGCATTTTAGCTTTCAATGTTCTATGTCTTTCATCCTTTACTGTTCAGTAGTTTTAGATAATCTTGAAGATCTACTATGTTATATGCCCTTGGGTTTTCTATATGCATCTATCATCTACATATTATTATTTTTTGCACCTTATTTGCCTCTGATAATCCAATATCCTTCTAAAAAATAGTAGACCATGCTAAAAACTCTTCGGTTATTTCAAGAAGTTTCCCAGGATCTATCTCTGTGTCTTTTAAGATCTGTTTCAATGTATCACCTTAGTTAGGTTTGCACTTCATTTTATTTTTCCTCTAACCTTACCTTACACCATAGAGAAGATCTAACTTCTTTAAAATTTGTAGGTTATCTTAGGGAAGACATCCCACTTCCCTAAGGTATCCCACGACTCTTATAGTTCATCCGCAAAGATAATCGTCAACAATACACTATATCTATTTGAGTAGGTGAAATAAATATCTTTCTTACAAAATAGACCAAAATATACTTCTTTTGGTCATGACTTTGTCTGCTTATGCCTTACTCTGTTCTTATCCTTCTTTGATTCGCAGCTCTAGGTAGGCTTATGCGGCTTTGTCCTATGTTTGGTGGCTTGTTTTGTTTACCGCGGGTCTCTTTAGTCTTTGGCGGTTTTCCTTCTTTGTCTGTGACTTCTTCCTTATTCTTCATGTGTTTTTCCTGACTTTATAGATTATTCCAAAACTTGATGAAGAACCCTATCGACAAGTGTGATCAGAGGCAGAGATGTAAAGATAAAAGGGATCTTCCTCATGCGGTGTTGTCAGCACAAGTGGTGATAAAAGATACAACATAATACCATCAAAGTTCTTTTGATAATCGTCATCATAATTGAATTTGATATATTTATGAAGAAAATGATGAAAAGGTTGACAACGATAAGAGAGTTGTGAGATGAAATGATAAAAAATATTAGAGACGTCCTTCAAGACTACGAATCTATTTTAGATTAGAAGGAGGAGGCATATCAAGGATGGCCTTGATTTTGGTGGGGTTAACCTCAATACTCCTAATAGAGATGATGAAGCCAAATATTTTTCCATTTAAAACTCTGAACACACACTTAGTGGGATTAAGACAGAGGAAGAATTAAATAAGACGTGCAAAGAGGATTTCAAGAACGGATAGATGACCCTGTCGATGTTTAAATTTACCCAAGAGGTCATCGACATAGCCCTCTACAGTTTTATGGATAAGGTCATGGAAGATGTAGGTCATGACACGTTGATAGGTGGCCCCCACATTTTTCAAACCAAAGGGATTGACACAATAACAAAACGCCCCCCAAGGAGTGATGAAATAAGTCTTATGTTAGTCTTCTTGAGTAATAAGGATCTAATTATAGCAAGAAAAACAATACATAAGAGAGAACATCTCATGACCTGTGGTGAGGTCAATGAGATGATCAATATTAGGAAGGGGGAAGTTATCCTTAGGGAAAGCAAGATTTCAATCTTAAAAATATTTACAGATGTGGATCTTTCCAGAGGCTTTGGCCACGAGCACGATATTGGAAACCCATTACAGATATTCAATAGGTATGATGAAGTTAGCTGAGAGGAGGCATTGCAATTCCTCTTTGACAAGGAGGGAAACTTGACGATGCATGTGGCAAAGCTTCTACTTAACCATCTTAGAGTTGGGGATAGTAACGATGTTTTAGATGATGATCGAAGGATCAAGGCCCAACATGTCAACATAGGACCATGCAAAGGCTTGGCTATACTTAGATAGGAAGGAGGTGAAGTCCTCGAGTTCTTATGGATGAAGGGGTTGGCCAACCTTGAGGATGTGGGGCTCTTGTGGAGTCCCTATATTGATGTCAATGGTGGATTCGTTGAGAAGATTTGATGTGTCAGGAGGTAAGGACTTATGAAGATATGAATCCTCCGCACCATATAGGAAAAAATGGAATCATCGTTGGTGCATTGAAGAATTTCAATGGGAGGGGAATATTCTTCTACCACATTTGGGAATTGAAGAGGAAAGGACCTAGTTTCACTTCCACATTGATAAGTGACCGGTCCCAACGTGATCGTGGAGATTAAAAAAAGAGCTAGAATATATGGACATGGTATATTTTGTATCCATAGGATCATTGGATGGAGACGAAATGGATGAGGGGTCGATGTTCATAGGAGATAGGAATGAAGAAAGTGCAAGAGTGTCAGTGGTTTGTTCTATGAAACCCATTCCAAAATTATCATTGGGGTTTATTAGATTGATAGATGATAATATCATTCATACCTTGCTTGTAATGCCTCATACTAAATCCTTTCCATACGCAATGATGGAGGTAAGTGTGGGTGAAGGATTTATTATAGAGGAAATAAAATCCATTGGTGTATGGTTTGGTGTGAGGTTGAGTGTCGATGTGAGAGGAAGGGAAATTTATTCCACCATAGATGAGATTGGTTCGAAGATGAGGTGGACCGAAAGAAATAATAACCCCAACATTTGGTTAGTACATAGGGGCTTTGTTTGGCCTACCAAGTTTATTAGGTGTGGGAAGGGCATTGAGAGCGAGAAGTCAATACTCCCCCAGTGAAACATGATGCATCACATTATCAATAGAATCATAATTTGGTTGATAAGTCATGTGGCATGATTTAAATGGAGGAATTTATGTGGAGAGTGTTAGGATCTTCCTCTCATGTTCATATTTGATGCAGTAAAGGATATTGGAATGGACACAACACATGGTGTAGATGCATGGTCATCCAAGTAAGATATTATACTGAAAATCCCCCTCAACGATGAAAAATATCTCATAGAGGAGTCTTTCACCAACGTGGATGGGAACGATAACTATGCCTAAAGTGGGGCTAACAACATTGTTAAAGACACAAAGGACCATGGGTGATTGAGTGAAAATGGAGTTGGAAATCTTGAGTTGATCAAATGTATGAGATGATATGATATTGGTGATTGCCTCATTGTCTATCATTAAACATCAGATGAATGTATCCTTGATGCAAACAATGATGAAAAGAGGGAGATCATGATCTTTGGGTGAGATATTGGGAATTTCAAAGTCTTCAAAGAGATGGCGATAGAAGTTGTGAGTTCCCCAACAAGGGTCGTGAAAGGTTGAGTCTCATCACTAGTAATAGGGATACATTGTAAAACTTCAATGAGATATTGTCTATGATTAGGGAAGATTTAGATGAGCTCATATCATGACATCTTAACATGAGCCTAATGGAGCTGATTGATAATACTTTGTTTGATGAAAGTAGGTTATTGGGTATGTAAGGCAACTAAGATGGATACCTTGGCTTTTAGAGAAGAGGAAAGAGTGGGATCGCTAGATGGAGTGGTGATAAAAACTTTGGGTTTAGGTTGAGTAAGTGGTTGAGAATCATGATGGTGAGAGCTCATGGCAATACGAATGACATCAATAAATAGAGGGGGACCTACTTTGGAAGTAGTGCTTGGCGGGGGGATTGTGATGGAGGTTTTAAATGAAGAAGAGGATTTAGAATTTTTAGAAGTCGTAGACTTGATGAGAGGATTGTGATCAGATGTGGAGGGGGGAGGGTGCTATTCTTCATTGAGAAGGTCACCTTCTTCTATGAGATTATGGATTTATCAAGTATGTTGAATAAATAGATTCCTAATACTAATTGTAATGTAGCAGTAAAATGAATGTGTAATAAGAATACATCTGACCAAAGTAAATTAAGCTAGAAGAATATGAAACCCTGGTTGTAAATAATGGATACGAATACTTAGTTGTTTCACAACCAAATATGGACTGTACCGAAGTGCTGACCTGATGAATAGAGAGGGATAATTGTTGCACAGAGACTCAAAAAAATGTGTGAGCTGACGATATGCCTGGACCGGGGCACCTGGAAAGGGGAAGGGGCACCTGAGGGCACCCTAGACCTACTCTGGGCACCTGTGACTACTCAAACCCTAAGAAAACATCCTACACAAGGTTGTGAGATGTTCACTATCATTCACTTCTTGTATATTGTATGTTGCACAATGATCATCTATGTCGTTGATAACCTGAAATGAAAGATTTACTTGTAAAACCCTCAAGAGTGCATCAATTATAAAAAAGAAAAGAATGTGAATGAGGGTTCACATTATCCTTAGCTATCAAACAAGTGATCTTACAAATGAGCACTGCACTACATTTTAGACCCAATATAGCTATAGGCATGTGTGTGTGTAGAATTGTGCCCTAGGTGGCTCTTGTGCGTGTCATACTTGATAGTGAGAAAATAGCTAGATGTAGAAGATGTGTGCATGGAATAGAATGAACTTCCATTCATTTGAAGTGTATGCAGAAGAATGTAGTCCTTTGCCCTATAATGGATATTATAATGGATGTTTGAATGCTCTTGAATATCCTTTGGATGTAACCCTAGGTGGTGATAGCTAATGCTTAGTGTTTGGTCATTTATTATGATCACATAACTTTATATTTATATGATTATTTTACTTAAATTTTGTAATTAACCCTGAAAAGGCCAACTATAGAAAAGATAAGATGCTCAAACAACTAGAAAGGACCCAAAATATGTGAACAAAGTATGAAGAGGTCAGGGGTGCCTAGAGGGGCTGGGGGCACCTAACGTTGGTGCCCTGGTTGGGTGCTAGTGTCCAGGATGAGAAATGTCAAGGTGTGAAAAGAATGACTGAGTTAGAAAGAGTGTAAGACCAAAAGTGACGACAAAAAGAAATCAAATATGGCCAAATACATGGGTTCATTATTGTTTTTTCTTACTTTGGAATCATATGAATAGTTGTATACAACCAGGACTAGATAATTACCCAAAGTACGTTATTTTGTGTCTACATGGATGAGGGTTTGAAGGGCCCTACAATGTTCAGTATCATGTCTAGCGACACGATGATAAGAATAGAACATTAGGGTCAAACCATATGGGTTTTTGTCTATGCGGATCGAAAGATTTGATGGGGGGAAGCATGATTGCAGATGCTTGAACAATACGTTGAAGGAATTTTGAATAACAACTGATGGAATTTTTTGATGAGGGGGTTGTATGGATTGGATTTGGGATCAGTGGATGATGGTAAGAGGGATGTTTTGCTTTTATGAGGATTTGTGGGCACATTTTATTCTGATTTGGTCTTGGGAGAAGAGGAGAGGGATGGGTGTGATTCTTATTTAGATTTAGGAGGAAGAACATGCAGCTTTAATTTTGATTGATTGATGATAGGGGACGTAGATGAAGGGGATGAACCTAAAATAGATGGAGGTACTCCTAGGATTGATGATGAAACATTAGATTGCTTAAAGTGATGTGGCTTATGAGGAGGTAGGTCCAAATTTTTATGTGGATGAGTGAGATATTTCTGAGTAGGAACATCAAGGCTTCTGGATTTTTGTTATAAAGGTTTTCCCTTGGCGGGAATGATGATGATCTCTACAGGGGGATGGTGTTGAACCCTAATACATTTTTCTTTTCATTGATGGCAGGTGACATTGATGGCAAAGGTGTGATTGGTGAAGTGAGGATCAGTTAGGGGCATGAAGGTTTATTGGTAGTGCCTTCTCAATGGTGGTTGGTGTTCGCATAATGGTCTCATGATGTCTTCTTGAACATTCAGGATGATCTCATGGTGTTATAATATTTATTAGTGAGGTAGGTGCCCTTAGAGGTATGGAGAATCCTGGTGTGTTTTTCTCAGGTTTGAAATGGTGTTTCAGGAATGTGCAAGAGATTTTAGGGTGATCATCAGGTCATGTGTGATAAGTCACAGTTGGAACTAGCCCAAGTAGGCCTAGTTCTAGAGTATGAGATCAAAGTAGGACATGAAAAGCCTATGTAAACATGATAGGGACATAGGAACATTTCCTGGAGAATTTATGAGCAACTACAGGGTATACTTCAACTCTTGGAGGCAAATTTATGATTTCTACTAGAATTTCCCTTGAGAACTAGCCATGGAAGCTTATACAAATGAGATCGGCATGCACCATACATGCTCGTTTATGAGAAATCAAGCCATGGAGTATGTGAAAGGAGGTGGTTTAGTTCTATGGGTCAAGTTTCATCAAATTTTTAAGAGGATCATTGAAGATATTCAAGTTTTACCAAAACCAGGTAAGGTGAGAAGGGCTAAAATAGTAACCTGTCTTCTTAGCACTCAAAACAAATTAACAAGCCTTCTTTAGATAAATCATAAGATCATTTTTTGAATATCCTTCCAATACTAAACTTTTACAAAAAAATTAAGGTTAAATGGTTAAGGAACAAAAAAAACCTATTAAGAACAATCTCTAAAAGTCTAACTCAGTCAACTTAGGATAGTCATAATGGATTGTGCTTTGAGTATGAAAAGTAGACTTTTCTCTATCAAATCCATTCAAGATAATACTGAGCATTTATAACACCTTCTTAGTGAAGTCCAGATGAAATGACTAGTTATGTATGCGAAGATTTGATGAGAAATATTCGCCCAAATCAATAATCCTATGTAGGGACTTAAGAACCAATTTACATAGTCCTACAAATGTTTGTTTTCATGTATATTTTCCTTGAAGTGGTGGTTGTTTCAATTTGTCAAGAGACATAAATAAGGAATCCCACTTAGAACACTTCTTTAGAATCCTGAGACAAGTAAAACATCTCTTTTTTGAAAACAGGGTCTGGTTCACATGACAGTTTAAAAACACAGTGATAGTGGTCTAAACCATGCAGTTTTCTTATCTTTTCTTGCAAAGGAAGACTTAAACTTGCATTAGGAAGCTTTAGTGAAGTCAATGTACACCTGCATAGGCATGAAAATGGAGAATAAATTAGTTAAAGGCTTTAAATATACGCTTAGGGTTTAAATCCTAAAATCCTGACGGAGCCTATCTTTAATACCATGCAAGGTTGACCTCATAATTATGGAGTGAAGATTTTTATAGACTTAGTAAGTTTAATATCATCTTCACCATTATTGAAATGTGTCATTGGAGACATAAGTGATAGGCATACATAATAACTCTTCTCAAGTTTGGAAGTTGCTCCCTATACGTGCTAAATTTCTATGTGTTATGTCTAGTACATGGTTCATGAAGAAGTCTAGTAGTGCATTGGTTCCTTGTTAGTTGTAGATGGCCTAAAGAACACAAATATTCTTCTCAAGCTGAGAAATATTCTAAAGACTAGTTCATTGTTTCTTATCAAGATGATTCAATATTGTGAACTGAATGTATCATGTCTATACATACATAATATGGTAAATATGAGTTTCAAGCTATAATGAAATGGAATCCAAGTCTTTCGTGATGTGAATAAAAATTGTATCCTAAGTTCACTTGAAGATTTTTCAAAGTCTAACTTCAAACACTCCTTCAAACAACTTGATCAGGATTGTATCTTTCATCTAAAGCATATAGTGTCATATGAGCTTAAATAATGTTGAATATTACATTGCTAATGATGAACAATATGATAAGGTTATAAATCATCTCAAGAGCATGTTGTAACGTATAAGCATGCTAATGACATCTAGGTTGAATCCCTTAATGTGCCAAAAATGAATTCACTCACCACGTATGTTAGAGAAAAGTTGTCAGTTGTAAAGAGGACAATCTACAGGGGTCAGACATTTGTTCTTAGTTGTCAAATGAGTTTGAGGATCTCATTGCACATTAGTTAAACTAAGCGAATCTAAACAGACCTAATAAGTTAGTACTGGTAACTGAAATTGGTCATATGTTATAATGATTCCTTGAGGCATTTTTTTGTTTTATTAAGGTCTTCTCATCTCCTTGTATGTATGGAAAAGTGAGGAACTTGAAGATTCTTGGAAATTGAAGGTAAAAGTTCATGTTATTAAGTCTTTGTGTATATAAAAATCTTATTCTTGGCATGTATGTAGTTGTTGAAGCTTCAGAGAGATTGTTGATGTATGTTGAAGATATATGAGCGTATTGTAGAGATAGGTGTTGTTTAGGGTGAAGAGTGTGAGATGAAATTGGCATAGAGAGCCATAAGAGTATGAGAGGATGGTTCACATAAAGAAGATAACATGGTTTAGTGTCAGTAGATAAGTTCCTTGAGAGGAGAGTGAAGATGAACAAGTTTTTGAAACATTAAAGAATTGTTGATGAATGCAAGTCTGATAATGAAACAAGGATCCTAATTGAGTAAAGAGGAATGTGCATAAGAATGAGGTGTTGATGAACATGCTTTGAAGGATCTTGAGAACATGAAACATAGGAGGACCAAGGTGAACAAGAAATGCCCTCATGAGTGAAATATTGCAGCAGGTTGAACACATGAAAAGTAGGTGCTTGTTTGAGTGATTCAATGAGTGAAAGCATGGCATGAAAGTGTGGGTTAAATGAGCCTTGTATAACAGTTCCTTGTAGCTGATTAGGTGATCAGAAGAGAGAAGATTTAGGAGGAGAAATGAGAAGAAGAATGAGTTGATCTAGTGGTCACAATCTATTGTGTGAGACAACAAATTCAAAGTGATCAAAACCTTGTAGAAGTCTAAGTAGCAGCTTAGCAAATGGGGAGTTGAAGCTTCCTTGTAAGTTGAAGCTTACAAAAGGTCAGTAGGTGCTTGACTAAATTTGGGAGTTAAATCTTCCATACAAGTAGAATCTTGCTAAAGATCAAGTAGTTGCCTGGTTAACTTTTGGATTTGTAGCTCCATGTTGAGTTGATGCTCAACAATGAGATCACTGTAATCTTTACAGGAAATTATTTTCCAAGTTAGTTCTTTGATTTTGGTGGTTTTTTATCCCTTGAATGGTTTCCCACATTAAATCATGTCTCTTTGTGTGTACTCTCATGTTTATTGCTTACGAATTTTGATTTGGATTTATGATCACAAATTAAGTGATTTGAATTGTTTGTCATTGTTGAATAAACACTTATTCACCCCCTCTCAGTGTCCTAATTTCCAATAGATGGTCCCTAGAGGTGGAATTGGATTATTTGGGTTAGATTTTGTAGATATGGGGGTTGGACGTGAAGGTGATGTTTAAATAAGAGGTTCAGTAAGATCAAAAAAAATTGTGAGATCTGAAGATTTTGGAGGTGTTGATGTGGGATTTGTTAAAGGTAGGATGAGATGGGAGGATTTTCATGATTATGTGAGGGGGAGAGGTTTGTTTGGAGGGTTCAAATGTTGAAGTGGGAGTGGTTATAACTATATATGTGGTGGTGGGTAATGATATGGAAGTGGATATATATGGAGGGCTATGTGAGGAGGTTATTGTGATAGATGTTGGGGTAGATGTAGATAGGGGAATAGATGTAATCAGTGTGATAAGTATAGAAATGGATAAGGAAGAAGATGTGATAGAGACTGGTGCGAGTGAAATAGTAGATGTAGCTATGATGGATGTTGAGGTAGGTGTGGAAGTAGTCAAGACTGGAGATGGGGGAGGAAAAATAATAATGAACATGGGTGTAGGTGATGATGTCAATTCTTAGTTTAGGGTATAGATCGTGTGGGCATTAGGTGCTTGAAATGTAGGAGGGGTAGTTTTATTATTTAGCGGATGGTTGGAGAAGGGTTTTTTGAAGACATCTAGGGGTTGATTAGGAGGTGTGTTAGGATTATCCAATTGAATGTCACCATAATCTATGAGCCACTATATAAGATATTTAAAGGTGCAATAGTTTTCAATGTCGTGACCGTGAATTCGGTGGTATTGACAATAGTGATCCTCATGATACCATGTGGGTTTAGGTCATGAGTCATGAGATGCCCATCCCTTAGCTTGTCGAAAATAGAACTATAGGATTCCCCGAGAGGGGTATAGTTAGGATTCGATCTAGGAGCTCTTTGTGGAGATTCAGTGTGGGAAGTGGAAGAAGATTTGGCCACAATGGCATTGGATGTGTTGTTTAGATTTTTTACCATGACTAGATGGCTTGGTGAATTCATATTGTGGTTTGTTAGATTGGAGTTTGACATGGCCTTGCTCAAGGGAACGAAGTTCAAGTTTACGCACCATGGTGAATGCCTCCTTGAGAGTTTGGAAGTGTTGGATTTGAAGAGTTGATGAAATATGCTTTGCAGATGACCACTAAAAGAGTTTGATTAGCTCAGATTGTGGAAGGGAGAAGGACAATAGATTGATTATGCCATGCCACTTGGTGAAAAAATCTATGATAGATTCATCATCAGATTGTTGAATTGCGTAGAAGTTTGTAATGGTTATTTTACACACAATGTTAACAGAAAATTCCTCTAAGAATAGTTGCACAAGTTGTGTGAAGGAGAATAGAGAATGTTGGGGAATGTCATTATACCAGTCCAAATCGGGGCCAACCAATGACATAGGGAAAGTACGGTGCATGAGATCTTGGTTGTGAGAAATAAGGAAACAAGCATGTCTAAAGGCACGAAGGTGCTATTATGGATCCTCCTTACTATTAAATTTGGAAAATTTGGTGTTATTAGGTGGATAAGATTGCATTAATGTTGCTAAGAGATGGGGAGGTTAAATTGATTATGTATGGGATGAGTGGGGATGTAAGTATAGGGTGGTTAAGATGTTTGGGTAGATTGATTAAGGAATATGTGGTGAAAAGCACTCTAGAGTGGAGGGGTATGAGTGTGGGTAGACTCCAAAGGATGGGGTTGTGAGGTGATAACATTTACGTGGATTTGGGATGTAGATATAGGGATCGAAGTTTGATCATGTTTTTCAGGTGCCGGAAGAAGTAAATCAAACTCTTACAAAGTTTGGGTAGGGGTGCTAATGGTGTTGGTGGATGAGAAAGTGATGGGAATGGAAAAAATAGGTGTTTTGTAGATGCGGGGAAGAATGGGAGGAATGGGAAGCACCTGTTGAGTGAATTGTAGAGTTTGGGGGATTCTGAGCATGTTTAATTTTTCCTAGGTCCACTCAAAAGTTTTTCTCAAATGTAATCACGACCAATCTATTCTTTTAGCGTGTGCCAATATGCAAGACCACAATAAATGTGGGAATTGAGACCAAAATTCCTCTCCATAGTCTCCAAATACTTCTACCCCAGTTTATTTATATGATTCTTTGAGTCTCTTTGCTTCTCCTTTGACAAACATATTAATTTGATTTCCCACCAATCCTCAATTTCTGTCAATGTTGGTTTCCAATACTCTAGTGGTGAAAATTTTCCGAACATCCGCCTAACAAAAGGGACCTAGGCTCATACACCAAAATGTTGGCCTTAACCCTCAACAACAGTGTGAGTGTTAGGGAAAATAAAATAGATGATGGGATAAGATAGGAAAATGGGGAATTCAAATAAATGGGATTTAAGAGGGAAAAATGAATTTGAATACGAAGAGAGATATGTATGTGCAATATGGTAAAGGGGAGTTAACACGGGGTGAGGGATAATGGATACCAAAATTTTGTGTCTACAATAACTTCAGAATAATAAAACGAAATAGTCTAAATCAAAGAAACCCATATTCCTTCCAAGTAAAGAAGCTTCCCCCCTCGTGATTATAAGCAAACGAAATTCACATTATTAGGGGAGAGTCTTTCAAGCGTCCTATGACAATTGGTAAGTGACAACACCATCACTTACCCCAACAGAAATCCCTTCATTGAAGGGGAGCCCAAACAATCTTGGTATAAATTTGGCGAGTATTGAAATTTTCATTACATTGACAACCATCCTACAAATCAATCTATGAGACTTTTATACTATATTCAAGATCTTATCGATAGCGGAGACATCACGATCGAAGCCCTGTCACCTAATAAAATGCCCAATGCCAATTTAAAGGTGTTTTTGAATCCTTTTCCCAAGCATGATACAAATGGTAAAGCTCTTGAAAAAGGTCAATCTTTGAACAATGTTGACTTTAAGTCAATCATTTCGTTTATCAACGAAGTACCTAATTCCATTGATACAATCAAGTTCCATGCTCATAACTATGCAGTGGTCATGTAATAAAAGAAGCTTTGGGTGCCCACAACGAAGCAACCATCCATTTCCACCATGACTCCAGTGTCCACCAACCCTATGCCTACGAACAACCATAAACCAAGATCTAGTGCTAGACCTTGTACATATGGTGTTTATGACCTTGTAAGACAATTCAAGATAACTGTTGAACATATCTCCCTCATGGAGTTACGAAAAACCATAAACCAACATCTAGTGCTAAAGCTTCTACATCTGGTGCTTATGACCTTATAATATAACTCGAGACGACGCCCGCACATATCTCACACATTTTCACTTAACCCCTTAAAAGGTACCCACCTTCACATATTTGGGTCACCTAAGAGATCATAATGAGGCACCCTTTTGATATATCATTCTTTCAAGCATATTAAGGAAACTCTAGATCTCGATACATCACACATGGTTACCCTAGGTTAATTTTCAAAGCTAGATATCACACACCAACGATTGTTTCCAAATATTAGAATTCCTAATTAGGGTCTTCATTTCCAAACACATTGTAATATACATATTACACACATGATTCGGGTGGGGAACCATATGGGTTTAATGCCTCTTTAAAGTATTGCTACATACATGTGGCAAGTGCCACTCAAATCATAAGTATTAATTACTTTTCAGTCCTCGACCAAAAAATAAGAAGAATCCCTAATAATCTACACACTAATGATCATGTAATTTTAACCACATAAGACAAAGGTCCAGACAAAAGGGAACTCAACTCTAGAAGCGAGGTCTATATTAGAGTCATAAAATACAAATCCATTCATACAATATTATACTCATTTTTACTCCTATCACAAAAGGAAGGAACCCCATGCACGTCGGCCTATCACCCAGTGAAAGTTGAGCACTCACCCAAGGCACGCGCGGGTACCAAGTCTCTCTTTTATGTGAGTTTAGTGGGAAACATCATCTATGATTAGTGTAAGAGTTTCCAAGAGGGAAGTTAAGACATACAAGAACCATAGGGCTCAGAATGGCCTCTAGATCCTTGTAGTCACTTCAGACCGAGTGCTTTAACAGAATCCAGAACATGTATTATGGCAGAAAGAAATATACAAGCATTCATACTCAGCATGAAAGGAAAGAGAACTCATAAGAGAGAAATATGCATTAGAACCATTGATATTCATGTATATATTATAACAGGTAACCTCATTACATTCATTGAACCATTACAGAGTGTCAAAGAGAAGCAAACCATAGTCATGCATTCCACTGGACTTATGTAACTAAGCTACCAAAAGAAAATTTACAACTCCATGCCTAGTACATTCTCTCCCGAGTGCAACTATCCACTAACAGAGTCCTTGCAGTAATTCTGCAGAGCTCCGCCCATGCTGTCTCTCAAACTCACTCTCTCTCTCTCTTACCCACTATATCTCAAAACTCGTATATCTTTTACTCCGTAGGCACTTGTATTTATCACTTTCCTGCACTGCCAACTTGCCTTCCAACACCCTCAGATCCAGTGCCAAGTGTCAAATGTGGTCCTTCATGTGAGCATGCTTCTCCAGGCCTGAGATTTTCCACTTTATCTCATGATGTTCTTCTAGAAGATTCCATCCAAGGCATGCCCCTATCGGGGCCAACCTGTCGCCAGGATGACACCTTATCCATGCGTAACCGGTCATGCTTTTCACGTGTTCTACCCTGGGTGCTCAAATTGGCTAAGTCCCGAACCTCCTTTCACGCATAGCGTGTGCTATGTGCTTCCTTAAACCTTTCTCTTACGTGTTTTTACCTTGCACGCCTTTCCATAACTGGGACCTTGCATGCCTATGTACCTTCATACTTGGCCAATATTCCAGGGGTCCAACATCACCCCACACTATGCCTGTTCTCCGTCCTCAGAAACACTTTACTCAACCAAGATGCATGTTGCCTTAGGGAACCAATGTATAACCTTACACTTTACAAAAGAATAAGGGAATGAAAGAATTGGGGAAAGAATGAAGAATGGGGGGGAGAATTAATTCAACAAGTTAGGAAAATCCTTCCGTAAGTCTGCCTCTAGCTAATTCCACACTTCGACCTCACCTTGTGCCTTCTGACAGAGGTCGCCCACCAGGGTGCGTAATTCATCAAAACTCAAGCCAATTCCCTGGATGCCCAAAGTGTCCATGATCTACTCCATCTCTTTGCCCAGGTCTTTGAGCTTGTCCATCCTCCTAGTAATTTGAGGGTATAGTTCCTTTAGCCGGGCCTTGATCGAACTCCTTAAGGCTTCAATTGCCTCTGATTTTTTCTCTACTTTGGCCAGAACTTTGTCCCTTTCCACCCCATTACCCTTGTTCTTTTCTTAGAACTCCTTTAGCTCTACTTCAAGTGTGGTGACCAAGGAGCTTGCCACCTTATCTTTGTCTACGCATGTATCATACACGACCTCCACAGATTGGGCAGCGACCTTAACCTCTACAAGCACTTGGCTATACTCGACAACAAGTGCTACCACCTTTAATATGTCCTTCTCCTTCAAGTGTGCGGCCACTTCTTCTGCAGACTCCAGGGCCAAAGGTCGTCTCTCCATAGTGAGGATGCACGTTAGATCTTCTATACATTCCAGAAGGGATGAGTACTTCTGTGCAGGTGGCGCTAAGTCTGGGTGTTTTAAAAGGATGGTGCCCTTGATAGACTCCATTTTCTTGTGTACTTCCTACACCTTTATCTTCTCTTCCTTTAACTCGTGCTTGAGCTGTGCACTGATCAACTCTTCCTACTTTAAGCTTTGGGTCTTCTTCGCTAACTCTTCTTCCTTCTTCCCTAGTTTTTCCTCTAGTACTCTTATCCTATCATTACGCACGAAGAGTCTAGCCTCGATCTCAACCACGACCTTGTTGAGTGCGTTGCAGACTTGCTCGTCTGAGAGCTCCTAAGAATTCACTAAGGGATTAGCCCCCTTAGATTCTGGCAATGTTATGAGTACTCCCTGATAGACTTTGAAGTCTGGCCCATCAATGTGGGACTCAAATGCCTAAGAGAGCATCTTCTTTGTTCTATGGTAGGCACCCTAATTTTCAAAAGACCCCATGGATAAAAGCCTTTCAATGGGTACAATGCTTTGGAATCGAGCACGTAGTACCTTCTTCGTGTCATCAATGTAGCCCATTACTTGCCTCTGCTCTCCGTATCAAGAGTCATCCTGCCCAAGCGCTCGCCTTTGGGGAAACTTACTGTTAGAGCAGGACCCCCTCCCCGGCTTTCATGCTCTTTTTCAATATTCTCCTCCTTCCCTTCCTTCAGCACTATGTCCACGCTGCACTCCAACTCTTGGTCTACCAGGGCTTCAAGCATTTTCTTTGCTTCTCTTTCTGCCACCTCAGTGATCTGCTCCATAAAACTTATTGATCCCTACTTTTCCCTGCCAACCTCTTCATTCCTTTCCATGTCTCTGGTGTCTTCCTCATCCTGTGCACCCTTGCGCCGCACGAATATGAACTCCTGCTTCTCATCTCCACTCTCCTCTTCCGAGTCATAGACGTTGAGGACCTGTGGCTCCTGGTCTTTTTCAGGCTCATCTTCCTCGTCGTCATCTTCTTCACTCTCATCCCCTCTTCTGCCCATGTACTTTTCTATGTTGTCGGTCACCTCTGAGTCAGCTTCCTCATCTACCCTCTACTTTTTCCTGAGAGGTGGCTCCTGAACAAGGGATTCAGCCTTATCTTCTCCCTTAGGTGACTCTTCCTTGGTGAGGGGTTTCCTAGGTGCCTCTACTTCTGGTGTCTTTTCCTTCACCAGGGACTTCTTTCTCTGTATGTAAGTGCTTGGCTTGGCACTTGTTGTTGGCATGCTCACTGTCTGAGCAGTCTACACACTTGGTGTTTTATCTTCTGCTCTCCCTCTCTTCTTGGGCGTGGGCTTCTTTCTCTCCATGGGATCCTCATGTATGGAGACTTCATTCTCCAAGTACGCACCCTTTTCAAATTTCAGCCTTATGCGGAGGTACACGCATGCCGTGGATCCTCCTGTAATGGGTAGTGTTATCGGCCTTGTCATCTGGACCTCATGTGACATGTACCTTTCCACGTACGTGTGCTTTCCACTAGGGTAATTCAGCTTCTTTCTCATCTCCCTATGCTCCCGGTCCAGACTACCTAGTTCCATCCTTAACTTCTTTGATTCCTTAAATCTATTCACTCCCTCTTGGAAGTACTGAGCAGTGAACGCGAAGGGAAGCTTGCACCAAGGGCTCCATGATTTGTCTATTAGCTTGAACCTGCCCAAGAAGAAATGTTGATAGACAGTGAATTCGGCTTCCCCTCAGTGGCTGTTGGGAGTTGTTCAGGGATTCTCCACTCTACCCCGAACGTGTTCCTTAGGCACATATACCATTTCTCCAGCTGTGCCTTGTGGGGTGTTGTCATTCTATCACAGGCATACTTCTCGAACCTCTTCGCGGGTGAAGGATCCTCGGTGGGGTACTCCCATACAAACTTTTCTGGTGCATCAGGCACTCCAATCTCTGAAAATACAATGGTGAGCAAGACGTTGCCGAAGAGGATTTTGTCCCCATCCTTCGCACAACTGACAATTTCTTCTGTGATGTATGTAGACAAGTTGTATATGGTGCCTTCTGTAATTTTCCTACAAACATGTAACTAGAGTTTTTTGACCTGGGTCCACCTCTCCTAGCCATTCAGTTTAGTCACCAGATGCATGGCCATTTTCATCACGGGGTCCTTGATGTCTAAAATGTCATAATACCTCGACCCCTTCTTACAGGCATATTTGGTGATGGTCTCTTGAATAGCCTCCTTGTCACCTAGGTCATCTTCCAAGCTATCTCCCTCACATATGAGGCCTGTAAATTGTGAGATAAGCTGGGGAGTAACACGCATCTTGCACCCCGCAAAGTGGAAGTAATCTTCGTGTAACTGCGACATTAACCATTGGTACAGGCACTCTGGTTTTCCAAAATAGGGAAACTCATAGAGTTGCAACAACCATGCCTTCTCTATTTTGACCTTAACATCATCATTGTATATTGGCAAGCCCTCTGGTGTTCATTTACTGGTGGGGTGCACTAATTCCAGTGCCATTTCCTTCTCTATCATGTTTGTTTGGTGA
The DNA here is from genome assembly GCA_019776745.2 of Taxus chinensis. Lineage (NCBI taxonomy): Eukaryota > Viridiplantae > Streptophyta > Pinopsida > Cupressales > Taxaceae > Taxus > Taxus chinensis. The sequence goes on along the minus strand of CM034151.1, from coordinate 284,900,977 downwards.
TTATAATCACTTACAGGTACATTTCTCAGGTGGGATTCCCACTCCTTCCCCATCGTCACCCCATCTAGGTATTGCATCTTTGCATACCAGTCTTCATTTGTGTTTACGTCGAGGTTCTCATTGTTTCACTTTGCCCTTGCCCTTTCCTTTCTTGGGTGTCATTGTTGAGGTATTTTTATTACTCTGTTCTTCCAATTCTTCCAGCCTCCGATCTCAAATCCGTGATATAACTCTCTTGAACACATGCCCTAGTTTGTTGAACCCTAATTGGGACCAAATTAACTCCACAAGACGACGCCTCCTTACAACCCTTTTCACACCCGTGTAACCCCTTCCTTCTAGTTTGTAAACTCAAACTGGCTACTCACGCTTTGATCTTGCAGGTCTTTCTTCGCATGACCGAATATGGAAACCCTAGTTTATAAAACTCGCTCCTTTCTCTATTTCGTAAAGTGAAAATGAAAGAGCCTCGACCCTTTACTTATAGTTTTTCTCTTTTTGAACATTAAATGCTACTTCACCTACCACTGTACTTTGTTCATTTAATGTAATTTTTTCAAGCAAAGCTCGTCCTCGGCACTTTCACTCAGCACCCAACCTTGCGTGAAAACTCCTCCAACCTTCTGGTGCGTAACCAATCTAACATGACAGGAGACTCTTGTGCACACGTAACCCATGCCAAAGGCACTTCTTCTATCCTGATTCTTGCTTTCACCTACCTCATGTTGCTTAAATGCACTTTCTCCTTCTTAGTACGTGGGATCTACAAGTAGCTTTACCCTGGCACCAACCATTCATCTTCCATCTTTCTTCATATACCTCTTTCAACCGGGCCATTCAACAAGGATTTTCAACACAACTTCCTTGGTACCTTAATCATGCACTCCTTCACATTTCTCCACCCCACACTTAAAATGATGCACAATCCTCTGTGCACTCACAAATTCTCAAAAATAGCAATAAGGTTACCGGTGCCCAAGGCACAAAACAAAACAACAACGCGAAAGGGAAACACAAGAAAGGGAAAGCATAAAGGAAACTTCTAAACTAACTAGCAAAACTACCTTATTTACAAACACCAAGAAGACTTATTTATATTAGGGCTTCAGCCTACTCCCATTGAAGTGTCCAGGAAACTTCATCCCATCCAACGTTTATAACTGGCACACGCCTGAACGAAGGATGTACGAGATTGTGTAAGGACCCAACCAATGGACTTTCAACTTCCTAGGATGGCACAGAAACTTAGAATCATATAGTAACACCATCTACCCAACCTCAAACTTCTTGTTTCTAATGTGGCAATCATGCCAAGCCTTTTGCTTTACTTTTTCTGTTGTTTGGCTCCACCTGGCGAGTGATCATTTCTCATCCAGCTTCATTAACTCATCAATCCTTTCTTCCAGTGCTTGTTCATCGTCTAATCCTCCTGCACGTGCTATTCACAGAGAAGGTAACATAAATTCAACCAGAAAAACAACTTCTGTGCCAAACACCAATTGAAATGGTGTGTCTTTGTTCAACCTTTTATACGTTGTCCTGTAAGCCCATAATATTGTCGATACTTTGTCATCCCAATCTTGTCTTTCGACATCATAAATTTTGGTCAGGGTATGACTCAGTATTTTGTTGAATGCTTCCGCGGTTCCATTTGCTTATGGGTGATAGGGCATAGTCTTGTGATGAGCCACCATGAACTCTGATAATAGGATCCTCACGGTCTCATTCAAGAAATGTGTACCCCTATCGCTGTTCAAACTCAACGGGCATCCATATCTTGTGATAATGTTCTCCCATAAGAACCTTGCCACTGTTACTACCGTGCAGTCTTTAGTTGGGGCTGCCTCTGCCCACCTTGTGAGATAATCCATGCAAGTGATGACATAACGTGACCTAGTCCTATGCACTGCTAGTGTAATAGGTCCCACAAATTCTATTGCCCACTTTTCAAAAGGCTCTGACGCTAGGAATAGGGCGCAAAGGCATTTCGTCTCTCCTTCCTGGTTTGCCAATGCACTGACAATGGTCACACACTTTACAATAATATCTACAATATTTGTACAAGGTTTCCCACCACAAACCTGCCATTAATATCTTACGTGCAGTGGCATCACCTGTATAATTCCCACTCACACTTCCTTCGTGTGCTTCGTCCATGATTTCCAGGAACTCAAGCTCTAAGACACACCTGCGCAAAACTTTATCACGTCCCAACTTGTATAAGTCTCCACCAATTAACATGTAGGGCACAGTGCGTATGGCCAACTTATTCTTTTCTGGAGTGTCTTCGTTCCATATGGTGCCACACCTTCCTTTAAAAATATTGCAATCTCTTCCAAATCTAAGGGCACGTTTCGTAATCTAAACAATTGCGCATCTGGAATTGTTTCCTTAATACTCTGCATGTCCTCCCCTAAATTAATTATTGACAAATGATCAGGACCACAATTACTTTTTCCAGGTTTTACTACAATGGTGAATTCAAATTCTTGAAATAACAACACCCATCGACATATGCATCCTTGTAGAACATGCTTGTTCACTAAATACTTTAATGCCATGTGGTCGGTGTAAAACACAAAGGGTGTTGCCAGCAGATACTGTCTAAACTTGAAGAGCACGTAGATCATTGACAATGCCTCACACTCGGTTGTGGTATAGTTTTACTCTTCTGGTGTCAGCTTCCTGCTTGCAAAACATAAAGGATGACTAACAATCCCTTCACCTACCTATGCAAGCACTACTCCAATGGTGGTCCCTGAGGCATCTACATGGACATGGAAGGGCTTGTCCCAAGAGGGAAAATGTAAAATAGGTGCGGTGATAAGCCTATCTTTTAATGTATCAAATGCCCTCTGTTGCGCCTCTTCCCAATGGAAGGCACTTTTATGTCTAAGCAGCTCCTCTAAAGGCACGGCGATCTTGGCATATCCCTTAATGAATTTTTTATCTGTTATAGCCCATATGCCCAAGGAATCCATGCACTGTGCTCTGGCTAGTAGGCTCCCTTAACCCCACAATAACTGCAACCTTAGCAGATCTACCAGCAAGCCTCCTTACATATGATATGCCCCAATAAAGTCCCAAAGGGGCCTATCTAACACACATTTCTTAATGTTGATGGATATCCTTAACTGCCTACACCTCTCAAACATTAACCTCAAATTGTCACAATGGTCCTTAACCAGACCATATACTGTCCAATCATCCAAATAGACCTGAAGAAACTTATGGATGAAGTCCTGGAATGCTTGCACCACTATGCGTTGAAAAATTGAATTGCTGGCGCATTCTTCAACCCAAAGGGCATGACCATATATGCAAAACTTCCCCACTTGGTGGTGAAAGGTTGTCTTCTCCTGGTCCTCCTTTGCAATCCGGACTTCATAGGTATAAGGTACCCTGAAAAATCCATCCATAAAGGAATAGATCTCGTGCCCAGTGAATCCTTCCAAAATTTCTTCAGTGAATGGTGGTCAGAAAGGGATCAATGACACAAAATACAATTCAATTCCTTATAATCCACACAAATCTTAATCTTCCCATCCTTCTTGATGCTGATTACCATCGGGCTTACCCACGTTGATTCTTCTATTGCCTCAATGATCCCAAAAGCTATCATTTTGTCTATCTCCTCCTTAACCTTCACGTGAAAATTGGGATTCATCCGGTAGGGCCTTTTTCTAACCGGGTGTGCACTGTCCTTCAATTTTATATTCATCTCCCCCAAGGAATGGTGAACGCCTTTGAGCTCATGGTACCTGTGCAGGAATAAATCTTCAAATTCACACAACAAATCAATGATCTTATATACTGTCCTTCTCTCGGTCAACAGTAATCTCCAATAACATCTTCCTTAGGTTCTTCTCCTGAATGATAAAAAGATGTTAACTTTCTTTTGTTTTTAAAGGCTAGTCATGGTAGTAGCGTGCACAAGTATTTGCATTGCCCACTACCTCACACATCCCTACATGAATCACTAACATCAAAGCTTTCCGATTCCTCTCCATCAATCACATATACCAACTTTCCCTTCTCCTTTTTCAAACATGCGCGCTCAAGTTGTAACTCTTCCGTTTCCTATACTTCTTCAAAGCACGCCTTCGATCTTGGTTCACCTAGTAATTCCAATAGCCTGTCTTTCGATCAAATATGGCACTATGCCCCATAGGTAAGGTAGCTTGATATCCTGTAAGGCCTTATCAATTGATGGTTTGGTACTTGATACTCAAAGGTTTGAATAAGGTCAGCATACGAGCTCTTGTCAATTCCTTATCTTATAGTATGTCTCCGAATGAATGTACCATGCGCCAACAGCAACCCTTTGTAGTGTAGAATACAACTTGTGCACCCAGAGGGATGGTGAAAAAGTACTTCCGATCCTTCTCTCTAGACCCATTCACACTTCTAGATATGGAAAGAGGCAGACTCCTTCCCATGGTAGTCCTTGATGATGGTGGGCACATTACTCCTAGAAAATGTGATAGAGAGAGCAATTCTCACCTCGCACCACTTTAAAAGGCTCTCCTAATGTGTGGCCCACCATCGAGCTACTGTGCCAAGTAAGACATAACTTAACATTCCCATCTGTTCCTTTCTATCCTTCCACTGAGCTTCCACCTCCTGCAGAAAGATCTCAGGGAAGGCTCCTCCTGAATACTTGGGTAGTTCTTTTCCTCCAAGGTGCCTAACTATGCACGCCTTTGTTACTTTGGTCATTGATCATTTCAATTGACATCCCATCAACTCATAAGTTTCATGCACCTAATTGTCACATGCCAGACTAGTGGTATCACTCACTGACTTAGCATCTTTAAACTGGACAACCCCTTTAGTAGGGTTTACCATCTCAAGGTCTCTAATTGAGGGCACATAAATCCTATCTAAAACTTCCTCCCCCAACAGTTCAATATAGGGTGTTGACTTCCCATTAACTAGGGGCATAATGACCCATTAATCCTTGTTCTCAAAGCTGATGTACCCTTTGTTGAACCGAAGGTCCGCATTGTTCTTGTAACAATAAGGGGTAAAACCAAGTAGTGCTGGGAAATTGTTTGCCTCGGCGAGTAGCAAGACTTTGAAGTCCCTAGTAAACTCAGCTCCCTATATAGTAATAGCTGCATCTTTCAAGACATTGATGGGCATTGCCTTAGTCTTGTTTTCCATATACAACCCATTCGAAGATGGCTGTAATGCAGGTCTTCCCATCTGATGCCATGCATCCAAAGTCATAACATTAACCTTCATGCGCTTGTGTCCAATGAGGATATTGTAAGGAGCCATCCATCTATGAACTTGCATTCAATGTGATATCCTTAGTCATAGTCCTGATGCTATGAGGGGGAAGGTTCACTGCGTGCCAAGACCTATCTCTCGCTTCACAGTTCTCCTCTGGTGCGTGGTACCTTCTCTCTCAACACTAGGATCCTAGCAGAGGGAATAATATTCTCTTGCCTTAGCATTTTATCACACCTCCTTGACCTCATCCAGGTCATCCTTTTACATGTTAGAGTGTGGTACACCTTTTATGTGTTACACTCGGGTTATTTTATTGGCGGTCCCACTCGCTGGTGAGCGGGTTAGGAAAAGTGTTGGGGACTGAAGCCCCCGAAGAAGTATTTTACATGGGTGGTTTCATGTAACCCATGGGTTTATGGCGTAACTGTTATTTTGGCCTCGATTTTTGGGCCCGATGGTTTTTTGGTAAACGTGCATCATTTTGATGACCCACGAGTTTTTTGACCCATAGGTTTATGATACCCATAGTTGTTTTGCCCATGGTTTTGATCACCCACAGGTTTTGTATCAAAACTACTTAAGCAATTGTCTATTTATATAGGTCTTATACATATGATACATAGTACAAGCAAATGTATTGCAGATGTGTTCTTGAATTCAGGTGTGAATTCTGTAGAGTTTGTTGAGCATAGCTCTAAACAGATTTGGGTATTGTATTGAGAGAGTGGAGGCTTGTAATAAAATATGAGCAAGTGATTCTTGGTGGATGTAGCCCAAATTGGGGTGAACCACGTTAAATCTTGTCTCTCTGTGTTGTATTATTTTATTCTACACTTTTATTTCAGATCTATAATATTTTCTGCATATTAGTTTTCTACTGTTGCGATTCTATGTAAGGGATTATTTTGCATATTTTATACTCTTATTTCCTAACAATTGGTATTAGAGCCTGGTTTAGTTTGCTGAAGTGTTGAATCGCAGGGAAAGTTTTTATCTTGAGTGGGAGCTATGGCAGATGATGGAAGATCTAGGGTTGATAAATTCAATGGGTAGAAATTTTAGTCTTTGGAAGATGTAGATGGAAGATTACCTTTATCACAAAGGATCTTTATACTCCGTTGTCTGAGAAGGTGAACAAACTCTCGAGTATGATAGATGCAGAATGGGATTTGTTGGATCGGAAGGCACTTGGGACATGATCCAGACTGGTGTCTTGCATCTTCCGTATTATTTAATATTTCAAAGGAAAAGACTACAAAAGAACTGATGGATGCATTAGGGAAGTTGTATGAAAAAGCCTCTACCTCTAATAAGATATTTTTAATGGAAAAGTTTGTTTTAATATGAAGATGTTTGAGAATAGTTCAGTAGCAGATCATTTAAATGATTTCAATACAGTTGTGAATATGCTAGCTTCGGTTACAATAGAATTTTATGAATAAGTTAGGGCTTTTATTAATTCTATGCTCTTTACCTAAAAGTTGGAATAGCCTGGTAATGGTGGTAAGCAACTCGGTTCTAGACTAACTAGAAGTTGAAGTTTGAGGATGTTGTAGGGGTGATTCTAAGCGAGGAAATGTGAACAAGAAAAGGTCCGGAGGAATCTTTCTGCTTCAGGGAATGCTTTGACAGTGGAAACTAGAGGGAGATAGAAGAATAGAGGAAACCGTTGGAAAATCGAAAGATCGGGCAAGGTCAAAATCCAAGAGCAAGAATTGTATGTTGGAACTGTTGGAAAGTCTGGGGCATCGTAAAGAAGGACTGTTGGGAGCTTCAGGACAAGAAGAAACAATAGGAAGAAAACAAGGAGGAAAATGTGGCAATCAGGTAATGTATGTCAGGATGCTTTGATTCTTTTCTTTGCATAATATTACTGAATCTTGGGTTTTAGATTTAGGGGGCTTCTTTTCATTCTACTCCACATAGGCATTATTTTGTTGATTATGTTCAAGGGGATTTTGGGCATGTTTTTCTTGGTGATGATGAGCCTTGCAGTATAGTTGGAAAAGGTTCTCGTTCAGGTTAAGATGTAGAATGAGAATACATGGCTATTGAAGGAGGTCAGACATGTGCCTACATTAAGGATGAAATTTGATATCTGCGGGGTAATTCGAAAGTGATGGTTTATACTGTGATATTTACAGATGAACTCTTAGAAGGTTACCAAGTGTGCTCTTGTGGTGGAAAGAGGTAAGAAGGGTTGGAACCTTGTATTTATCCACTAATTGGTACTAATAATTGTAATCTTGTGGCTTCAGATGCTGAATAAAACATTTATGGCACTATAGGCTCGGTCATATGAGCCATAAGGGCATGAACATCATAAAAGAAGAATTTACCTGCATATACAGAAATAGGTTTGGATTTCTATGAGAACTACATAATATGGGAAACAGAAGCGAGTAAGGTTTCTCAAGGTTGGACCTATGAAGAAAAAGAGTAAGTTAGAGCTGGTACATTCCGATGTGTTGGGGCCAACTCAGGTATCATCTTTTGGGAGGTTCAAGTTATTATGTTAATTTTATTGATGATGCAAACAAGGAAAGTTTGGCGTTTGTTGTATTAGAAACAAATCTGATGTATTTTATATTTTTGTTAAATGGAAAGCCTTGATAGAGAATAAAACAGGTCTTAAGTTAAAATCGTCTCAGGTCAGATAAATGGAGGGGGAGTATTGCAGCAATGAATTTGATGATTATTGTTCTAAGAATGCGAATCCATAGGCAAAAAGACGAGTTCCAGGAACCCCGCAGCAGAATGGTGGTGTCAGAAAGGATGAACAGAACAATAATGAGAATGTGTTAGGAGCATGAGGATACATGCAGGACTGCCTCTTTATTTTTGGGCAGAAGTGGGTAAGCACAACTGTTGTATTTAATAAATAGAGGACCATCAAGTGCCTTGGATGGAGGCATACCTGAGGAGGCTTTGTACGGTAAGAAAGTTCAATTACTCATTTTTTAGAGTCTCTGGATTGTGTGGTGTTTGTTCATATTGACAAGGATGATAGGACCAAACTAGAGGCTAAATCAGAAAAATGCACTTTTATTGGTTATGGTGGGTGATGACTTTGGATATAAATGTTGGAGTATTAAGGACAAGAAAATCATTCGGTCTTGGGATGTGGTCTTTAATGAGAAATTCATGTATAAGCAACATTTGTAGGAAATCAGGGAAGAATCCAAGAAAGAATATGTAGTGGTAGAGGATCTTTCTAGATGGGACAAGTGACCCATGAATTAGTTCAGGAACTGACTCAACAGGCACCCCAATCTCCTATAGTGAGGAGGTCTTCTAGGGTAAGAAAAGAACCTAAATATTTTTTCTCCTTCTCTCTTATTATTTATTACTCACTTGACTAGTAGAGAGCCAGAGAGCTTTGATGAAGCAATGCAGGTAGATGCTAATAAGAAGTGGGAGCAAGTCATGGATGAGGAGCATAAGTCTCTCATGGAGAAATAGACTTGGGATTTGGTGAAGCTACCGGAAGGCAAAAGAGCATTGCAGAACAAGTGGGTGTACAGAGTTAAAGATGAAGAAGGAGGAAAGAAAAGAAATAAGGCCCAGTTTGTGGTCAAGGGGTTTGCACAAAAAACAAGGTATAAATTTTGATGAGATCTTTTCTCCTGTAGTAAAAATGACTTCTATTAGAACTGTTCTTGGAATAGTGGTAGCAGAAGACTTGCACTTAGAATAGTTAGATGTAAAGACTAAATTTCTCCATGGTGATTTGGAGGGGGGAACTATATATGCAGCAACCAGAGGGCTATGAGGTGAAAGGTAAAGAGGAGATGGTGTGCAAACTGAAGAAGAGCTTGTATGGCCTGAAACAAGCTCCACGTCAATGGTATAAGAAGTTTGATAGCTTCATGGTGGAGTAAGGTTATATTAGATGTCATTCTGACCATTGTGTGTATACAAAGAAATTTGAGGATGGAAGTTATATTATCCTGTGTTTGTATGTTGATGACATGCTGGTTATAGGTAAAAACATGCAGGAAATAAAAGTACTCAAGAAGCAGCTAAGTGAATCCTTTGCTATGAAGGATTTGGGTGCAACCAAACAAATCCTTGGTATGCGGATATCTTGGGATAGGAAGGAACATAAGCTGACTTTATCTCCAGAAGAGTACATTAAGAAGGTATTGGAGAGGTTTAATATGCAGGATGCTAAACCGGTTGGGACTCCTTTGGTAGGCCATTTCAAGTTATCAAAGGAGCAATGTCCCAAGACAGAGCAGGAGAGGAACCAAATGTCTGAGGTACCTTACTCATCAGCAGTTGGAAGTTTGATGTATGCTATGGTGTGCACTAGGCCTGATATTGCCCATGCAGTGGGAGCTGTGAGTAGATTTATGAGTGATCCAGGTAAAGAGCATTGACAAGCAGTAAAGTGGATCCTTTGCTATTTGAGAGAGACCATGGGGACAGTTTTGTGCTACAGTGGATCAGACACCACTTTACGTGGTTATGTAGATTCAGACATGGTTGGAGATGTAGACAGCAGGAGGAGCATGAGAGGTTATATTTACACTATAGGTGGGACAACAGTGAGCTAGATTTCACGACTACAGAAGCTGGTGGCTTTGTCAACCACGGAGGCTGAGTATGTTACTGCCACAGAGGCAAGGAAAGAGATGATTTGGTTACAACAATTACTTGAGGAGTTGGGGCATAAGCAGGAGGAATGTAATCTGCATAGTGATAGTCAGAGTGCTATACACCTAGCTAAGAACTCTGCTTTCCACTCGAGGATAAAACATATACAGTTAAGGTACCATTTCATCAGGACAGCTTTGGAGGAAGAGAAGTTGAAGTTGGAGAAGATTCATACCAGTCAGAATCCTACAGACATGATGACCAAGGTGGTCACAAGGGAAAAACTGAAGTTGTGTTCAGCTTTGGTTGGTCTTCACAGAAATTAGTGAAGGGTTGAGAAGTTTGCTCAGAGGAAAACTAGTCTCCAAGTGGGAGATTGTTAGGTTGTGGAGCCTGTTTTCATGTGTGAAAGTGTTGGAGCCTGTTTTCATGTTGGAGACTATACACTAAGAGTACTGTACACTTTTCATGTATCCTCGCGGGGTTTGGGGGCTGGGCCGGGCCTCGAGCGGGGATCCGGGGGTGGCAGCCCCCGGTAGCAGGGGTTCGGGGGCGTAGCCCCCAATAAAAAAAAATTTAGGCATAAATTTTTTTTGGCCTCGAAAAATGCACCCGACATATCAGAAAATGTGCTCTTTTCATATGGGCGAGTTTTTTGACCCATAGGTTTATGTGACAGGTTTTACCCATGGTTTTGATACCCACGGTTTTGTAAACCTGCTTAAGTAGTTGTCTATTTATATGGTCTTATGCATATGATAGATGTACAAGCAAATGTATTGCAGATGTGTTTTGAATTCGGGTGTGAATTCTGTAGATTTTGTTGAGCATAGCTCCAAACAGATCTGGGTATTGTATTGAGAGAGCGGTGGCTTGTAATAAAATCTGAGCAAGTGATTCTTGGTGGACGTAGCCCAAATTGGGTGAACCACGTTAAATACTGTCTCTTTGTGTTGTGTTATTTTATTCTGTAATTTTATTTGAGATCTGTAATAATTTCTGCATATTAGTTTCTACTGTTGCGATTCTGTGAGGGATTATTCCGCATATTTTATCCCTTATTTCCTAACACCTCCCTCCTGGATTGCTCCTTTAGACACTAGATCTCCCCTTGTAAGCTCCGAATAACATCCATGTTGTCTTGATATATCTCCTTTTGATTTGCAGGATCTGGATACTTTCCATGAACGACCTGCTCCCTTGAAACCAGGGTTTTCTATCTTGGTACCTCTCTTGCGCACGTGGCTTCTGCCCTTGTTGTTACCAAGATAGGTTCCAAACCTACATCCCGTGTTACCCGAGGCATCCACTGTATGTATGCCTTCTTGATGTTGACAATTACAGTGCCCTTGTCCTTCTGGTGCTGCTGATTCATGTGCTTAAATAATTCTGGGCACTCCTCATATTTATGGTTCTTCCCACACCATGAGCACTACAACAGGTCCGGGAACTCGCGTTTGTAATGTTCTGTAGATACACAATTGAAACATGTTCTGTGCGGGAACTCACTCCCTCCTCCATGGCTACCTCGACCATGAAATCCTCCTAAAAAACTCCTTCCACGCATGCCTCCATCTGCGCGCTCCTCATAACGGTGATCATTGCCCTTGGAACTACTTGCAACACTAGTTTCGCGCACCCCATGATCGATGGCCTCATGAATTTGATCAATGAGCCTACAATCCTCAGTATCATGGGTTGTAGAAGTGCAAATCTTACAATAACAAGATACATTCTTCCTGATTCCGCGCTACAGCAAGGGGCATCTACTTGTATCATGGTCCCCGTGATAAATTTCACAATCTACCGCCATAGTGCGTACTGTCCTCTGGGGGAAATTATCCTTGATGTACCCCTCTATTTCACAATCTATGCACCACAAACCACTGTGAGTTTCATGGGCTAAGTTTGTGGACATTTTTTCCAACTGCTTGGCCATAGTAGTAATCTGAGCCTCCACGAACGGGCTAATGCCAGTATAAACACTACCAATAGCCTCGGCGATAAGGGCAGCCTCGAATGCCTCGCGTGGGTCTATAAAAGTTTTATGAGATAAGACCCTTCTAAAAGGGGTGATCAATCCTCCAACAAACCACTGCGCATGCTGTCAAGGATGAATAACATATGAGAGTTTAGACAAAAGAGTCTTAAAGCACGCATCATACTCCCACACACTCTCTGTCATTCCCTATTGAATCTCCTTCAAAGCATTGATGCTCTTCTGCTCAAACTCAGGAATGTGGAACTCTGCCAAGAAAACATTATTTAAAGCAGTGTAATCTACCACCGTTTGATGAGGGTCATACTTCCTATACCAGCTATGTGTGCACCCTTGCAATGTCATTACAAACTGACTAGCCTTATGTTTGGGGGTTGTGACACCCTTCGCGTGCCATAGCAGTTCACACTTGTGAACATGTTCCGCAGCATCCTCAATACCTCTATAATCAGGAAAATATAGATCCTTGGTTTACACCTGTGTTTCCTCCACCACCTGATCCACCAAGTCCACCAGGCCCTAAACCACCAGATCCACCAGACCCACCATCTCCTACTCTACCTAAACCACTAGATCCACCAGGCTCACCAGGTCCTGAAGTGGTCGTGCCAAGGGTTCCCACAGTTCCACTGAGTTATGCGCCTACGGTCTATGACAATGCCCCACTACTAATAGTATACCCTGCATCACTTCTAGACGCAAGACAAAACTCTTGGGTGCATATACCTTGCCCAAAAAGTCCTAACACTAGGCTGGTGTTTACAGCCATAGAAGTACCAAATGAGAAATTATACCTCCTGGGCATAGAACGATCACCTCCAATGTAATCAAATGTATTAGCAATATTATCTCCTTGATCTAAAAAACCAAGCGCCAAGGTCTGGTCACTGGGCGGGCTCAGATGCGCGCCAACGGTTCTTCTTTCTCTGCGTGACGAACTCTCATCAGAAGTTGAAGGGGTTTCTCTCACGCACTTGTCAAGATGGGGTCACGCAGACTGCTTAGGCTCCACGTCCTCAACGTGAACCTCAAATCCTTGCTGCAATGTTTGCCGCCATGCATCCATCACACCTGGAACCTCACATCGTCTAGCAATCTCCCTTTCACATGTTTCACCATACTTAAGTCGTCTCTCCTCCCTTTCTTTCTCTGCCGCAACATCTGCCATCTTCCTCCACCCTAGCTTCCTCGCCTAGTGCTCAGAGTGGTTTAGCCGGCCATTGGGAAAGCCTCTAAACTCATGGTAATCATCAAGATCTTCAAAGGCAGAGGGATAACATGTAAAAATGATCCTCTGGACTCCCTCAGAAACTCAAACTCAGCAACCTCCAGACAAGAATATGTAGAAATGGCATACTCTAAAGTGTAGCTAGCACGTACTCCTCTCCACCAATGATCTATGGCACGGGTCCACGTCAGATAAGTATCCTGCAGCCTTTGGTAGTCTTCCTTGGTCCACATATGTGATCCATAATGCCAACTTGATCTAGACGCATAGGCTGAAAGGCATTCATATAGTTCTACTGGGAAGCAACAGAAGGTTTCATACAGATCATGGTAGATGTTCTCTTCTACCCATCTACATGCATTAAACTCAGGTCCAGTGCTGAATATCTGAGCAAATTCATCCTCTGTGCTCTTGAACCATGATTCAACATTTTCCAATGTTAAACGCTCTGTCATTATTCATTACAAAGATCATGATGTATGTTATATCCCACTACAACTTCGAAAAGAGGTCCCAGCAACGGAACCAAGATGTAGTCATTTTTACTCCTATCACAAAAGGAAAGAACCCCATACACACTGGCCTATCACCCAGTGAAAGCTGAGCGCTCACCCGAGGCACGCGCGGGTACCGAGTCTCTCTTTTATGTGATTTTAGTGGGAAACATCATCTATGATTAGTGTAAGAGTTTCCATGAGGGAAGTTAAGACATACAAGAACCATAGTGCTCAGAACAGCCTCTAGATCCTTGCAGTCACTTCAGACCGAGTGCTTTCACAGAATCCAAAACATGTATTATGGCAGAAAGAAATATACAAGCATTCATACTTAGCATGAAAAGAAAGAGAACTCATAAGAGAGAAATATGCATTGGAGCCATTGATATTCATGTATATATTATAACAGGTAACCTCATTACATTCATTGAACCATTACAGAGTGTCACAGAGAAGCAGACCGTAGTCATGCATTCCACTGGACTTATGTAACTAAGCTACCAAAAGAAAATTTACAACTCCATGCCTAGTACATTCTCTCCCGAGTGTAACTATCCACTAACAGATTCCTCGTAGTAATTCTGCATAGTGCCGCCCATGTTGTCTCTCAAACTCACTCTCTCTCTCTTACCCGCTATATCTCAAAACTCGTATATCTTTTACTCCATGGGAACTTTTATTTATCGCTTTCCTACACTACCAACTCGCCTTCCAGCACCCTCAGATCTGGTGCCAAGTGTCAAATGTGGTCCTTCATGTGAGCATGCTTCTCCAGGCCTAAGATTTTCCACTTTATCTCATGATGTTCTTCTAGAAGATTCCATCCAAGGCATGCCCCTATCGGGGCCAACCTGTCGCTAAGCTGACACCTTATCCACACGCAATCGGTCATGCTTTTCACGTGTTCTACCTTGGGTGCTCAAATTGGCAAAGTCCCGAACCTCCTTTCACACGTCGCGCATGTTATGTGCTTCCTTAAACCTTTCTCTTGTGTGCTTTTGCCTTGCACACCTTTCCATAACTGGGACCTTGCGTGCCTATGCGCCTTCATACTTGGCCAATATTCCAAGGGTCCAACAAAGACAAAGTAACCCAACCAACTTTATATGATACATGTGACTTCATCCTGCACACAAATTCATACTCACAATTTTTCAACATAATTTTGCAATAGCCTACATAACTTTCCTACACATTATCATATCATTTTCATTATGTCTCAATTTGAAATTAGTGCAATCCTCGCTAACCCTACTTATACTTTTCTTAGTTAGCTCATCTATGTTATTACAATTTATCTTTATAATCTGGACTTGATTTAGGATACAAATTTTTGTTTTAATACGTTATAGTTTGATCTTATATCACCTTTACACAATTGCTTAATGCATTAATTAGTATAAAACTTTTTTTTGCATCATATTCTGGCTAACCCGCTTATTTAATTTACATGCAACCTAAAGTTTCCTTATTTTCCCTTGTAGTTTCAAATTTAAAATCCTCTTTGCTAGTGATTTAACCTTAACTGAATTTCATACGGGATATATTAAACTTTAATAGGATTGAAATCTACTGTGTATATTCATATTTATAAATTAAGCATGGACACATAGATCCAAACAACCAATAAATTATTGAGAATTATTTGATTAATTAAATAGACGCTAAATATATTACAACACAAGAGAGGAGATCCACTCAGTTGTTTTAATGTTTCGCAGACTGATCTTGATATGTAATAGTATGGAACATCCAAAGAAAGTTTGGAAATACTTTATTTTTGAAATAAATTGTCCAAAGCCTCATGGATACTAGCTGTAAACTTTAGGCTGAAGCATATGATGCTTTTGTTTGATTTTTATAGTTCGGTCCTTTGATACTTTCTGCAACTTTTACTATAGAAGGTCGCGTGATAACCATTAATTAGAACTCAAGTTGGAAACAATTGATAAAGATTGTGACAAAATATATTTGTTAGTGGAGGAAAAAGATGGACAAACATAAATAATGCATATATGGAAAAATGTAAAAGAATGCATGCATGTAAGATATGAAGCAAAGTATGAAAATGATAAAAAAAAATGAGCTACTAAACGATTGTTTCAGCTACCTGAGTTTTAGTTCAATTTGTATTACAAATTATAATTTCTCATAGGAAATTTCAAATGCAACGGTTATATATCTATGTTGATTATTACAAAATAATTTCAGCATCATTTTTTAGTTACAGTTTAGAGATTTCTTTTGACATTGTCTTTTGTATATTATAAAATATAAAATCACCTTCAAAGTTATAAAGACAATATTTATATTTCTGGATAGGTAAATAAGGGTTGTAGGGTCCCTTTCCATTCAATCGATGATTCAAAAAGAGTATAAATATTCTTATATATGATTTCAGTAAGCCTTCTCTTGGAATTCAAGGATTCGAATGACAACGGGTTTAATCAAATTAAATATTAAACATTAATATATTATGCAACATTAAAATGAATAAATAAATAAACATCACATTAATAAACTATATTGCATAGTAATTAAATAAATACTTACAGAATGTAAATAACACAGAACACTGGATTTATAGTGGAAAACCTGAAGGTAAAAAAACCACTGTGAAAAGTAACCTTTATTATAGAGAACCCAATTACATCTAGTAGAAACCTCCTCCTTACTAACCCTAATCACAAGGGTAAAAACCAAATCAATTAATATTGATTTGCACACCTTTGATATATTCCTCCGATATATCAAATGAGGACTCAAGTCCTTTTTTATATGAGGTGATCGGGTATGTCTCCCGACTCACCCTTTCAACCAAGTTGGTTGACACATATTCCAAGGTTTGAATATTTAATAATAGAAATATAAATATTTCATATTATTAAATATTTAACCTATAGTATAATGTTGGACCCATATTAATTAAGGGGTGGCCAACCCACTTAACCATTATGTTCCAACACTCCCCCTTAATGTTAAGTGGGGTAACATATGCCAATAGATTACCTACCTGTGGTACACTACAAGATTTACAATCCTTAAACCATAAAGGTTTTAGGCTAGCATATAGGTTGAAGGAATTATAACACCTTCATCATACTCAAGATACCTTTTGGTACAAAAGGATTTGGAATCCCAAAGATCATCCCATGATCAGTGGCTAAGTATGATTTGTGAGTTTTACATGTTCTCACAAGTTCTCATAAAAGGTTACTTGAAACCAAGCATATAGGATCCTTTTATAACCAAGGACCTCCTTTACAATATGTTTACACTGGATGTTTACCAAGTAAACTCAATAGCACTAAAGAGTTTACTGAAGACCTCCTTTAAGGTCTTTCTACACTTCTTTCTAAAAAAGAATCTCGAGGAGGTATACACATGCTCGAAGGTCTTTTTACACTTTCCCAAAGGTCTTTATTACAATGCACTTTTCATTTTACAAATACCAATTTCCATTAGGAGGTGACATTTTCATGCACACTCCCCCTCAATGGAAACTCCAAAAATCTAAGTTTTTCATGAAAGTGACAAAACTTTGTAGCATTTAAGGGCTTTGTGAAGATGTCAGCAATCTATGCTATTCAGTCGGAACAAAATTGAGATCTATCTCACCACTTAGCACCTTCTCATGGATGAAGTTTATATGTATCTCAATGTTCTTTGTCCTCTGATGTTGTATTGGATTATGTGCAAGAGCTATGGTGCTCTGGTTTTCACAGAACAAAGGAACACTACCTTGATCCTTCATCTTTATCTCATCAAACAACCTCTTCAGCCATAGAGCCTCTTTTGTAGCTTCCATTGCACTTCTATACTCAGCTTCAGTTGAAGAGATAGAAACAATTGGCTGCTTTTTACTACACCAAGTAATGACACCTGCACCAAATTTAAACACATAACCAGAAGTAGATTTTCTATCTAATACATCACCAGCATGATCAGAATCACAAAATCCATACAAGTTAGCATTTTCATCCTTATTATAATGCAACCCATAATTGATTGTTCCTTTAATATATCTAAGAATTCTATTTTACAAGATTCCAATGATCTCTATAAGGTTCCTGCATAAACCTTGAAGCAATTCCTACTGCATAGGAAATATCTGGTCTAGTTATAGTTAGATAAATCAAACTAATAACTTCCTATACAAAGTAGGATCAACTTTTTCACATGCAGGTTTAGGATCAAGTTTTATTCCAACTTCCATAGGTGTAGAAATTGGTTTACAATCAATCATATTAAAAAAATTTAGTACATTGGTTGTCATATTGTGCTTGAGAAACAACAATAGAATGTTATCTTGAAATACAACCATGCCCAAGAAAATGATGTAAGAGACCTAAATCAGTCATTTCAAAGTATTGTTTCAATTTTTCTTTAATCTTACGAATTAAAGCAGGACTATCACCAATCATAAGCAAATCATCAACATATATACATACAATAGATAATGTGAGAAACCTTCTTGTTAAATGAATATATCATTATCAAAATAATAATTAACAAAACCTAATTGTTTGAAGAAAACATTAATTTTCACATACCAAGCTCTAGGAGCTTGCTTTAAACCATACAAAGATTTTTTCAACTTACAAACATAGTTTTCTTTACCAATTTCTTCAAATCCTTTAGGTTGAGACATGTAAAGTTCTTCCTTTAAATCACCATTCAAAAAATCATTTTTCACATCCATTTGGTGGATTTCCCACCCAAACTGAGCAAGAATAGAAAACAAGGCCCTAACAATGCTCATCTTAGCTACAAGAGCAAAGGTCTCAACATAATCAATACCAGGTTTCTGAGTGAAACCTCTAGCAACAAGTCTAGCTTTATGTTTTTCAATACTACCATCAACATTATATTTTACTTTGTACAACCATTTAGACCCTATAATGCTTCTTTTCTCTAGAGGTGGAACCAACTCCCAGGTTTGATTTTGAATCAAGGCATTATATTCAGCCTGCATTGCATTGATCCACTTCTCATCCCGAGAAGCTTCTTCAAAACTCTACGGCTCAGGTTCATACAAGGTCATTAATGCATGGTACGTATGATGGCTTTTGGTCATTTTCCTAAGGTCAATAGGATTAGAAATTTCTAACACATTTTGAGCCCATCTTGGTTTCTTAGCTATGGAGACAGGAGATTATGAAACATCCATAGCATTAACACAAAAAAACATCATCATGATCATTTACAATATTTTCATTATCAATATCAGAACCATCATTAGAAAGCTTGAAAGGATTAAGAATATCATTACTATTTGTAGATGAACAAAAACATTTTTCCAAAACAACAACATTGCAGTTTTCAATTACTTCCCTTTTTACATGGTTGTAAATCCTTAAACCTGCAGTGTTAATACCATATCCAATGAAAATACAATAAAAAGAAGTCATATTAAGTTTTTTTTCTTTTCTTTTTAGGGATATATAAAGAGGTAAGACAACCAAACACTTTTAAATGTGATACATCAGGTTTTTTATTTGACCACTTTTCTAAGGGGTTCGAATGGTGAATAGATTTGGTAGGAACCCTATTTAGGATATAGATTGTCGTGTTTATTGCTTATGTCCACAAAAATTTGGGAAGACCAGTAGAATGAAGCATCATGCTAGCGATATCTAAAATAGTCCTATTTTTCCATTCTGCAACACCATTAGACTGGGGAGAATGGGGAGAAGTTAATTCTCTTTTAATACCACAATCAATACATAAATTTTCAAATGCCTTGCTAACATATTCACCCCCATTATCTGTTCTAAGCCTCTTAATTTTATAATTTGATGAATTTTCAATAGATGTTTTAAATTCCTTAAATTTTTCAAATACATCAGATTTATTTTTAAGAAAATATGTCCAAATCATCCTGTGAAATCATCAATAAATGTCACAGCATACAAAGAACCATTTAACAAAGCTACTTCAAGAGGTCCTCTAACATCACTATGAATGAGTTCTAGTGGTGAAGAGGAACTCTCCTCAAGATGTAAGTGAAAGGGTTTAGCACTTTGTTTCACGTGTAAACACCCTTCACAAGCATCATGAGTTGAAGACAACACAGGAAAACCTTTAACTAGATTACATCTAGACATTTCATACAAGCTTCGATAATTGACATGTCCTAACCTTTCATGCCATAGTTTTGAATTATTCAAACTTTGAGATACATAACAAGATGTAGAAGAAAAATCATCAAAAATATACAATCCATTTCTTTGAATTCCTTCAGCAATTATATTATTATTACTATCCTTGATCTACCAAGTATCCTTCAAAATTTGAATAGATAAACCATCATGAGTTAGTTGTGAACATGACTAAAGGTTCTTTTTAAGATTAGGAGCAAATAAAACATTATTTAAAATACCATTTGCAAATTTTACTTTTCCTTTCTCTATTGCTTCTAAAGATGAGTTATCACCAAGATACACACGTTCATTGATTTTCATAACATCAAATAAAGAATTGGAAATACCAGTCATATGATTTGAAGCACCTGAATCTAGAATCCATTCAAAATTTTAGGAAGAGTACAAAGCAGCCTATAATGCAACAGTTTTAGGAGCATCATTAGAACTATCATTTTTCTTTAAATTATATTTAGATGTGACAATTTGTTTCTGATTTTTATGGATATGTTTCTTAGATTTACACTCTTCCTTTTTATGCCCAAAATTTCCACATTTGTGACATTTACCATTAAAACTTACACGCAAATGTTCAGAAGTAAAAAAAAATTTATCAGCAAATGAATATTTAGTATAAGATCTAAACTTTTGATCAGAATAGGGCTTACGAGACTTGAACTTCAAATTCTGAGCAAGAAGTGCCTGTGAGGCATTCTCCTTAGAGTTGAAGTTCATCATCACTTGCTCTTCCTATATCAGAAGAGAACTCAAAGTACTCAAATTTGGTAATTCATCCTCATTCTGATATTTAGAATTTAAGATAGAAATAAAATTCCTAAATCTTTCATGTATATTCAACTGAACAATAAAGTAGATTAATTTTTCACCAATTAAGTCACAATTGCATCCATCTAATTGTGCTTTGATATTTTTAATTTTGGCTAAGAAATTAACTACCTTTTCATCTCCTTTCATAGGAATCGTAAGCAATTATAAAAAAAGTTTAATAATTTTAGACAAGCGCGTACCTTCATGCATGGATTCTAATTGTTTCCATACCTCACTAGGATGTTCGATATTACCAATGTGTAGAAGATATTCATCGTTCACATTGCGCAGGATCATGGAAAGGGCCTCTTGTGTACGCTGTGAGAATGCATTCATATTTTCCACATTCGCTTGACAACCTGTGGGCGCATGCTCAATCCTTGAAACAATCATCCAAAGTTTCCTCGCCATAAGTTTTAATTTGACCCTGATCTTCCAAATATTGTAATTTACTCCATTTAAGATTTGGGACTTATCAAGGCAAAAGAAACTGGATACCATTGTCTTTCAAATTTCCTAAACCTGAAAAACATACCCCATTATGATATACAATGCACCACTGAGTTAGAAAAATATTGATAAAAAAATGATAATACCCATATTTTATGATTAAAAACTTGTACTATTTCATTAAAAAATCAAGTATATTTTTAAAAAGCTATTTTTTAAAAAATCTGACCATTACAATATTAATAGAACTAGATCTAAATTTATAGATTTAAATAAACTATTTGATCATAACTAATTTTTGTCATTAAAATGCATACTAATTAACTTCCCATAATCAAATAATAACCCGCATTATAAAGGGATTTGGCATTATACCCCAAACCTATCATAAAAAATTCTGACCATATAGAAGTGAAGATGAAACCCCTAAGAATGCACAACAACTTCAAATTTCTGAAAAGCGTTAATGTAGTATAAAAATTTAGCCATCTTAAATTTGACACCTAAATGATCATCATTCTGCCTTATTTTGGTCTACCATGATGGTCATTCAATCATCAAATTTAACACAGTTAAAAATTCCTGTGTATTTCTAGAATGTGAATTTTGCACATTTTTTTTTGGGTGATTTTCACCTAAAATTATGTCAAATAATGGATCTGAATTCACCTCAATTTATCCAGTTTATCAAAGACATGCTAGTGCAAACCGAGAAAAAGATTTATTTTCCATTTTCCATGCAAGCAAGTTCAGAAACACAAAGAAACCAAAGGGCATTAGCAAATATAAAACATACAAAACAAATAGTACCACTTTTAGTGAAATTAAATAAATAATTTAATTTTCTTTGGT
The DNA here is from genome assembly GCA_019776745.2 of Taxus chinensis. NCBI lineage: Eukaryota > Viridiplantae > Streptophyta > Pinopsida > Cupressales > Taxaceae > Taxus > Taxus chinensis. The sequence goes on along the minus strand of CM034151.1, from coordinate 284,879,143 downwards.
ACAACTATAGTGAAATTAAATTAATAATTTAATTTCCTTGATCTTTTCTGTGAAGTCTATTTCCTGACATAAACTTCCACTTTCCGGGAATGATTATTCCCTGCACACACCACTTTTGAAACATAATTAAATAAAATTTTCAAAAGAAATATCCTTTTAAAGAATTTACATTAAATTTTCAAAGGTTAGAACAAAAGAAATATTCCATATAATTTCCAAATGTAAATGAAAGTAAGAATCATATCATATTACATCTCCCCCAAAAAAAATTAGGGATTTAAAATTGGAAAACCCTAAAAATTTTACCAAGAGTTTCGAAGAGGGGGGTCCACCACAATCTCTTATTTTCCTGCAAATTACACTTCTTCACAAAGCACACAAAAATTTAGATTGCACAAATGTAGTGGAAAAATAAATTGGGGGAGAAAAATAAGGGGACCTGATACTTTTAAATACCCTTCCAGGTTGGTTGAAAAACCCGTTACAAATTAAATAAAGTAAATACAAAAATATTTAATCTAAATTATTTAATCATCCCAAGCTCTGTTACCATGTTGGAATTTGAGGATTCGAATGACAACGGGTTTAATCAACTTAAATATTAAACATTAATATATTATGCAACATTAAAATGAATAAATAAATAAACATCACATTAATAAACTATATTGCATGATAATTAAATAAATACTTACAGAATGTAAATAACACATAACATTGGATTTAAAGTGGAAAACTCAAAGGTAAAAAACCACTGTGAAAAGTAACCTTTATTATAGAGAACCCAATTACATCTAATAGAAACATCCTCCTTACTAACCCTAATCAAAAGGGTAAAAACCAAATCAATTAATATTTATTTGCACACCTTTGATATATTCTTCTGATATTTCAAATAAGGACTCGAAGTCCTTTTTTATATGAGGTGATCGAGTATGTCTCCCAACTCACCCTTTCAACCAAGTCGGTTGAAACATATTCCAAGGTTTGAATATTTAATAATAGAAATAGAAATATTTTATATTATTAAATATTTAACCTATAGTATAATGTTGTACCCATATTAATTAAGGTGTTACCAGCCTACTTAACCATTATGTTCCAAGACCTTCAAGTCTGGATCGTACATTATAATGAATCACATGATTTAAAATACTAAGTATTAAAATTTAATATACAAAAACCCATTATGGTATTACTATACCTATAATATCTTAATATATATGGAAATTCATTTATAGAGGGGGAGGACCAATAACATCTTTATCATAAACATGGGGTGTCGTTCTCCCACCAGGGCCACCTTCTGTTCACATCAAAACCTTTAGTTCTAACTTGCTTCAGTGGAGTTTTGTATGCTTTCAGTTTGTTGGTTGCCTCCACGTGGGGGTTATAGAGTTGCTCCCCATTCAATGAAATTGAATCCTTCAATGCAACCAAGTTGTGTAGTGGTAGTGTGGTGGTGTTCCTGGAGGAGCTACAGTGATTGACCACTTTACTGACGAAATTATGAAGAGTATAAAAACATCCTCCAAAGTATTGAAAGCAACGAAACTTATGAATATATGTGAAAGATCCCTGAAGGGGAAAGTAATGAAGAGTCATGTCCATGAAGATTCCAAATCTTCCAACAGGACATCCAAATTTACCCCATGCTCAGACTTAATGAAGATAAACCTAACACCATCGCGACCCTCTTGTTAGGATTGACTTTTAACAAGTTATCAATGAAGACCTCAACTCTTTTAGAATTTACCCATAAGTAACTTACAAACTTTAGATAATTTGAACCCAAATTGGTGTTAATGACACCCTAGGGTTATGGAGTTTGGGATGTGTAAACATTTTTTCAGCCTTATCTTTGTGTCTCTATGCAGGTTGCAAAGATAAAACTGTGAATACCCCCCATCACAATTTTAGGAAAAACTTGTGACATATGGCACTTGATGTTTCTATATAGATAGGGTGGTAGGGGGAGAAGTACTAGTGTGCAACAAATAATGTTAAGAAAAGTGAAAAATAACAAGCTTTTTTTATATTCATAAATTGACATGGACATATGATGACATTTGGTTGGCCGAGCAAACAGGCATGTGTGTCATGGTATTAGCCAGTTGCATTTACATTTGGCCAGTTGTAGTTGTATCTAGCTAGTGGTAATTGCATCTAGCCAGTTGCAGTTGCATCAGATCAATTTGATTTGTGTTTATCAAAGTGAATTTTTTATTAGATCGACTACTCAACTATCTTTTTCCTAAACACTCATATGTATTGCAAACATTCGTCTGCGACCATACAAATGTTTGTCTATATTTATGCACAATGTATAGTTGATTTCCCATACTATGAAAAATATCACCATGTGTTTCTACCATGTCATGATTCAAAATTTTAATTTTCCCATTTGATTATACAAATTTTTATCGTACTTGCCACAAATTTGAAGTACATTTTCAAAAATTCACCCAAAAAAACCAAGGGGGATTTCGGTAACGACTCTTAAAAAAATTTGTACATTAAAGTAATTTGAGGATAAAAATGAGAGATTGAGTGTTCTTGAGTTATTCCAAGAGGTTATAGTCTTTGGTATAAACTACCAGATCTCGGGGTGATGGAGGGATGATCTGGTTATTATAAGTAGGATTTTTGGATATTCTACCACATTGTGTGGTGACCATGACCACCTTGGGTCTAATGGTGTGGCTGACCATGAATACTAGATTGGTATGTGATTGTCAAATAAAATAAAATGTATAGGGTGGAGGAGGAATAAAAGGATTTCTAAGAGATCCCTCCTTATGAGTAGTGACAAGTAACATATTAGATTCAATTTGAGAGCCAAACAAAATGTTTGGATAATAATTAGTAGCCACAATGGTGTTAAAAATTGGAAGGACAACGTAGGGTTTGTAGAAAACCTATAAGAGTTTACAAAAATAAGAATCATATTTGAAGAAATTTAAAACCCTAGAAGTGAGGCACGAAGCCCTAAATTGTGAGTAATTTTAAATATAAGCAGGTTCACTAAAATCTAATATAAAAACTAGGTTTTTTTCTAACTAAGATATTACTTATGTGTGAATATGAATTCAAAATCAGAAATCCAATAAATGCAAGTAAATCACAAATCCTAAATTCATGTATTACACTTTTGTGATATTATATAAATTCTAGAAAGTTATATTTAGAAGTTAGGGTCAAGGTTAGGGTTTGAAACATATTCATCCGATTCTAGGTAAGGTGAAGTGAAAATGATATGAAATTGTGTAAGAAAGTTGTATAGATTGTCATTGAATTTATTGAAAATTCAAGGAGTTGGACCTGAAGGGCAGATGAAGTCACTCGTGTAAGGAAAAATCTGCAAAATTTTTTCTTATATGGGTAGTATTTTCTTGTGCAATGTTTTTGTGGATTATTATTATGACATTATGATCTTTTGTCTTTAGTTTTGTTTCTTGTGTTTGAAACTTCATGGTCACAATTGTGAAGTAGATTATGGATTCTTCTTCTTTAAATCCTAATTCTCTCCTAAAAGAGTTGAAAAGGGGTTAGTCCAATTAGGTCAGATTGACCTCACCCCATCCCTATGTTGTGATGAGTGTTAGAATATGTACAGATACTTGAAAGAGGGATGAAGCCTCACATAGTTCTCCCTCCCAGTGAATGTGTGTGAAAGTGAAATCAACAATGTATTAAAAAGATGTTGAATGGACCTACGACATTTAACAATGATTTTTGTTGTAGAATATAGCTTGTAGTAATGGCCCAAGATAGTTATATAGGATATATGTATACTTATAGTCTGTTGATGTGCTTGAGAGAGAAATTTAACAATTGGGTACTTTGTTACAATCTATAAGGTATTCCCAAAGATGTGAGAAAGAGGCCCTTTGATTGGGCAAGTTGTGTTCTTTTATATCCGACTATTACGAAAGGGTTTCCCACTCATTTAACACTAGTCAACCATGATAACTTGTGAATTTGAAAAGTGATCGTTAGGATAGTGGAGGACAAAACTCTTGGCCTTAGGAAAAAATCATCTTCCAATTTTTTCCATCATCGATGACTTCATCCTGCTAAGGTGCAAGCTAAATCATGTTAATCAGGGAAGGTAGCCACATGTTTGAAAACATGTTTTACATTTAGAAAGTGGGTTTTAGACTGGTCAATAACGAGTAACAAGCATGATCTAATGACCAAAGAGTGTTAAATTGAATGAGATGCATGTAGGAATTAGTCGTTTAAGTGTACAATGATAAATGGACCAAGATAAAAGCCAAGGGTAATTTCGAAATGTCATTAGTCCAAATTTAGGGTATAAGTACCCAAAAACTGGTCCTAAGGCACTTGGAAATAACTATTTGGCATTTATTTTACAATAATATTATTTACACATTTATTAACTTAATCTCAAGGCATCTTGCTCAATTCCCATGCTATGAGTCCACTAGGTTTCCACTTGTTCTATAGCTTAGCTCCTCTTGAAGTAATGCAACTCTATATAACACATTTATAGACTCTTAGCTATTCACCTCATGCCTCTGATTAGTTCCAACCTAAGTCTTGATATAATCACTAATAGAGGATATAACCATATAATATTTTTCCCGAAGCTAATGGTTTTATCCATTTTTCTTGTAACAATAATATTTTCAAATGTGCAAAGTTAGTGTTGACTTTTGGTTTAAGTGAGAAATCATTGACACAAGTCATCTATAAAATAATGTGTACCCTAACTATTTGTTGGGAATGTTATGTGTTAGCACTCACTTTGGGTAAAAATAATATAGTGGTGTAATAACAACTCAATACGAGTTATGCAACATATTGTTATTTAGAAGAGATTTCGTCGTTAAACCAAATCTCGTGTAAATAGTTTATGAGATTATTGTTGGAGTGTTGTTATAGCAACATCCTAGTTTATAGCAGTTGCATCTCACTATATATTTTATTGTTTCATGATGGAGAAAATCAACAAGAACAATATTATGTTTATGTAAAAACTCTATAACAATTTCACTATTAGAAGGACATAAGGATCTCACACTTAGGCACACTCCAAGAAGGAATTTGGGCCCCAAGCATTGAAGCATCGATTACTTAGAGAACTATAATAAGAGACAAACCTAAATACAACATCGTTTTCAACCCTAAAGCATTATTATGCGCCACAATTGAAGCCAAAATTTATTTCCAAGTGTTAAAGGCCTTATTAATGTATTTCCAAAACCATTATTTATGCACATTCTCACACATTCATTGGGATGGATAAATAAATGGGTATGAGGCCTCTTTGAAGTATTGTTATGTAGGTGTCACTACGAAAAATTCAAATCAAATTTAGACTAACCTATTTTTGGGTCACAAGAGGGAAGTGAGGGTTTTAAAACAAGAAGAATCCATTTATAGATACAAAAGTGTGATTACAAGATTCAAAGTACATATCCCAAATATAAATATAGAGGGGCACTAGGTGTCATAATTGAGTTACAAATATGTTGGTTGGATATTTCTTCAGAGATAAAATATGATATCCGACCAAAATAAGCGAGACAAAGTCCCACCTCAAATAAGGGAGGCACCTTGTTTATTGTTATTATAAGAACAAAAGAAATATTTACTATATTCACACTAATCTAATTTTTGGGGGTGGGATCTCATACTAGTAGACTTGTTTATTTATTTCATAATGGAATGTGAAAGTGAAGGAAAGTAGTTTGAGGAATGATAGGAAAATAAGGATGGAGATGAATACTTGTGCTTTCTACTTAGCAAATGCGGATCCAAATTTACTCACACAAGCGAAAAAATGATAACAATAAAATGAATTTGTATTGAATATAAATGAATTACAATAAAAAAGGAAATGTAATACAATGAACTTAAGAACACCGACATTAACATCAAGAAAACATTCAACACATAGTACTAAATGTGTCTCTTTATTCCTTTTTGAAAGGAAAAGAGGAAATTCAAAGATTTTCTTCTTTACTCTAGAATTACTTGTATTCAACCCAAAAATCAATTTGTTGGCGAATGCATTTAGCATTTTACATTTATAGAGAAAAGGAAGAGAGTGAGAAGGGAAGTGGTTACACCACAAACTATTAATAACAAATACATATTAAAGATTTTGATTAGTTCTTGTGCAAAATGACCACGTCAACATGTTAATCCAAATAATGTCAAAACATCCAAAAAAATTACATGTTCGATGCAAAAATGGAAAAACATGACCAACTTTAACTAGACTTCTCTTTATCTGCTTCTTGATAAACTTCCTTATCGCGATATGTGTGGAACTTCTAAATCATCTTGTGCACTTCTTTCTCATATGGCCCACATGAATATCGGTTCAATACATCACAAGTGTAAAGTATGTTGATAAAATTTCTCAAGAGCTTCTTAAGTCACTTGAGGATTTTTTCCAAATTATTCAAAACATTTTGATATACAATCAATTCATCAATTGATTGCAAATAAAAATCTTGTTTTGTTTTATAATATTTCTCTACCAGATCCTAGAACTCTATAAATATTTCACTTATAGGTAACATGTTTAAGTCCTCATCTAGAACTTGGCAAGGTAACTTAGCAAATTCATCACTGATGTCATTGGTGGCATCAATTCCTTCTTATTTGGCCTTCTGCATCTTCTCTCTGGTCTCTTACAAAATTCTAACTCAGAAGTCAATGGCCCTGTAAAATTTAAAATGCTTTCCCCTCTATCCAGTTACTCCTTCTTGCACAGGGGTATTAACATCCACTGTTTTAAAACTCATTCAGGGCCTCCAGCGTGATTTCCCAATTATTGTATTTTTCATCAAGCTCATCATTGATTTTCTCAATTGTCAATGTTTCTCTTTCAATGTCATTGTGGACCTCAACAACATCCTCAATGAGTTTCTTACCATGGCTAAGGAGACTATATATCCAACTATTAACAGCTCGACCTTATTTCCCAATTTTCTTGACCACAAATACAAATGATGCATCAAAATTGGTCGAAGCGAGAGAAGAGATTAGAGTTGGTTGAATAATCTTACAAAGCAAGGCTATCAAATGCTCAACCTTTTCCTTGATTTCATATTTGGTATCCTTAGTATTTTTGAATTTTCCAAATAGATTGTCTAAGACTACCTAAATATCTTGTTGTACCCCCTCCATAGTAGCTTTTCTTAGTGTCACCTTAGTTATCTAATAGGGGAACCCAGGGACATGCTAACCCCTGAATAAAGAAAGAAAAGGGAGGAGAATACCTATGATAATGAGGGAAGTGTGGAGGAAATGGAAGAAGAGGAGATGGGAAAAAATGACAAAGGAAAAATGATTGTGGACATAGTTGAAATGTGCACCATAGTGGTGGATGAGGGAGGTGAAGAAGGAGGAGGAGAAGAAACATGAGGAGGAAAAGGTATATGAGGAGGATAGGTGGGAGGAGGTGAAAAATTTGGAGCTAGGGTCACAAGAGGAACTGTGTGGATGATGAGAAGGGAGAAAACATGAAGAGACCGCACAAGCATCGTGTTGGTTGGAGATCCTTGACCCTGTCGGGGAGAAGGAGAATCCACATTCACAATGGTAGTGGAAGGAATGGAATAAGGAGAAGATTTTCCTCTGTTGTGGATAATCTTTATCCTAAAAATTTATAGGCACCTCCCCTTTATTCTTAGGTTCCTACGATGGACCCACTTCTGATGAAGTAGTTGTCTACATCTTTATAAATCCTCCATTTTTAGGTTGGATATTTAATGAGTAAAGCTAGTGGTTGGTCTGAATCAAAACATAAACATCTCGCTGATAAGATCTTTGCATATAATAAATGAATAATATGCAAAAGATAACACAACACAAGAGATATTGGTGGGCCAAGATGCCCAAATATTCAATATTTCATAATAATACCCTTAAGGTAGGACAAAACCATACAATGATCCTTAAGGAAGGAGTAACTCCATAATATCCAAAGATGGGAATCCACTTCGATGTGGAAACCTCCAATATAAGTCTACCAAGTAGAATACTTAACTCATACATCCATGACATAACTCGTAATGATACTCATATCCTTTATATAAACATACATTACTCTTAATGGATGGGTAACACCTAATCCCAATGTAGGCCAACTCATTACCCAATATAACTAATTCCTATGTGACCCCATATATTATAAACATGTAGCTAACTAAGGGGGATGTGTGCCACATGTCAGAATCTCCATCAACCTATATACATTATAATATCATATCACAAGGTATATAGCACTCACTCATTGATAGATGTTATTTATTTATTTGTCCAATCGATTAGGGAAAACCCAAATTTTCTTCTTTCATCTGCTCATAGATAAGGTCTAAGACTTCCCCATCATCCATTGTGCCTTCTGAAACATCTGGAATATTGTAGTTAGCCACTTTTTCTAGAGTCAGCCAATTGTATTCTTTCCTTCTTATTACTACATCATCTCTGCAATTGATGCATAAATCCTCAAGTTCAGGTACATGAAAATGTAGAGCCCCAAAGATTTTCAACACTCCCCTATAATCAAAGTTATGCCTTAAATGAAAATATTTAAGAGTCACTCCTCGCATCTTGGTGGTGATATTATTTTCCTTGATTACTGATGGGTAATTATATCATCTAGTTGAGATTGGGAAATGAATTCCCACCTTATATTTGCTTTGATGGAACTTATGGAGATCCAACAATTGGCTCACCAAATCCATCGAGACCCATTTATCACTTGGGTATCTCGACAATAAGTATAGAGAACCCTGGAATCCTCCCACTCAGATGTAGGTGAAAGTTGAGGATTAAAGGAAGATACATCCCTAATGTGACACAACATTCCAGCATGCATCAGTGCATCGATACTTAGAAAGGTCCTTATCTAATTTTCATTTGATGTCATAAAAAAACATCGTTAACCCTTCAAAAATGTTTAAGACTTTGTTGCAAAGACAACCGAGGATAGAACTCATAGACAAGGTTCAAACTCCTCATCCTTCGGGCAATATTATCATTCTAGCTATTACGTATGTAACATATGACATCATATAAAATTTCCTATTTGTTTACATATTCCCTCAGTTGCTTATGTAGGGCGTCACCGATGATCTCTCCCCATCTGAAAAATTGTTGATTCTTTCTCATAATAATGATAAAATGGTACATCCATTCTCAAAATTCCTTCATCTAAGGAAGAACAACTACTTTGCTTAGTAACATTATGATGTCATTAATTTCTAGGATGAAATCACTCCTAGACAAGGTCTTTGGGAATCTACTTATTACATGCTTTGGTTTCTTAACATAACTCTTATTTAAGTGTTTAATGCAAGATGTTGTGTTATCATTCTAATCTTGTTGAGATTTTTCAAGGTCAGCATTTACATACTAGTTAAAATCCGACATCTTAAATAATTCCTCAAAGTACTCAATGTCCAAGAAAATCACTATTTCTCCATCTTGATTCCTTATTGTCTTAAAGTCATTATCACAGTGACTAGCTACTACGAGCACAAATTTTGGACATTATGCAGATATATGAAAGGTTGTAAAGAGGAAATCCATTATCATAGATGTATTGTATCCATGGTGTCTTAGAAGGGATCTTAAATCTTTTTCAAAAGTCATCCATATCAATATGACCCAATTTTGTATCTTTGATGTCAATATTCGAAGGGGGAACTACCCCTTGATACTTATACTTCATTTTTTTTCTTCTTTTAATATTTATGTCTTAGATTTCCCTTTCATTGATTCATACATCGAAGGATGGACTAAAAACCTAGTATGATAATTTTCCCCTGGATTATCAGAAACCAGAACTGGAACTGCCCCCTTGATTTGTAAACTAGAAAGTCTGAAAATCCTTTTGTCGGGTTTCTCACTTTGATTTGCAACCTGAAAAGTATGATATAATGATTAGGAACTTCCTATTGCTTCACATCTTGAAAGTTCTGACACAATTATCAGAGTTTTGAATTTGTTAAGCACCCTGAAAAACCTGACACGAGAAAGTCAGGGTATAAGACTTGTCAAACATTCCAAAGAATTTCAAAACATTGAATCGAGGTATTAATCCTAATGGACAGGTCAAAAAATTTGACAAGTTTATATCAAGGTTTTTGCCATGTATATCATGAGGAAAACCCTGATAATCATCAAAACATGGATTTTGGGGTAAAAATCTTAGCACTCTTGTCATAATGAGAAGAAATAATAAAAGAAAAACCCAACATCAAACAACAAAAAGGAGAACAAATAAAGAACCATTTTAGTCTAGACAAAACAAACAGGGAGGAAAACATGGCAAAAAAATATTTCAAGAATTGATTAAAAAACCCATAATAAATATTGAACTCATTGGAATAGGAAATGGGTATGAAGATTTTTGAGAAAATATGTGCAAAACACTAATAAAAATGTTGTCGGGAGTTGGAAGGCTGAAAACAAGTCTTCATAGTTAAAAATAAAATTTGCAATGAGGTGAAAATGAGATAGAAAATCTTGATTATTTATAACCAGTTTCCATAATTACACGTTGGTTGACACATTTGGAGCCAAATCCGATTTGGAAATTAATGTGTGGACCTAGGGTTAGTAAGTTGACCACACTCAACACAACTTGTTTTTATGCTTTCGGGTTTCGAAAACCCGACACAAAGGACTTGCATGCTTTTTGAGGATCTAGAATTGATTGATATAAGACATACTTTTTCGATGACATGTTTAGATGTGTCCTATCCCCGAAAACTTGATACACTTTGTGTGTCAGGTTTCTGGTTCTGAAAACACCTAAAATTTAACATGTTTAAACCCCTAGATGTTTTAATGTGGGAAGTTTAAAAACTTGAAACATTGTAGTGTTTCAAAGTTCAAGTTTCAAAATACATTGAAAATCGAGCATGTGTTTATCACTAAATCTTTTAATGCTTTCGGAACCTAAAACCCAAAATACTCTAGTGTGTCGGGATTCAAAACTTGGGGAACAATTAACATTTACAAATGTTTATGTGTAAGGTGAGCCAAAAAAACCTAAAAAACACAAAAAAAGGAACTTAGGCTAGAAATTTAGAATTTTATGAAAATATGGGAAAATTTCTAAGGCCCTTGAAGCTAAAAATTTGATGGGTTATCCAAATTTATCGTAAAACTCAAAATTTTGTATAACAATTGTCTCTAATTGGGGACTTCTTTTGGTTACGAATAACACAAAGGGATAGAACCTCGTATTCATTGAGTGTCTTGTCATTGGATTATAGACTCAAAGTGAAAAGGGAACAAATAGATAATGTGAACAAACCAAATGAACCAACAAAAACAAGAAACAAAACCAACCCAAAAAAACCAAAATCCACACGAAATAAGAAAGAAGTTATGATACAAGGCAAGGGACAACTTGCCTTGCTGCTTGAAAAACTTGAGATATTGCCAATTATGAGGCAATGGGAGATGTGTTACATCTAAGTAGGACAAATAGAATTTGTTCTCTCCACATGAGAGACAAATCTTGAAAAGACTTCTCCACAAGGAATCAAAATTTCCATGCATACCTTTTGCCTCTCTTCTTTTGTCTCATAGAAAAACCAAATGTCCTACTTGAAAATCTCATTGTCGATTCTTCTTATCAAAGAATTTATTCACTTTGCTCTAACATTCTGTAATCATATCAACTAATTTTGTCCTATTTTCTTCCATTTCCGTTAGATACATAACCCTCTTTTCAATATATCCAAACAGCCACAATAACCACTTATACAACTTTAAATGTGTGCATACCATAAACCATTAACAATGCATGAAAGTACAAGAACACCATGAGAACACAAGATATAAGTGAGAAACCCTGAAGGGGAAGAAAACCTACTAAAACACAATCTTATATTGATATGTTTCAAAATTTATTGAGGCACCAACCCCACAAGGAGCACCAACCCCATAAGGAGCACCAACCCTACAAGGAGCACCAACCCTGAATTTTGTGAAGTAAAAACTCCACCAGGAGACTAAAACCACCCAAGATGATCATGAAACCATGAAACCACCTTATGATGTGTATATCTCTAATTTGTTTCTGTCATAACTGATGGAGACTTCTTTTTCAGCTCAAACTTCTTCACTCAAACCCTAGGTAACAAATCTTCACAAAATAAGCTCTTCAATCACTATAGAAAATCATAAAATGATTTCCCTCATATTCTATTATTTTTATTCACCCAAAACACACTTTAAACAATCTAAATTAATTATTCAACACCTATAAACAACATCCACCTAGGTCAGTCCACCTTGCACACACTCAACTAGTTCATAAAAGCACCCAAAACATGTTTTTTATATGCTTTACATATTTAAAACATAGGCCCAAACTTTTCCCTCCATTTGGTTCGACCAATAAATCAAAAAAATATTTCAAATTTGAAATACAACAACTACATATGACCCAATTAGGTCGGCCTAGCCAAAACCTCATTACATGTGCTAAAAATGGTTCAAAACCCCATGAGCACATTTTTAAAAATGTACTAACATGAGTGCCATACTTTTCCATGACCCATGAACCCTTACATATGATTAAAATATCATAAAACATTCATAAATGGTCATAATTAATATCAAGCAATCAAATTATTTCATTTACTAGGCCGAGTTCCCTTCGCAATTCTCAAAAAAATTGTTTCCTTCATCCTTAAGCACCCTAGAAACTTCATATGATCACCAAATCACTCATATAAAATGAAAAAATTCCATGTAAAAAATGAAAATACATAACCTTTAGAATACTTCTAATCATGTTATAAGTCATGAAACGTCTTTCTATTCAAACAACAGTAAGATTTGCCTTCACCAAATCAACCTACCAAAAATGTTATTTCCAAAGGTTAGCTCATAAAATCAAATATACATGCAATAAAGACTTAAAATTGGATTAATTGGATTAAAAATGTATCCCTATTCACATTATAGGTTATAGGAAGCACCAAACAATCCATCTCATGCTTTAAAAAATGTCAAACTTACATAAAAATAGATCCTTTCTTAAACACCAAAAATATTCTTGCTCAACAAATTCCCTAGAGGTCCTGTCATATTACCTCATCATGAGAAAATTCATATATATAATTGAAATATATTTAAATCATATTTACGACACATCTTTAATCATTTGAGGAATCAACCTGTAATTAAAGATATGGCCAAAACACTTAACCCTTCTATTTGAGATCCCAAAACTGCCCTTTGGCCAATCAACCTATTTGGACCTCAAAACCTCATGAACCTGCATGAAATTTATTTTAAAACTACATGGAAATATATAATAACTCACATACATCATACAAAATCAATTTATCATATCACTTCCTTAAACCAACTTGTCCTAAACTGAAACCCTTCATAAATTGTTGTTTTTCAGGTGGGGCACACATATGGTCAAGACCTCAACTATGAATTTTTGGAAATCCATAGGATTATAATACAACATAAAATAATAACATTTGATCTTGAAATCAAAATAGACTCATAATACTTCACCTTTTGCAAACTACTCCTGGCTAGGGTTTACCTAGGGTTTTAGACCTTCTTACATTCTTAACGTTTGTTCATAACAACATGACTATAAAATGACCTCATTATTATTATGAAAACTTCTTCATTCAACTTAGGAGATACCATGAAAGGATCAATGTCTCATGTAAATCATATTATCCACAATGAGAACCTGAAGTTGCACTTCAAGCTAGATTTTGCATTGTTTTTCACCCTATCTCACCAAATGAGTCATAACTGGAAAAATACACATCATGGAGACCTGAATGTTTTTTTATAGAATCATCACTCATCCCTATAACATATCCAATAATAAAAAGATCAATTTCATTGCCCAAAATCTCTAGTCACTGACACTTATGCATGCATGCATGCTAGATCCTCATAGTAACAACTAGGACCAAATGAAGGAAATGATCACGTAACCTCTAAAAATGACCAAAACATACCTCATATGACATGATATAACTGATTTTATACTTCCATGAGCTCATATAGCTCTAATACACTCTGTCACACCTCTAAGCAAACATACTTGCTCCAAATGAGCACCTGTAGCCAAGTGAAACACCTGTACCTACAGTATGAAACTATTGTGAGTTCTCAAGCACCATCAAATCATTCCTTCCATCATGCCAACATGATTTACAAGAAACCAAGAATCCCACACTTCCAAGCAACATCTTCTAGGCACCTATATGGGTTGTCTAAGGCAAGCAGACCTCAATGAATCTCTCTGTAACAGCTCAACCATATCTGAACCAATATGTTAGCACCTCATACATCATCATGAAATCATCAAACAACATCAAAATTTTAATTAATATGGTTTTTCATCAATGACAAAACCTATTAGGCCTACATTCCAACAATCTCCCCCTTTGTCATTGATGGAAAACACCCTGAACTTCTCCCCCTTTTTACATTAATGACAAAGGCTTACCTGTAGCTTACCTCTTTCACCTTCTTCAACTTCATACCTTCATGATTTGGTTGGAAACATCCACCAAAGGTCTCAAACAAGCCTATTTTCTCCAAAATTTGTGATTCTAGGCCTCATTTCAAGCATGCAAATGCCAAGCTTCCCTTTGGGAAAAGCATCTAAAACATCTAAACATCATTAGTCAAGCATGAAAAAGTATCTTCTTACCTTGTAAGGGGATAAACCATCATCTTCAACCTTTTAGGAATGTAATAACAACAATTTTCACCTTTAACCATGTTTTTGTCTTCTTGGAACTATTATAGTAGTCTTAGAAAATAGGCAACAACACATGTAACATGCCAACAATGTCATAAGAGTCATGCTTCATCATTTCTCAAGGATTTTAGGAAAGTATTCACACTTTCTAGGCCAAAAACATCCATATCAAGGCTTGAACACACTTTTTTATACCAACAATATTGTAGGACCATAACAGACTTCTCAACGTAAAAATGACCAATTTCAACATCCTCCTATAGGTCAATCTTGATTAGATTCATGCCAAAATCACTCCCCCTGGGTTTAAGGCCTCTACTTCTAGCTCCCAAACATAAATTTGAGCTACTAGACTTTCTTACATGCCTTGAAATGGATTAAACAATTTTCTCAAGTCCCTAAACAACTTTTTCAGTATTTTACTATCACTTTAAGCCGAGTTAGGTCATATTTACCTATTCTAGCATGATCAAGTGATATACATCAAATTATCACCTTGAATTGTCTTGAGGGAATCATTTCACTTCCTTGTATTATACTTAGTCACTCCCCAGGTCTTAGAGAGTCTAAAAACACCATGAGAAATAATTATCTTGCTACAATACCGAACCATGATGTTAAATATACAGAGTATACAATGCTTCTAAGATAGGGAACTTCATTTCATTTGGAGATCCAACTGAGATCACTAGTAAAACTGATTCACAACATGTGTTGTATTATTTAGTCCTTAAACAACCAAATCTTAATCCTCATACCATAAAATCTTAGCTTAGTTCCTTATTCATGAGCATACTTACACAAAATTACTTGTCAGATCTTGGGAAACATAGATTCCTCATCACTTAAAAGATTGTATACTCATGAGAAAGATTGTATCCTACCTTGAGTCAACTAGAAGACCTTTTTTATCTTTGAATCTCTATGAGAGGCTGCAACTATCTTCTCTTATTCTTTGAGGGATCCACTAATGTATGTAGATAAACATAAAGACCCATGGCATGTTTCTCTTCCCCTAGATTTCTATTCATTCCTCTATACAAGCTTTTAATGGCCCATACCACTTTAGAAACCCTCAAGAGTATGAAACCCTTATGTAGACTGACATTTTACTCTTTTTTCATGCACATACAGTCTTCATACATGATTCTTCATGACCTTTAAATAAATTTTTCTCATCACACTTGGTACACAATATTGCATGACCTCACTTGAAAACTTTCACAAACCCCTCATTAGTCTCAAATCCAGATTTTGCATTCTTAGCATCAACTTTCATCAAGAACACATAGATATAAGTTTTCCTTGTAGACTTCTTAAAATGTACTCAATTCTCCAAGATGATATTGAGATCTTCTTCATACTATACATGTTGATACCTTTAATGAAAATATTTTACTCAGACTCTTCTTCACTGAGATTATCAATCATTTGATACCTTTAAAAAATCTATTTTCTGTATCTACTCTCTAAATATCAACACACTTCAATTGGTTAGTCTTGGTCATCTTTTCCCTTTTGACTACTTAAATCCTGTAGGTTATCATTTTTCTTTCATGAAGTAAGAAGATACCTATTGCAAGCATATGTTAGTCTTCCAACCACTTCCACATGCAATGTAGTAAATTTGGAGTACTCATAAACCTTTCAAAATGAAATATAACCTTGAAGATAACTATCATAGCTTTGTCACAACTTAACACTTCCCTCTAGGCATGTAGGTCATCATCTTTCTATCAAGAAGCATCATTAGTATCAAGTCAACATACATCAAATAAGTTCTTTAACTTATGATTTTCAAGCATTATGAAAGTATTTTAACTGTGTAGGCACTTTAAGATAGCATATACCATGACCTGTGGGAAAATATGGTGAAGAACTCAAAAAAAATTGATTTCTTGACTTGAGATACCATCACAATGACCTACATACTGTAACATGTAGTTTGGCACAACACTATAGTGAAGAACACAAAAAAATTGACTCTACTGTAACTTATCAGTGAAGAGCACTTCTCTCCTTGAGATCTCATTTATAATGACACTACACGTTGCATGACTTGACAAGCTTTGATAACTCTAACTGTTAGGGTTTTCCTAACCAAACCCTCCTTATTGTGCATCATATAATATCACTCTTATACTGTAAATAATATCTAATAAAATACACATACTTGAGACTTTAAACCACTTCCATCCTTTATCCTCATGTTTCTTCATGATTAGTACAAAGTTTTAGATAAAAACTCCATCATATGACCATTAAAATATGAGTTTCCATGCATACCGCCAAGGAGGATTGTGCATACTCAGTCAAGGACAGTGAAGTAAAATTTTTCTTGATTTTACCTCATTTCATCTTCAAATTATCTTAAACACCTTGTAACAAAATCTTATAACACCATGAATGCCTTCTATCTTAAGAATGGAACTTGAAACATTGAAAAAACACATACCAATGGCCTTCTTCGTATGTTTGGAAATACCCATATTTTTAGGATCTTGGATGCCACATTGAACAACTTTCTCTCTAAAGACTAATCAATATGATCCTTTATCATCTTATTAAGATACTTCATCTTGTTGTAGATGCCTTGAGTTTTTAGAGATGACACATATGACACAAACATCTCCCCCTTACCTAGATGCTTCATTTGTAATGGTATACCTTCAAGAAGCATAATGAACGTATACATGATCCATGAAAACCTAAAAGAAGGTCTTGAAGATGTCCCAAGCCGTCTTGGGCACCTGGAAAATACTTTCATCTTCCTTTCTTTGCTCTGAGCTCTGAGATACATTCCTTATTTCACCAAATTGTTCACTTGAGGGCACACCATTATCTCTCTTAGGTTCCCAAACCCTTATAGGAGCATACTCATGCATTCTATCCTTTTGAACACAAAAACTTTGCACTCTAGGACCTGAATAACCTCTTGTTGAACCTGATGGAGCTTGGAAACAATACTTTGCCACATGCCTAACCTTATTATAGTTATAACTTACTATTGCATTTATTTTGTTTTTCTCAAATTAGTTTCTAGATGAATTGTTCATGCACTCACTAAATTACATCTGAAGCATACAACCTCATTGTCATGATCACCTCTCGTTTTTCTCAATGACTGGGAGTCTTTAGGAGGTCTTCTACATTCCTTAGCCCTATGACCAAATACATTACATGTATAACAAAAACCATTGAACTATATTTCATACCTTGAGGCTTTAGGCTATCTAATTTGTTTGCTTTTCTCTAGTTCCTTTGTTTGTGGATCCTTCATTCCATCCTTAGTACTTGGTTCTCCTACTTCTTTATTGCTCGTGACTTCAGATTTGAAGCCTAAACTAGTCCTATCACAAGAATCCTTTTGGATTTTCAAGAGATCATCAAGTGCTTTGTTACTCTCCTCAAATTTTTGATAGGTCTTAGCCTTACTTGTAACATCTACAAGTTCCTTCTTAAGTGTCTTCACTTCTTCCTCTTTAGATTGAAGGCAAAGAGTCATGTTGCTCATATGCAATTCCAGCCTTCTTATGATTTTCCTCAAGTTTCTCATAAATTCCTAAATGTTTCTCTTCAAGCTCCTGTATTTTTGACTCATATTCCTTGACTTGAGCTACCAGCTTCTTGTTGTTTTTTCTTTGAGTGTTCAAGTTCAAATTGTATGCATGCTAGTTCAACTCTTAGAACATCATCCTCTTCTTCTTCTTCCTTACATGAATTAGGTGAAATGTCACCCCAAGGAATATATTTATCACTAGAGGATCTCACAGCCTCTTTTTTCATGAATAGAACTTCATCTCCAACATCATTGTGATCAGATTCAATATTAGAATAAGACCTCTCTTCTTCACTCTCATATTCTTCCTTCTTAGTGTAGAAACTCTTCTTATTCTTGCTCATAGTTTCACTCTTCTTGAACCCTTTGTTCTTATTTTCAAATTTCTAGTTTTTTCTTTTCATTATCACCATCATAGTCATCATTATTTTTCTTAATATTTATATGAGGAAATTTGTTAGCAAAATGACCAATTTTACCACAAGAAAAACATTTGAAAGACATATTACCTTTGTACTTACTAGTCTCAAGAGTCACTCTTCTAGAAACCATAGCAAACAGCTCCTCACCATCAAGTTCTAGAGTAGTCTCTTCATATTTCTCCTTATTTTCTTTAGTCGTTTTCTCCATCTTGAAGGCTATCTCCTTCTTAGTAGGCTTAGAATCCATAACCCTCGTCTCAAAGGTTATTAGGGTGTCATGTAACTCATCCATATTTAGCTTAGTAAGGTCCTTAGCTTCCTCTATAGCTTATACTTTTGAGTCAAACTTAGGAGTCAAAGATCTTAGTATCTTTTGGACAATAACTTCCTCTTTTGGATCTTCTCCTAATCCTTTCATATTGTTAACAATCTTATCAACTCTAAGGAGATATGCTACAATGTTCTCATTATCATTCATATTAAGTGTTTCAAACTGATTTCTAAAAGTTTAAAGCTTAGTAATTCTTATCTTTGAGTCCCCTTCATAGAGCACTTTGGATTTTGTCATGTGCCTCCTTTGTGTTCTTTCAATGCATCACCTTTCCCATTTTAAATTCTCCAAGACCACCTAAGATAGCACTGAAAACCTATGAATTGTTGGTATATTCCTTATTCTCATCATCAGTGAGTGTGGAGGAAGTAGGAGCATTATATCCACTGGTAATTGTGTTCCAAACATAAAATCCTAGAGCCATGTTATAGGCATTCATTCTCATTCTCTAAAAAATGTAATTTACACCATCAAACATTGGTGGCTTTCCAACCACAATGTTCCTTGCCTTTTTGTGCTTCAAGGAGCTCCCTTCAAGCTGTCAAACTTCTGTAAAAAGACTTGCTCTGATACAAATTGTTAGAAGCACAATGGAATGAGAGGGGGGGTGAATTAGTCCTTAAAAAAATTTCAAATTAAACTTCATATCTAAAGCTCAAATTACGATATCCAAACAACCATAATAATCACTTACACAAATTTTAATGTTTTCATACCATAAACCATTAATGTTGGGCCCCTAAAATATTGGCTAAGTATAAGAATGCACGTGAGCATGCAAGGCCTATTTGAAGAAGGGCGCGTAAGGAGAAAGCACGCAAGACAGGGTTCTAGGAGGGTTTAGTAGAACAAGTGGCGCACGCACAAGGCAAAGCAAAGGTTTTGGAACTTAGCCATAGTTAGCGTATTGGACAGAACATGAGAAAAGTGTTAGCCAACTGCGCATGCAGAGTGGATAAGGTGTCAGCCTGGCAACAGGGTGGCCTAGGAAGGAATATACCTTGTGATGGAAGATTCTAGAAGGCCATCATTGTAAAGAGTGGAGAACTCAAGCCTGAAGGAGCATGTCCCCATGGAGGACCACCTTAGACACTTGGCAACAGATCTGCAACTCCTGTGGAGGCTTGAAGATGTTGAGAAAGGCTATAAATACAAACACCCGACAAAGAAAAAGATATAGAAGGAGAAAGAGGCGAAGCCATGCAAGAATATTGTGAGAGCTCCATAAGTTGGGTTTAGAGGATATGTAGGAATATGTTATACTAAGAGGATGGGTTTGAATGTTTTTCTTTGTACTATGAAGGGCCTTAGTCCAGTTCTGATGCATGACATTGGTCTGCATTATCATAGGAATATGTGATTGCTTGAGATAATGTAATGTGGTTATCAACATGCTTAATATGAATATATGTGTGGTTCTAGTTCTACTTACATATGTATGGATCTATTATATATATGTTTCATATGAGTGGGTGTAAACCCTTGTGCATTTATTTTCTGCTATGGTTTAGATCTATGTTCTGTAATGCTTTCCTTATATGAATGAACACATTGCTTTAGAAGTCGTTCTGGGCTCTAAGATGAATGCATGGTTCCTTTCTAGTATGTTCATTTAAGTTTTTGTTGTAAATAATGCATTCTCACACAACTCACATAAAGGAAGGACTCGGTGCCCGTACGTGCCTTGGGTGAGCGCCCAGCACCCACTGGGTGATAGGCCGGCGCACATGGGATTTCCTTGTTCTTTGAGAAGGGCATAAAATGACTACAATTAATAATGCATGAAACCATGAAAGAACAAGAACACCATGAGAACACAAGATATAATTGGAAAACCTTCAAGGGGAATAAAACCCACTGAAACACAATCTTATATTGATATGTTTCAAATTTATCGAGGCACCAACCCCACAAGGAGCACCAACACCAAGTTTAGTAGAGCACCAACCTTGCAATGAGCACCAACCCATAATTTTGTGAAACACCAACTCCACGAGGAGGCTACAACCCCCCAAGATGATCAATCACCCACTCAACCACCTTATGATGTGTATATATCTGATTTTTTCTGCAACAACTGATGGATATCTCTTGTTCAGCTCACACTTCTTCACTCAAACCCTAGGTGACAAAACTTCACAAAACAAGCTCCACAATCACTCTAAAATTCATAAAACCCTTGCTCTCATGTTATCTAACTTTTCTCAACCTTCAACACACTTGTTTAAGCTTCAAATAATCCTCAATAACCTGCAATCACACTTCATCTAGGTTGTTCCACCTTGCACACACTCCACTAGTTCACAAAAGCACCCAAAACATGTTTTTTATATGCTTTACACTTTTCAAACTTAGGCCCAAACTTTTCCCTCCATTTGGTTCAACCAATACATAAATGAAACATTTAAAATTTGAAATATAACAGCTACATATGACCCAATTAGTTTGGCCTATCCAAAAACCTCTTTACACGTGCTAAAAAATGTCTCTAAACCCCATGGGCACAAACTTAAAAATGCCCTAACATGAGTCCCATACTTTGTCATGACCCATGAACCTTTATATATGATTAAAACATTATAACACATTCATACATGGTATAAATTAATATCAACAAATCAAATTATTTCATTTATTGGGCCCAGTTCCCTTTGCAATTCTCAAAACAGTGGTTTCCTTCGCCCTTTAGCACCCTGAAAACTTCATAATACAACCAAATGACTTATAATGAATAAAAACATTCCATGTTATAACTCAAAATAAAATTAAGATCATTTAGAACACTTATAATCATGTTATAATTCATGAAACATCTTTCAATTCAAACCACATAAATATTTTCCTTCACCAAATCAACCTTCCAAAAACGTTGTTTCCAAAGGTTAGCTCATAAAATAAAATATACATGAATTAAATACCTCCAAGTGGATTAATTTGATGCAAAATTCATCCCTATTCACATTAAAGGTGATATGAAGCATCACCCAATCTATCTCATTCTTCAAACAACATCAAACTTCCACAAAAATAATCATGGCCTGAGCTGCCAAAAACCTTCTTGCTGAAATAATTCCCTGGAAACCCTGTAATATGACCTCATAATGAGGAAATCCATATACAAATGTAAATAAATCTAAATATAATATCCAACACAACTTTATTATTCTCAAAATTCCACTTATAGCTGAAGTTATGACCAAAACACTAAACCCTGCTATTTGAGATCCCAAAACTACCCTTTCACCAGTCAACCTGTTTGGACCTCAATACCTCATGAACCTGGATGAAATTGATCTGAAACCTCTATGTAAATCTATAAAAACTCACATACATCACATAATGGCAATTTAGTCCATACCTTATTTGGAAACTTTCTCCTCAAACTGGAACTCTTCATAAAATTTTGTTTTTCAAGTGGGTCCCACATATGGTCAAGACCTAAACTATACATTTTTGGATATCCAGATGAATCTACTACAACATAAAATCATCACATTGGATATTTCAATCAAAATTGACTCATAATACTTCACCTTTTGCAAATTGCTCCTAGCTAGGGTTTAACTAGGGTTTTTTACCTCTTTATCTTCTTAATATCCGTTTATAAACATGTGAAGATCAAATAACCTCATTCTTCTTCTGAAAAATTATAAAATCACCTTATAATATTTTCTGTAAGGCTCAAGTTACCATTCAAAGCACGTGATTCACACCAAACATCTGAGGTCGCACTTTGAACTGGAAATGCACTAAATTTTGACCCTACTTCACCAAAACAGTCATATCTTCCAAAATTCACATCATGGACACCTGAATTTTTTCTGATAGTATCATCACTCATCCCTCTAACATCTTCAATCATCATAACATCAATACCATGGCCCAATATCTCTAGTCACTAGGACTTATCTATGTTTGTATGATAGATTCTCACTGTACCAACTAGGACCAACTAAAACAATGCAAGAATTAAACAAGAAACCTCTGCAAATGGACCAAACATACCTCATATGACATGATATACCTGATACCATGCATCCATGAGATCAAATGGCTTCAATATACTCTATCACACCTCCAAGCAACCATACCTGCTCCCAATGAGCACCTGTAACATGGAGAATCACTTGTACCTGAACCATTCCACTATTGTGAGTGCTCAATCACCCTCAATACCATTTATTCATCATGTCAACATGCTTTTACATCATCCAATCAGTTCACATTGTCAAGCTACACCTCCTAGGCACTTGTATTGGCTTGCAAGAGCAAACAAACATCATTGAATCTCGCCGTAACAACTCAAACACATCTTAAATAATATGTTAGCATCACATACATCATCATGAAATCATCTTACAACATCCAATTTTTCATTAATGTGATTTTACATCAATGACAACACCTATTAGGCCTACATGCAAATAATCAACACCATATAGAACTTGAAAGGGATGTATGCCAATAGAAATTTTGGGGGTTATACAGTCTACCTATAACGCGTCATATAATGCCTTATAGCATTTTTCAACTTCTCATCAATAAGATTCCTAATTAGTCACCAAATTCTTGTTACTTGATCCAACTTGACCATTTCCTCATGGGTAGTAATCAGAAGCTTGAGCTAACACGATTCCATATCCATAAAAAAATTGGTGAGCTCCTAGGATGAAAATTTTGAATCATTATTAGCCAAAATATTGTGAGGAATTGCAACCCTTACTGTAATAATATCCTTAATGAAGTTATATACAACTTTAGAAGTGGCATGTTTTACAAGAATGGATTCCACCACTTGGTGAAATAATCAATTACTCTCATAACATAGTCATGTCTAGTACTAGAAAAAAGATTTAATGCACCAATAAAGTCAATTCCACACTACTGGAAGGGCTCCTCTATCACAACTGGCTTGATTGGAAGCACTGCTAGCTTGGGTCGGGCAACAAATTGCTGACAAGCTTCGCCTTTTATTACCCACGTGGAAGCATCTTGGAATAAGGTGTGCCAATAATACCTAGCTCACAACATTTTGTGAGCAATAACAGATGTTGAGAAGTGACCTCCACAGGATAAATTATGAAATGCTTCTAAAATTTTACCCTGCTAGTCTTTATCCACAACAAATAAAAACTCCGTCAATACCCCTTTTATACAGACCTTAATCCCAAAGCACATTTTTTTTTTATCTCGGCTTCATAATTATTTTCTCTTTTGAGTTTAGGTGCTTAGGACACTCTCTGTAAGTGAGGACGTATGCAATGTTCAAGTAGCATTCTTCAGTTATACTTATGAACAACACCACAGGAGATTCTTCCTCGTCTTTTTCTTTTTTATACGTCGCCTCTTCAGGATTGTTCTTAGCTATGAGTTGGCACAAACCTCGTCCATGTACAAGTTTTATGGATTTTATCTCTAGATTATACTCTTGCACTTTGGCTATCTAGTTTCCCCTTTGAATTCCAAACTCTCGCTGGGTTGAAATAGACTTCACAGCGGTATCTGGAACTAGAACTAAAGTGTGAGAGTTTAAGATATAATACCTGAAATGTTTCACTTCTCTGACCATTGTGTATGCATGTTTTTCAATCTGTGACATCTTCAATTCATGATATTTTAGTGGATAACTCATGAAATCAATAAGAGATTTAACACCATCAACATTCTTTTATACTGAGATGGCAGATACAATATGAGCAGAGGCATAACTTTACATAATAAACTCTTTGCAAAATTTTAGGCATACCAAAATAAGAGCATGTGTGATGAATTCTTTAATATCATTAAAATTAGATTTTCCTTTAGCATTCCATCAAAATGAAACCTTACCTGTAATCATATATGTTATGTGTCTAGTCTTCTCAACAAAGTTATGGACAAACCTCCTCATGAAATTAACTTTACTGAAGACCAAGTGTACATCGGTTTTACTTATAGGAAGAGTGAGGCTTTGTACTACTTTGACTCATTCAGAATCAATCCTTGCCCTTCCTTTGTAATAATATGCCCCAATAACTTTCCTTTTGTCACTCCAAACATCAATTTCTTAGGATTCAAAGAAATCTCATGTTTACGGCATATTTTAATATTTGCTCTAAATGTTCACAATAAGTTTGTCTCTTCTTGGATAATACTATCAAATCATCCACGTACAAAACAATGATTTTTCCCATTAAGTATCAGAAGGCCATTTCCATTACTCTCTGAAATTTATCTCTAACACTGATCAATTTGAAATTCATTCTTCGATATGTGAAGGTACCTGTACGTACCCAAAATTCTAGGGTGCTACACCACCGGAAAGATGTTACACATGCCCCAATGATGATACAGGTCTCCTCGCAAGGTGTTTGGGATCCAGAAAATCTCGCCAAGTATACATTTGTATCCCGTATGCCTCACCCGGCCTCCGCGTGCTTTATTCTGGCCTTTGCCCCCCTTTTCCTTGTATTTTGGTCTAAAGTGACGAGACCGCCACCCTGCCTGGGAGGCAGTCCTATTCGCATTTTCCAAAAAGTTTTAACGATCGCGTCAAATGTAAATTTTCAATTTCTATCCACATTTTTCAACTAATTTGCTTTGCATTTATGTTTTAGCCACCTTGTGAATAGTGTTTTCACTTTGTTGAATGGTAAAAGAGTTTCATTCCAAGTTACCTTCTAGTGAATGCATTTGCTATAAATAGCTAGCTTGTTTTCAAACAAACGGCCCCTCTCCTTCTCTGTTTAATAATTCTGTCTTTTGAGTTTCTTGCTTAGAATTCCAATAGTTTCATGTTTTGCATCCATTGTTGGTCTTCCTTTGCTATTTAGAAGTCATTCAATCTTCTTGCTTCATTGTTGTTCCATACAAGTAAGTTTAGAATAAGATAGTTTCATTCTTAGATTAGAATCCATTTAGAGTTGTAGGTTTTGTTTAAATCATAAAGGATAGTTTCTAAAACTCTCGGCGCATTTGTGTTGTATTCCCGCAATAAATCCCGCTAGGAATTGCATAGTCAAGCTTTGTTCACTTGTATTATCTCTGTCTTACTCGCATTATATTCGGTCTATATCCAAAGCTGTCATTGTCCGAGTGCCTTATTATGTTGATGTTATCATATACATGCTTTTCTGGATTCAAGAGAACACGAAGGAACAAGGAGATCACACTGAGGGGAAAAAGTCACACACAACTAGATTTACCACTGTTCTGTGAATTCCAGGTTTGAGCTATCAAAGTTCTAGTTACAACATATCAAATAGAGTAGTAAATTATTTCATTTCAGTCAAAGCTCGCTCTCGATATCGCCAGGGAAGCTGTGGGGATTGATAGTTTCTGAGAAACTGTGATTCATTCCTCAATTCTGAGGTAGGATCGAGAGTCTTTCAATTTAAAACAATTACTTGCTTAGATATTTAGGATAAATTCACAAGTGCACAGGCAAATAGCCACACTGAGCTACTTTGTTTGTTTTAATTTTGTTACTAGATTAGTTGTCCATTTTCTAAATATATTAGAATAACTGCTCTTTTAATTTCGTTAAAATACTTCATCAAAAATACAAAAATAAAAAAATGCATGCATGGTGTAGATACATCTTTCATAATTAGTTTATTAGTTTTAGTTAAAAGTTGAATCATTTTACATGACAATCACGGGACCTAGAGAGCCCAGAGAATACATATTTGAACCAATAGTGCCTCAACCAAATCTACCCACAACACTAGCTGATATAGATCAAGACCTTACGATATAGGTCTTTCAAGCAATGGCAAACCTACAAGTAGTTAGTGAATAACTGAGAGAGTTAAATATTGAAGATGACAAGGCATACACATTTTGGTCAAATCATCCTAACTATAAATTGCCTTGATAGGATATTCGTATGACTATACAAGGACTCGAAAGAGAACAAGTATTTGGTTACAATCCTCTAGTTCCACAACCCAATGCAGGAGACCTCCTCGTCAACATAGATACTAGCTTACGCATTCAAGTTGCCAGAACACCGGTAAGGTATTATGAGAAAATTACACAACTTCTAGTTCTAAACATAGAGGCTGAAAAGGCATATGATTATTGGATAATTGGAAGGAGGGATTAACTCTTCACATGACCATAGGAGGTCTGACACAACCATGAACTTACGGTTGTGATCCACAGGTCCCACAACCCAACGGGCCTACTAATCAATCAGACATTGATGATGGTTTACGAACACTAGTATTTAGGTCCTCACCACTTCCACCAAACATTATTTCACAATTCTCCTTACTAAACATAGTAGCCAATCAAGCTAAGGATTTCTGGACTAGACCAGAGAATCGTCCATAAAACCCCAGAGAATCCACTACACCTCCCATCACCATTTTTCACGACCTTGTCTGGAAATATACACAAAGCTCCCACAGGTCACTTCCCACGTATCCAGCAGCCAATAAACAAGATCTCAGCAAAGCTCGACATTGATTGGAGCCTCCAAACAGTTATTATATCGGAACAATCCATTACACCAATTTAGGTTAGGAGGGCCTTCTTCGCCTTAGATTCACAAATTCCATTATTGCATATTGAGGATATAAGATTGCCCAACTAGTTTGTCTGTATCCACATATATTCCACATTTACCGGTCGTCTCGGCATGACCTCAGGAGGTCAGGTACGAGGAAGAGTTACTTGTAGATTCCCATGCTCGCATGTCACTTTTCCATCATACAATACCCCAAGGGGTAATGAAAGTCGTCTTGAGTTGATCCTCTTCAGTGGCTTTAACTTGATTATACTTTGAAAATCCATCTAACATGGAAAGCATTTTAGAACCGGTCATTGTTTGCAAGAATTGGTCCATTATAGGCAAGGGGTAGTTATCTTTTGGTGAAGCTCAGTCCAAATTGTGGAAATTGACACAAATATGTATTTCTATGTTCTTCTTCTGCACTAGAATGATGTTAGCAACCCACGTAGAATGGTGAATGCGAAAGATAATCCTTGTGTCTAACATCTTTTGGATTTCTCTAAGAATTGTACCAGAGATATTAGGATTCTAGTGGCATCAGTTCTGTCTATATGGTTGTGCATCAAATTTTAAAGGGATTTCGTGTTGCAAAATTTTGGGTCTAAACAACTTTAAATCTGTATATGACCAAGCCAAAACATCCATATATTTATTTAACAACACGATAAACCTTCTCTTTTGTTTAGGTCAACAACAATTGCCAATATTCACAATCTAAGGTTATTTTGATCAACAGTTCCCAAGTTTTCTTGTTCTACTTCAGTAGAAGATTTCGGCTCAGTCAGTTGCCTTTGTTTGATAAAATGATCATGTTTATCAAACGATCCTTCGAGAGAGACCAAAACTTTGGGGATCTTATTTCCATAAGTTATAGAACATCCCCATTGCTAGCTTCTTCCCTCGTATCATAGACAGATTCATGGAATGTAGATTCACTACCCTCAAAGTAGAGTTCACTGAAATTGTTAGACTTTTCTAGAAATGCAATGATTTGTTGATCATCATTGAATACTTTCCAGTTGGTTGCATTATCAGGAACATGAGGATGGAAGACTACTTAGATGATATATTTATCCTCTTTAAACTTAGGGCGAGGAAGAAGTAATGAGGTAGACACAACAAGGGAGTCAACCTTATCATTGTGTTCCCTTAATACAGATTTGATAGAGAATGCTTCAAAGTCTTCAATGCATTCCCATACCTTGTTTTAGTAGTGTTTAAAATGATCATTATTTACCTAATATAAACCCCTAACCTGATTTACAAGTAGTTCAACTTCACCTAGTGATTTTAGATTCTTGATTTCTTTCTCTTTCTCCATTATTATTCCTAATAAGAAGGTTTCATATTCTGTCACGATATTTGTATATTCAAATTGCACCTTGAAAGAAAAAGGAAAAAATTATTGTTCATGGGATATAAGCAATACACCAACCCCAGATCTAGAAGTCGAGAAGATGCCATCAAACTCCAAAATCCGTAACTCATAAGGATCACCCTCTGTGATGGTAGTGGAACAAAATCCTTCATCTAAGGTCATAAAATATATACCTAGACTAGAATCTTTAAACAATATGCATGCTTTAGGATCATCAGACTCGGTCACAATGTACTTTTCTTGAACTTTAGGTTCAAGCGTCTGCATAACTCCATTTATAAGGATTTAAGCCTGTGACCAATCCATGTGAATTTCTCCTCCAAAATTCTTGTAAAATTCTATTCTTAGTAATATTCCATAGGCAGTCGAAATATCTGTAACCAGGATCATCATCTCGACTATCTTCTTGAGGAAAGCGAAAAATCTAAATTGAGCATCCTTGATCTGTCCAATAAGTGAGACTTGTTTGGTTTCCATTGAGTAACAACATCCAAAGGGTTTGGTAAGAGCGAGTCCCAAGGCATGAGCTACCTTGGTGGGCATAACGTTTTTAGAAGCTCTAGAATCTATGATACAATTGTTAAGCTTAAAACCATTAATAAGCAAGGATGAGTAGAATGGCTCAATTTTTCAGGATGAGAAGGTTAAGGCCAAATTATTTTGGGACAAATGAAGCATGGGATCGTGAATAATTCCTTTATAATAAGTTAGTATAGGAATAATGACCTTACTTTTTATAGATTGGGTAAATCTTTCAAATTGCTCCAATATTAGATTGAAGGTATTCCACCTCTAACATCTGAATCTTGGTTTTCTTTTCATGGTCAATGATGTCGAAATCAGAGTAGGAGGGATTTAATGAAGATGAAGACCCATCATTACTTGTTTGTATATATGTGGTATTGGTCTTAGGGGAAACATAAGAAGAAGAGGCAAAAGGAGGAATCACTTTTTTGACAGGAGGTTTCTCTTTAGGTTGTATGGGAAAAGGATTACCTCTTTTTACAATATTTTGAGTAGCCATTGGATCTATTTTTTATTTGACCTTCTCTTTTGACTTCTCCACTTCCTTGCTTTGATTTTGTGAGCGAGTAAAAGCAAAATAATAGTGGTTGTTCATATCCTTCACTACATCATCATAATCATCCTCTTTGTATTCTACTTACCCAATATTGGAGTCTCAGCCATTTTATCATATGAATCATCTGTGTAATCATCTTCTTCATAAGAATCTTCATCTTCTTTGTGTTTTTCTTCTCTCTCATCAACCACCTCAACTTTGACATTAACACGGGGAGCTTGAATAGCTAACCTTGCTTGAGTATCTGGTAACTGGTTTCTATCCTTAACAAGAGGATTATTGTTGAAGTTTCTCGTTGGGATGTCCCAATAAGGAGTATTTGGAGAATTTTCCACACATTTATTTCTTCAATGCTAATAAATCATTTTATAACCTCTTGATCATAGGATCAGTTGTACTTTGATAGGTACTTTGGTTCTTAAATTTTGAGGAGCCTCTCCTCATTTTTCCAACCATAATAATGTGGACTTCAATTTCTATGGTTGTTACTTGAGCGGTAGTTAGATCTGGAATAGGTGAAAATTCTTAACAAAAAGACAAATTTTGGTAGTTGAGCATTGACAAATAAACATTTTTGATTATGAGGAGTGGGAGTAACGTGTTTAGGAACCTTGTGGATTAGCTTGTTAAACTTTTCTATGAAATCGTGCATAGGTTCGTGCGGTTTCTTCTTCATTTGAGTGAGTTGATCCAATAATGCATGTGCATCCTCAGTAGGCTTGATTCTTGCTTCAAACCTCATTCTCATATCTGCCTAACTATCAATAGAGTGAGGTGGAAAATGATAAAACCATTCAGTAGTGACACCTTAGAGAGTTTCAACAAACAATCAAACATATGCATTTTCATGAACAACACACATAACTCCACAAATTACAAAAATGTAACAATATGTTCACCAGGGTGTTGTTTACCATCTCCATTGAACTTCTGAAAATTATTCTGGAGCCACGAGGTAAATCATGAAGAGGTTGAACCAATGCAATATGTCTAATAACTAGTCCCTAGGGGACTGGAGGTGGAGGAGGTGCATCCATAGTTCGGAAAGTTATATACGTAGGGAGTCTAGTTCCGCTTAGGAACAAATATTTGTAAGTGGAAGACGCACATTCCTCTTCTATAGGTTGGTTCCAACGTATTGTAGATGAGCTACTTGAACATTTGGATGAGCATTTATGGGGAACAAGATTAAAGTTGTGTAATTGTAGCAACTCAAACGTGGGATCCACCACACCCCTTGCTCTAATACTATGAATAAAAATCTTCCCTTTCATCTTTGAAACGGGAAAGAAAACCTTAGGACAAAGAAATCATTAATTGTGCAATAAGCGAGATATCAAAAGAAATCTTATCATGTGTATCTATGTTCCCAGTGGAGTCACTAAAAACTTTTGGTTGGATAATTTTTCAGAGACAAAATATGAGATCCGACCACAGTATGCGAGACAAAGTCCCTCCTCAAATAAGGGGAGGCCCTCTGTTTATTGATATTCAAATAACAAAAGGAATATTTACAGTATTCACACTAATCTAACATTTGGCTATGGGATCTCATATTGGTAGATTTGTTTATTTATTTCGGAATGGAATGTGAAAGTGAAGGAAAGTAGTTTGAGAAATAATAGGAAATAAGAATGGAGATGAATAATTATGCTTTTTACTTGGAAAACACAAATCTGAATTTACTTACACAAGCAGAAAAAGGATAACAATAAATTGAATTCGTATAGAAATGAACTAGAATCATAAAGGAAATGTGATGTCTGGAACGTAAGAACAAAAACATTAACATCAAGAAAACATTCAACACAAAGTTTGAAACGTTCTCTTTATTCCTTTTTGACAAGAAAAGAGAAAATACAAAGTTTTTCTTCTTTACTCTAGAATTACTCCTATTCAACCCAAAAATTATCTGCTGACGAATGCATTTAGCATTTTACATTTATAAAGAAAAAGAATAGAGAGAGAGAGAGAAGAAGTGGTTACACCAAAGACTATGAATAGTAAATAAATATTAAAACATTTTGACCGGTTCTTGTGTAAAATTACCCAGTCAACATGGAAATCCAAATGATGTCAAAACATCCAAAAAAATTACATGCTCGATGCAAAAACGAAAAATCACAACCAACTTCAACTA
Source organism: Taxus chinensis (assembly GCA_019776745.2). NCBI lineage: Eukaryota > Viridiplantae > Streptophyta > Pinopsida > Cupressales > Taxaceae > Taxus > Taxus chinensis. The sequence goes on along the minus strand of CM034151.1, from coordinate 284,846,977 downwards.
TACTTCTCTTTATCTAATTCTTGATCAGATTCCTTGTTACGATATGTGTAGAGCTTATGAGCCAAATCTTACACTTATTTATCTTCTGGCCCACATGAATATCGGTTCAATACATCACACATTTCAAGTATGTTGATCAATTTTCTCATGAGCTTATAAAGTTACTTGAGGAATTTTTCCAAATTATTCAAAACATTTTGATATACAATTAATTTATCAATTGATTGTAAATTAAAATAATGTTCCACTCTAGAATATTTCTCTACCAGGTCCTTGAACTCTGTAAAGATGTCACTTATAGGTAACATGTTCAGATCCTCATCTAGAAATTGGAAAGGTATCTTAGAAAATTCATCACCAATTTCATTAGTGACATCGATTCATTCTTCTTTGGCCTTTTGTAACTTCTCTCTAGCCTCATAAATGTTGTAGAAAAAACATCATTCACCCTTTAGAAATGTTTAAGACTCTATTGCAGATACAAATGAGGATATAAATCATAGACAAGGTCCAAACTCCTCGTCCCTTATGTATTGAGTCTGTGATATATTCTCATTCCAACTATTGCACATGTAACATATGAAATCATATAAAATTTCTCGGTTGTGTGTATTTACTCAGCTACTTATGTAGGGCGCCACTGATGAACTCTCGACATCCGAAAAATTGTTAATTTTTTCTCATAATAGCGATAAATTAGTATATTCATTCTTGAAATTCCTTCACCTCAGGAAGCCCAGATACTCTACTTAGTAGCGTTATGATGTCAATAATTTATGGGATGAAATCACTCCTAGGTAGGGTCTTCGATAATCTTCGTACTGCAGGCTTTAGTTTCTTAAGGTAACTCTTATTTAAGTTCTTAATGCAAGCTATTGCATTATCATTCCAAGCCTACTAAGATTTTTCAAGGTCTGTATCCACATACTTGTTGAGATCCGACACCTTAAATAATTCCTCAGAGTACTCAGTGTCTAGGTGAATCACTATTTCTCCATCTTGATTCCTTATTGCCCTGGAGTCACTATCATAGAGACTAGCTACTGCGAGCAAAAATTCTGAACACTGTGTGGAGATAGGAAAGGTTGTAACAAGAGGCAATCTGTTATCATAGATGTATTGTATTCATGGTGTCTTAAAATGGATCTTGACTCTTTTCTAAAAGTTATCCATATAAATATGACCCAATTTTACGTCTCTGATGCCAATGTTCAAATCAATATTTGAAGGGAGAATCACCCCTTGATACTTATACTTCATCTCTTCTTTTAATGTTTCTTCCTTAGCTTTCCCTTTCACCAATTCAGACATTTAAGGATGAACTAAAAACCTTGTTCGATAATTTTCCCCTGGATGCTCAGAAACCAGAACGTGAACTTCCCCCTTGATTTGTAAACTAGAAGGTTCAAAAAGCCTTTTGTCAGGTTTTTCACTTTCATTTGCACCTTGAAAACTCCGATGCAATGATTGGGAACATCCTGTTGGTTCGCACCTTGAAAGTTTTGACATAACTGTCAGAGTTTTGAACTTGTTGAGCACCCTGAAAAATATGACACAAACAAGTCAGGGTTTAGGACTTGTTAGACATTACAAGAATTCTGAAACATTGATTTGGGGTTTAAGACTTGTCATAAATTCCAAGAATTTTGAAACATTGAGTCAGGGTTTTAATCGTGATGGATAGGCCAAAAATTTTGACAAGTTTATATCAGGGTTCTTGACATGTATATCACAAGGAAAACCCTAATAATCATCAAAACATGGATTTTGGGGCAAAATTATTAGCACTATTTTCATAATGAGAAGAAACAATGAAAGAAACATCCACCAACAAACAAAAACAAGGAGAACAAACAAAGAAGAACCCTTATAGTCTAGAAAAAAAATGGGGAGGAAAACATGGCAAAAAATATTTCAAGAATTGATAAAACCCCATAAGAAATATTGAACTCACCGGAATAGAAATGGGTTTGAAGGATTTTTGAGAAAAGATGTCAAAAACACTAAGAAAAACATTGGCAGGAGTTGGAAGTTCGAAAACAAGTCTTTGTAAATAAAAATCAAATTTGCACTAAGGTGAAAATGACGTGGAAAATCTCAATTATTTATAACCAACTTGCGTCAATTACACGTTGATTGACATGTGTGGAGCCAAATTTGATTTGGAAATTAATGCATTGACTTGAGGTTGGGAAGTTGATACATTTAACATGAAGTGTTTTCATGTTATCGGGTTCTGAAAACCTGACACAAAGGACTTGCATGCTTTTCGAGGATCGAGATTTGATTGTCATAATACATGTTTTTGCAATGACGTGTTCCAATGTGTCCTACCCCTAAAAAATTGATACACTTTGTGTGTCAGGTTTTGAGTTTTGAAAACACCTAACATGTAACATGTTTGAACCCCTAGATGTTTCGATGCATGGGAAGTCCAAAAACCTAAAACACTATAGTGTTTCAAAGTTCAAGTTTTGGAAGAAATTGAACATCTAACATGCATTTATCACTAACTGTTCCAATGCTTTCGAAACCTGAAACCTAAAATACTCTAGTGTGTTGAGATTCAGAACTTGGGGAACAATTAACATTTACAAATTTTTATGTGTAAGGTGAGCCTGAAAACCCAAAAAACACGTAAAATAACCTTTAAACTAGAAATTTAGAATATTCTGAAAAGATGGGAAATTTTCCAAGGTCCTTAAAGGTAAAAATTTGATGGGTTATCCAAATTTATCGCAAAACTTGAAATTTGGGATAACAAAATCACATAAATATAAGATTGAATCAACCATCAAAGGATAAAATCATTGGGTGATTCTGTATGGCATGAATAATTTTTTGTAGAGGTCATATAAAGATCTCTAAGATTAACAAGAATAATTATGAAACTTTGCAAAAGATGTCCTCACAATTTTATATCACTATTACGTCGTTAGACCTTGCAAAATGGTGCAATCTTGCTAAACCCTAATTGTAATTAACTGTATTCTATTTTCAGAAGTTTTATTGATGAAATATTTTTTCTCACATGATTTATGACTAGTATATTTACTATATCTACCATTCTAAATCATACTATAATGTTTTAGTAATAGTCTTTATTGGATTAACCCTATTTTTTAATTACAAAACTGATTGGAAAAGGATGTGCAAGTACATCACGAACCAAAGGGTATAAAAGTATATCCTGAGAAGTAACCCAACGACTTGGACTTTGAGATCTTTGATAGATAACTTTGATTTCTTACTACAAATCATGTAATGCACACATCATTTTGGTCATTCTATAGTTTTGCATAGAAATGGAAGAAGTGACAAAAGAGACTGGAATAGAGAAATCAAATAAGGATAAACTATATTAGGCATAATTTGACAAGCAATAAATGGTTACATGAGAGAATTTTTAAAAGTAGGTTGAGAAAATAGAATAACTTGAGAAGCAATGGGAAAAACATAATGAGGAATATAAGACATGAGAAGAAATAATGTTTTTAGAAATAAGACTCCTCAAAGTTTGAGGAGAAATATGAGTAGGTTGAGGAGGAAGTTTCAAAACCTCGTGAATTAACTAAAAATGTGGAATAATAGTAGTTAATCTAATCTAGAACAACATGTAAATACAGTAAATAAATGCAATAAATGACTACATAAAAATGACCCAAGTGAACTAAGCTAATGTAAATAAAAACCCTAATATGCAAGAAGAGTGAGGAAGTGACTCAACTGATAAGAGGAGCTCACTAGACTATGTCACAAAATAAACAAAATAATCTAGAAGCAGGAACGACTATGCAGAGGTCCTAAAAAGGATAGATATGGACTGATTCTCTGGACTAGGGCACCTAGAGAAGGACTGGGGTGCCTATGGGCACCTTGGTCTGTAGTATGGGTTCTCTGGTCTATGTAGGAGGTCCAAAACTAAGTTTTACAGGTTCGGTAGGTGGTCCAAAACCCTCGTTTTGTGTCACATCTGATTCACTACACTACACCAAGTGTCATTGATAATCCCATATGTATAGAAAGACCTGCAAGAGACCACAAGAAGTATAAAACCCTAAAAAAGAAGAATGCATATGAATAGGTCAGACTGATCCTCAGCTGCCACAATAATGGACTTACTAACTAAGCATTGCACCACATTCCAGACCCAAATGTAGTTCTAGTGTGTGTGTGTGTGTGTGTGTGTGTGTGTGTGTGATCATGTGCCCTAGGTGCTCTTGTGTCAGTCACACTTTGTGAAGTAGCGAGCAATAACTAGATGTAAAAATGTAGTAGAATGGTGGATGGAATAGAATAGAATCCCCTCCTATGCTTGTGTGATGCAGATGAACCAGCCTTGTCCCTTGTGATGGAGCTAAATGTATGTAAATGATCTCCAAATGCCTTTGATGAATGCAACCCTAGGTGGATGATAGTAGTGACTAGTGCTTTGGTCCCTCATTATGGTCTCATAACTTTATATTTATAGGGTTCTCTTGATCTAATTTCATAATTAACCCCGAAATGGTCGACCACCAAAAAGATAAGAAGCTAAAATGGCTAGAAAGTGCCCAAAAAGTGGTGGGAAAGTTCAAAAAGGATTGGGGTGCCCCTGGTGGGACCAGGGCACCCATGGGCCCCTAGTACTAGCATGGGTGCCCCAGTCAAAGCTAAAATAATGTGAAATCACAAAAGCTAACTAGGCATGTGGGTGCAAGAGGTTGGGAATGACAAAGAAAATAAAGTAAGATGGCCAAAAGATGGGGTTAATTAGTACTTTCTTCACTAAAAAACCTTCTAAATAGTAGTATGAGACCAGGACTAAATAATGTCTAAAGTGCATGATTTTGTGTCTACATTTTCCCCACTTTATGTTGGTGAGTGGAAATCTTGGTAACATAAAGTAGATAGAGATGCGTACTTGATAATCCATGTAGAGTGATGTAGAAATGCACTAAAGGACTAGACAAAGTGTGGAATGAAAAAAAGATGATGGAGTGTGGAAACTAAAGATGCAAAAGCACAAAAAAGTGATGAGAGTGAACTTAGGGTGGAAATGCATGTGTAGTTCCCGATGTGTGTAATGTACCTACATGGTTAGTATGGTGTGTGTTGGCACAAGATGTTATTGTTGATGTTGTTGTTTTTTGCTCCCCATTTGACTGCTTGTTTCTCATATGGTCAGACCTGCAAGGAGAAAATGATCAAGTAGTCAAATATATATGTATGTATGTGTAAAAACGCAATGTAAAAGATGCATGTATATGTATGTAAAAGCATGTAAATGTAAAATATGTAAATGAAAAATGTAAATGGAACATGTGCACCTGATCCATGTTGAGAAAGAGAGTGTAGAAGGATATCCTGTACTATCGGGGTTTTTTGGGTGATCCGACACCATAGGCTAAAGAAGTGTAGGGAGGAATTCCATTGTATCCTCCAACCTGTAACTGCTTCCCTTAAATGTGTGTGAAGAGATCTCTATACGTCCTAGTTTTTTGGGTGATCCAACACCACTGGCCGAAGAAGTATAGGGAGGAATTATGTTGTATCCTCCAACCTTTAACTGCTTCCCAAAATGCTAAGGACAACCATGTCCTATAAAATTCGTTGTGTATGGGGTTCGTAGACTGGTCTGAACCCACTCACTATATGTAACCCACAATGCCAAGGGTGGAAAGTACACTGAACTGAACCAGTGTAGAAGTGTTGTGTAATATGTAAAACCCCAAATGATGCCCCCCTCTTTGGGGGCATGTGACGTCACTGATAGGAGAATGTGGCCTCAAAAGAGGATCTACTACATGAACTCTATAACTCTGCCCTGTAGGGGGAAGGGAATGCGATTGGTAGAAACCAAGGCGCACACAAATAAGAAGGCTAGCCAAAGACAAGTGTTAGTACAAACAAGCATGCATGTATAAAACAATGTGTAATCTATGCAAACAATGTAAAAGCTACCAAGAAAAGTAGTAATGTAAACACACAAGAAGACAAAGTAAGCCACAAAAGTGGGTTGCAAACATGGGACATCACTCATGATGTCACAAGACATGCAAGGCCATCATGGCCGCATACAATAAACAAGTGTGCACACCAAACATAGGGAAATGCCCACAAACAAGAGCAAACAATAACAAACAATATAACAAACAAGTATGGAAGCAAATATCCCTGCATAACAAATGTTGCACATGAAGCACCCGTTAGCATGTTAGAAAGATAACTAGTATGTCAAAAGTGTGTATAACCAAGTAATGTAAAGTGCTAAGTACAAAATGAAACAATAACACCTGTGAGAGACGAATGTGGATGCCCCCAGTGACCAGTGTAGGAAGGGTAGAAGGCAAGCATCCATGTTGTGTGTAAGAGACCTGTATCTACGATCACAACTAGAAAAAGATGTGAATGTGCATGTGTGGATGATATAGATAAATGACATACAAGTAATCTAACTAGCATGTGTAATAAAGTGACCATGAACAAGCAAAAGTAAGCAAGAGTAAAAGAAACCATAATATGCAGTATGTTGTGGATGGATGGAATGGAATGCAAAATGGAGTGATAGGAGCCACGTGCCCCCCTAAGTGAATGGAAATGTATGCAATGAGGTTCATTTGGTTTTCCCCCTCAGCAGTCAAGAATGAACCGTAAACGAGAGTGCGTCATCGGGAAATGGTCAAAGTGTGTTGTGTCTAACGCGTTGTGATGATTATGTATGTATTGATGAAATGTGACCTAGTAACGATGTGTGTGTGAACCTTATAGCCAAAGCATATATCACGAAAAGATGATCGAAAGAGTGATGATGTAGCCTAAAGTGTATATCACTACAAGATGAATAAAGGGAGTGGTGATGTAGCCTAAAGCGTATACCACTACAAGATGATAGAGTAGGTGACCATTTAGCCTATAGCGTATGTCACTAACCTAGTAATGTCACATGATGAAAGGTCGAAAGGATGAACATGTGATGAATGTAAGGTCCATTTGATTTATAAACCCTCAGGCAAGTCGAGTATGGACCGAGGAACTAAAGTGCATCATAGGGTAGTGAGTGCAACACGTAGAAGACAATGTAATATGTGTGATGATAATAGATGACCATGTGATGAGTATAATATGTAATGTATGATGTATAAGATGTAATGCATGATGCAAGTAGTATGTATAAGATGTAGTGTAATGTAGATGTAGATGCAATGCTGACATAGATGTATGTATAAAATAATAGATGTAGTATGAAATGTATGTATATGTATGATGAATGATTGAAATGATGTGTGTGTAAATGTAATGTATGATGTAAATGTATAGATTAAATGAGATGTGTGATGAAACATAATGTGTGGTGCCTATAGTGTAGTGTGTGGGGTTCATGTGTAGTAATCCCTCAATAGTCAAGTGTGAACCAAAGCACAAGAGTGTGTCATTGGGTAATGATGATGCTAAAATGTGTGATGAGTATGCCTATGTGAGAAGATTGATGTATGAGAATGCAAAGATGATAGATGCTAATATGAGTGGGGGGGATGTATTAGATGTGATGCCCCCAAGTGTACATGAATGCATAGGCTAACCAATGACCGTGAAGGATGAATGTCCTCCATCTGACACATGTGATGGTGAAAACATATGACTATGCTCTAATAATGGTGGTATAGTAGACAAACATTATGCTGGTGAATGAAGTCTATGTGCATGTGATGGATGAATGTATGATGAAGGTCGTGGCATCACAAAATGTGTCAGTGATGGAGATCTACATGATGTTGAATGTGAAGATGATGAAGACCCATGTGGAATAAACCAAGGTGGTGACCTATGTCGAGATGTAGTAACTATCCTAGGAATGGGCCTATACCTATGTGTAGGACTAGTGGAATGATGCAGTCATGTAGACGATGCTCAAGTAGGTGAGCTAGGAGTAGACTATGCTTTGAGCAACATAGAATGTGATGTGCTAGAAGAAGTAGATGATGTGCTAGCTACTGTGTGAGGAGACAACGACCATGGAGTAGATGGAGGGACACAATCAATAGAAATGACTTGTTTGTTGTGAATAAATTTGAGTTGCAAATGATTCATAGAAATGATAGATTGAGAGAGATGAATCCAATTGAGACCAAGAAGCATGTCACATCTGGAAACTGTGTTTCCAATGAGGAAAGGCACAAGTAGAGTAAGAGGACCAACCATAGCATGTAGTTTGACAATGCCAAAGGGTTTGTTGAAAGGATACTCAACTTGTGATTGAGGATAACCAATAGCCTTAAGAAGTGAAATAGAACATGCACTAATGGGCCATGATGGGTCAACCTTAGTGTTGTTAATGGAGGTCGAGCCAATAGATGCATTGATATGTAAATGATTAGATGTGAAATTTTCATGATAATCGACGTTGGAGAAAGAAATGATTGGTGGCGAAGCGTCAATGTTTGCAACTAAGAAATCAAGAGCTCCTGATCCAGGAGGAGGTACTGTGTGATATGTATGATTGGTAGAAGATTTGGATGTCTTCTTGTCACGTTGTTGAGATTCATTGTTAAAAATATTGAGTTTACCCTTGTCGTTGGTCGGTGCAGGGTTAGTAGACTCTGGAAACTCTAGTTTGTTGTCATCAATTAGATCTTGGATGATTGTACAGAGTTTGAAACATCTATTTGTAGAATGTCCCACACATCGATGATAATCACAATGGAAGTTCTCATTGTAGTTCCTACCTTTTGGTCATGATGGGTCTAACTCGAGTGGTGGAGGGAGGGTAATAAGATTGCTCTCGAGAAGTTGCTTCAATATAAGATGTGGAGCCATTGGAAAGTTGTTAAATGTGCATCGAGGTTGTTGTGACTGAACCTCCTTAGTAGGAGTGATTACGTTGACAGTGATTTTAGTGTCGGTTGGTTTAGTTGTAGAGGGTTTGAATGGCATCTTGTTTTGAAAATGAGTGGAGGGTGAAGCTTGTTCCTGATACTTAAGCTTTCCTATGGATAGGAGTTTGGTCTCACGAAGCTTAAGAGTATGACAAAGCTGATCGAATGAAGGAGAGGTCTCAAAGAGAACACTCTCTTGGAGAGGTGGTAAAAGACTCTGAATGAACAAGTCCTGAAGCTCAGAGTCCGCAAGCACATTTTTCATCTTAGCTAAATTGTTCTTATACCTTAAAACATAGTTAGCAAAGTGTTCATTGGATCCATGTTTAAGTTGTGCTAGCTGAGCATAAGAGATCTTAGAGCCAATATTGATGGAGAAATGCATAAGAAAGGCATCAACTAAATGTGTGAAGGAAGTTACTAAGTGAACAGGTAGGTCGTAAAACTAATGCATTGCATAGTCATGGAGACTAGGAGGAAAATTTTTAGCTAAGAGAATATGATCGTCGGTAAAATCTAGACAAGCTACATGAAACACTCTAAGATGCTCCTGCGGGTCACCATGCCCATTGAAAATGGGAAGCTTAGGGGTGACAAAGCTAGGAGGAAGCAGATAAGTAGAGATGGTAGGTGCGAATGGAGTATGCAACAATAAGGTAGAATCTAAAGACAATGATGCATGCGAAGTGGCCTATTGTAACTTATGGATTTGAGCTTGAAGGTCATGATAAAGAGAAGTTAAGTCTTGATTGCCAACAGATGAAACCTGCCGTATATGAGAAACTAAGGGTGACGTAAAATGATTGGTAGGAGTATTAATAGAAATGGGAATAGTAGAGATAGGTGGAAGAGTGGAAGTGCATGGTTGAGTGGAAACAAAGGTTGGTATAGCCGCAGAAGCATTGAGTTATGCCAAATTAGTAGCTTCCTCACAAGCCACATGTAAAAGTAAGTCTAGATCTTGAGGGTGCTCAACAATATGATCATTAATGGCCTTAAGATGTTCTTAAGTAAAATCAGTATGAGAGTGAGCCATGGCGAAAGGAGAATAAACCCTAGAATGATAAGGTATGAATGAAGAACCTAGAAGCGTGAATGATCGAGTCGGGTTCACCAAAATGATTAACTAAAATGTGGAATAAGAATAGTTAATCAAATCTAGAACAACATGTAAATATAGTAAATAAATGTAGTAAATGACTATGGAAAATGACCCAAACAACTATGAAAATGGAAATAGAAACCCCAGAGTACTAAGAGAGTTAGGAATGAACGCAACTGATTAGAGGAGCTCGTTGGACTGTGTCACAGAGGTGACTGGAGAAACAATTTAGAAGGGACGACTGTGCAGAGGTCCTAAAAAGGACAGATCTATGATTCTCTGGACTGGGCACCTAGAGAAGGACTGGGGCACCTATGGGTGCCTTGGTCTTGCATATGGGCACTTTGGTCTATGTAAAAGGTCCAAAACTGAGTTTCACAGGTTCAGAAGGTGGTCTGAAACCCTCGTCTGTGTGTCACATCACATTCATGCACTTACACCAGGTGTCGCTGATAATCCAAGATGAATAGAAGACCTGCAAAAGACCACAAGAAGTATCAAAACCCTAAAAAAAGAAGAATGCAAATGAATAGGTTAGACTGACCTCAACTGCCACAATAATGGGCTTACTAACTGAGTGTTGCACTACAATCTAGACCCAAATGTAGTTCTAGTGTGTGTGAATCATGTGCCCTAGGTGCTCTTGTGCCAGTTGCACTTTGTGAAGTAGTGAGCAATAACTAGATGTAAAAATGTAGTAGAATGGTGGATGGAATAGAATAGAATCCCCTCTTATGCTTGTGTGATGCAGATGAACCAACCTTGTCCCTTGTGATGGAGCTAAATGTATGCAAATGATCTCCAAATGCCTTAGATGAATGCAACCCTAGGTGGATGATAGTAGTGACTAGTGCTTGGTCCCTCATTATGGTCTCATAACTTTATATTTATAGGGTTCTCTTGATCTAATTTCGTAATTAACCCCAAAATGGCCGACCACCAAAAAGATAAGAAGCTAAAATTGCTAGAAAGTGCCCAAAAAGTGGCGGGAAAGTTAAAAAAGGATCAGGACGCCCCTATTGGGACCAGGGCGTCGACAGACACCCAAGTACTAGCCCGGGTGCCCCTAGTTAAGGCTAAAATGATGAAAAGTGCTAAAAAAAAATTGGGCATATGTGCGGTGAAGAGGTCGGGAATGACTAAAGAAAATAAATAAAATGACCAAGAGACGAGGGTTAATTAGTACTTTCTTCACTCAAAAACCATATGAATAGTAGTATGAGACCGAGACTAAATAATGTCTAAAGTGCATGATTTTGTGTCTACACTTGCTTATTTTGTGCGAGGCTACACTTTTTCCCTTACTAATGGGATCTCTTGTATCAAAATTAGGTTTTCAATCGTCACTAGGGAACCATGATCTCAAAAAAGCATATACAAGGGGCAGGGATGATATTTGACATTTTCCTAAGCCTGTCAACAAAAAATTTGATGACATCATGATATTTTTATAAACCATCTTATTATGTTTTAAAAAGATTATTACCACCATCATATTTTATGCAAGACATTTTAACATATTGGATAAATGGGCTTTAACATTAAGCTTATTCTTGGTTGGCAAATGTGTTTAAGTCTTGAATTTTTCTATTTTAACCATCTGAATAACACCAAATACCAAAAAATAGTTACAAACTTACAATGAGTATATTGTCACAGACCCACATCAAATTTGTACCTCTTAAATGCAATTAATGACAATTCTATAGATTTATTCAAACATATTTATTCAACATATATAAAATATTATAACTACAAATATGTAATTTGATAACGTGTTTCCATGTAATGGCTTTCAAATGAAGGAATATACAATGGCTGCCATGGAAGTTTATATTTTAAATAGTTATAAATAGAATTTGAAAATAAAAAATTGAAAATCCCTTTTTTTCCATTTTTTTATAATAAAACTAAATGGTGACATATCAACTCAATGTCACTAAGGTGTGAGGGAATGTATAACTCATCTGCATTTAAACTCTTGGAAAGTAAACAATGTCACTGCAACCTGCAATCAAGATTTTCTTCTAAGTTTTTTTTAGACTTGTCAATGCTAAGAAAAGCTAAACTGTTTGGTTTCCTTACTTATTGCTATTTCTTCATGTCTGAGTGGATGTAATATATTTATGTATCTTTCCCAAATTTCAAATTTCCCAACTATTTGTTGTATTTATACCGTGTGATCATTAATTAAATATTTAACAATCACATAGTATAACATACTAGGATAAGAGATCGACAAGATTGTTGGTCTCATTAATTATTTCTACGACTACTCCAAATTTATTAGTCTTCATTGAGTAGGTAAACGCTCTAAAAAAACGAGGCATTGTTTCTATTTAACTTAAGTAAAATATTCAATGTTCGGCTATTGTACAATGGCTGCGACTGGGCCGTTAATATGAATTTTAAAAACAAACTAGACATGTCAAATCAATTTTTTATTATTATAGTATTTAAGTGCCACTGCCAAACTGCCAAGGCGCCAACATAATGCTACATAATTATAAATGTGTTACAATCAGTTGGTAACTTTTTATGGGAGTATTTATTGTGTTAACCAAACTCGTTGTAAGTGAGTAAAGTAACTATAAGCAAAATTTGCGTCTTATCAATATTTATGGGTTGCATATTTATGGTTTTTGAAAAAGTTTAGATGTTATTGATGACAGTATGGTAAAATAACAAATTGTAAAATACGTCCCACAACCCAAAAAGGTGTTCAGGATGGGCATCAAATCTCATCTTTAATAAGGGGCGAGGTGTTATAAACACACAGTGGGTTTTAATACATCACACAAGAGCTAAGGCTAATGTATTTCAAACAAAGATAAGGAAACAAACCATAAAACAATTAGATCCATAAAAAGACAAGATCTAACCCTATAAAGTTGGACACCCAAGGTTGGATTCAATATAGTCTAGGTTCACCAAAATGTAGACATGGAAAATTGGTTTACATCAATAATGTAATATATCTAATCTCATAAATTGCAATTCATAATTAATCACACTTGGTACAATAAATTAAGGTCTGCTTGTATAAAAAATACACTTGAAGTAATAATAATTATTAAGATGAAGTTTAAGAACATTTGATTTGTCACAAATATGGAGGCCGTCCTCATAAATATGCCACACAACAAAAGTCCAAACAACAAGGTAAAAAAGAAAGGAAAATCAATGTGAATATAGAACCTCGACTAGGATCTTAACAATCCTTTGCTAATATGATTAAAATCATAGCAACATGCTTTTGATGATTGCCTATTAGGGAAAATTTAATTACATGACCCTATGTTTCTACTTTAGGACTTTAAAAACTTACCACCTTTCCAAAATTCTATGCGGGTCTTTAGGAAACTAATCTCCTTCCTTGGAACCTTGAAGTAGCAACAAAATATTGAAAAAACACTCTTAAAAACGAGGGTGTTTTTTATGGTCCTATGTCAACCCTCTATTATTTTTAGGGTCCTTGATGAAAACAATTATTTGAAACGAACACACTAAGTGTAATGCAAGTCAACATCCAATACAATGTAATGCAAGCACATGAATCTTATCTCTTTCAATGTCGTAAGCATTGCAATAATACATATTATATGTTCTTCAAAATTATTTAAATAATTGAGTGTTTTTCTAAATACTAGCAATTTCTTTTGGCACAGGTACATTTCTCTATCACTCAAATTGATAAATCATTCCTTTAACACCCATGTCACTTGTACTAAATACACTAACACACTTATATATTTATAGACATCTTGAATTCAAATAAGGACCCTATCGATAAACATGCTAAGAAACAAACAAGGAAGGGGGAAAACCTTAAAGAGACTAAAATAAGGATCAAAGGGCCCGTGTAAAAAAGTAGACCGACATTATAGCAGTATGGTTCAGGGAACCAAAATCATAATGCTATGATTATAACAAAATTCTTATTGATATGGTTTCGTCTAAAAACCATAAATAGTTCTTAAGAGTAGAGAAACATGAGAATAATGGAGGGAACATGTTAGAGCCCAATTTAGACCAATTGTCGAAAAACACAAAAGTACATTAGAATAATTTACAAATATAAATCTATATTTAATAACTAGTCTTGTACCAAAATAAGGTAACCTTTCGACAAAGGAAATGCATATTTTAATTTTAAAAAATATATTATTGAAGTAAACACTTTGAGTCAACTACAAATGACAAGGGAAACTTGAACATATGACCAATTGTTATAGCTTATTTACCACTTACCATAGTTGAGGGGTTTTTTACAACAGGGTTATTTCCATATTAGAATTCCATGAAGTGTAAGATTGATTTGATGGTTAAACCAATATATTTACGTCATAATATTAGTCTTTTGTCTATGGATCCAATAATAATATGACACATGTTTTTTTTTTAAATTTGAGATATTATATTTGACATCCATGTGATTCTCACTTGAATTTTTTTTTACCTTCCTTAAAGAAGCTAACCGGAAAAATGTAATATCTTGACCATGTGGTGGAGTTTGGAGCTCCGTTTTTTGCCTAACATGATTTTTTCGATCTTGATATAGTGGTACAACTAGACCGAGGCAATATGTCACAAGTCATTGAGAGATTCACAAAGAAGATAATGGAGTTACTGATCAATGCGGTATGTGATAAATTTGATATAAGCACCTTAGGAGTGATATCTCTCAACATTTTTTAGATAAATACACTTAATATATTATCTTCTTTTCAAGCTTTTAGGTTAGGGGTTTTTATGTTTTGGGTTTCGAATTTTAGGTTTTTACTTTTAGTTTTAGGTTTTGGAGGTGCTTTGTATCAATAAACTTTTTTATATTTTCAAGATTTTCGTGTTCAAGTTTTTAGGGTTTTTGGGAGGTTTTCAAGTATGAGGCTTTTGAGTTTTGGGTTTAAGTTTTTTTTTGGTTTTTCAAGTTTAAGGCTTTTAATTTTAGGTTTTGGGGATGTTTTATATCAATGTAATTTTTTGTGTTTTAGGGTTTCCTCATTCAAGGCTTTGGGTTTTGGAGTTTTTAAGGGTAAGTTTGAATATTTAAGTGTTTAGATTTCATTTTTTTTTGTTTTTAGTATCTTTGGATTTCAAGTTTCGTGTTTTATGTTTCTTGTTACAAGTGTCATTAGGTTTCGGAATTTCACAGTTCAAGTTTCAATGTGTTTGGGTTTCCGGTTTTGAATAGTATAGTTGCATTTTATACCAACCTATTTTTTTATTTTTAAGGTATCTAGTTTTAGGATTGTAATTTTGTAGCCAATGACATATATTTCATGTTCATATAGGGCTTCAATAAAAGCTTATTGCATTTCAATTTTTGAACAAGATATGCACATTTATATATCAAACTACTTTTCACATTTTATATGTTTTTGAATTTGAGGTTTTCGACTTTTGGGATTTTAAATTCTTGAGTTTATGTTTGGAGGTTTCCAATAAGATAGGCGTATTTTATAACAATATACTTTTCTTGTTTCCCTAGTTTTCAAGCAATTCAAGGTTTGTCTTTTAGACATTTTCAGGTTTTGTGTTTCAAATTTTAGTTTTGGTTTTGGGGATATCTAAATTTAACTGCATTCGAGTCTCATTATTTTCCTATCATGAATACCAATTACACCAACACTATATACGCACAGTCGTGTACGGAAACACCTTCTTGTTAGGCGTGCTGCTGGAAGAGTTTCTCCTCCACTTAGCCCCCATTCTTAGGAATATGGGAACCAATCGTGAGGCTTCTATATGGCTGAGTAGAGACAACGACTTTCACTAGGAGTATTCCCTGGAGACTCTATCCTTAATTGGCGGAGTCGGTATCACTAGATATGATCACCAACTGGTTTATGTTGCTCAGTATCTTTCGCGGGGAGGAGCTTTAGAGACCAAGTCCCACTGGTGGTTTCACTATTAGAATTGAAATTGAAGTTGAGGGGTGATTCCCGAAGACTACGCTTGCCCCTGGCCATCCTAAACAAGGAGCTCTTCCAGTTCACAAAAACTATATACTTTCAACCTTGTCAACATCGATGTAACCTTGTACCCTATAGGACAATTGTTTATTATAATTATTCACCGGTAGGCGTCTCCTTTGAAGATGCTCTAGCTGAAAAGTGTCAAATTCGGGGGACTGTTTCTGGCAGACTTGTATCGATGATATATTTGTGTTTGCTATTTGCCCTCCTCGTCTATGTCATTTTGTAAGTAGTGCAAATTTTTTAATTTTTTAGTTTTGGTTTCATAGGAATCTTCCCTGATCGGCAGCCAATCTTGGAGCGCCATTAGCATTTGATGAGTGTTACTATTTGGGCATGATAAAAAACATTTAATTTATTGCATTAAAAACCTTTGGTGCATCAAAAAGTCATTGCAAAATTAATAAAAATTAATAAAAAAATATCTGCACGTGACCTTTCCAGCACAAACGCGGCTATGTTGTCTCTAGGCAAAAAGCTTCCATCGTAAAAACTGTTCGACTGCGCGATCCGCCACTTTTAGTACGATTATTTTCCAGAAACGAAGAAGTTGTGCGTCTCGTGAACTTGATCTTCAAATTTCTGCTGTTCTGCGCTTCAAATCGGTATGTCTTTCACTGAATTTGATTTACGTTAGAGGTAGTTATGCTGTTTTGAATTCATTTTCTCTGGTTGTTTTTAGTACAGGTTAAGCTCCATGCGAAATCTATAGATTCAATAACATTTATTTTACGTGGAGTATAAAGCAATGCCATTCTATTCAAAATTCACAGTTTTATGAGTTCTTAGGGTTTGGAGAATGGATTATTTTAAAGATTTTTTAGGGTAAGTTAAAAATTAAGTTTACCATACAGACCATGCTTAAATAAGCATCAAACATTAATTATATATTTCAATAATCCTATGGAAATTTTAAGATCTACCTAATCCTATTTAGGTAAAATTGGTCTTATTTTACAGAAAAAAATACAGCAGAAATACAATAATACAGCCATCAAAATATCTCACAGTGATAATAGTTGCGTGGACTCATTCAACTCAGTGAATGCTGCCACGTGATTTACATGCTATAAGTTAGCGACTGACCCGAATTTTCCTGTGATTTCAAACCCTAGTCATTTTATTGTTTCTTCGCTTTTTTATTATTTTCATGACCCCGAGGTGTAAATCATCAGTGAGCTGAAATCTACCCGCTCAGTCACATGCTCGGTCGAGATCTGGAAATTTACGGGCATCCTCTCTAAACCGCAAGATATTTGCTACTACAGGATTAGGTTACTTTCGTTTCAATCTTTTTAACTGCAGTAAACATTGTATAAAGGATAGCCTGACGGTTTCACATGACAGTGGCACAGATGGCTCAAATAGTAGCGGGTCATATCCACATTATTTAATGTTAGTGTTCTTCTATTTAATCGCTTTGCTCTAAACCCGATTAAAAAAGAGTAATGATGTTATTGTTATTATTATTTTTAAATCAACATTTTGGAAAGTTGCATGCTTAACACTCACATTTTAGCTCAAATGATACTGGGAAAAAAAAGATATGTTCAATAGATTTACTTAGTAAACAAATTTATTGTCAAAGCTAAGACGATGCAGATTGAACTTATCCCTCAAATAGTTAGAACAAGGAATTTTGTTGGTAGATAGATGAGGATGGTTTTCAATTATTACTCCACATCTTTTCCAATTGAAATTTGGTTCAACACAAGTTTGAACCTAGACTGTCTGGAAACGCCTAAGCCCCCCCCGTACCAGCCTGGAAACGTACCAGGTACTGGTATGGGGTACGGTATGCTGTGGGTACGCTTGGAAACGTACCCACAGGGGACAGACCGTACCCTGTCCCCTGTGGGTATGTTTCCAAGCGTACCCGTAAAAAAAAAACTTGCCAAAGACTGTTTGTTTCCTTTTTTGGCAATTCTTTCCTTTTTTGGATTTTTGGTGGAAAAATCACAAGTATAGAAAAAAATTTGCCATTTTTGGAAAGGGTCCGGAAAGATGTAGCAGTAAAAACTTGCATGTGCCCTAACTTTCATTCTGTGACTCCGTTTCAAGTGTCGTTTTCTCTAAAAGTGTATATTTTCTCGAGCTCTACGCATTGATGGCAATATTTTTCTTATTTTCATAAAATCCATTTTTGCACCTTTTTGTACCAAGCAACTTCTTGCAATCTTCTGAAAGAATCACGAGCTTTGATTGCCTGTAGACTGATTAGTAATTAAAAATACTGGATAGCTTTCCAAAACTCGGCGAGTATTCTCCCGTGCTCGGACTAATCGTCCCACCTGCCAGCTTGGATCCATATTTTTCTTGCTTAGTTATGATGTTTCAGGAAATATTTCAGACAATACTATCGTGCTGAGTGGATCAAGGAAGGTCACCATGAACAATCAAAACTCCTTGAATCTTATCACAGTCACTAAGATAAATAACTGTGATAGAGAAATAATAAAATTCAATAAGTATGCAAATGCTTCTTTAAATTTATAATTTATATACATATTTATATATTTATATACATGTATATATAAATATATATATAAAACGTACCCAAAAGCGTACCATACCCAAGATTTTTAAAAATTTGCCGTATCGGCGTACTGTACCTGTACCCGTTCTCGTACCCGTACCCGTATCCAGACTGTCTAGGTTTGAACCCATAGGATCCATCTAGTGCTATTATTCAGCGTGCCCTAGAGTGGGATATTCATGTTTCTTGTTGGGACGATTGACATTGATAGTAAAAAAACCTAAAATTAAATAGTGTTTCACCAAATGCAACAAACAAATATTCAACCCAATTAGCTCACCTTCTACAACATACACACAAGTCATAGCAAAATAAGAGCTCAACAACATTGTGTGGACATCCATTGAGTCATAATAGGAAGTATTTTTTGTCGACTGTTGTAGTTGTCCAATGCAAATTGAACTTATCCCTCAAATAGTTAGAACGAGGAATTTTGTTGGTAGATAGATGAGGACGGTTTTCAATTATTACTCCACATCTTTTCCAATTGAAATTTGGTTCAACACAAGCTTGAACCCAGAGGATCCATACAATGCTATTAATCAACGTGCCCCAGAGTGGGATATTCATATGTTTCTTGTTGGGACAATTGACATTGATAGTAAAAACAAACTAAAATTAAATAGTGTTTCACCAAATGCAACAAACAAATATTCAACCCAATTAGCTCACCTTCTCCAACATACTCACAAGTCATAGCAAAATAAGAGCTTAACAACATTGTGTGGACATCTATCGAGTCATAATAAGAAGTATTTTTTGTTGACTGTTATAGTTGCCCAACATAGTTCACTCCTCATCACACGAACTTAAAACAATTTATGATAACATATATTACATTGCGAATTACAACTCTAACAAATTTAACATTCCTCTCCGGCGTAATTTGTAACTCATGTGCAATTGCTAGTTTTAAGTCTCTTTTTAAAACAAACACGAAGGGCCGCAAGGGTGTGGCTTTATGACCAATTACCCTTACATTTACATAATCAAGTGAGAATTGTAATGGGGACACTTGGTTTGCAACCAGAGGTCTCCATTTTGCTTCGTTTGAGACGTCATGAATTTCCGTGGATATAAAAAAAGAAAAACAAAGAAGACGAGATAAAAGTGGAAAAGTTGGCCAAAAAGTTAGAAGTTTCCTTGAACCAATTAATTTCCAATATTGGTTTCTCTGTTTTGCTTTGGACATTTCATGCCTGCTCGATCTTCGTCGTTTTGATCTAATATATCTCGCATTTTCAGGTGTGCACCATTTTCTATTTGATTTGATCTTCCTGTTTCGCGATTTATCTTTTGTTAAAGGAGGGATTATTTCTATTATTTTAATTTACTAGAGCTCTCTGTTTTCAATTTTCTTCGTCAAGCATTCTCTGCCCTTATGTAAATCTCGGTAGATAAAAGCCGTGTGCGCACTCGGGTTTCGGTTCATTAGTAACTGGGTGTGTTATATTCTATCTTTACATTCTGTGCGAGGACATATAGTCACATGTTAGGGTTTTACCGCACCCTAATCAAATAAAGGTTAGCTCATGCATATATTAGACTGAACTGCATTCTTGCTTGAGCCATATTCTTATGACTTAGACATAGGACATGCTTGAATATATCCTGCTAGACTTGGGATATAGTAGAATATACCCCATATATATTACACCAGAACTTTTCCACGTGTCTCCTGGGGTTCTGAGCTAGCCTTATTTTGTGAGGGAGATTTGACAATGGGTCACACTCGTACAAGTGCCCCATTTTACTATCAGACTACAACCTTGGGGAAAATCTTTAAAGAAAATTGTGATTATATTTCTTTTCGTCATGTAAAATTGGGCTTGACCTAACCAAATGAGGGAAACATGTGTGTGTGTGTGTCCGAAAAAATCCAAAGTTTGCTGGAAACTTAAATAAATCAGATTTTGTTCTTCATTCCAGCCCCCTTAATAGTCAGCCAACTATAGAGTCACATCCACATTAGAGGTCATTTAATACAGCTAATTTAATAAGGAAAATACCTAAATTTTTCGTTTGGAAGGATAACAAAATTGAGCCATGGAAGAATCTTTGTCTGGACCTGCCAAATTTCCAAACTTTTGATTTCACAATGAGGTACAATCCAACTACCATAATCCAATATAATAAGTCAAACAACAAAACACTACTAGTCGGTCATAAACCACAAATTTGGAAAACGAATTTCTTCTGAAAATTCTCACCTGGAAACTGTTGTCACTTTGAAATGCACCCTTTGAAAAATGGTGTGATAATTCTCCTTTCAATTGACAAAATGGAAACACTCCTAGGTTGTGGGTGACCTATATGTTGGAGTGAGTCTCCAGACATGGCTGGTTCCCCTAGTGCAACACCTAAACTATTTCTATTTCTAAGGCTGCTCTATTCTACCAAATACCAACAAGGAAAAGGGAGAAGGAAAGAAGAGAAAACTGAAGAAGATGGCGATACACCAGAATGTTTTGAGGATTTTAGACTTATTGGGATCATAGAAATGAAGCACAAGCGCCGCACACGCCATACACTATGTCACTAACTACAAGTGACTGTATCAAAGCAAAAGCATTTCATAGAAGGGTTTGGGCTTGAGTTGCGACAAGATAAGGAAGGGGCAACAAAGTGGGTCCACAATAAAATCCTGCATACAACTTGTTAAACACAATCTATGACCTGCAAATTGATACGAGAATGCATGAAGGCACGAGGATTAAACTGGTAAATCAAGGATAAGCATGTATCACAAAGATAAACTTAGTTTAAAACAAAATAAGCATTGAACACAGACTGCAGGAAGGTAAAAACAACTCCTTTATTGCTTAAAGAGGTGGAATAAGCACAAAGAATCACTCACGACCCTTGCTTTCTCACTCAAAATATTGAGTTACTCCAAGAAACATGAATGAAGAGGCAAAGATAAATTTTTTACAATGTGTTCTGGAGTTTTATAGAAAATTTGAGAGAAGAAAAAAGAAAACTCAGGCATGCAAGTCTGACTTCTAAAAATAGGAAAAACAAAAGCTTCTGCATGTGAAAGGCATGCGTCTTGATTTATCTGCTTCCTAAAAATAGGCTTCACAATTTTCTTTTATCCAAATCTGTGCTAAAAATAAAATGTGCGCTCCCAGAAATAGGAAAAATAGCTTTTCCTCCACTTTTGCATGCTTTGTTCTATTATGAGAACTTCCAGATGATGAAACACTCTTCCTCTGCATGCTTTTATCTATTCTTAACTTGTCATGTGTTGTCTTTAACAAGCTGTGCTAAAAATAACATTCTATGTTTTGGAAAAAAAACAAAATTTCTTGTCTTTTAATTTCCCTTCGTTGTGCTGATTTTTGCACCGGTTTTCTTTCTTTGTTTCGCGGCTTTGCGCGTGGCGCTCTGTTGTTCCATGGACTCCTGCGGGGATTTCCTCCTCATTTGTTGTGCGGCTTCCCGCATAGTTTTGCGTGCAGGTTTGTCTTCTGTGTTGCGTGGCTTCTCGCGTGGATTGTTTTTCTTTTGTCCCGCAGACTTTGTCTTGTATCGCATGGCATTGCGCCTTCATCACGCAGAATTCATTTTCTTTTTGTTACCTTAGCGCCTTTGCACGGATTTGTTTCATCTTTGTTCTGCGGACTTTTACGCGGTCTTTACTTTCTTCGCTTGCATGGCTTTTCGCAACTTTGTTTTTTCGCAAATGTCGCGCGAACTCTAGCTTGGTTGTGTGGTTCTTGTATTACCTTCGCGGCTTTGCACCTCTTGGCACGGATTTGCGTGCGGACTTCGCGTGTTTCATTCTCAGCCCTGCAGCTCTTTCTTATTGTACCCTGCTGAAGCGCGCGGCTTTCGTTTATCGCTATCACTACCTTCGCGGCTTTGCGCAGATTTGTTTTCCTATTTAGTGAACTTTTTGCGCAATTTTGTGTGCGGGTCTTATTTTTTGTGTCGTGTGGATCTACGCGCGTATTTCCTCCTTTTTTCCGCAGACTCTCGTGCGGACTTTTGCACAACTCCCTTTTGTTTTGCAACTTTGTAATTTTTCCCTTGTTATGCAGTTTTGCGCACTGGTTTCCCTTTCCTGTGGCGTGCGGGGTCCATTGTTTTGCTGAAGCACGCCAAACATTTTTCCCTCTTAATTTCTTTTTTTCACTACTAGTCCAACGTTGTTTAGCATGCAACCTGAACAAGTGATCTGAATAAGCATGGGGTTTATTTGGATAACATAAACTTCAGTAGTCGGTTGTGGACACTGACCCCGACCATATGTCTTGGTGATTTTCTATATATAATATAGTTGTATTGTAAATTGAAATTGCCTCCCTGTCACTGCCTCTGTACCTGTACTCCACATCCATATATCACAGTTTTGGTGCCAATTTTCTGCCAGCCTGCACCGACTATTTTCTCCAGTTCCACCCATCTTTGTTTTAGGTCTTCCAAGTAATTTTCATGGTTATTAAAGTAGGCCATAATTTCAACTTTCATGTCCTAATTATTTTACATGTAAAATGCTGATTGGCCCCTGCAGCTTGTACTTCTGCTAAAGAGTCTTCATCAAAGTGCATACATTTATCCTGATTTGAGCAGCAATGTCAATTTTAGAAGAGGATGGGGCTGCTGTCTCATGGTCTTGAGCAACACTATTATAAATTTTGGCAATTTGTGTTGCCATTTGGGTCAATTTTGTGTCAAAAGTGATGTTTTTTCGATTTTAGTAGAAAATTCATGTTGGTAACATCAATGTGAAATTGATGCCACTAGGCCTTTTTAGCTGGATCAGTTTTGTGCGGACTTTGGGTCACTTTCCTGACCATTTTCCAATGTGATTTTCGTGCAGTACATGGGAATTCATAGGGTTTTTTGAGAGTAATTCGTTACTATTTATGTCACTTTAGCATCACCTATTTTAAAAATTAAAAATTAAAATAAAAGAATAATTAAAAAGTAAATTGTCACTTTATCATGGGCAAGCGAAAAAAATAATTACAGTATGTTTTTTTTGTAGTTAATAGTCTCAGCAATGGCAATGCCATCGACAAAAATTTCAATCTCACGGCACTGTGTAGAGAAGGTGGGTTCAAGGGTGTGCTACATGTTACGTATCTCCAACCATTGCAAAGCTGCATTTTGAATTTCTTGCATACGGTAGACCTGCATACACTATTGCTGCACGCCTCTCTTGCAGTTACCATTGTCTACCAGACTCCGCCTTCCTTCGGTTGCAATCAAACCTTGTGTTTCACATGCCTTTGCTTCTATGCCTCAGCCCCTGTGTACTCATTTTCCTATACTTCCATGACTGTTCCACCACCTTGCCGTTGCTTACTTGCTTTATATTTGCTAACTTGCCCACACTCTGTCACCTTTCATTCTTCTGTTGTGTGCCCACGCCCCTCCTACCATGCGCCCATGCTCGTCCTCCCTCCACTTCGCTTCTTCATGTAAGCCACACCCACCTTCCTTGCTGCATATACGTGAATGGGATTTTTTTACTGATTCACTACCCTTCAAATGCCAAGATGGTTCAGGTTGATGAACAAAACATCAAAAAGTAAATGTATATGTGCAGTTTTATTATGCACCACCACAACTTTACTCGGGCCTTAAGCTTTGTCTTCTTTTCTATGCTTCACCCACCATTCTCTTTGTTGCTCGTTGCCACTGCAATTTTTACAATGGTGTTCCATTATTTTTTTCTACCTTTTAGACCATCGTGGAGGTTGGCAGCATGTAGCGTTCTTTGGATAATGTTGCTTCACACACCGAGGGCGGTAGGTCATGAGGCAGCGCTTATCTTTGGACAACACTACTAATGTTCTCCAACACACCCTCTTGGTGACAGGGATTTGCTTCTTTTCAGCGTTATGGATCCGCTCTGTCTTTGTGGATCTATTCTTTCTTGATTGCTTTTTGGGCTGTGTGGAGAGGCACAACATTACAAGTTTCTTTGCTGCCATGGGAGTTTCTTTGGCCTTGGATGTTAGGAGGGATTCTAGGGAGGAGTGCTTCACTTCCTCCTAGTGTTAACCAACCCACCCTCCTCAGCCCTAAACACTTCTCGTCAAGTATTATCAAATCCCGCATTGGCACTTTCACAATGATAGACGATGACATAGATGAATCCTATGTCCCATGAATGGTCAAAGATGTTTGATGGGAGTACTATCCAATCTTTGACCAACCCATACTCTTTGAGGGTTCTACCTTCTCCCACATGGCTTTGTATTGCTACCTTAACCACTGGGGTTGGGGCTTTACTGCTTTGTGTTCCAATTTAGCCCTATTTCTTTTTATTTAGTTAGGCTTTGATCCGAGGGTCCTTTTACCCTAACACTTTCTATTGTAATTGAGTGTATTTTTGAGTCCCATTGACCTACTTTTGGTTATTTGCGGACATTAATTTAATTTCATTCAATGTTGCCCTCTACATATTAGGACGGTTCAATCTTAATCAAGGACACATCAAGGACTAAAAATATATTTACTATAATTCTTGGAATTTCTAGTGGCGCCCCTTCATAACAATTGCCACTTTTTGTTGTTGCAAAGCCACTCCATAATTTTCGCTTCCCTCCCTTCATGACACCTTTAGAAGACATTGATTACGCGCCAATAACCCCTTTAAATTTGATTTGAGCACCAAAGCTTTTGAAAGTAAAAAAGTAACACAAAGTTGATGCAAGTTTGAGTTTTGGTTGAACACCAAATGTTCCAAATTAATTAGTGATGCGAACCTTATCCAAATTTATGCCACCCTTAGGGCCAACTTTGTGTCGCTTTGGCCTTGCCTTAGCGTTGCCTTGTGAAAACAAACAAAGCTTATCGATGTGAATCTAAGCCGAATTACAATGCGAATGAAACAAAATTTAGTTGTGAGCAAACTGTTCTTGATGAAATTCATTACCCAAATGCAGTTTGCATGTTCTTTGAATTTTGGCATAAACATCTTTCTGCATTCCCACACAACACTTAAGCATTTTGCTTGGTCTTCACGCTTGTTTCAAGAACCTTACCACAATCATTCTCTTAAGAATTTCTACAACTTTCTTTGGATAAGGTCTTTTCCCTCCTAAAATACTCGAGCAATTTTTCTTCCTTTTTCCTTAGCTCTACCTTCAACTATTTTTTTGATTATTGGTCTGTACCAAAAGATTACTGGAACATATAGAGGATCAAATAAAATCATAGAGACGTCACCATGCACCAAAGGTGAGACACAAATATGTTGAGGTACCAAGCTGCTCACTATAAAAGAATATAACAAATTGTTTTGAATGATAGAACAACAATAGCCAAAATAAATCTAATAGAAGTTAGCTTCCCAACATGAGAAAAAATCTTTCCGAAATCATTTCCCCTCCATCTGGGAAAATTCCTTTTCTACCAAGCAAGCTTTATACTTCTCCATTTTTCCTTTTGCATTGAACTTCTTCTTGAACACCCATTTGCAGTCAACGGGTTTCCACCAACAGGCAATTATAAAGTTGCATGTAATATTTTCTTCAAGGGCTCCATTTCTTCCTTTGCAACTTTCCAAAATTTGTGTTCGTTTGAATCAAGTGCCTCCATCAAATCTTAGGATCTTCATTAGTAACAAATAAAAATGATAGTAAAATTGCAAAACAGAAATCAAGCGGACTTTACTTTTCTGGTTTCTTTCTCATTCGGTCTGATCTTCTCAAGTTTGGAGCCTGCGATCCTTCATCTTTTGTTCATCCCCCTCTGGTTCTGGTGAATCTTCTTCTAGAAACTCCCTTTTTTGGTTCATCTTCTTCTATTGCTTCATATCCATATATGAATTCTGGCTCTACAAATTCAACTTGTACCTTTTTTGGGTCTTCCTTTGGTTGTTCTTCCTACTTTGGAGACTTTTTAACTTCTGAAGATTATAAGCTACGAATGTCAACGGTCTTCCTTGTTTTTGGGTTCCAAATCCTATATCCTTTAACACCATTGCTATATCCAATAAAGATACATTTTACTGATTTATAAGCTAACTTAGCTCATGTTTCCGTCACAACCAAAAACACTAAGACGTTGGAGAAATTGTTTCTTACCAGTCCATGCTTCTTGTTAATTTTTATCAAGGGTTGATGTAGGTGATTAATTGATCATGTAACAAGTAGTCATTACTGCTGCCCAGATTTTTTGTTATAAGCTTGCACAATTGAGTATACTTCTAACCTCGTCCATCAAAGTCGTTCATTTTTTTGCAACTCCATTCTACTATGGCCTCTATGGAGATGTATTTTACCTTTTCTATTCCATACAGCTTATAAAACTAGTTGAATTCACTAGAGCAATACTCTCCACCATTATCAATTCTCAAAACCTTCATCATCTTCTCTGTCTGCTTTTTTACAAGAGCCTTAAATTCCTCAAATTTATTGAACACCTCAGATTTCTTCTGGAAAAATTGTATCAGAGTTTTCATTGAGAAATCATTTATAAAAGAAACATAACATAAATTTTCTTAGTTATGGAGCATTCTCAGGTCCAATCACATCACTATGAATTAGCTGCAAAATCCCATCTACTCTTGTAGCACTAGTGGAAATCTTTACTTGACTCTGCTTACCATATACACAAAATTTGCAGAAATCAAAATCTGAAAGACATTTAGAAATTATTTCAGCCATACCTTTAGTTTATAACGCTCTAATCTCTCTCTCCAATATGACCCATCCTTTGATGCCAGAGCATTGTCTTTTCTACATGAAGAATGAGGGTTTTTTTTCTGACTCATTGTTCACCTCAGGAACAACAAAACTATTGCATCCATCACTTACAATACTCATGTCAAGCCTAAACAATGTTCCAGTACAGATTCCTCATACTAGTATCATGACTCTATTTTAACCATTTTAACAGTATAAAATGAGCTAGTACTTGGCCTAATTCAGATTATAGAAATAAAGACACTCAAGTACAGTAATCTGATTCTAAATTAGGGTAATTGTGATAAATCTATAGAGAGAAAGTACAAAGATAATGCTATATAATGTACAATGGAAAGACCGAACTAAGTCTACTTGAAGGATGACTGCACATTGGACACATGGACAATAATCTGGATCATAAGAGTGTCATTAAGCGATTGTGGGAGTTACACTACCTGAAACTATGACTAGTCATTACTGCCCGGCGCTAGTCTTTGGGGCTATTGGTAGTGTCCTGGGTGGTTCTGCGCCCTCTGCAACTTTTGAATCGAGTTTGCTTGTCTCTACACTTTAGGGTTATGGCATTGGAATCTTGCAATCTGATGGGATGAAGCAGAATTGATCCCATTTTTTTCTAACCTTAACAACGCTCACTTGGACAAACAGTTATTAGCCCTAGATTGGCTGGGACAGATCTCAACATGCGAGCTTTGCACTGCATATCTATCGCACGTAGTTCTCCCAAGGTCATCTATAAAATTCA
The DNA here is from genome assembly GCA_019776745.2 of Taxus chinensis. Taxonomy (NCBI): domain Eukaryota; kingdom Viridiplantae; phylum Streptophyta; class Pinopsida; order Cupressales; family Taxaceae; genus Taxus; species Taxus chinensis. The sequence goes on along the minus strand of CM034151.1, from coordinate 284,819,095 downwards.
ACTATGAATTCGATATGCAATTGAGAATGATCCTTCTCTTGACCTTTGCCACTTGGCACCATGCAATTGTGAACCCTTGTACTTCAGATTTAGCTTGTGGACTGCTCTAGGAATATTTGAGATGTGTATAAGCCTTTTGTTTAATGATCTCCAAGGTTATGAGAGGTAGGTGATAATGACTTTGAGGGTCATTTGTATATAGAGGTGACTCTTTGTTAATTTCCTGTGCAAGCCGACCCATGAATCAAGGCTAGGCCAACCTAATGCAAGTGCCCATTGTTTGAAAAATGACCATTGCCCATGTAGAGGACAGTACTGGGGGATCAGACAATACTTGTGGATGGTGCTGTTTAGGGCTGCCAGTTGTGTCCTGAGAGTTGGAGATCTGGAATATGTAAATCCTGAGAAAGTAGAACTGGCAGATAGAGGTGACTTAGATGATGTAAGGGTAATTAAAAGAGGGAAATGTGTGATAAAAGACGCAAATTAATTTCAATAGTTAAAGTGTATCAAAAGGTGTCAAAACTTGCCAAGTGCCCAAGACCAAAATTAGGTGTCTACAGATTGCCCCCTCCTTTCAATCTACTATTTAAATATTGAATTGAAAATACTGGGTTTAAAAATAAATGAATACCCGTACTTACTTTTCTAAGTGTTGAAATCGATGTTCTAAAGTGGTCGATCCAATATCCCAAAATGTTCCATGTGCATCTGCAAGCAATCCCAAATGCACACAAAATTGAAATAAGTAAATAAGCGAAAGGAACGGATACACTTGGTGTTATGTGATCCCTTCCTGTTACTAAAATTTATAACTGTTGATTGGAGTAGAAGTGCCATGGGTCCCAAATTACCGAATTGATATGGAGAATGTGATCTGGCCTTTATTTCCTTCTTGGCCAAAGAAACAAACAAGGGTTTGCAACAAATATGACACATCACGGGGTCTTGAAACTAACCCCCAAAGGCAAAGCCTACTTCCTAGCTAGAGAAGTGAACCAATTTGAAACTAGTTTTACATGCTTTGATTTAATACAACACAACAATGGGGTCCTGAAAATGACTTGCCAAGGGTAAGAGTGGGCGATATTTTGCTGCAAACACAAAACCCAAAAGTGTGAATATGTAGTACCATCGAACTCAAAAGGTGATATAATGTCTAACTATGGATGAAATCCATGTTAACTGTGTTTAACTGTCTTTGAACTTGAATATAGTTTGTCAAAAGCTTGATATAGTCTCTCAAATGTATGTAGAGTGTCTTTGAAACAAAATATAATCTCTCGAAAGCATTGTTAGTCTCTCAAAAGCATGTAGAATGTCTCTTAAATTGAGTACAATCTTTCAAAAACATGGATGTAGTCTTTTAAAAGCATGTAGATTGTTATTAAAGCTGAGTACAATCCTCTCAAAAGCATGTAGAATATATTGGACTTGGAATATAATCTCACAAAAGTATGCAGAATATTTTTGAACCTGAATATAATCTCTCAAAAGTGCGGAGAAACCATTTGAAACCTTGTGTAAACCATATGAAACCATTTGAAATCATGTATAACTGTTCCTGAATATGTATATGAACCGTTTGAACCCATATGGAAATCTGAAATAAGCCCACCATATCCTCCCTTTAAATGAGGGATGTGTCTTTAAATATCACTCATCTCAAAAGAAAAGGATAGCCTGTACCATGTGTAACATGTAAATGAAATAAAGCTAAAGCTAAATATCATTGTTAGAAACTCATATGTAAACACATGTAAATGCCAACCATTGAAAATGTCATTTGGTAAATGCAATGTGTAACATTTAATTTGACATAGTAGCATAACAAAGATATAAACATGTGAGCATAGTATGTAGCATGCAATCCAATATGTAATCTTGAAAAATATGCCCTTGTGAATGTCTCTATGAAGTGGTGATGGGGGTAGTAGTTAGCATCGAGCAGGGGAAGTGATATGCCCCATCATAAGTAAATTCTATCGCAAGGTGTAACAATGTGTAACATGCCCCAAAATAGGTGTACTTGGTATAAAAGACAATGATGTCTCAAGAGAATGGGGGCAAGGGATATGTCCTTGAATCAGTACTGGAGAATCAAGGCAACTGACATGCTCCAATGAATATTGCAACCATGAGTGAGGAATGCATGTGTCAATGTAAAGCTCATAGCAAATGCACGTCCCTAGTGGGCAAGTGGAGATGTATAGGAGAAAGATCACACCCTTTAGTGGGCAGATATAGCCATGTAAGATCATAGTGTAAAGTAGTGCCCCCAATCGGTTGTATATATTGATGTTAGGCTTCAATAGAATTATGCCTCAGTGTGCAAGGGTAAGTGTTTAAGATAGTGTCATAAGATATCATGTAAGTACTAGTAGCAGTGTCTCTAAATGGGCAAATCCATTGACATAAATGTATAATGTGCGTAGATAAGTAAAATGAATGTGTATGATTGCCAAAGGCAATGTGCTAATAATCACTGTAGCTCAAGGGTGTAACCTATGTGATCAATCAAAAAGATAAACCCCTGGAAATTGTGTAGTATGCCTATGGGCACATGTGTAAAAATATGTCACCCAATATGTAGCTGTAGGAAAGAAAGGATCATGAAAACTTGACGTGTTGTGATGGTAACAGGAGAACTGGAAGTGGGGTGAAATGTTATGCCTTGTCATAGGTAGAGTTCTCAATAAGATTTAACAATGTGTATCTAGCTGTTGTAAGTGTGTAAGATACGACCATGTGGGCACGATATGACAATAGATGTATCAAATGGAGTAAGTCCCGACGTCACCCAAATGTATGTAGAGCAAGAGCTCCTCTTGTTATAAGCAATGTAAGATTGATCAGTATATGGGTGCATTACGACCCCAACGGTAATGTATGAGCTTATAACTCATGTAAGGGGAAAGGGTGCAAACAATGTGGCCTAGCGTAATGGTATGTTTCATCATAGATAAGATATCATAGTGTATGTGTTGTGCATAAAATGGTCGTGCCCCCAAATGGGCGAATGTAGCAATATAGGATTGTAGTAAGGTTTGACTCCAAATGAGATGATGAATTACTATAAGATCATAATAAAGCCATGCCCCCAAGTAGGTAAACGTAGCAAAATAAGGATCATAGTAGACTCGTGCCTCTAATGGGCAGATAAGCATGTATAAGATAATACCCCTAAGTTGGGAAGGTATGCTTGTGAGGCACATGAAAGTGTGCACCCATAGATTTATGTTAAGAACCATGGCAACGTAGGCACCAAGTATAATAAACACAAAGTGGTAGTATGCATGATATAGATAATGGCACTAGACATAGTGATATCACATAATATAGTCTAGCTTACACAACCATGCATACAACACAACAATGCAACACAGACCCTCATATCATATGTAAGTAATTTAACCTAAATGACAAGGAGATCTACTGACATGATATAACATGACCCACATAAGTACAAACGAGTATGAAGAAGCAATCCCCACCTAAATGTATACACGTAACCAGGCATGCAACGTATAAACTACAACATGATTCATGTAAAAGTGACTGTAGCGGCTCATTATGTCAATGGAACCAAAAAAATATGAATCGTGAAGTGTGGGTGAATGCCCTCAATGTAGGCATGCTCCCAATGTGGAAATGTTGCCCTCGAGCGTAAGCATATACAAGTCCATGATCATATGTATCCTTTATTTAATTCAATAATGTATGCATGTGTTAAATATATGGATTGACCGTGTGATGCGATAGATAACCCAGTATATAAATAGGCCCCTATGTGGGCAAGATGTAAACGACAAAGTTTTTGATAAGCGTAGCGCTCATGTTGTATATGATGTGCCGCTTAATGGGCAATATACGATCAAGAGGCGAGTAGGAAACATTGAGCATATGTGGAGGCCAAATCTATTGTTGCAATATATTATGCACCTTTATTAAGTTAACTATGAATTGTTATTATCCTAAATTCACGTTAGATAAGTGCACCATAGTGCACGTCTTAGGCTTAAAATAGGATAAGTGAGCATTTAATGCCACCACCAATAATAAATGCTTGTTCTACATAGGTCAATCACATGTGCCTATTTTGTGGCGAATAGGAAAGTGGGGTCAAGCACTTGAATTTGCTATATATATCCTTCACCTCCTTTGTAAAAAACACATTCTTTGTAATTTAGCTACATAACAATATAATTTTGGTTGTTTATATTTATTTATTTGTAGAGTTTTCATCTTTACTGGAGTAAGTCTATTCTAAGAAAATTACTTGGGCATTCCCCATTTGTACATGGTACCATAGCTAGTTTCCTTTAGATGGTAGTAATGGATTTTTGGCATAGCTACCATGTTCTTACTAACTTAGTGAAAATTCGGTTTGAACTGTATTTTATGGTTCGACCGAACTTACCGAACAAGTTGGGTCGAACATTATTATTTGTTTCTATACTGAACTTAACAAACAAGTTCGGTCAAACATTATTTTTTCTTTCGTTTTAATTAAAAAATTAAAGCGTTTAAATTAAAAAAACTTCAACATAAAACAAAAATGAAACAGGATACATTAATACCTAAGCACGTAAAGGAAAAACGTTGTGGATAATATATTTATTTATTATTATGTGTAATTGGTGTTTCTTTTCAAATATCATCATATATGTATAGTATTTATTATTTATATATATTTTATATTTGTAAATTTTCTAAACCAAACCAAATTGAACTTTTTGAAAAATTCCGAACTTCTAAACTTTTTTCCCCTTTCGAACCATCCAAACTTTTCGAACATGGTAACTATGATTTTCGGAGACTTTCAGTATTTTCAGAATTCCCTTACACTTCTCCAAGCTACTAACACACATTTGAGCCCCCCATATTTTTGGGTTTTCAAAGGTACCATCTAATTTTTTTAATTTTTATTTTGACCAAAATTGTGTTTTAAGGACATTTTTCGTGGGTTTTTCCAGATTCCAGAAAATCCCCGTTTTTTATGAACTGCCCTTTATATTTTTTTAAATTTGCAAGAAAAAATATATTTAAAAAAAAATCTAGAATCTTTTGGTCAGGGTTTTTTTAGCAATTTTTTGAAGTCGGGCACTGCAAGGAGAAGCAAGGATCAGCAGGCTCTTCTGCATTTTTTTTGTGTTTTTGTAGGTTGAAGACCTCAGCTTCATGCTTTCGGATTCTGTGCTTCGAGACCTTTCTAGAAAGTCCAAAATCACAGAACTCCAATAATTTTACTCCTATGGTGTTTGTTTGAAGTTTGTGTATGTGTGGGAGTTCTCTTTAGACCCCGGCATAGATCCGTGCACTATTGCGGTGAGCTCGCTCAACCTGCACCTGTTGGTAATATAAATGTTAGTATTCACATTATTGTTGTGTGTTAGACATTAGTAGGTGTGTGAGAATATTTGTTATAGTTATGTATTTGATTATTAGAGTGTGTGAGTTGTACGTGAGAATAGAATTGAGTGAAGATAGAGACTTTAAGAGATTTTAGGGATTGTGTAGTTGCTAATGATAAGCCTCAACTCCTTGTTTGTAGGAGATGAAAAGGCTATAATGTAAGTGTTATATTGTTGAATAACATAATGAAGATTTTATTATGTGTGCTCCTGTACCAAAACTTCATTTGGTATCAGAGCAGGTGAGAGCCGAACCCTGTGGGAAATTAAATTACAAAAGATGATTTGATAATAACTCGGGGGCAATTTTCAATGTTTATTTGCCCCAATCGATGGAAACTCTTTGTTCTTGTCATATATACGTTAGACAGTTTTCTCCATTAATTTGTATGAGCAGTGGTACTTTTGTTTTAATTTTTATTGTATTGTTTCTTGTGTAAGGAGTTTGCTGACAGAGGGGTAAGAAAAATGCATGGCTCATCACAATCAACCTGGAGATATAGCAGCTATATGAGTTTGAAGTAGAAAAGGCATTTAAATTTGAGTGAAAGCATATTGTAGTGTTGAAGAGAGCCGTGCAGATTCAAATGAGCAATCAAGAACAAAGTCTTCATGGTCCACATACAGACAGACCCGTCCCCGTTGTCCTGAGACATCCAGCTGCCATCACTTGCTTATAAGGAGGGTTTAATTCTGCAATTTTGTAGACTTTTGAAGACATTACTGTTCTTTCGGATCTGCTGTTGCAGCTCTGTGCTGTGTCAATGCCTACCTTGAATAGATCTTTCATTCCATTCTCTTGCCACATTTTTCCATAATCAAATCTTGACACCTCGAGTCTGTTGGCTATTTTTCCCATGCCATGTGTTTCCAGTCCTCTTGCCATGCAGTCTGTGTACATTTTAACATGATTTGTTAAGATTCGTATAATGTGTATTTTGAGGTATAAGACGTGCTATGTTTAGTTTCTAAATGTTTTAATTAAAAAATATTGGTGATAGGATAGATAGTCTAATTTTTCATATTAATAAATGAAGTGATAGGTAGTAGTTTATTAGAGTCCACATGGTTTAGTAAAAGAAACTTTTATATTGTTTTTGGTCAAATTTGAAGTCAAATAATGTCACGATTATTTAAAGGTAATATACGAAATTTAATTAAACAAAAAGAAGCGAGGATTCGTCTTTAGGAAAAATAAAAGGTCTAAAAAGAGTTTTATTATAATGTATGTTTTTTCTTATATGGTTTTGTAATGAATTTACTTTCTTAGGTCTATAGTTTTTTGTTGTTCCATAGTGATCAATGTTAGTTTGTATAGTTTATTGATGCCTTTATTATAGTCTCTAGGTTGTAGAGTCACCGTCATTTACAGTTACTTGTTTAGGGGTCATTAGATGTTGTTAGTCTTGTCAGAGTTAGTCAACAAAGAAATTGTGTGTTGTAATAGTCAGATTCAAAAATCCCATCCTTTGTAAAGGACACATTATTGGGTGAACCCAACGTTTTGATTCAAATGTGTCGGTCATCTGTGGGGGGGTTATTTGTTACAAACGACATGCAATTGAGTGTCATGAGCAATCTTGTTAAGTAAGCAACAAACAATTGAAGGATGGAGGCAGGAGGTTAAATAGTGACCTCAAGTTTGTCACTTAGCTGTTGTCCACTGCAATAGTGACAAATAGAAGCGCCAAGTTGACTAATGCTGAGAGCAGTTCGCAATGGCAGTGGAGGTTGCTTATGGTCATGATGGAGAGCAGGGGCTGCAAACAGAGACAATTTCATTTTTTTAGTTTATTGTGTATGGTGTGATATGTATGTACCTTTTTTGAATAAGTGAGAAGCTCAACACTCATTAAAAGTGAATAAGTGATGTGGGCGTAGCAATTCCTGTTTCCCTGGGTGATGTACTTAATTGTGAACTAGATGTATGGAGTAGAGGATGAATAGCTGTTGTGCCTTCATATAGTCTGTGTAGCCACAAGTTCTTATCGTGAACTTAGTGTATGCTTACATGGAGTGAAGGATGAATAGGCGGGTTGTTCCTTCATTTAGTTTTGTAGACACATGTTCCAATGTTTGTACTAAGGGTGGAATGTTGGGAATATAAATGTTAGTACTCGTGTTATTGTTGTATGTGAGACATTAGTAGGTGTGTGAGAATATTTGTTATAGTTACGTATTTGATTATTAGAGTTTGTGAATGGTATGTGAGAATAGAATTGAATGAAGATAGAGATTGTGTAGTTGCTCATAATAAGCTATTGTGTAGTTGTACATAATTGTGAACTAGATGTATGGAGTAGAGGATGAACAGGTGTTGTACCTTCATATAGTCCGTGTAGCCACAAGTTCTTATCATGAACTTAGTGTATGCTTACGTGGAGTGAAGGATGAATAGGCGGGTTGTTCCTTCATTTAGTTTTGTAGACACATGTTCCAATGTTTGTACTAAGAGTGGAATGTTGGCAATATGAATGCTAGTACTCATGTTATTGTTGTATGTGAGACATTATTAGGTGTGTGAGAATATTTGTTAAAGTTATGTATTTGATTATTAGAGTGTATGAGTTGTACGCGAGAATAAAATTGAATGAAGATAGAGATTGTGTAGTTGCTAATGATATGCTTTAACTCCTTGTTTTTAGGAGATGAAAAGACTATATATGTAAGTGTTCTATTGTTGAATAATATAATGTATATTTTATTGTGTACACTTGTACCAAAACTTAAAGCGCCGCCGCTGCTTTGTGGCCACCATCGCCACTTGTTTGTGCTGTTCAATCCATTGCTTGCAGGTCTTAAGCCCCTATTCGACAACCCCTTGTTCCCCATAGGACCTTCCGCTCCCTTGTTGCACTCAGCCCAATGCATTTGGTTGTCCAAAGGACCACCGATTTCACTACCTGTGCTGTTCAACAATGACCGTTGCTTAATTGCAAGCTTAACTGCTAGTGGCTAAGCTCAATGATAATTACCCCATGTGACTGCTGTTTAATGTTTTTTAATCCATGGAGCTCTCCTACACACACTTTGCCTTGTTTTTGATCTCTTTACGCTCCAAAGGTCATAAATTTTTATACACGAAGGCTAGGAAGGTGCCTTGTTTGTTAGAATTGTGATTGCGGAGATTTTACTGCAAAGATCTAGTCACTGTTGACCTCTATTCTTTCTCAGAATAGTATTTTCCTTGCTGTAAGCTTATAGGGTTTACTATTCAGGCACGTTTGTGGGCTCATAACTTTTGAACCGTAAGGAATTTCAAGGCATCGTTGTTTTGAAATTTGCATATTTTATCATGTAGATTCTTTTTTTGAGTCAGATCTGTGCAAGTATTTGAAGAAATTCTCGTCTCTCCTCGTTCTTTTCTTCCAAATCTGACAATCGTAAGTCATATGAAATTTTGAGCACTCGTGAGATATTCTAGTTCAGGTTTTCTGCTTCTAAAACAATAATTCTTTGTTGCAGGAGGGGGGTATGTCAGCTCTAAGGCAGTTTTCTTTTCTTTGTGTGCACTTGCTTGCACACCTTGTTGGCTTCTATTCTTTATAGATACTTTTTGGAGCATTCTCCTCACAATGGCTGAGAAACCAATACTTGTTACATCATTCAACTTCAACCGATGGAAGTCTCATATGAATCTCATGTTGAGAAGCAAAGGATTGTATCGGGTCATGCTAGGGATGAAGGGGAACTTGCACAAAATGTAGAAAAGCCCAAATGGTATAACTGGTGTGACAAGGCCTTAGGCCTTGTTTGTTTGTCTATTTCTCATGAGTTATTGTTTCATATTGAAGGATCTTCAACTCCTAAGCAAGCTTGGGATACACTTATAACATTTTATGAAAGAGGTGATAAGCTAAGGGATCATAAACTGGACATCGAGCTCATTGCTGTCAACCTAGCTACTTTTGATAACATTCATGATTACATTTCTTAAATTAATACCTTGAGCCAAGATTGTGGTATCAAAAAGGATGATGGACAACTTGTATTTCTTGTATTGTCTCTCCAATTTGGGTGCAAAAGATTCTGTTCCTGTATCCAATTTCTATTCCCACAAAATTTTTATGGGTGCTAAGTTCAAAATGCTAGTTTTGCTGAGTTTACTGCAATGTTGATTCATGAGAAAGACAAACTTATACAAATGGGCCTCTTTTCAACATCCACCAAAACTCATGCTCTTGTTGCTATTGAAAAGGTACCTTTTAATAAACAAAAACAAAGTACTAAGGCACAAACTCCAAAGTAGTGGTCTTGTACTACTTCAAAATCTATGAAAGGTCTTAAGTGCAATTTTTTTGGGATACTTGGACATTGAGAATTTAAATGTCATAATAAACTTGCTTGTTCTTTCTCAGGAAATGAAGAAGTGCAATATCAATGGTCCACTCGTTTCTCACTCTTCCTCCTCCCCTTTATGCAATAGTTGTTACTTCATCCATGGATCTTGAATGGGTACTTGACCATAGAGCTACTCACCATATGGCTCAATTTGAAACGTTTTTTCTCTTGATTCTTGTTGTACACAACAAATTTTTTCTTTTCTTGGATATTCAGGACATGGGCTTGTTGAGATACCTGATGGTACTTACAATAATGTACCTTGTGTGCCTTCTCTCACTACAAACCTTCTTTCTATCTATTAGATCACCTAGGTTGGACATATTGTTGAGTTCACACCAGATTTAGCTATTACTAGAGAGCGTGATGATCCTTCTTAGATCATTGCAATGGGTAAGGCAAATCACCATGCATGTTTGTATATTTTTTCACATCTTGTGTTTGATTCTCCTTTCCATGGTTTACTTACCCACAGAGACACTTCAGGTAAGTTGTGGCATGAGTGATTTGGTCACTTGAACTACTGTTATCTTAAGCAGCTTCATTAGCACAACATGGTCACCAACCTTCCCTCTATTTCTTTTTCTACTGTGTTTGTCCGGGGTGCATTGTTGGCAAACCTTGAGGAGCTTTAGAAGTTCTTCAATTTGTGCATAGTGACATTATGGGGCCCTTTCCTGAGCTTTCTTTTGATAAAACTTGTTATGTGCTAACTTTCATTGATAACTACTCCAAACACACATGGGTCTTACTTCTTGAGGAACAAAAGTCAAGCTTTTCCCACTTTTGTTGACTTTAAGGCTTTTGCGAAAAAACAATCTTGAGAGTTTAGCAAATGCTTGTTGTCAAATAATAACGGTGAATATGTACTCAACCATTTTGAGGATTTTTTGTGCCACTCATGGCTTCCAACTTGAACATATAGCTCATTTCCACAACAAAATGGCATTGTTGAGAGAAAGGATTGCACATTAAAGGGAATAGCTACCTGTATGATTCAGTCTTGCGGACTTGCTCTTTCTTTTTGGGCTGAAGCCATTAATTGTGCAAATTATATTCAGAATTGAACTCCACAAAGCTTTAAAAACCATGTCACCTACAAAAGCTTGGAGTGGAGAGAAACATTCCGTCGATCATTTTAGGATCTTTGGATGTGATGCATGAACTCACATTCCCAAAGAAAAATGCAAGGCTCTTCAGCCACAGAGCAAGCCTTGAATGTTTGTGGGATATCCCGATGATGCCAAAGGCTGCAAATTAATTCATACAGATACCCAGCAATTGATCATTGCCAGGAGTCTTCGTTTTGATGACTCTTCTCCACATAGCCTTGCACACATTTCCACTTCTTTTTTGACACGGCTTCTTTTGGTAGTGTTTATGAGGATACTACTCTTTTTATTGACGAACCTCCTTCACCATCTACTTCTGCACCTTAGTCTCTTCCTTGATTGGTTTAGAAGAATTGTGATGCAGCTGGTTCTCTTTGTGGTGATCTTGCCAACACTCAATATACTTGCACTGATTATAGAGAACTCCCTCTTGCATACGTAGCTACAACATTTGATCCTCAAACTTTTCATGAGGCTAGTGGCACTTCAGAGTTGGACTCAACCATGGCAGACGAGCATAATTCTATCACGAAGAACAATACCTGGGATTTGGTTTCTCTCCCTTTAGGAAGAAAGTTGGTTCGTTGTACATGTAGTTGGCAAACCAAATATGCAGCTGATGGTAGTATGGAAAATACAAAGTTCACTTAGCTGCAAAAGGTTTTTCCTATGTAGAAGGCATTGACTATTCTGAGACCTTACCACCAGTCACTAAAACGAACTCCATTCACCTTGTGCTTTTTATTGCTACATCTCGTTGTTGGACAATGCATCAAATGGATGAAGAATGCATTTCTTCACAGTGAACTTCATGAGTAGATAGATATGGAGCAGCCTCCTAGTTTTATATGGGACTCTTATCTTCTGTATTGAACGAAGAGATCCCTTTAGGGATTCAAGCATGCCCCTTGGGCTTGGTATGAGAAGACGGACTCTTTCCTTCTCTCATCCGAGTTCTCTTGTTGTGCTTTTGACCGCACTGTCTACATTCAATGACATCACGGGGAGCATATCATTCTTGTTCTTCATGTAGATGATGTCATCCTCACAGGCAGCTCACCTTCACTTCTTCAGGATGCGAAGTCTTCACTGCATTAGCATTTTTAGATTTAAGATTTGGGCACTTTCCACTATTTTCTTGGGATAGAGATCACTCATTCTGACATAGGCATTTTTCTTTCTCAGCCTAAATATGTGCTTGCTCTTTGGAGAGATTTCACGTGTTTGAGTGTAAACTTGCTTTTATGCCTTTCTTGTCTGGAGGCAAGCTCATAACTAGTGCACTAAACCCTTAGGTGATGCTACTTTGTACAAGAAGCTTGTTTGGCAGCCTTATTTACTTGACTCACACCCTTTTTTAGCAGAAGGAACTCGCTGTTGTTTTCCAACTAAACAACTACAGCAAAAATAAGTTGTCTTCGTAAGTGAGGTAAGGCCTTTCACCATTCATGCATGCTACGTGCAAGCAAATAACCAATGCTCAAATGTCCATATCTCCGATGTCAGAGATTGGCCGAGACATTATCCCTGACTCCTAAAGCTTGATTGTCATTGTGAATGACATCAAACTCAAATGTTTTTCTTACTATGGAAGCATTTGCAACAATCTTTAAGCTTCTAAATTTGTCTCGAATGAAACATTTTTCTACCACCTTAATGATTAAATTGACCGACCAACAACAATTTCTTTGTTAAACTTGGAACTTAAGGAACTTTTGTAATATTACATGAATGCTTGCCAAGGGGAAAACATACACCACCTAAACCTTAGACGCTCTAGGATATATCATCACCAAGAGAGACTTGGCCGTGATAAGATGTATGGTTCATATTGGTGCACGAAACTTTTAGTCCAGTCATATGCCATGTAGCGCTTGAGTCCACGTACCATACTGATATTGATGAACGATCTCATTTTGTGCAATTTATTTTCATCTGATGGATTATTGTGCTCGACAATATCGCCATGTTGCCATTGTGTGGAAGGCTTCTTCATCCATTGGGAGTACTGTGGCTTCTTTTTTCATTGGGGGTACCGTGGCTTCTTCAATTCATGTGATGATTATTGCAACAACTTTTTTTTGCAAATGACCCATTTGTGAATGCATTATACCAACAACCTTTCAGCTCACAAATTAGGCATGTCTTCAAGGGAACGAGAATTGTTCCCTTGGTGTTGTTGCTGCTTAAGAAGATGATTTGTAGACCTCATGGACTTCTTGCCTTTACGGAGTGTGAGCAAGACATAATCCTCCTCATTGTCTTCTTTGTGCGTGGAGTTTGGACTCGTCCTCTTGTAGCGTGTTCATTAATTGCTCGAATGTGATTATTTGATTGGAGACATTTAATGAAGTGAAACAGTTTGTATGCAGAGGGCAATGCTCTCAAGACAATGCGAATGAGAGAATTATTCGTCACCTTTTTGTCCAATGCTTAGAGCGAATCCTAAACTCGGCAACCTGATGGAGAAAAGTGTCATTTTTCTCTCTAGTCTTCATCCTCAGGCAAGGTAACTAACTTTGCAGGTGCAACATCTGGGTCCGATTCTTCACCTCGTACATAGTGCTCAACTTGTCCCATGCATCTTTGGCGGTTGTAGAAACTCGGATACACTGAATACTATTATCAATTTTGCCTTCTGATTGCCTTTGTCATACATGTGTTACTGGTTAGCATTGTTTGTATGTCTATCGAAGGTTCCTTCACCAACACGCCGTAGATCTTCAAACTCAAGATGGGTTTTCACTTTCATCTTCTAGGAGGAATAGTTATATGCTATGTCACAAAATTCGTCGAATTTCAATTTTTTTTTGGAATTCGGCGATTTTCAAGAAATGCAAAAAAAATCATTAAAATGTTGTCAAATTCATGCATTAATTTTTTCAGCTATTTTTCACATAAACCCTAAAAATCGCATATAGTTTAGGGCAAACAAAGAATTTTTGAAATTTTTGTTTCTCGTTTTATTAATGTTGGCCACGATTTAGGGCTTATATCAACGTTGATGAAAACTGTTATTTGTTGAGTGGGAAACTAAAGTGAGTGTTTGTAGAACTGAAGCAAAACGTGATTGGTGACTGACGAGTCTTGATTGGAATGACTTGCGTGAGTAATGCTTGAGCAAAAAAGGAATGACTTGTGTGGATAATGTGCCAAAACGTCTTGTGTGCAAACTGCCCCATGTGAAGCTTGATCGACTTGTGTGAAACTTGCTCGAGCTGCCCGTGGATCTTCTAGCTGCCGCTAGGTTTTTCTATAAGATTAGGAATTTAGGAAATTACACTAGTTAAACTTAATATGGTAGTCTCTATTAGTTTTTGTTTTTAAATGTTATCGATAAGTTTAAATTTATTAGTGGTAGTGGGAATTAGTAATTAGGAGTTAAAGCCTTAAAATTTAACTATTCCCCCTCCTATTTATTGATTTATCCTAAGTTTGTGAAAAGTAGTAATAGTCAAAAGCCTTCAATTTATCAGTTTTAGTTTTTTTTTTGATTATCAATTTATTAAAATTTATTTCAAGTCTTTCATTGAAATGTAAATTTCTATAAGTCAAACTTATCGACGTTTTTGCCCCCCCAAAATTTATCGGGTGACAAACTTGTTTCGAATTTTATCCTCACTCAACATGAACACGAACACAAACCTGGTGACATAGGTTATATGCACGTAAGAGTTAAGAATCTGGTAGTAAGATCCTAGGAGCACTAACAGCCATTATAGTTACAATGTAAAATTGGCTAAAAACCAATTAAATACTTGAAATGCCCATTGGTAAGCTCAATTTATTTTCACAATTGTCTTTTAAATGCTATTATGGACCTCTAGACAAATTTATAGCCTCTGGGTCAATTCCGTTCAGGAGCTAGAGAATTAAATACACTCTAGGCAGGGAACTAATTAAATTTAATTATAAAGCTTTTTAATAAAAAAATAAATTAAACTTTGTAAAAAATTAAATTAATTTTTTTTTCATACCTCGAGTCTTTATGAAATGAAGACTTCAGAAAAGTGAAAACATTACAGTATAAAATTATTTTTCCTGTGACTGAATCGGAGAGTGTTTGGATTGTACGGCTGTGTTTTTCAAATGGCTGTGCTTTGGCTTGACAGGTGGTTCTGTTCAAGGCATTTCCTTTGCCGCATAAACAGCTGCTACGCCTCCACCATGCTCAACATTGAAGACAAAGTACCAACTCCTTTTGTTCTTCTGGTGCTGTGCTTGTGGGAGGTGCCTTTGGCTGGAAGTATGGCACCTTTATCCTCAACTGATGGATCTTGCATCTCTGTCCTCTGTAGGCTGCATTCTTTCAAACTAATGGCACTTTTATTATTCCTGTGCCCATCTTCTTTGAACTACTTTGCTTTGATGAATATTATGGGTGCGCCTTTTTTTCTTTGTACACTCCCTTCGGATGCATCTGCCTGGGATGCACCAAATTTTTACACTCCTTTCTTTCCTTTTCTTGGCCAAGGTGCCTTCTTTTGAGCTGGGACGCCTTCTTTTGCTCTATTGCTACACTTTTCAGTAGATGACACTATTTACTTCAATGGTCTGTGCTCTTTCTTGTGGGCTGGACTTTACTCTTTGACAATCTTCTCTACCTAGGCATCTTCCTTTAACAGCAATCCAGAGGCTCCTTCGCTTCTGCAAACACCTTGACAGCCTCTCTCCAAATATCATGTCTCTCTCTCTCTCTTTAATATATTATTTTGCTTCTCTCAGGCTCTCTTGAAATGGATCAGACTGAACTACTTGTTTAATAGAAGAGATGTGTCGCTTGAAGCTTACACAGGAAAGAAAACGAATTTGAGTGCACTGGGGCTCCTCTCTATATTCTTCCTCACGTGACCTCTTCCTGATCTACTCCCTGCTCTGATACTAATCCGAGTTCTGTGATAATTCCCAAGCTTAGATTTGATTTCATCAATAGGTTTATTTATACAATGTAGAGTTTTAGAATACCCCCAATAGATTAGATTATTGACACTACGTCTAACCATATTCTGTTATATGGATGATAACGCTCTAAATAGTTATAGCATAGTAACGGCCTTTATTATTTGAACTATCCTCATATACTATGATGTAGAAATAATTAATCCAAACATATTTCGGCTGCAATCACTTCGTACTAACCAAAAACGTGTCCAGTCTTTCTGCAATAAACTAACAATCATAGATTGTTCCAAGTAATTTATCTGACTTGGGATCAGCATACCATAAGGCCAAATCAGACTCTAAATATCAAATTCAAACATTGCTTAATTATGCCTTGGTTTCATCAGATTTCTTCGATAGCTTTAAGGTTGCATTGAAGTCTCCACCAACAATATTTCTCATGGATTAGAGTACATCCTGATTTTCTATAAAGGGTTTTTCTTCTCTTTTTGACACCAAAAAAAGAAAGAATAGTTAGATTATTGTTGAGAAATATCTAAAAAATCAAAATGAGTTTTTATCCTGAAATGCTCTATAAAGCAGAAGCGTAATTTCAAGAAGGTCCTATATCAACCATCTTGTACAAAACTATAAAAAAACCAAATACAAAATCATTAACCTTTAGAAGCTAAACCATTCAGCCCTGAATAGAATGTCAAACTACCATTAAAAAAATTAATAACAGAATTCTGCCATATAATACACCCACATTGCCATACATCAAAGAAGAAGATATAACAGAGAGAGCGAATGATGACGAAACCAAACAAACCACGTATATGCATGGCTTGCGCTGTAACATGAACTGTCCAAGAGCCTAGGGCGTTGCACCCTCTTCATTCTGCACACTTGAACTGCTGATGCCATTGCCACCACTATGACTGCTAACCACATCCTTGGTAGGCATATTCTTGTTTAGGAGGTTCTTAACTCTATGTTAAATCATATTCTCATGTACAATCATACTACTATTTTGAATAAGTTCAATATCAATGAATTGGTCTTTGAGGCTTGTCTTTAACCTGCGGAAAAGAAATTGTAGAACGCTCTGAGATTTGGCCTTGAGCTGTGAAGGCGAGTTGCTTTGTTAGCTGAGCATGTTTTCTATACATGGAGGCATTGGTAGTCTCATGATTATACTACTTCTTACTCATTGAGGGAATACCCTCTTCTAGAACTTTATCCGACTGACTCTCCAGTCATTCTGCCATGGCCATTACTTGAGATGGAGAGTTGCAATTGTAGGCATGACAATGCTAAAGTGTTGTGAGCAGTCTTCTATTTACCCAAGACCATTGTGCCAAAATGGCATGACTCCACAATGTCAAAAGCATGGTGGTGGCCTGCTGAGTAAATAGGATTATGGGAAAAATTAGATAACCTTTGAATATCAAAGTCCATTGTGACGTGGTCCAAGGTTTGCAAGTTACAGACCAACATCGTCCAATTATGGAGGATCTTCTTGTTCTTAAGTAGATATCTCAGCTCATTCTTCAAAGGGAACAGCTTGAGGATGCCCCCAATGTGTCCTACTGTCCCCAGAGGACGTTGTTTCTTAGGGAACTGATCACCGAGGATGTGTCCCCGTGGAAAACAGGATCCTCCTCAGCCGCTTCTGTTGTAAAAAAGATCGGACCTATTTTCTAGGAAATACTCCCACTGTTTGTCTCTCTATTGGAGGCCTTCACCATAGAGAGTAACTCATAGGTATTGAAGAAATTCAAATAAATAGACAAAACGAGGTTGATAATATGCGAATCACCACAAAATACTGTTGATTGTAAAAAGTAGCATGGGGCATTGAAGTGTAAGTGATGAGTGTAAGAAAAAAGGATATCCTGGTCCAATTATTGTATAACTCTTCTGGTACAAAATGACACCACCTGCGTGCCTCGGAAAAATATAAAAGATCGAGAAACATAATAGGAGAGATATGACATGATCAAGGACCAAAAAGGGTAAGGTTAAGATGGGTTCTAGCGGAATGAAGAGGGGTGGATAAAACATTCCACAACTTTTCACCTTACGAGGCCACCTTGAATGAGTTTTCAAAATGACTCCGATAGGAGACATGCCACCATATAATGGGGTGGTAAAACTAAATACTAAAGAGGGGGCAAATGATTTGGGGAGGGGGCAATCCTAAGAAAACCAAATACCACCACCTAACACTCGAATGCTAGGTGACAAGTTTGGATACTAATGTAACTCTCCCCCTTCAACACATCAGCTTAGTTATTGGCTGCATCATAGAGAGTAAATCATAGGTATTGAAGAAACTCTTATAAATAGATTAAACAAGGTTGACAATATGCGATTCACCACCAAACACCGTTCCAATTGTTCTATAATGGGGTACGAAAAAGTACATCCTGATCCAATTGTTCTATAACTCTTGTGGTATGAAAGGAGACCACCTTCATGCCTCCAAAAAATATTAAGGTTGAGAAGCATAATAGGAGAGACATGATATGATCTGGGAGCAAAGAGGGTAAGATCAAGATGGATCTTGGTGGAATGAAGAGGGATGGATAAAGCATTCCACAAAGCTTTTCGACCTTATGATGCCACTTTGAACGAGGTTTCAAAATGACTCCGATAGGAGCCGTACCACCTCACAATGGGGGAGTAAATACTAAAGAGGGGACAAAACATGTGGGGAGAGGGCAATTCTAAAGAAAGCCAAATACCACCACCTAACATCCTCAAATGCTAGGTGACTAGTTTGGATAATAATATAAATTTTCCCTTTCAACACTCCAGCTTAGTTATTGGCGGCATCTTGTGAGATGATATCAAATATAGGGTTTGTAGGGTCAACAAGATGATAAGGAATTGGCATCTTTTAGAACATCAGTATTGTCTTATAGGACTAATCCGAGTTAGCATGTCTATCAGCTTCATTACTGGCAGCTCTTTCAACATGAGTGAAAATGATGCTGCCAAAATTGGAAGTTATAAACTGTCTATCTCTAAGGATTTGGCACAACCCTCAGTAAACTGCCCATCATTCGAGGTAGTATTAATTTTATTTACCTCAACCATGGAGTCTGTCTCCACGGTAAGATACTTGATAAAAGATTTGAGAGCTATTTACAAACCTTACCTTATAGCTAAATCTTTCACCGCATTATTTAAATCCATTCTAAGATCTTATAGAATCATGTAAGATATTTTTACTGGAATCTCTGACAGTACATCCGAAGCTAACTTGTTTTGGGTAGCTGTTTGTGGCACCATCTGTGCTAAGATTCACACAGGAGGTTGCAGGGTGTTTCCAAAGGGGTCCCACATGAATTCTCTCATCAGAGTGGCCTTCTCTGCTTTTGGGTAAAGGCTTTTTCTCTTTTGTGTAAAGAACTTCAAAATTTACTCTACAATGAGTATCACGTAATCCCTAAAGAAATTCAATCAGGCTTCAACATTTTTTTGGGTGAGTTTAATTTTGTTGATGGCAGAGGCGTCTGTGTTAATGTCAAACTCATTTGCTCTATTAGCCTGTTAAGCTTAATTAGTCACATTGTATTCGTTTGGTATAAAACATAAAAGCTTACATAACTTTCAATTGTTTATAGGATTATAGTATGTACATCCACAAGTCTAAAGCCGCAAGCAAAGATTTTATAAAGCAGGCAAATGTTGCAAGAGCTTTAGCAGCCTGGCTCTGCCTTGACGAGTCCTTATTTACAAGAAAAAATGGTATAGCATAGAGGTCCATGTGAGAGACTTATACTGAATTTTTTGCCGTTCTCCACATGAAAGTGCTGTTATTATACTTTGATTCATGTTTGTCATTTTGCATTCTCAGTCAATTGTTTATGCAGGCCCATTTTGACAAGCTAACATTTTAATAAAGTAAAGAAAAATAGCTTTGCAGTTTAAATCAAAGATGATAAATGTACATAAATCGAAGTAACGATTTTTGCAGCATAGGATAACAAGTTGGTTAATTTGTATGGATGCTCTAGCATACGAGGCCTGTCGGATTTATGGTTTGATCATAGAGCCACTATGATAATTTTTTGGTCTGCTGCAGGCCTCTATGCCTAGATTTAGTGGTATTAGTTATTATCAGTGGTGTGTGGACAATATTACCTCAGAGTTTTTTGGTGTCTGATTCTTGAAATTATGCAATGGTGATATCGATTGCTACAGGCGTATCTATAGTGTTGGTCTTGCCAATGCCAGTTTAGTCTAGTAGGCCTTAAAACACGGTTGTGAGCATTGTTTCCCTTTTTGTTCAAATAAAATATTTTTGATCATTTTAAAGCATAAAACATTCCAATATATGCTATGCAAGGTCACTGAGACTCAACCTATATATTATCCCATTTTCTAATGATTATTTCTCCATACATCTGGTTAGTTTTTAAACTCCAGCAGTGAACAGTACCATTAAGAAAATTTCAAGAATTAAATCCTCCATTTTCCACTGGCCCTTTAAGATGGATATGATCAGAATGGAATCGCCAAGGATACTCATTTCAGATATCTGATTCTCCCTGGATATATGGTGATTGCTGTGTCTCTGTATATATTTGTGGAATCCCTTTTTAGTGAACTTTATTTGACTTTAGCCTTTATTGAATTTGCCAACAGAATGCTGGGAAAACGATTTTGTATCATTGTAATGCTAATCTCATTTAACTGTGTGCAAAAATGGCTTGTTGTAGAAGTGGTTTTCTTTAAATACTCCTGGAATTGGTTGAAGGAGCACTGGAATTTGTAGAGGATGAAGGCAATATTATGAGACTTCTGGGTTAGAGCAACAACATCTAGCCAGAAACCTTTTCTAATTTTATACCTGCACAAATTAGTCTCACATCAGTTTCAGTACTCGCTGACAGTGTCAATCAAATAATAAATTATTATCCCATGAGCAGATTTAATGGAAATGATGCTAAAGTCACCCTGATTTCCCCTTAACCTAATAATGTTTTTACTTTTCAGCATGACACTCCACACATGCCTCAATGAATTTGATAGTTGTGGAAACTTGGGAAATAAATTTTGGAGTAGTTTGAACTCTGAAGAGATGACTATTTTGATCAATCGGGTTATTTTTTACAGGGTTTTCTTCAAATGAGTCAAGCTATGGCAAGCACTCAAATCGACCTTCCTCCAAAAGGTGGATTCTCTTTTGATTTGTGTAAAAGAAATGAAATGCTTGTTAAGAAAGGTGTTGAAGCGCCAAAATTTCGCAAAACAGGAACGACGATTGTTGGTCTTGTTTTCAAGGTCAGCTCTGTGATTCACTCATTTCAGGAATCTTTGAATTTTTCTTAATGTTTTTGTTTTGATTTATTTATGCTACCTAAAGGTGATTAGCAGCAATATCTTGTCTTGAATAAGTCATAAAGTCGGTGTTATCTTTGAGAATGGTACAGACGATTATAAGAGCTAGTTGCATTAACTTTAAAGTAGAGAAGGATGTTCCTAAAACGATTAAAAAGTGAGGAAGTGGAGAGTAGGGTTTCAAGCAAAATAAATTAAGTAGATGCAGGATTTCAAGTTAAGTTTCATAGGAGAAGGGGAAGGATATGAGAGTTTGATGAATGCCCATTGATATGAATATCTATGGATGGGGATGCTTGAGTGCCCACTGCTTGAAACTACCAAATGAATGTGAGCATTTTAGTAATGGTTTTAAGGGGGGCAGGGATTTCTTGCTTGAACAGAAATAAAATGGATTTGTTTATGTGGTATTTTGTATATTTATTTTGTTCTGTGATAGAGATAATAATGCTATGTTTCACTGGGTTTCAGGGATGGGGTACAAGGGGCAGCAAATAATACATATATTTAAAACACAAAAAGGATATTAAAAGAAACATTCATAGCTTTTCAATTTTCTAGTCAAATTGGTAAATATCAGTAAACATTTTAAAGGATCGAAATTCGAATAACATAAACATTTCGGATGTTGAACATTGACCATTGAAAATTGAGTGAAACACAAAAAATTGAAACTTTTTTTTTGGGCTGACTGCCAATTGTTTCACACAATGCTCTGATCATTTTTGGGTTGGCTGGCAAGTGTTTGACGAAATCACCGAGCATACTTTAGCTGCAATTAAGAATATGGAGATCTCCCCTCTGAATTTGGAGGTCCTTTTGATGCAGGAATTCCAGACCCCTCCTCCCCCATCTTATCGTATGCTTTAAGGACCCAAACACGAGCTGTCATGCTCTCCAAGGTCCAATACAAGGATTTAGGCAGCATTATTTCTGCTATTTTAAAAACGGGTGCCGATTTTGAGGAACTCCTTCCACTTTTCAAACAGCAGCAGCAAGAGAAAGACCAGACCATGTCACTTGTTATACAATAATTGCAAGAGAAAGACCTTAGAATTGCCAACTTGAGGGCGAGGGTTACTTTACTTGAGCAGTCTCAAAGCCCACCTGTAGATGTTCCACACTTCAAGATTTGTTTCACAAGATTAAAAAACAAACAAGCTGATATACTTACTCAACCGGTGCACCTGAACCAGGAAACCACAACTCATCAACAAACCATCCAAAAACAAGTTGATGAACAAAAATCGTGGGTCTAAATAGTTAAAGGGAAGAAGGCCCCTCCAGTTGTTAAAATGGCTGTCCAAGCCAAATTAATGAGGAGAGAGTATGACAAGCCTAGGCACTTAAGCTTCGGGTGTGTGGCCTGCCTAAGCCTGTTTATCCCTTGCAAGCTGAGCAAACACTTCTATAGGAGTCCTAAGCTTGGGTGACATCTCCCTTGACTGGGCATGGATGACAACACTCTTATTATCAAGTTCCGACCAATGCAGGATCATTTAAGAGCTCTGAAATTGAAAAGGAAGCTATTTTCTCTCCCTAATAAAGTGCATTTTGATGCCGATCTCTCTAGAATCCAAGTGGAGATTTAGAAAGCTCAAGCCTTGGTTGTTACTGCAAAAAAACAAATGGGTTGTCATTCGGGATTGCAGGGCTGTGATTCATGCTTCCCCATCCCTAGGGCAGTCATGCCCTTTACCATCCAAATGACGACATGTTGGGGTTGCAAACGGTGATAGTGGCGTCTCCATTGCTTGCTGGAACTGTAATAGTGCTTTGTGGTGTTCTTTGGGTACCTTCATGGATGTGATTGCACTATGAGATCTCATTTTCCATACTAAGACCAATGAATGCGGGCTCCCTCTAGTTACATGTTACTTCTAGGTCTCAAGTTGTCGACTTGAGACCTGTAGATTGGGTGGTGATTGTGGCTCAGGTGTAGTGGCTTGCCTCATTCGTCACAACCTCAGCTTTAGTGTGTTATTGGTAGCTTCTGATGTCCATTCTAGATACATGTGGTTGTATGTTCAGAGTGTCCCACCTCCTGTCTGTGATGTCTTCATTGTAGTTTGCTACTTTCCCTTTGTTTCATTGCCCTTTGTTGTGCATGTTGATGGGGACCCACCTTTATCCGGAGGGTTCCCTTTATTCCTTAGTGGGCAATGTTTGTCTGGGGGGCTTCAATGCCTATATAGGGACCCGCCAAACACCTATTCATGATCTTTCACAGGACGAGTTATGTCTGCAAGAGATGAATCTTGAGGAGTTTGGTTTACAGAGATTCAATTGATGGGAGTACTTTGTTCACAACCTATGGGAGGCACCTTCTCCAAATGGTATTATAGAGTCTCCACATGCTCAATGGACCTATTTCCCTCATGGGGGGAAGCGAGCACAATGGATTATGTTCTCACTTGCAGATCCCTCACCCCTCGTGTGTGACTTCCTAATTTTCTATCAGTTCACACTTATCGACCATGCTATCTAGACTTTCACCCTAAATGTTGCATTTCACTCCTATCCTCCATTGCCTCCTATTGCGCTTCCCAACACTCGTCACTCTACAATCCACTTTGACAATGAGTACATCATTGACTATATTGCCCAATGTCCCAACTTATATTCGGATATTATTCCCTTCCTTTCTTCACTATAGATTTCATGTATGAGTTTTTATGGCATGCCCTATGGGATGTAGACCTTGACTCTTGCCTCTTCAGTGTGCACTACTCTGACTCATCTTGTTCCTGTGGGTCCTACCCCATGAACTATTGGTATGATGATTGGAGGGTCTGTTTTGCCCTAGCCCATGACCCTCCCTTCATACCCACCACTTGTAGAGATTATTGTTGTCTTCTTTGACAAAAGAAACACACATTTCTTATGTCTAGACGACTTGCTCTCATTACTACCCTCCACCATTACCCTACGACCTTTTGTCGCTCTCTTCCCCCGAGGAAGACCCCCACTCTGACATCGATCTCTAAGCATGGGTTTTGTATGTTGACTTTCTCTATGATATCCCATAACAAACCATTGTCATTGTATCCACCCCACCTTCATCGTCTATTTTTTTTCAGCCAGTACAATCAAGAGGTCTATGTAGAAGTTATGTACCAACAAAGCAACATAGCGAGAGGGCCCTTGGGCCAAGTTCCTTAAATACGGTGTGGATTCCCTTGCCTTCCCATTGGAAAAGGTTTTTATTGAGGTTGTTTTCTCATGTTTCCCTCGTTCTTTATCCCAACACATAATCCACCCCATTCTTAAGTCTAGTGATAGCTCTAACCCTAACAACTACAAAATCATTATGATAAGGCATATGTTTGCCAAACTTTATGGTATAGTGTTAGACATGTACCTCTTAGAGCACTTGGGGAGGGGTAATCTTAGAGTAGGGGGCAAACCGGCTTTAGGAGAGGATACCAGACAATTGATCACATCTTAACATTTTGGGCTATCATTGAGGAGGCTCATCATTAGACTTACAAAGTATTTTGTTGTTTTATAGACTTTCGGAAAGCCTTTGACTTGGATTCGTGACATCTGCTCTTCCATAAGTTGTGATGTCGACATTCCAAATTCTCTCATTACTGCTGCTTGGAGGCTCAATGAGATAGTTGTTGGATAGTTACCTACTTCTTGCGGTCTTTTAGCTTTGTGAAGATTACTGTTGGGGTTAAGTAGGGATGCCCTCTCTCTCCAACCCTCTTCAACATTTATGTCGATGGGCATGAGTATTTTTTTGATAACACATCCATGTAGATGATGGTTGTATTTTACATGATATGCTGATTACCATACTCCTTTTTGCTAATGACATTCTCCTCTCTCACTTAGATGATATTTTATAGAGACAACTTGATGTCTTTGCTCGTTTTTATGAGCTTCGTCAGCTAGTAGTCAACCTTAGCAAAACTAAGGTCATGGCATTCAACACCTCCAAATGTTCTCTTTCCCGGTTCCAGTTCCTTAACAAAGGGGAACCTTTGGAGATCACATCGACCTACACTTACTTGGGGGTCCAATTTTCTAGATCATATTTAAAGGGGTGAATCCTATCCTCTCGGTCATGCCTTTTGCAAGAGGATATGTCCTCCCTCTTTGTTGTGGATGCTCTAATGCTTTCAGATGCCACTTCCATGATATCCTATTGAAGATGTGCCTCTTTGATACAATCAATCAAACCTGGAATTTTATATAGTTCAAATGTCTGGGGACCTTAGTCAAGGTTTTTGCTGATTGGACTTGTATTAAAAGGGTCTAGACATGCTCATGATTCAATGTATGATCCATTGCAAATACGGATTGTTCATCAGTGGCATTGTCCAAGTTGAGTTTGTCATACTAACCTTTGCGCATTGTCTAGACTATCTTCGAGGCTTACTTTCTACATTCAGAGACTCATAACCATGGGGGATTTTGCTTAAGCTGTGTGAGGTATCTACAAAGAGGATTGCATCTTCAGGATCACATATGTTCGTTGACTTTGTCATGGTATTCTAAGACTAGTTTCCTCTTCTAGTCTATCGGCATCTCTATTGATAGGTGAGCTCCTTTCAGGTACTCTTTGGATGCTCCTGTCCTCGAATGCTTTCCTTAAAGGAGGTCATCATTCGAGCTATCAAAGAAGATATCTACAGGTCAGTTCATCTAGGTCTACTTAGACCATCTCCTCCTTAACCGCTTAACTCAGCTCGAAGCTTGCCTTTTACGCTGAGCATTTTCTTGTAGGTGATGGATGGTAGTCATTCGTTGCCGTCTTGACTATCTCCAACTGTCATTAGTGTCACGACTTGAGGTTTCCCGTCAGCTAGTTGAGGGTATGCTCATAACAGTTACAAGTTGAGGCTTATCACCATAGTCCATGTGGAGAATAAATTTGTCGTCTTTGCCCCCTTCCATGAGGTGGAGATTGAGGAGCACTTCATTGTTAGATGCCCTATTTATTATGAGATATGAGGGAGATACCACTGTCTTTATAGAGACTTAGGAAACTCTATATCCTCTTTCTTTTGGTAGATAACTAATGGCCCTTTTTCTTCAGGAGGTTGTCACCCTTTGATGTAGGTCCCTATAGGGAGCCCCTAGAAACCCCTAGGTTGATCACTTCATTCTTTCAGCCGCTCATAGAGGTTGGTGGCGTTGAGCGCCCTTCGGATATTTTTGCTTCACATGTTGGGGGTAGGTGAATAAGGTGACGCTCATTTCTACATAACACTACTCCTAAGGTACCCCAACACACTAGCTCTTGGTGACAGGGATCCACTCCCTCACAACATTATGTATTTGCTCTTTGGCATCGTGGATGTGGTCTTTTGTGACTGCCTCTTGAGGTGCGGAGGCAAGCACATAATACGAGTTTCTTTGCTGCCATGGGAGCTTCTTCAACCTTGGATGTTAATAGGGATTCTAGGAGTGCTCTAATTCTTGCTAAGATTACCCAAATTGCCCCCCTCAGTCCTAAACACTCCTCAAGGAACATTATTAGATCCTGCATTGGCCCTTTCATAGTGATAGACAATGACACAAAAGATTATACTATTTTGGGCGCAGTCAGAGATGTTTGATGAGGCTACCATCCAATCATTTCAACTTTCATCAGCCCATGCTCTTTGGGGGTTCTTACCCCCCCTCCTCCCCCCCCCCCGCCCCGCCGCTCCACCCACCCACGCACCCATCCACACGCCCACCCACCCACATGGCTATTTGTATTGGTACTCTACTTGCATGGGTTGGGGGATTTATTATGTTGGGTTTACCCCTTATTTAGTTTCAGTGGTTTTGCTCTTTTATTTAGTTAGTTGTTCCTAGGGTCCTTTTACTCTAGCACTTTCTATTGTAATTTGGTGTATTCTCAAGTCCCATTGACCTACTTTTGGTCATTCGTGGACAATATAGTTTAGTTATATCTTTCCTTCTTTCTAAATATGAATTCATATCTGATTGTTATATTATCAATTGTCATGAAAATAACTGTTTGAAAATGCCCCCCCTTCTGTTTTTGTAGTTTTACAAACATGTTTTTTACCCCCTTTTTAAACAACTGCTAATATGAGGTACATCAGGACATCCCTAGCAGAGTGGGGACGTCCCTGGACGTCCTGGGAATGTCAAGTACCATCCCTAAAACAGGAAATGTTACTGGATGCAAAAAAAGATGATTCCTAAAGTCTTGAACGAGAAAGTCTTTACAGTTTTTTTCTATTTCTTTCTTTTTCTCTTTGAACTCGTTCAGCTTGTCAAGCAGCTCGTTTTTAAGTTCGTTCAGCTTGTTTTTTTACTATTTTCTCCTTTCTTTCCTTCATTTTTTTTCCCGGGGATGTAAGAAAAAAAATGCAGATAAGAAGGAAACAAGGGGGCAACCCCATGCCACTGAAATGTCCTGAATGGCCTCAGAGGGCAGGGACACGTCCCTGTGGAATACCATAATAATGCCAATTTATTAATCTCATGTTATCTTGTTTCATAATTGTATCAACCTAAGAAATATTACCTCACAGAGACGCTTTAGGCACTCCCATACTTGTTTTCCATCACATCTCCCAAACTTGTATCTATTTTATGTGTGATGTCTTTCAGAGTCATTGAAAGTGTTTGGTCTCAAAAGGACATTTGTCCAATTCCAATTTCATTTCCTAGTCTTACCAAAGTAGAACTTTTCTAATTCAGGACGGAGTCATTCTCGGGGCTGACACTAGAGCCACAGAAGGTCCAATAGTGTGTGATAAGAACTGTGAAAAAATCCACTATATCGCACCAAATATATACTGCTGTGGTGCTGGAACTGCTGCAGATACAGAAGCAGTAACAGGTTTTTGTTCTTTTCCCTTATTGTCTTCAAAGAATAGTTGTAGCAGTAATTATTTCATGGTTGGAGCTGTCAGTATGAGGATGGATTTTTCATATTTGGAGGTTATCTAATTTTGTTATTATAGTTGAAAATGCTTTATTAGGTTTATGATGAGTTACTGAAAGCTCTCTTTTTGTTGATAGATATGGTTAGCTCCCAACTGGAGCTGCATCGTTATGCAACTGGTCGAGAATCACGGGTTGTTAGTGCTTTAACTGTTCTTAAATCTCATCTATTTGGGTAATTTTTTTGCGTTGTTGACGTGTAGTGATTTTTGCTTGTTCTTGTTGACACAGGTTTCAAATCTATATTGTTGTCTTATCTTGCAACAACACATTAACACTTTTTCTTTGTCTCTTTGAGTAGTTACCAAGGCCATGTGAGTGCAGCCTTAGTACTTGGTGGGGTGGATGTTACTGGACCACATTTACACACAGTAAGCAGATTATAAACAATCAAAATAAGTTATTACCATCTCATTATTTCGTTTCATTTTCACATTAAGCATGAGGGGAAGATATATCTCTCAAGAGTTTATGTTTTTTTGGGATGCAGATATATCCTCATGGATCAACAGACACTTTACCTTTTGCCACAATGGGTTCTGGATCTCTTGCTGCTATGGCAATGTTTGAATCAAGATACAAAGAAGGCATGAATGTAAGTTTAAAAGTTCATTTGAATTTACATTTTGGTGTAATGCAAGGAAATTCAATCATTTGCACTAGTTTTGTTTAACTGCTGCCAGTGAAATCTGTTGGAGATTTTTAGTGCTAAAACCTTCTCAGCATGTTTGTGAATTGTAATTGTGACCTGTTGAATGTTTCGGTTTCCATTTCCGTTCGAGATTGTAATTCATGTTACAGAAGTGCAAGCTTGCCTATGCAAGCCGACCTTTCTAGTTAAGCATGTGTTTTACACTGTCCATTAATAACTGTTTGCTGACTAACTACATGTATGTGCTTTCTTATGATATCTATTAGCAATTTGGTGAAGTAGTTAGGGTCATGTTTAATGAAATAGATTGGGATGTAGACAACTTATCAATGGCTGGGTTAGTTTGATTTACCTTAGACACCTGGTTCAAGGGTTATTCAAGGTATATTTTCTTGGAAAGCAGCTACTAGTTAGAATATGGCATCATTAGGACATTTTATGATTATAGATAGTAGTTATTTTGCTCTTGTTTGAGTACCAGATATTTGGAGGCTAGCATTAGTTTGTAAAAGATAAAACATATACGGTGGTTTCTCTCTTTTGTTGAGAGTTTTATGTATGCATCTGGTTCAAAGGTTCCGTGAGGTGCCTTTTCTTTGAAAGCAGGCATTAGTTAGAATGAGTTGTCATTAAGATATTTTAGCATTATCTGCCTTTTGCTCTTGATAATGTACCAGATATTTGGAGACTAGCATCACTTTGTCAAAGGACAAACATATTTGGCTTCCTTCCATTTGAGTTGGGAGCTTTGATTTCGTTGGGCCACTTAAGTTTATCCTTGGTGATTCTGAGCCGTGCATTTTCATGTGCATGCTTTTGAGATTTCATTTGTTGGAAGACTTCATTAGTTTCTTTGGCTCTGGTGCCTTCTTCAGTCATTGCCATATGGAATGTGTAGATGTGGCAAGAGCATTATATTTCTTGTATGAAGACCATTGATGTAATAGTTGTTACATTTCCACCGTCAACACTTTGGCTATATTGTATATATTTTAGGATATGGATCAACTCCATTTGGTTCCAGTTCGATATCAAAGATTCATTTCTCAATTGAATGACATTGTCTCATTTATTGAGTTTTTAAATTATGGTTTGGAGCTTACTTGAAATTGTTATGTTGAACAATGTTTTTATTTTGAAAAAGCTTTTTGGTAAAAATTGTTTAAAAAAGGATTTAATTTGATGTTTTGGACCACATTTCATGTCCTTCATCAGGAAAGAGAAAATGGATGATTCATGGACCGCATTTTCTAGATGATTGAATTTACTAAGGAATCTTGAGCAAAATGGGTGCATTTCTTACCTAGATGTATGACTTATGTTGGATCCTGACTGTTTTCTTTCTAAACGAGTCTATAGGAAGATGCCTGACACAGATTTGTATCTCCAAGCCTCACAAAGATCTGCATCTCCAAGTCACTTCCATCACCTCGTAGCTTATAAATTTTACATTCTTAAGTTTGGATATTATGATTGGGTATATGTTTGCCAAAATTTATGCCATGGTGTAAGGCATGCAACATTCTGAGCACTTGGAGAGAGATAATCCTAGAGTAGGGGGCAAGCTGGCTCCAAGAGAGAATACCATACTATTGAACAAATTTCTACACTCCGAGCTATTAGTTAGGAGGCTTGTTATCGATCTTCCAAAGTTCTTTTGCTTTGTAGACTGCAGAAAGGAATTTGACTTGGTTCTAAGACATCTGCTTTTCCAGAAGTTGTATTGTTGTTCAATATCGAACTTCTCACAGTCGTTCTGGCTTTGTGAAGAGTACCATTGGGGTGTCAAGTAAGGATGCCTTCTCTTGCTGATCCTCTTTAGCATCTACATTGATAGGCTAGAGGATTTTCTTTGACACCATACCCATGTACATGATGACTTCATTTTACGAGTCGTGGTGACCGCCATACTTTTTTGTGCCATTGATGTTCCCCTCTCCCACTCTATCGATGATTATAGATACAACCTGATGCTTTTGCTTGTATTTGTCAGATTTGCTAGTTGGTGGTTGACCTTACGAAACTGAGGTCATGATATTTAACATAATCAAAGGTTCTCTTTCCTGGTTCCAGTTCCTCTTCAAAGGGGAACCTTTGGAGATTACATCAAGCTACACTCACTTGGGGATCTAGTTTTCTGTATCATCTTTTAGTATGAAGTCTGCCTCTCGGTTCGACCTTTTCGAGGGATATGCCTCCATTTCAGTCTTGGAGCAACAATGTTTTCAGATCCACTTCCAAGATATCCCTTCGAAGATGCTTCTCTTCGATACATACATCAAGCCTTCAATTTTGTTTGGTTTTGAGGTTTGCAGACCTAGTTTCCGGTTTGTTGATTTGGCACATATTGTGAGGGTTTGCACTTCCATGATTTAACTTATGGTCCATTGCAAACAAGTTGTTCCTAAGTGCATCGGCCAAACTAAGTTTGCTGCCCAACCTTTTCGCCTTGATACTATCTTTAGGCTTACTTTCTACATCACAGACTCATAACCAAGTGAGATTCAACTTCATGTCATTAGAGGGATCCATACTTAACCCTTTGTTCTTTAGAGAGGATTGCATCATTAGGCCCCATTTGACATCGACGTTGTTGCTACTTTTGAGACCGGTTTGCTCCTTTAGCCTATTGACATCTCTTTTAATATAATACCTTTTTTCAGATACTCCTTGAATGCCCATTGACAACTTGTTCTCTCAGAGGAGGCTATCATTAAAGCTATTAGAGAGTATATATACAAGCTATACATTAATGTCACTTGGAACTCTCCTCACCAGTTGCTCAACCCCAAGCCTGTCTTTTACGTTGTGCATTTCTTACAGGTGGTGGATGGTGTCATTCATTGGCTTGACTATCTCTAGCACTATTTGTCACACAATTTGAGGTTTCCATTTGGCAAGTTGATGGTGTGCTCCCAACAATTGTAATTTGAGATTGATCATCAATATTTATGAGGAGAACGGCTTTGTTGTATTTGTTCCTCAAGGAGGTGGAGAGTGAGGAGCATTTCATTTTTAGATGCCCCATTTATTATGAGATTCAAGGTATATAACACTGTATGTATAGAGACTTGGGTGACTCTCAATCCAATTGGATTGACAATGCTTGACCCTTTTCTTCGGGACGCTATTACCCTTCGCATAGTTCAGTTACAAGGGTCCTTTATTGATACCTATTTCGTTCAACCCACCACAAAGGTTTGTGGCATTCAACAGCCTTTGGATTTTGGTGCTTTAAACATCGAGGGGATAGGTTAGTGATGCGACCTTCATCATTGCACACTATTACTACTAGGGTGCCCCAACACCTCTCTCGACGTCATGGATTTATTCCTTCTTTGCATTGTGGATCTTGCTACTTCTTGAGTTCCAAGAACAAGTACACATTACAAGTATCTTTGCTGCTATTGGAGTTTATTTGGGGTTGGATGTTAGGGGAGATTTTACGGGGAGTGCTTTGCTTCCTCATAGGATTACCTAACCTTGCCCCCTCAACCTTAAACACTGTAATGAACTGTTACACCAAATCCTTGAGGAGTTAGTGAAATCCACACACCAAGATCATAACATCCCACCACGCTTCCGCAACATGGACTCTAGGCCGGTAGATCTCCTTGTCACCTGCTTTGTTCCGCGGACCCCCTCCGGGAACTAGACTCTAGGCTATGGGCTGACAAACCTCCTTGTCACCCGCATTGCGACTTGAACTTGGGTGGTTGCTCTAATGCCACATGTAATGATTTTACTTGGATAGATTCCACAAAAGATTTTCAAATAAATCACAAAAATGGAATAATAGCAGTAATTGACAATTATAGTAGCAAAATAGAACAAATACTCAATATTTGATTGAGAGGATAACAAAATATATAACTTAGTCTCTTCGAGGGGGAACCTCCACAACCCCACAATAAGAAAAGAATATGCAATTATGATCCAAATACTAACCCCTACCCCCTATAAATACCCTACTTAGGCTACGGTCAATTTGTGAGTTGACCCTACTAACACTATGAAAGCATAGAGAGACGTGACAAGACAATTTAAGGGATTTTGTTAGCCACAAGTCGGCTATACATATCCCAATACATGTAATAGGTTAAGGGCGTAGCACAACCCGCCCCTCGAGACCAATGTTGCCCTCAACGTTGACTAACTTTGGGTACTTGTGTAGAAATGCTTCATCTCCCATATTGCATCGTCGCTGGCCAAATTCTTCCACTTGATGAAATACTCTTGAATCAACCTGGTACATGTCTTATTTGCGTGAGTGTAAAGGATCTCCTCTGGCTCTAGAATGACTTTTCCCTCCTCATCTAAGTTTGGTAACTCTGTTTGTACTGGTACTCGCTGCCATATGACCTTTAAGTAGGAGACATGAAATGCAGGATGTATTCGTTTAGACAATGTTAAGTCCAACTTATATGCTTCACTACCAATTTTCTACATGACATGATAAAAACCATAATACTTAGGAGCATGCTTGTTATCCTTCTTTTGTTGCTTCAAGGACATTTGCTTGTATGGTTGTAGTTGCACAAAGACTTAGTCACCTGCTTCAAACTGCCTCTCATTGCGGTGTTGATCAACTGACCACTTAAATCAATTCTGTGCTAGTGCCAAATTCTCCTTGAGGCTAGCCAACTCTTTGTTGGTGTTGAATGAGATCCTCCATTGCTCAACCCATTTGGTGTGCCCTTAAGGATGATGTGATGGATGGTAGTTGGTACCCATATAAAGCCACAAATGGAGACATTTTGGAAGAAGTATGGAAGGAAGTATTAACCACCTCTTTGCTAAGGTTAACCGCTGTATTGTTGGTGTGAGTCATGTTCGACATCACATGGCGAGCCATCTCACATAGGTGAGGTCATAGGTCTTAGGTGTCGTAGGGGTTATGCCAGATTCCGCCGCGTCATATGTCTCAGTGTGTGTTAGTGTGTCATATAGGAGTTACTTTCCATTTCGAGAATATAACTCCCCTTCTCCACTCGAGGAGGTATGATTGCATGCACTGGGGTTACACAACACCCCTTATTTGTACCCCTTCACTTTTTCAGATTTATGAGGACAATGAGATAGTTGATTGAGGTGTGATCCTTTTCCTTTCTTTGCATGCACATTCATGGTTGATGCTCGCTCCCCCATGGAACCTCGTCACACTGTTGGAGTGCAATTTGGTTGATGTTCGCATTATCTAACAGATCCTCGGGTCGTCACGTTTTCACTTTCTTCGTCATGGTATTAGCGCACGTTGTTGGGATCCGCGCTACTCTTCAGTTTTTGTTGCCCTAATACTCTCGGTTTCGTGTTTTTCAGGTTTCGTGTGCAAGTGTTGTAATGGATATTCCATTTGTACGCTTTATGCATTGATTCGGGTTTTACATCTTGTTCGGAGTGCTTGGATCGTGTTTTCTGGTGTTCGTGGTTTTCCGGCCTTTGCATGCGTGTTCTGGAGGTTTATACTGGTTTAGGTTGCAATTTTGAGGTTTTAGATATCAAAGTTTAGTGCCGGTTGTTTGAGTCTTAAAAGGTGGAAAAAAGTTGTTTTAGGGCCCCACTCTGCCCCAACTTGTTGAGCTGGGAACCGAGTTGCCCCTAGCTTGCCTGCATTCCCTTGGTCTCTACAACTCGCCGCTCTGCTACATGCCCATAGCTCAACCTGACGTGTTGGTTTTGGCTCCTTTGGTCCTCGGCTTACGTTCTTTGCATTGCTCGTGCATTAGTTCCTCGTTGTTTGTTGGCACGCCTTGCATTGACCTCGGCTCTGCACCCATGTTGTTCCTCTTCTCGGTCTTTAGCTCCCTCCCTTGCATTGCTTGACACCCTAACGTTTTCCATTCGTGTTTGTTGACTGCATCCTTGAGCTCCTGGTTGCATCCTCCCAAGCTCTGCATTTCGCGCTTTGGCTTGCCTGACTCGTACCCACGTTGGTTGAACCTTGCTCGACTCTGCCGCCCCATGCCTCTGGTTCGCTCGTCATGTTTTGGCTTTGCCCCGCGTTCAAACCCTGCTTTGCATTGGCCCTCCTTTGTGCCGTTAGAGCTCTCCATACCAGGCTTTTGGCAGCTAGCTTGCTAATGATCTTTTTCCGCAGCGCTCTTGTGATTTTTGTCGACCCGTTGTCCAAGGCATCTCGTCTGACAACTTGGTTGTTCACTGTGCTCGTCGGCCACCTCGTTCGGAGCGCACTTACCTGCCTGACAACTTGACCGTTTAGCTCACTATAGCTTGGGCACGTGGCTTCTGACTTCGACTTGCCGCACTCCCTGACGTCCTCCAGCTCGACGTAGTCTCCCACACGATGAACCCTCCACAACTTAGTTTCCGCCTCGACTCAGTGCTTTGCTCACCCCAACAACTCGTGCATAGCTCGTCGACGACTCACCCTTTAGCTCGCCGGTCCTCCAACTCGCCCATCCGAGCTCCTTTGCACTAGCTTGCCTTGAGCTCCTCTCGCCAACTCGCTAAGTTGGCCCTTCGGCTCGCCCCCCGAGCCAGGTCCCCCTCTCCCTCTTTTGAAAATTCTCTTTTTTTAATTAGTTAAAAGCCTAATTAAAGGGGAAAAATAATAAAATTCATCATTTCTTAGGGGGGTATCTTTTTTCGGGCTCCATTCTTAGGGTTATTGGGATTTTCTGGGCCACTTTTCTAGCTCGTCATTGTTGTAGTGCTCTTCTTTAACTGCGGCTAGTGAGCGCGTCCGCCACAACCTCTTAACAAGAGAGCCCCTTTTTTTTGATGTGAGATGCCTTTTCTCACACTGAGCAGTGTTGTACCCATGTTTTGCTTACTCCTTTTGTGCTTGATTGCGTGTCGTTCCTCTGCTTCCGACCATGACTTATTGTGGCCTCTACTTTTGTGGTCATTTGTTGGACATTAATATAATTATCTTATCGTATCTTATCTTGCGCGATTCGTCACCCACTGCAAGGTGAGTGGTCAACTGTCCCACGTCGCATGAACACACCCTATTGTAATCACACACTACTTATAATCTAAGTTGCCGCATTCGGCGAACTTGAGGGAAAAAATTCGAAATTCGCCGAATTTTAACAATGGGTTGAAAATCGCGATTTAATTCTCGTTTTTTTCCTTTTTTGGCAATTTTTTCCGTTTTTGGATTTTTGGTGAAAAAAAACACAAGGACAGAAATCTTTTTGCCATTTTTGGAAAGGGTCCGGGAAGATGTAGTAGCAAAAACTTGCATGTGCCATAACTTTCATTCTGTGGCTCCGTTTCAGGTGTCGTTTTCTCTAAAAGTGAATATTTTCTCGAGCTCTATCCATTGATGGCAATATTTTTCTTATTTTCATAAAATCCATTTTTGCATCTTTTTGGACCAAGCAACTTCTTGCAATCTTTTGAAAGAATCATGAGCTTTGATTGCCTGTAGACAGATTAGTAATTAAAAATATTGGATAGCTTTCCAAAACTCAGTGAGTATTCTCCCGTGCTCGGACTAATCGTCCCACCTGCTAGCTTGGTCGCAACCTGCGAGCACATGTTTTTTGAAATTTTTGCTTTCAATCACAATATTGTAATAGCTACATATGAAATCAATGAAATGTGATATTATCTCTCTTTTGAAATGTGAATTTATCTTTTGTTTTTATATATGTAATAAAAATGTATATTTCTCATAGTCGAATTTAATCACGAATTTAATTGCTGATTTTTTTACCAGCGAATTTTTCACGAATTTAATCATCTGCGAATTCGAATACGAATTTGAATGCGGCAACTTAGCTTATAATGTGCCGTAAACAGGGGGGTTATCGTTGTTCTTGGGTGTTGTATTGCACGTATACGCATTCTCGACTGAGTCTGATGTCTTGCAACCTTGCTTGTATCCATGTACCCTCTTCTCATGCGCCTTACACTTCTTTCAAATGCATTATGGAGGATGCTCTTCCCAGACTTGAGCGTCACAGGATCACTTTACAGCCTCTGCCACTTCTTCTTGGTAGAGAGAACTATACATCATGGCGCACTTCTATGGAACATTACTTTGCCTACGAGGGCCTTACTCCCTTTCTACATGGGCCAGTTCTTGCACCCACTGATTCTTGTCATCTTGAGGACTATCTCAACACATGCGACCATGTTGTTGGTCACTTGATGTTGCATGTCTCCAAGCCTCTCTGCTTTCATGTTGCAGACTTAGATCTCCCCACACCATCTGGCGCATCCTTCAGTCCTTGTTTGGAGACTATTTACATACTGTCGTTGTTGTTGTTGCTGATACAGTTGTCTCCTCTTCCTGCTTAATGTGATGACAGTTTCGTTGACACAGACTCGCTTGCTTCTATCCTTGATGACGAGGATTGTGCTTCTAGTGTTGATGACGAGAGTACTATTGAGGACTCCTCTCCTCCTCTCGGCCCTATTCTAGAGTATGTTGACCCTCCTCCCTTCTCATAAGACATCAGGCAGTCTCATTTCCAGCCACATACCGTCATTGCATCTGCCTCCTTTCCCCTTTCAATGTGCGAGGCCCTTTCCACTCCATGTGATGATTCATACATGTTCAACATTGCTTTTCTATTTGTCGACCCCCCTTCTTGGGACGGGTATCTACTAGACCTTCATCGTGTCTTCGCAGTGCCTACTTGTGATGCAATACAGGGAGCTTCTCATCCATCTACAGGTGTTTTGGAGGAGTCCATCTCCTTTGTTGGGAGTGCCCCTTTTGGGACTTTTATCACTTCCACTTTTTCAGAGATCATCATTGATCCACCCTTGCTTGTGAATCCTCTTTTTTTGTGGGGGTTGTTGCATTGCCTTCACTTCACTTGGGCATTCTTTTGGTGGATGTTCCTCTCTCTCACTTTGACAGTTCTACGCTCGTGGCATTACCTTCGGTTGTTGTGCACTCATTTGCTAGACCTATGTCACGTTTTCGTGGACCAGATTCAAAGTTCTTCGTACTGATGCCTTCAGCTTCCTTCACGGAGTGGGCAGACTTCCAGTACTCCATTTCTTTCCTTCCCAAGGGCAGGCACACAATTCAATGCGGGTGGTTCTTTAGTCCATAGGTTGAGGACCACGTCATCGACACTCTTCTTGGAGACTTCCTAGAGTTGTAGTGTTCAGATCCGTCTATGGCTTCTTCTGCGTTCCTCTTGTCTCCTCCTCTCTTCTTCCTTCAGATAGATTGCCCTTTTGTACATGGGTACCTTATCGAGCTCCTTAGTTGTTGGGACCCATGTGTGGCATCTTTCTTAGATTGTTAGAGAGTTTTTCCATCTCTTGCTGTGGATGTTTTTCCCACTGGGTTTTCCTTCATTGCTTGAGATCCTTGTTCATGGGTACCTCATCAGGCTTTGTTGCCAGGACACATTTCTCATTTCTGACTTGCCGCCTCATCCTAAGTTACGATGAAGGGGGGTGTTGGTGCGAGTCATTTTCCTCATCACGTTGTGAGTCATCTCACTTAGGTGAGGTCATAGGTCTTAGGTGTCGTAGGGGTTATGACAGATTCCACCGTGTCATGTGTCAGTGCGTCATATGGGAGTTACTTTCCATTCCGGGAATTTAACTCCCCTACTCCACTTGACGAGGTATGATTGCATGCACTGGGGTTACACAACACCCCCTATTTGTACCCCTTCCCTTTTTCAGATCTATGTGAGTGAATGAGATAGTTGATTGAGGTGTGACCCTTTTCCTTTCTTTGCATGCACATTCATGGTTGATACTCGCTTCCTTATGGAACCTCGTCACGTTGCCAGAGTGCAACTCAGTTGATGTTCGTGTTATCCTGTAGATCCTCTTGTTGTTGCGTTTTCGATTTCTTCGTCATGTACCTATCTTTCTTGTTTATCCAAAACAAAGTAGAATAAATATCCTTCTAGGCATTTGTTGACTAGTTCTGTTTGCTCGTCATACCAAGGATGATAGGACAAGCTATGTGCCAATTGAATACTCAAAACTGAAAATAAATTACTCCAAAAATTATTGTAAAGATAGGATCACGATCACTTACTATGATGTTGGGAGTACCATGTAACTTTTGAATTGTGTCCATGAAAGCAGTTGCTATTGTTCTTGCGACAAATGGGTGTGATAAGGCATAAAAGTGGGCATATTTGGTGAGTTTGTCCACCACCACCATGATGACATTTTTCCCTTATGACTTGGGCAACCCTGTAATGAATTCCATTGAAACCTTCTCCCA
Organism: Taxus chinensis; assembly: GCA_019776745.2. Taxonomy (NCBI): domain Eukaryota; kingdom Viridiplantae; phylum Streptophyta; class Pinopsida; order Cupressales; family Taxaceae; genus Taxus; species Taxus chinensis. The sequence goes on along the minus strand of CM034151.1, from coordinate 284,780,242 downwards.
TTGTTAGCTAGGAATAACTAAGGGTTGTAGAAGACTATGTGTCTTAATTGTCTCACCGTTATTTTGTCAACACACCAAACATTCTGCCACAAGCTTTTGGCCATCCCCCTTGAGTCCTTCCCAAAAGAAATCCTTCTTGATCCTATAATAAGTCTTTAGGAATCTTGAATGCTTCCCTACTGGAGATGCGTCGAGTTTTGTAAGAACCTTTTGTTTTAGTGTTGAATTTCTGCACAAGTACAACCTATCCTTATACCAAAGAGTGGCCCCATTCTATACAAATTTGTTTGAAATGCTTGAATCCTATTTGAGATTATGAATTAGTTTCCGGGCATCCTCATCATTCTCCCATTCGGTTTTGGCCTCATCCAACCTGTCAACTTGTAACATGGACATGATACATAGTTGTACTTCTGTGGGCTCTAATACCAAATGTAATGAACCATTACACCAAAACCTCAAGGCATTAGTGAAATCCTCACACTAGGATCATAACAGAGACTTCCCAATGAGCATTATTGGATCCTGCATTGTCCCTTGCATAGTGATAGATGATGACACAAATGATTCCTCCAGCTCAAGCCTTGACATAGATTTTTGATGGCATTGGGATCCAATCGTTCAAACTTTCATCAACCCATGATCTTTGGTGGGTCTTGCCCACCTGACATGGATATTCGTAATGGCACCTTAACCACACGTGTTGGGGCTTTATTGCTTTTGGTTTACCCCTGCTCCCGGTTAATTTTCAATGCTTCAATTCTTTATGTTTAGTTGGATTTTGATCCCAGGGTCCTTTTATCTTATCACTACAAACGAGACCCACTTTTGGTCATTTGTGGACATTATTATAATCTCTTTTTGTTCTTTCTTTAACAACGAGGGCTTCAAGGATTGTAGATGATAGTTACTTTGAGCAAGAAAAGAATTAACTTGTTGAGTGTTTTAAAGAAGGATGTATATAATATAATAGTGATAAGCAATGCCTTCAAAAAATATCATAGGATCTCTTAACAAACATTGGGATAATCCAGATGATGAGGCTTAAGCAGGGCCTCCCAAAAATCTAATAGGGTCTCTAATTGACATTGTGGTAATTTAGATGACAAGGCTTTCCTTCAAGCTTATTCATTCTATGTTGGAGGCATTTCGAACAAGGCCTCCAAGATTTTACGGAGAAAGAAGATTGAGACAATTTTTTTACCTTATCAGACGCTAAAGAGGATTTTAAAATGTGCCAAGGACCTATAGCTGACCCGAGAAAAAATAGTGGGGTTTACCTTATTTTGGGTTCTATGGCAAGACTTACATTTGGGAAGACATGTAGAGCTTTTTATATGAGGCTCAAGGAGCACTGCATGGATTTGAGATTCAGGTTTAAGAAATTGCCTTTTGTTGAGTGTTCATCATCCACTGGGCACCATATTTGATCATTATTCAAGATGCTCATCAAACATGGTGCCAACTCAGAAAGGCGACTGAAATAGCTGGGGGCCCGAACATCTTGAATAAATATTGCTTGTTTGGTTTAATTCAATCTTGGATACCAATTATTCAGAACCGTAGAAATGGTCAATAATAGATTTTAATTGATTATATTGGGCTCTCAATATTATAACATTGAATTCTTTTTACTAGGCTTAAATTAATTAACTATGAAGCTATTATTTTAGCTCATCTCATACTTATGAATGGAGTCATTTATACAAGGAGCTCTAAGTCTTGTAACCAATCATTCATTTTCTCTTTCCTGATTAAAGACCACAAAATATGGTCTGAAATGTCAAGTTAAATCCTTTTTTACGTAATTCTTTGTGAGAAAAAAATCACAATTTATGAGGAGTATGGAAACCTTTCATCTACATTGTATTTATTGCTTTGCATGTGGGTAAGGTCATTAAACATTGTTATTAGTGACAGAATGCAATCCCATTTTTAAGAGATGCTTGTAAGGTACAAATTTTATTCTTCTTATATTAAAAAAATAGTTTCTGTAAAACTTTCAATAGTTCAACTTTCAAACACTCAAGAAACTATAAGTGATCAAGAGCATGAATTTTGCTCTCTAAACTTGTGCCAATTTAGTTGCACGCACTGCCACTTTTACTTGCACTTTCCTTACAGTTCTTATTATTCGGTATTATTTCTGCTTACCTATAATCCTTCAACATTCAGCTGGCACTATAAGTGTCCTAAAACCTTTCTATACTCTTTTGCATTCTTCACAATGGAATTTGTTTCTATGTTCTTGTCTTCTGATAAGTTTCTGCAGAACCTGTGAGCATCTTCACAGCTAGGATTGAATTTGAAGGTGTGATTTAAATTACAAATGCTTGTTCTCTATCTGTCATGAAGAAAAGACATCTTTGGTGTGAAGTGATTTATCTATGGTGTAGGAAATCTTTGTGTCAATGAAACAAATACTTAATTTAGAGGTAATGGAGATATTTTTAGAAAACCAAAAATTAGAGGTAATGCAGAAGTAGAGACATGCATAATGTAAATAAATGTGCGAGAGAAATTAGTCCTACAACATGGGGAAGCAACAATTGGGGCGATGATTGTAGTCTCAAGAAACAATGCCTTAAATGCAGTATTTTTTTCCAAATCTCATACTTGTGTTACTCTTCCTCAATTTTAGTGATTCTTTGCTAATGCTGCACAACTCATTATATGTTATGCCTCAACCCTTTTGTAGCTTAGCTTGTTTAGAGCACTTAGAACAACCATTAGTGCAAGTTTTTTTTTTTTCTAAGGTTAGGGTTACCTTAATAAGATCGCACACATGCATGTGCTGAATACTGTCATGAAAATATTCATGTAACTGATTCTAAACTGGGTAGGGAATGTCATCTTTCGTTTTCTTCTCTGGGAATGTTTTTGTAGCCAAGATTGAATTTGCGTGTCTTAATAAGCTTGTGTTAACATTTGAGCATTGAGCCTCACTGGCTCAACTTAAACATGTTTCATGGTTGCAAAGTTGAGAAAGGGGTTACTATTTCATATGCTTCACTAGGTACTTTAATGTATCTCTTTGTAAGATGATTGAGTTTGAGTAGATGCCCATACGATGCAATCAATTGTTTTATTTCCTAGAAAATAACAGTCACTTTCAACTATTTTTAGTGGCACTTTTTGCTTTTGTTTAACTTTTTCCTATCCAATTTGTACCTTTACAAGGTTCATGGCCAAATTTGAAAGTCTTTTGATATTCCATAAAGCATTGGCTCACCTAGATTGATCTTAGGGTGTTAGTGGGAAACATGAGGCATCTCCTTGAAGAGGCATTTTACACTAATTGGAATTGTGCCAAGTGGATATCTTTTGGCTATCCATAAGAACATTGACAAGCATTGCATTTTTAGGACTTGGTCCATACACGAATCCTTCAAAGGCATCTTTCCCTGCATTTAAAAATTAAGAATGTTCCTTCTATAGATTATATGCCAAAGGCATTTGTATTCATGTACTAATCTAGGGTATGCCTCCAACAATTTTAAATATTTATTATTGTAAATTTGGAACCATAGAGCTATCTCCAGTTCTTAGGAGCATGTAGCGGTAGAAACATTAAATCATAAAAATTAGAGGATTCTTGAAATAAAGGAGTAAAATGTAATGTTAATAACCACAAAATTACAATATCATCCGCCAAGTATAGTCCCTGGATCTAGAGGACTTCCAAATCCAGGTAAAAGTCGTCAATTTAAGTGTTACACAAATCCAGTGTAAAATCCCCCCATCAAGGCTCCAAAACAAATTAAATAAAATGTGAAATAAAGTTCAAGGATTACCAGATTTAAAAGAAAAATAGTCCATTATTAAACCCTATGACTAACTTGACTCTACCGCACCTATTCATACTAAATCAAAGGCAGAGATCTGATATGAATACTCCACAATTCTACTAACTGTATTCATAGGTCTGTCCATGCCAAAAGCAACAACATTATCATCACAAGTAATCTACCATCATATACCAAGCACAATCTAGCAACACCCGTCATAGCATCCAGATCTGGTATTAAACTGACCACTACTGGGGCTTTTTGAAGTGTTCCTTTGCGTTAATGGGATTGTGTTAGAACTGAAAGAGCCATACACTTGGAAATTTTGATTCTCAGGTCCTCCTCATTAACATGGCCAACTCCCTCTCTCACTATGCTCAACTCCTATTTGGTTTGAGGCTGCAAGGTGCAGTTGCATGACACATGGGATCTTCCCAGATCTGATGGGTTGATCTTGACTGGGTATAGTCATCAAATGGCCAAGGAGAAATAGACAAAGAAAAGAAGACCCACTTCTAGGTATAATCCTAATAGCAGAACTGGCTCAAGAGGACATGCTTAGAAAGAGCAAGAAAGAAATGGGACGAGTAGCTCATGCTCAGAGTAGCATGTGCCTTGTTAGAAGTTAGAACTAATCTGAATACTGAAAACATTTTAAACAAATTGCAGTAAAAGAAACAAGTAGATGTAAAAAAACCACACAAAGGAGCTCATGAAAGAAATGAAATCTTCTAATTCTTTTAATCAAACAAGGCAATTAGAAACAAAAAAGCTATGTGCTTAAGCTAATATTATATCTGTTCGAGGAACACAAGAAAAACCTGCTGTAAATTTCAAAATTTGATGAAGAGAGTTTAGACCATGCATCTGATCTTTTTTTGTCTTCATTTTTATATAGAAAATGGAATGCAAAGGTGTTGCAACTTAGCTCAAAATATCTATAAAATCCTCAAAACGATATCTAGACTAAGATAAAGATACTGTGAATGTATGTTAGCAATGCTTTTGCTATAAATAAAGAATATCAAGTCTAATTGCAATTCACAGTGCAACTCTAGACTAATAATAACAAAAATGTGCTAATACTAGTGATAATATCTGCCAGAAGTGATCTAAAACTGATGTAATATGATAGGATAGGAAGCTAACTGATCACAACACACCACACAATGCTCACAATACACGAATAGTCTAAAGATGCTAAATATGGAAGAAAATCACTGAAAAAGATCGCAGAACAGCAAAAGATGGTTATGGGAGCACTCCAAATAGTCTCAAGATTGATGCAACATGCTTCAGAAATTTGAAAAAACATGCATGGGAGTTCAAGACAACTGAAACACACCCAAAGTAGTCAAAAAGTATGCCGGAAATGATAGAAACAGTGAGAATACAGCAATGTTGCAAACCTGCAGTATTTGTCAATGTTGTTGAAAAGCTATCAAAATCTTTCAAGATGCATTCAATGATGAGTGACACTGTGAAGACATTGCAAAAAGGTTAAAGCAAATCTAAAATGATGAGGATGACTAACAAGAGTGAAATCAACGGCTGTATGTGTTTGGAAACAAAAAATGACATGCTTGACACAGCTATTGCAAAAGCTGTAGAAGCTGCCAAAGTTGATAGAATGTTGTCAATATTGCAAGAACAACCGGAAAAGATGCAAGAACAAGTTTGAATGGAGAAGAGTAACAATGTGGAGATTATAACTTGAAAAGTTAAAGGCGGACAAACAATGTTCTTAGTATTCCAATTGAGGAAAGGAAGCGCAAGAGGACTTTTAACAAACACTTGATATGCAACCTATCAAAGAATGAAGATGACATACGACAAGACGAAAAAAACCTCAAGAGAGCACAAATAGGGTCCTATATTAGGAGCTTAAAGAGCCTAAGACAATCACCATAGAAGATCTATGTCGGAATCTCCAATAGCCTTGTACAACTCATCGAGGAAGCTCAAAACAGCAAGTTCAACAAATTGAAGTAAGCTGTAAAAAACAATGAATGCAATCCAAAAACAAGTGTAAGGATTGTATGCAAGTCCGAGGTATAAGCTACAAGAAAGCTAGGCCCAAACCATGTGAAATCTGACTAAAATGTACAAGATTACAGCTAGCATAGAGAGCTGGAAATAAAAATGAATGAAACTTAAAAAAATGAACTGTCTTAAATAAATCTTTATCCTAATCTAACTCTGGTATGAATTGAAAAAGTAATGTAAGACCACCCTAATCTGTCAAACTTGTGATTAGAAATCAAGGTGCAAGCCTAAGGTAAAGGGTGAAGCAAGACATTCCTCGAACATGATCTCTGAGAGGAATATGTTGTGTATTTGTCTCGGGAGACTCACAAATTCAATAAGTTTAACTCTCCAAGAGGGCCATGCTGTGTATTTGATTAGGGTGATAGCATTGACAATCATAGTCTAACAGTTTTCCTTATTTTAGCTCATGGTTTTCAGGGACGATCATAAATTAAGTGGAATTCTAAGAGTTGACTATATCCTCGTTTTCAGGTGCATCTTGAGAACGCCTTCTTTTTAGCTGTTTGGTACGAGATTCCTTGATTGGCCCTCTTGCTTTTGAATTTATTCTTGTGTCTTTTCATGTGAAACATATTGATTTCTCGAATTTTATAGATTTGTGTGTAATCTTGTGAAGTCATGTAATTCCCAACGTGTATTGCTCCATATATAAAGTTATTTTTATTAGATTAATAATATGGGACAGTCTTTGTTTTTGATCTAATCAATCTTAAGATTGAAAAAATATAATGCTGTTTTGAATTAAATTTTATATTGTTATTGGTTGAGAAGCCCAATCTGTGGAGTGGTTGATAATAGTTTTTCCATTGTGGTTTTTAGTATATCTCCTCCATTTGATTGCCCTTGATTATCTTAAGCATTCATTGTATTTCAACTTGTATGACCCCTTTGAGATAAAATTATAGGCAGGGGTGGAGGGGTCTCTATGGTCTTTCTTTCAACAGAGTATATCGGGTGCTTTTATGATTTAAATTTGATTTGATTTTCTTACAAGTAATTTGGATTTCTATATTTTTGAATTTTTAATGTCTGTTCTGTTGTTGCTAATGGGCATGAAACATCACATGATTAGTATCAAGTATATTTTCAAACAATATCTTGTCAGAAAAATTATCTTGATACTCAGTAAAATACTGTAATCCACTCTCACAAATGTCTATAGTTCTAAAAGGATTGGATCCTGATTTAAAAATATTTAGTGACAAATACTTGCGTTCATCTCTTGTCCCGAGTATACGCATCCTATGATTTTGAGAGAAATGAGATATTAGAAATGTAATTGGCTGTTTTTCAGGTACTATATAAGTACTCTGATACTAATGGCATTTAGTTTTTGATGATGACACCCTCTTGAGCATACAAGTATTAATTAATGTCTTTGCCATGTATACCCATTCTAGACAATAGACGTTACTTGAATAATTTGTTTCTGTAAATCATTTGTGCAGAAAGAAGAAGGAATAAAGCTGGTTTCTGAAGCTATCTGTTCTGGAATCTTCAATGATCTAGGCAGTGGAAGCAATGTTGATGTATGCGTAATCACAAAGGTTGTGATGTCAAAACTTGGCTAGAATTGATTTCTTGAAAATAAAAAATATGTTGATTTCAACATTTTATTTTGTCAGAAATTGTATGTTCTTAAATTTTGATGGTTAATGAACAGGGTCAAACGGAATATTTACGCAATCATCAACTGCCAAATCCACGGACATATGTTAGTTCAAGAGGTTACTCGTTTCCTAAAGGACATACAGGTGAGTAGCTTTTGCTGTTGTGCAGGGGACACTTGTCATCTATGTTCGAATTCTTCTTTGTTATAAATTTTTTGATCATCTGCTTATGTCCCTAATCTGCACCTAAATAGTAGTTTTAAAAATCCCCATTTTTTTGAATCACAAGATTCTAACTTGCTAACTGTGTCCATTGGTCCCTAGGTGTTTATAAGTGCTTGGAATCATAAGATAGTTTGTTTCACGTATACAATAATATTATGTATGGAAAAGCATTGCAATTTAAAAAGATACACAATGCAAAATCGTATTTGTATAATATCATTATTTCATTTTGGAAAGATAAATAATGTGACTAAAACCAACAAATGCAGCAAAATAAAATATTCTGTAAGATATTAAAGCTACAATAATATCCATAGTTACCAAGTTTAGCCACATCTGGAGCAGATCTGGATCGATTATTTTTTTTAACCCTTCTGGATTAGTTCAATCTGGTTCGGTGATATTTTTATGTTTAAAAAATGGAAAAATAACCCTAAAAATAGAAACCCTAAACAAAACGACCATATTCCATAGTTACCAAGTTTTGCCACATCTGGTTCGATTAATTTTTTTAACCCTTCTGGATTAGTTCAATCTGGTTCAGTGATATTTTTATGTTTAAAAAATGGAAAAATAACCCTAAAAATAGAAACCCTAAACAAAACGACCATATTTCGGCGATTCCCCGCAATAGCTTTGAATAAGTTGGTTGGCCATAGCAGAAAAAAAGAATAGAAGAGTGAAGAAGATTGTCAGAGTAAGCAGGGTAGAGAAGAAGACAATTCTGTAGTTTCCCAAAAAGACAGATCTGTATTTTCCTGTGAAGGTAAATATGTTGCAATAAAACCTGTACAGTTCCTCGTTGCAGTCATGTTCATGCTTGCAGCCTGCAGGGCACGTGTTTGTGTGTTGAGGGCTATGTTCAAGACAGCAAACTCCAAAAGCATTCGTAGGTAGATTAATGTAAGTTTTGGATTTTAAATTTATATTTTATTTTAGGTTATATATATATATATTGTGGTAACTGAGGTATCGAGATCTGAAGCATCCCTAGCCTTTGGAGACTGGACCTACCGACGTGGCACACCGAAGTGCGCTTTGGCATGGCGAGTCCACCTCACTAACCCTCGGGCAGCGGGTTGACGCCCCAGTCGACTCCGTTGCATTGAAATCAGGATTGAACCAGTGACCTAGTGGTCACCAGCACAACGACATACTGTTGAGGCCAATCCTGGGAGATATTTTAGGTTATATTTTATATTACAGTTTTTGGTCTATTAAATTTATTTAGGGCATAGTTTCTAATTTTTTAGTTTATATAATGTCTTCTAACATTTTAGATTTAGATTTTATTTTAGGATATTTTTTATTTAATAGTATTTAGTCTATTATATTTATTAAACTTATAGTTTTGCTTATTTAGTTTATTATAATTTTTCTTAATTTTAAGGTTATTATATATTATGAACAAATAATAAACTATAAAAAGATAAAATCAATAAATATAAAAAAATTCCGATCTATTTGTAATTTTACTTTATTTGGTTTTTATTAAATATAAAAAATTACCATCTATTTATAATTTATTTTATTTGGTTTATTTTAATCAAACTAATAGTTCATATTTTAAAATTAATTATATATATATATATATATTTCACTTCCAATGAACGCTCTTTCACCAGCCAATCGATGTTAGAAGTACGACAGTCAAAGAATCTCAGCAGTCAAGAGGATCACTCCAGTTCAACTGCCGTCCTATACAATTGTTCACTACATTGCTAGGAAATGGGTACGGGCTCGAAATGCGGAAACGCTAATTTTCAAAAAACCTTGGGTACGAAACATTACGGGAAATGTCCGTACAATATATTATAATTTTTTTAAAAATATAAGTATATATATTTATATATATGCATAGTGCTCATTTTCAAAATTTTAGTACATGGACCATAAGAGATAAAGCACTCAAAATATTTTGAATTCATTGAAGTTCTAAAGATTCATCATTTAACATGGTTACAATTTCAATGTTTCATATATACATGATTATATTCTAGATTCTAGAATATATCATCTAGATTTTCTTCATAATCATCTGTCATGCATCCATGTTTCAAAAATCATTGTTGTAACCTGCTTCGTTGTATTCATTTGATTGAGGTTTCCAATGGAAAATTTTATTCTAAGGAGCAGCAATAGACTGAGTCAAAACTTGCTTTCTTCTTCCTACTTTCTTTGGATTACTATTCTGACCCAAACTATCTTTAGACTTGTTTAATGTGCCTCCTTGTTACTATAGTTTTAATGTTATAAGACTTTCTAGCTGAGCACACTGTAACTTATTCTTGGGTTTGGAAAATTCTCTGAGTAGAAATATAGGCTATATCGAAAAGATTAAGTGGAGTAACACAACAACAAACTGGAATAAACTCTTTCTTATAATATGTAAGCTGCGAAACGTCCCGGAAACTTCTTGGAAACGCCGGAAACTTCCTGGAAACGCCGGAAACGTTTCCAAGACGTTTTGTACCCGTTTCCGTACAGGAAACGTTTCAAGGTGGATACAGGGGGTGGGGGGCATTTCCTGGCAACAGAGTATATATACCTACATACACATATTTGATTTTGATTTATAATGATTTAGTTTTCTATAATATTTATATGTGTTTTAAATATATATTAAAAAATTTATGTGTGTGTGTGTGTGTGTGTGTGTGTGTGTGTGTGTGTCAAATTGGATCTTTCTGAACTTTTTCAAGAAATCTGGATTTCCTAATGCTTTTGCCCTTTCGAATGGATCCGGATTTTCGAACTTGGTAATTATGCTAATATCAATAGAAGATTTTAAAACATGAATCTTCCACAGCAATTCTGTAGTAACTTGTGCATAAAAATACTGTTGTTATGCCTAGGTGGAGAGAGTTATATCTTACCTGCAATCCATAAACTTTACATGTATTAGCTGATATATGATTGAGATTTGAGGACTAATCTGGGGGACAGCACACTAATTTAAGAAATATAATTTTGTTTTATTTAGATGTGAATTAGTGTAGAACTAGAATATGATACCAGTCACAGAAAAAGAAAGAAGAATATCAACAATAAGAATTGAAACAGAATTTTAGTTATATGATAGCTCTGTACAAAGTTGATCTTTGAGAAAAGATGTGAAACTACGTAAAACTGTCTCTCCTGTCTCTCCAAGTGCAAAACATTTATGTAGAAACTATGTAGAATAGGAACAGAATAGACATCAAGGGAAAAATAAGATGGTTTATCTTCCAGCAGTAACTGTTTGTGCCAGGTTGTGCAAATGTGTATAGTGGGTCTACCATCAGCAGGGATCTGGCCTGCAAGCTGCTAGGGGCTGTGGCACTTTGACCACACAATGCCCATCAATCACAGTTAGGTTGGTCCAACGCACATGGAGAAGGTTCCTGTGTCGAGATGCCTTCTTGATTAGTCTGCCCTCCTCCAAAAAAATGACCTTTATTACGTCAAGTTCTAAACCAACTGAAGAAACTTCTTCTCTATCTAGTTCAGGGTGAAAAACTTCTTTGGGTGACAACTCTGTATGGTGTATGGACTAATTTTGAGTACATTTCGTCACTCATTTTCGTGATGTGATCCTTCTTGGTGGGTGCAATGTAATCAAGGTATAACTGTGTTGATTCTAATTGTTCCACTGCATTTGATTTATTCGATGGATGTGGAATATATGGATGAAGTAAACCCAGCTAGGGTGGAAGATAAGGCATTCTACCCCACTTGTTTGATGATGCTATATGGCATGTCGCATAGTTGCTTGATTTTCCAATTGGTGCTTTTGAGTCTTTTTCTACAGATTCAATCATACCTTGTCACAATTCTTTTATTGGCTTGGCACTCGATGCTTTTCATGGCAATGCTTGTACTTGGCATTAGTTCTCTGCAGAATGTCTTGAATCGGTTGTTAAATATGTTAAACCTATTCAATGAGCATTGCTGCTTTGTTTGACTTGTTTTAAGTATATTCAGAGTCCTCTTCTGGTGCTATGGGAAGAGCACACTTCGGGCAAACACTTGGAATGAAATTTTTCTGATAGAACTATGTAGAGCTATTTTGGAGATACGTTATTTGAACTAAAACTTTCATCCTGTGTGCTCTGATGTTTTGACTTGTACTTCTCTGATTAATCATGCCATCATTCGATTAACCACCTGTTTTTTCCATCTGTCTATGGATGCAAGGCGATTGATATGGTCTAGAGGCTGCTTCAAAAGGGAATAAAATTTCGCTTATTCAAAATAAGTCCACACATGGCAGAGAAACGTTTTGCAGTTTCACTTGCTGAGTTGGTCTTTCAGCATGGTACCAATATTCGTCTTTGAGAATCTATCTTTCATCACAAAAATACAACCATAACTATACTTGATGGTAGTAAAACTTTATGGGGAGTCTGTTGAGATTGAATCCCAAGACATGGATGGCATTGATAATTAATGTTACATCGATTGTGTCTTGTTTGCAGTCTTGGCAATGGCATATGCAATGCATGATCTAATTTACATGACAACATCATTTTGAAATTTTTGGCCAATAGAAATATTCTGCAGTACTGCCAAGGTATTCTCCACACCAAAGTACCCTACTACTTGACTTCATTGTGCCTCCCAAATCATTCTATGAAATCTTTTCACCTGCACGTAGAGTTGGATATATGTTTGCACAGTTAGGGTCATCTTCATGCAGTTGGGGCATGCCCACAGGATTCTGCGATGGCCAACTTCGACTATTAATAATCGGATTGGTGCTACCTTTCCTTGTGTTTGATGTTCAAGTGAATTGTTGCGAATATGTAGACCGGTTCTAGTGATGCTCATTCTACAACTTGCTTTGTGTTTGCATGAATCACTTGGGCTTGTGATTAGTGTTCATGGTTGTCTTTCTGTAATGTTCTTGTTGTTGACATGCACATGAGAACGATACCAAGTGCATTAGTGAAACATCAGTTTCCATTCCAAATTGTTATTGTAAAATTAGTAGAGCGGGAACTAAATAATTTTGATGCACTTCCATCAAAACAAATCTTGGTTTGGTGCCTCCTTTTGTTGCTTGGTTAACCCCACACAAATTTGTTGTAGAAACTAGTAAGACCAAAGAAGTTGTGAAGATCCGTGAAAATCTCAGCAACATTCCAAATTTGAATTACTTGTATCTTATTGGGATCCTCATGAAGCGCAATGTTATCAACCATATAGCTTAAATACAAAATTCTTTATCATGGCAAATGGATACTAATTTAGGTTGGCATATAACTTGGGACAATGCAAGGTTTGGAGAACATGCTGAACATGTTCCGGAAGCTCCCATGTATTGTTGTAAATTAGGATCTCATCTAAGTGGGGTACTATGAAGGGTTTGTGAAGGGCCAAATAATATCATTCATATTCTCATGAATGTTATAGTTGCATTGGTTAGATCAAAGGCCTTGACCAACCATTTGAACAATTTCTTCTTGGACTTGAATGCAGCATGCAGCCCTCCATATGGCAGTTGGCTCAATAGGCACCTGGTGGTATTTGGACTTCAGGTTGACCTTGGTCAAGTACTTAGTGCTTTGGAGATGATCCAACAAGTCGTCTATTTGAGGAATAGGATACTTTCCCTTCAAAGTAATTGTGTTCAAAACAAAGGGACCACATGCCACCCTTCTCTACTGCCAACACAATTGGGTGCTGCAAGATGAGGCACTGGAGCGTTTGTGGCCCTTATGCATCATTTCCTGAATTTGCGCACGGTTTCATCATCTTCTAAAACACATTGTTGATATAAATGAGCATTTGACAAAGGAGACTGATCAAGTTTGTGGAATTCTTTACACGGTAATGCAGTGGCATTCCTGTGTGTGCTATGAAGATGTCACTGTATTCATCTACAATTTGGTTCAACTGCATCTATTGTACCAGTTGGAGATTTGTAAGAGCTTGAATGGTGGCGCAATCTTTTCTTCTTGGGCTTGATCATAAGGAGTATGAAATTTTTGTTTTGATTAATTAATTTAATGCATTGTTTTTGTAACCACGTAGTGTTGATTCGCCAAATCAGGGACGACTCTTTGAGGTCTTAACATAAAGGTGCTATGTCGTTCCCACATGAAGGGTTGTGCAATCAAAACAGCACAAACATCCAATGTCACTATACAGTAGAGTACTTCATCCTTGAAACTTGAAAGGCTTCATGGCATATAGAAGGTGATAATGCTTGTTGCTATGTTGATTAGACTAGTGATTGTTTGTGGTTGAGGATGAGGTGAAGTGATTTTTAGCTGCCATTATTGACAATATGCCGAGCCTTCCTCTGCATCCACATCTACGAATGGAGGAGCTTTTTCTCGTGTTGAGATTGGTACATATGCAATGGGATTCACTTCCATAATTAGCTTTCCCTTATTAATGCTGGTGCTGGAGTTGGCCTTGCATCTCAACAAGTAGCACTTGTTTAGCATGATGCTCCTATTTTCAATGTCCGTGACTCTTGTGAATGTTGCAACATTTGCAACTACGCTAACTCAGTTTCTTATCCAGAATGGTTTTCATTGGTGGAGGATTTTGAATCTAGTGTTGGGTGTTCGAAGTCTGGAATCTGCCCATGATAACTAAAACAACCTGAAGAGATTCACCCACAATTGCATGTGCGTACCTGTGAAACATTAAAACAATTTGAATATACACACAGATATGATTAAGGTAGAATAACTACTAGTATATTAATGGAATAACTACTAGTATATTAGTGAAGCTCAGATATGCAAGAAGGCCGATGCCCCTCCTCATACAAAGAATGCAATGTAGGATAAGCATGTGGATCTACCTTCACCCATACCCTCCACCTTCATATGTACAGTTAAGGGGGTTTAGGATAAGAAGGGATCTCAATCTTTAGGAAATCTTTCCAAAATAGACAAAACTTATCTTGAGGATAGCCACTGAATATATTCTTATTTATAAATTATAACTGAACTATAAATAATTCATTATCTTGAGGATAACTGCTGAATATATTCTTATTTAAAACTGAACTAAAAAATGTGCGTAACTTTCCCACCAAGTGATTGCATGACTAGAAGGATTAAGATGCCCAAAAGAAATTTGTTCTTCTTCACTTCGTTGTTAACGGTTGACATATATCTCAAGTTGGGAAGCCAATTGTTGAGCTTGTCTGCATCCACCTTTCCTTCTTAAGGCACAAGTTGTACATTAAGTTCCACTTTGAAAGGCTGTTGGGTTGGGGCATTGCCTGTGCTACCATGAAGCTACTCCCTTTCCTTGCCTTTTGGCTGCATCTTTCTTGCCTCCACACGAGTCTTTGGAGTGTGAAATGAAATTTCAAGTCTGCCAACAAAATTTCCATCCATTTTTCCATCTGGTCAAGCTTATCCATGGATTGGGTGATATATTTGCAACATCCATCTCAAAGAATCTCTTCTTCAGATCTCTTTATCTCTTGATACACACTTCCTCATTTTGATGATCAATGCGTTCTCTTACTTTTTGGCTCCACCTTCCTGTGGAGATGTCTTACTGCAAAGTAAATAATTTACCTTCACCTTTTGCTTTTGCTAATCTTATCAAGGGCATACACCTGAAATCTAAACAACAGTCCCAAACAACCAAGGAACACCATAAAGCTTTGATACCAATCTGAAATGTAATTAGATTGGTTATACCAATGTTTGAATCATCAGAGAAATACCTGAATTGCGTATAACTGAACAGCGACTGAATTATTACTGTTCCTAAGTGCTTTGCTTGAGAAAATCAACTTTTACATAGAGTTAGAATGTTTTTCAAAGTGCTGGAAATGAAATCAGACCAAGGGAAATCAACTTTTACTGTAATTTGTATGCTTCAAAGGTGGAGAAAGCACACCTTTTTTTAGTCGTGCATACAAGGCATTAGACGGTGTTCAGTGTGCTGAATTTGTATTGAAGGTACTACTCTCGTCGAACCTAACTAATATCATATAAATGGTTTTTTTTTACATTTGATATCTTTGATGTGTATGCCTTTATTTAACTTCAGGGACAAAATCCCTATTTTTCCAAATTCCCTCTGAACTCAATGGTGCCAAATGTTTTCATTAATCTTACTAGTGAAATTAATGTTTGCCACCCAGTGACTTAGGTACACGCAGTATGGAGTTATAGATGTCCCCACCCTAGTCACCACATTCACCGAACTAAGACCATGATAATTGAATATCACTGAATTTCAAAGTGGGGCAAAAAATTCGTTCAAATTCGTGAATAAAATCACATGGCATGTTTGCATTGGTTTGGAGATATTCTCTGCTCGCCAAAGCTTCTTTGGTGAATATTATCTGCTTGCCATTTTCAGAAAACCCTAAAGCTCACCATTTGTATAAAAAACCATAAACGCTTACACTGCAGAAACATAATGTTATTTATACACTGCACATGCACAGCGACTGTTGTAACTTCGGTTTTCAAGATCACGACTTGTTATTCTGGTAAGAAAAGCATGTAGAAGATGCCGGGAAGAGTGAAAGTGCCATCCCTATGAGGATTCAGAATGCGTTTGACCTCCTATTTATATTTTATATTTTACAACTTAGGTTTTAGTTATATATTTATCGAAATTTTATGTGTGTATATATATATATTTAGCCTTTGCGTTGTTTTATGTAGTTATATAAAATATTTATGAGTTATACTTTATAAAATACTAACAATATGTATTTTTGATAAAGTATATTTACTTTTTTAATTTATTATATATAGATTTAAAAAAAAAAAATTTCAACGATATATTTCAATATTAATTATTTATTGTATTTTGTGTTAGTTTTTAATTATATATATTGCTTTTTAAGTTTTTTATATAATTTTTATAATGTTAGCCTTGAGTTGTTTTATATAGTTATATAATATATTTATGTGTTATGTTTTAATATTAATTTTGACAATGAATATTTATTTTTTAAAATTATTATATATATATTTTTATAATATTTATTTTCAATTATATATTTTAATATTAATTGATTATTATGTTTTAATTTTTTTTTAGTTTATTATATATAACTAGCATATTTTAAATATTTTTTAAATTTTATTTTATATATATATATATTAATATTAATTTCCTTTCGTTGAACTTAATGACGAATTTTATGTTCGATTTTTTTAGCAATGATTGTTTAACGAATTTTATCCTTCACGAATTCGAATACGGTGACTTACGACCCCACTAAGTTTTGTTCAGTCTGGTGTGGGTGGGGTTGTTGGTGTAGTGCGGGTGGAGCTGTTCGCAACGTGTGAGGATTTGGGAGAGATATTGTTAATAATTTTCACAAAAACTACTCTCCATTGTTTTCTATTGTTGAACTTGGGGCGTGAAGGATTTAATGGACTCTCACAATTAATAATTAATAGGTCATACGTGCTTTGGGTTATAGATTTTATCTTTTTAAAGTTTTATTTTATGTTTTTTGATATGTATTTTTTGTTTATATCTTTTTTTAGTTCTAAATTATATATATGTATTAAAGTTTATTTTTTAATATGTATTTTATGTTTATATCTTTTTAAGTTCTAAACTATATATATTTTTGAAGCTCTTAAATTATTTATTTTATATTGATATTTTTATAATTTATTGTTCGAAATTAATGATGATTTTTTTTTCGAACTTTGTCTATTGACGAATGTAAACCGAACTTTATCCTGGTCGAACTCAAACCTGAACCTTGTGACTCAGTATGGAGTGAAGTTAATGTCATTTTTCCAACGACTTAGGTACACACACTATGGAGTTATAAACGTTCCCACTAAGTTTTGTTCCGCTATACATTGTGGAAATGTAATAGAATTTTCCATATGCAGGGGCAAAGGTATTGAACTAGATCATCCTAACTGTGAGGTATGCTTGAAGTAAATACACAAGCGCACATGATCCCTTGCCATTCTTGTGCTACATATTGTATGTGCATGTCTATTGAGTTTTAGAGTTTAGTGTATTGAGGCATCAATTTTTCTGTTTAAGGAAAACAATATTAACTTTGATCAAAGGATTTAAAAAAAAGGTGCTGGTACAACACTCACTAATCTTTGCTTAAAGTTGTCTAGATTGGTTGTTGGGAATGAATAAAGAAATAAATTGACAATGTTATTGTTCACAAATGAAGATTAAAATTGGAGATTATTCTGCACTTAATTTGAGAAACTACTATTGAAATTGGCATTTACACTATCAGACAATATGAATCTTTAGTGAGAATGTCAAGTTGTACAGGGCAAATTTTTAAACTATTTGTTGTGAAAACGGTACTAATTTTTTGGTATGCCACATCAAGATTTTTGTTTGAATTTTAGTTTTCATACATCTTTGAAGTGTTTTAAACAATTATCACAGTTCTCTTTAAAATTTTCCTTTTCCATACTCTAAAACTAGATATGCAAGACTTTTCTTTGTTGAATTAATTCCCTGTTTGCAATGCAGAGGTTCTGTCAACTAAAATTATCCCTTTGAGAGAGCAAGTGAAAGTAATTGAAGGGGATGCAATGGAAGAGTAATTCATGAAGAGAAACCACAAAAGTCCATCCACACCTAATGTGGCGCTTTCTCAAAAAATTGATGAGAAAAAGTATTTTGTATGGTTTCTTTTTACCGGCGAATGTGATTGAACTGTTATGCTGATTTCGTTTACTTATTTCTGCAAATGTATTTTGTATTCAATAATGCTTCGGTACACATGTTCTTTTGTATTTCTTACTGTTTCTTGCCAATGCTATTACGTGCCTACAGCATAGTTTAGAGAACCATGCCTTTGCTTCGAAGGAATATGGAGTAAAAAATAACACAGATGTTTTTTAATAGTTATATAGCATGACAGTAACCTTATATCTTTTTCTGTCAAGTTTGATATGTTAACTAAATATGAACAAGAATTCAGTTTGATGTTGTCATCGCTTAAAAAGCATGTATGAATTTAATGGAAAGATAATAATGATTAAATGTGTCTATGCCTTCAGATTTCTGACTGCTAAGCATTTATCCTGAACTAGGCACATAACTCTGCTATAAATATTTGAAAATCGACAAGAATAAATCTACAAAGCAGTTTACAAACTCTATGAGATGGTGGGAGGCAAAATGTCAAAATTTTAGAGAATGATTCAGGGGGTACTGTGGCATTGAAGGTGCAGTTTTATTAACTTAAGCTGCTGTTTGAAACTGACTATAGTAGAAACCTTTTTTGGTTTTACCGACAAGGTTAGCCCATCAAAATCATTTTCTTAGATGTATTACAAGAAGCAGATGTATAATTGGATGTGCACACATATATGTATGATTGTGTGGACATACCATAAGAGAATTTGACGATCAAGAGGATACAAGCAGAAGGAAAAAAAGATTTAATCCTAATATTATAGTATGTTGAGTACATTTTAGTGTTAGAAACTTGACGATCGGTTGCTGGCTAGTTAGAAGATTTGTCAGGGAACTTCTTTTAAAGCATGTATAACTTTGATAATGTAGCAATAGTCTTTTGTTATTATTACCTTTTCCTCAGCCGATTTAAAATAAGAGGGGATGAAGTCTAGTTTAATACATTTGAAAAACTAGAAACACCAGTCTGGATGCATTAAAAAAACCAAGGTCAAAATCTAAAGAGGTTTTTTAATAGGTAAATTAAAAGAAAAGAAAAGAAATGACACATCCTAACCATATGTAGAAAGGTTCCAACCATAGGCTCTTGGGTTTGTAGGGCAATCACCAAATGCAGGTCAGAAAGTGCTACCATTATTATGAATAAGTAGCTTATGATGATTATGGGAAACTCATCTTATTGGGAAAAATTATGAATAAGTAGCTTATGATGATTAGGTCAATATTATAGCTATGGGAAAAATGAGCCATAGCTATAATATTGACGTGTTGATTATGGGAAACTCTTATTACTATATTATAGTACACTGCATATTGCCACTCACAAATAAAATATATTAATGATGTTTTTGCTTCAATATTTTTTTTTGGGCGTTCATCAGCCATTCCAGCTTATATATGGTCTGAATATTAAATATAAAATATATCAATTCAAACAATATATAAAACCTATCAACACTCCAAAAAAGACATTCATCTTTGGCATTTCCTATAGGGAAAGCAGAATTGATTATAACCAAATGTGGGTGATAAATATGCTATTACTCCATTGGCACACCGGTATATGGTGGTTTATGCAACTGCCATAGTGTTACCGGATTTGAGTAAAAATATGACTTATTATTAAGTGCAACCTCCATCACATTGAGCCGACGAGCAAATGCAACAAAGTTGAGCCTTAATTACTTCCGAGTGCAAAACACATTAGTTCTTCTTTATTGCAACAATATTGGTCTTTTTATTACACTCACCAGATTTGTTTTCCAAGACTTCATAGCAATCAATGCAGTGACCTAGAGACTCTCCACTATCACCATCCAATATCTTTCTGCTTTGTTGATTGATCGAATACAATATTGGCTTGCACCATATTTGATGTTCAATTGACAGTTCATTCCTGCCTCGACATTGGTATCAAAGCCACGCCTCTTTCAATTTTCCATCATCCTTCATTCTCCTACAACCAACTGCAACTTTTAAAACATATTTTCCAGCCATTCTCCCAACCGTACAATCCAATAGTTTCTTCAATTTTTTTTTCTTTTGTTGTTCAGGCCGTATGACTCTACCTCTGCCCGACATTCTTCTATTTTTTAAGAGTTGGAAATTCAAAACTTTGAAATTTGCAGCCATCCAATCGCATGGC
Organism: Taxus chinensis; assembly: GCA_019776745.2. Lineage (NCBI taxonomy): Eukaryota > Viridiplantae > Streptophyta > Pinopsida > Cupressales > Taxaceae > Taxus > Taxus chinensis. The sequence continues at coordinate 284,759,804 of CM034151.1, read as the reverse complement.
TTTCATGTTAAGAAATGGTCTAATTGAAGACTTGGCCTTGTATGACACTCAAATTTCTGTTTCTTTTGGTAGTTGGTATTGGGTTGGCTGAATTTTTATTGACAAGCACGTCATATTTAACCCTGTTCATTCCATCAAAGCATAGCAAACTTGTCACTGTACGACGCTCCCTGTTCTCTTTCCAAGGAGCGTTCCAACTTTCGATATGTGCAAATTTATTTTGAGATTTAACTTGACCAACCCGCTGTACATATGTACATCCCATAGTTGTAGCGTAAGGCATTCACAAATTTGGGAACCGTTTTTTTTAATGAGAAGGATCTTATATTATATTAATGCAATAAGATACAAGATAGCTTTCAACAGAAAAGTGGGTGGTATGAGAGCACACCCCAAAACTACGAACAAGCTAGGCTGAGCCTAGAACATCAAAAGTCAAACTAGGCTGAGCCTAGGAAAGTACAACAAAACAAAAAGCATCGCCCCAGAAAAAAACAAAGGCACTATCAAGCAACAACTGCAAACATGCCTGAGGCAGGTGGATCCTGATCATCTGGTGATCCTTAACCAGGTAGATCTTTGCTAGCGTCCAAAATCTCCCAGCCAGCAGCAAGTTCTTCCTCTAGGTCTGCTTCCCTGTGCGTAGGAATGGTGAGGTTGAGGTGAGGGAATTTGCAAGATGATGGCCGATGTGGCGGAGGGTGCTAAATGGCCTGGTGTGAAGCAGCGGCAGAAGGAGAACCCCAACCCTGCTGTTGAACCGACGAATGCGGCAGGAGAACCCCACCCATGCTATTGAGGTGGCGAGCCCCAGCCCTGCAGGCGAGTTGATGAGTGTGGCGAGGAGCCCTGACCTCGGCGACGCACATGCAAATGACTATGCTAATGTATCGGCCTTGGAGAACGACAGGTGTGACTGAAAGCACGATGGTGGGATTGGCTGTGTCAGCTACCATGCGCTGAAGGCAAGGAGCGCCTGGTGGGAGACAGAGGCACACATGCAATATTGCACGGGGCTTCTCCCCAGTGGCGTAGCAGAGTCTGGAGGTGGTCCACCTTCAACGCCACCTTGTTTGCTTGACCTTGAATATGCAGAAGTACATTGGAGATCACCATAGATTTATTATAAATCGAGAAAGATTGATCAACTGCAGAATTAACAAAGAAAAAAATATTTCTTTCTTTCCATATCCAAAATAAAATCTCCCCTCTGAAAACATGCCAAATCTGGGTGAACATAGGTAGAAGTTTGGGATTATCTCCCAAGAGGATATGTTGCCAAGTGAAACAGTGGGGCCGTGAGGGAAAGAAAAAAGAATGGATCTAGTTCTAGGCAATTTGAGCTTTGGGATAGAACCAGAAGACATGCAAAAGCGTTTCCCGATGGCCACGAAAGGGGCACTTGGGAGTCGGAATCCCAATTTGAACAAGATGAGCCCCGATAGGAAAGCCTTGGTGTAGAATACACCAAAGAAAACGAGCAATTTTGGGCTCCACACATATTGTCCAAACATTCTCAAATCGTCTACCTAGGTAGACAGAGTGGCGTGAATTCCCCAACAAGTATTAAGTTTGTCCACCACGGGCAAATGGGGCGAGAGCCATCGATAGCCTGTGCTGGCTTTGTAGTTATAGAAAAGAGTATCAACATACCACTTTCAATCTGTCCACCAAGGGCGAGAGGAATGCACAACAATCTTATGCAACACGTGATTAGGAACTGGATTGATCACAATATTGAAAGTATCATGATCTTGGTTGGAAAGCCGAAACAGAGCTTTAAAATCTGGCCAAGATAACCAGGATTGCGTGTTCTTGCAGAAGAAGTCCTCGATGGTGTGAATTCCACGCTTGAAGAATTTGAGTGCAAAGATTCCTGAGACCTCTGCTAATCATTGATCTTGGGATTGAAAAATCGGCGACCACCAGAGAGATTGCTGGTTAAGAGATACCCATTACGAAAGCCATCCCCTTTCCATAAAAGCCAAGGTTTGACACATTCCCACTCTTTCCAGATACTTTTAAGCACAAAAGTGCCAACAATTTTGACAGGCACATGAGTGATGAGCAAATTGACAAACCCTAAGCCTTTCCATGCAAAGCAGCCATAAGGAGAGCCTTCTGCAATGCCATGTCGTATGAGAACTTTCCAAGCTTCTTGGCTAGTGATGCTTCTGATAATCCACTTAGCACAGAGAGCTTGCCCTTGGCGCTGAATGTGGATAAGCCCGAGGCCTCCAGAATTGCGAGGCAGACAACATATATCCCATGCTATGCGATGAAAACCTTTGCCAGTAGAAGCATTAGCCCATAGGAAAGCTTTGAGCAACTTTTCAAGTTTCTGAATGGAGGCTTTGGAAGGAACCCAACAAGACGAGTAGTAGACATGGGTAGCAGCAAGAACTTTATAGCAGATTTGGAATTTGCTAGCCAGAGACAAAGGCCTAGTAAGCCAATATTCCAGTTTTTTCGCCACCTGTTGAATGACATAATGCCATAGTTCAGTCGGGGAGGCTTGAAAAGCAAAAGGAATACCTAGAAATTTGAAAATCTCACCATGTTGCAGAATTTTCCAATCAAATGTGGCAAGCCAATCCGGCGCAGGAAGGAAAGATTGCCGGTAACATTGAGTTTTTCGCCATTGAATGGATGAGCTAGAAGCTAGGCAGAAAGTATCCAAGCATTGCATAACATTGCAAATGTTGTTCTCATCCTTGATAAGCATAAGGAATCGTCCGCAAAATGCCCATTGAGGAGCTGAGAATTGGGCTCATCAGGCAGTGAGATTCCACGAACAAGACCTTGTGCTTTGGCATGAGCTAAGAGATAACCAAAGCCTTCGGCCGTCAGCACATACAATGCATGGGCAAGAGGGCAACCTTGTTTGATAGACTGGAAAAGTCCAAAGGGCTCTGAGCTAAGGCCATTGATAGAAATGTGAGCAGAAGCATCTGCAAAGAGCATATTGACGGATTGAATAAAAATGGGTCCAAAGCCAAGGGCCTGAAGCATGGTGAGAATGAATGGCCATTCAATCCGATCATAAGCCTTCTCAAAGTCAATCTTGATAAACATGGCGACCTGATGAGATCTGCGAGCCCATTCCATGCCTTCCCACACCACGATGATGTTATCCAGGATGAAATGCCCCTGTATGAAGCTTGTTTGCTCTGGCTGAATAATAACAGGAAAAATATTGTGTAATCGCAGAGCTAACGCTTTGGAAATGATTTTGTAGGAGACATTCAACAGCGTAATCAGCCACCAACAAGTGATTTTCTTGGGATCTCCTTGCTTAGGGATAAATTTAATGTTTCCCTTATTAATGCATGGCCCTAGGGATTGGTTCTGAAATCCTTCAAGATAGACCTGAAGAAGGTCTTGTCCGACAAAATCCCAAAGAGCTTTATAGAATTCACAAGGGAATCCATCGCAGCCTGACACTTTATCATTAGCCATTTGCATAGTGGCTTCATGGAGGTCTTCAATGGTAAGCATTCTTTCGCAGATCACCTTCTGAGCCTCTGAAAGCTTGCATGGCACAACACCCAAACATTGGTCAAGAGTAGCTCGATGAGCTATGGAGGGCGGCTAAGCTTGAAAGACGAGCTTGTAATGGCGCACAAAGGCTTGCAACATAAGTTGCGGGTCAGTAATTTGAGCTCCGTTATCCATGATAGCTCGGATCTGTTGAGAAGGCTTTTTGGCTCAGAGAGAAAGAAATAATTCTTTCGAAACTCGATCTCCAATCTTGAGTTAATGCATCCGAGCTCGGATCTAAGCGCCTCTAACATTATAGTTGTCCGCAATTTGGATTTGATGCCAAAGTGTTGCAACTTGCAGTTGCAGAGCGTCAGAGAAGGGATCACCTTGAAGCGCCACCGTCACCCGGCTGAGAGCTGAGGTGTTAGCAGTGTATGAGCGGCGCCAAATTTTTGCTAGTTGGCGGCCGTAGATTCTAAGAAATTTGGTAGTCTGAGTCAACGCATCTTCCCACCATTGTAACTAGCTGGTTTGCATAGGTGGATGAAATCACTGACAATGACTGGGTCATGGAGTTAAATTCCAAACCCGCTTGATATGATTGATAGTGGGGCCATGTTGCATCAAGGTAAGTATTAAGAAAGAATTTTCCTTTATGACAAAATGGGTGTGCATCATGCCAACATATACTAAATCATATAGAAGAGTGGTCTGAAAGGACAAAGTCAGGAATAATCTCCACTGGCATGGAATAAATGCTACCAAACTCAATAAAAATTTGAACTGACAACATGGCCCTGTTAAGCCATTTAAGAATGCGATCTTTCCCTCCACGAAAATTGGACCACGTGTACCAAGCTGCAAAGGTGGGAAAGCGAGATGCGTTAGGATCAAAGAATCCAAATTTATTTTGCATGAAGTACCACGCTTCCCTTTCACTAGGTGTCCACCTCATAGGCAAGTGGCCACATTTATCATTTGGGGATTCAACCATATTAAAATCTCCACTTATTACCCAGTAGGCATCGAGAATGGAGTTGGCTATCCACCGCCACAAATCGGCCCTTTCGGCCGCATCATTCGAGGCGTAAATATTAATGAGCCCAAAAGGGCGGCCCTCAATATTAAAGAGGACCCATATGACACGGTTGGTGGGGACGATTCCATGGTCAATTAATAAGGGCCGTCATTTAGAAGCAAAAAGCAAAATTAATCCCCCACGCCCTGCTTCATGATTGCTACAGAAAGCCAAGTTGTCAGGCCAGATGGATTTGCATACCATCTGTAACTGAAAACCTGTAATTTTTTACTTCCTACAAAAACAAAACGTCTAGATTTGCACATCGTTGTCGAGTTTCATGCACCACATACTTACGACAGGAGTTTGTGAGACCCTAACTTTCCAAGATAAACAATTCATGGGAAACGTTGGTCAAGAGCCATATCCCCATCCTCCAAGCCATCAAGGGCGTCATATTGATTGTGTAAGAAACACGCAACATTATGTTGCAAAAAATCCTGCAGATCAATTTTTTTTCTGGTCAGCGTACTCAATGTTGTATTCCACTTCGGTGGAATCCACGCTGTGTGCTGGGCTATGGTCCCGAGAGATGCGATGGGGACTTTAGGGTCGTTTGGAAGGCCCTTGTGAGTTGTTTCGCAACAACAATGGAACTAAATGCGAGATGGAGACGTGAGAAACATAATTTGTCTGGTCCATGAGAACGGACACCGCAAGGGGCATGTGCTAGAATACTTTGGTAACGGGGTAGCCGAGATAACAACAGTTGGTTCTTTAGCAGCAGCTGTAGGCTCCTTAGCCGGAATATTGAGAGGATGTTCCTTAACAGCTGGTTCCTGATGGCCATGGGAGCCCAGAGGCTTTGGATTGCTGGGCTTTGTTCTTGTTTCATCGGTCCCCCGACAACTTGCCAACCTTCCTCCTGTTGGGGTTTGACTGGCTCATGAGTTTTTTCTGGCCACAGGGCGGTTATGGGGTACATAGAGCAGACAATCCCTGATCTTGTGATTAGACGCTTGACAATGGAAGCACGTGTTCGGTAGATTTATATACATGACCCGCTGGGAGTAGCATTTATCGCCCATTTGAATATCCACAAATTGTTTGAGATCTTGCGAGAGATCAATCTCAACACATACTCGCTTTTGGGGACAAGCACGGTAAAACTTATTGGATTCCAGACATACTAGTCGCCCAAGCGAAGCGGTCATTTGTGGTAAAAAAATGTACGGATGGCAGAGGAAGACCAGGAAATTCAATCCATACAGGCACTTTAAGGGCGGTATATTTAGATACCACAAAGTCCTTGTGCCAGGGTGTTAACACAAAGCAAGTGAGTTATAGACATACCAAGTGGCTTGCTTAGCCAGAATATTGGGCGCATTAACAAGGTTGGAGAAATGAAAAAGAAAGATACCCTTGGTCATGTTTTGAACACTATCCAAGCGGACCCCATGAGGGGTCCAGACTGTGTTAGCCCAGGATTTGAGCATGCTTTCAGAGGGGATTCGACCCACAAAATATCCAATGAGGAAAAATTGTTCTAACCATTGACAAGTAACCATTAAATTTAGGAATGGGCAGAACTACATCCAGAGGGGAGAGATTACCTCGTGAAAAACCTTTGGGATGAACTTCCTGGGGCACTTCACCGGCGGTGCCATTGCTCGCTCCACTATCTCCTACCATAGTTGAAACAACCGGGTTTGAAGATGGTGAGGTCATTATATAGGGGACGCCCAGAGGGCAAAAAACCCTAGGAGAGACTATAGCAATAAATTCCCGCAGAGCCCGAAAAGGCCGCAGTATGACGGTTAGGAAGGGGAAACCCTAGAAGAGATGACTCCAGTTTTGCGCTAGAGTTGTAAAGCGTTTTCCACCAAGACTTGTCCTCGTAATCACCAAAACTTTTTTCATTTTAGTCATCTTTAAAAAAAAGAAAAAAGATATTTAGTTTTTCTTTTAAGAGAAATAGTTTATTTTTGACTTATTCCAAAATTTAAAAATAAGTCACTATTATATTGTAATTTTTTTTTTTGCAAACTAAATAGCAACTTTCGGTGCATGCAGTGCCTTTGGTTCTTGCTTACGAGTAAAGTCACCGAGCTTCAACCATTACATCTAACATTTAATACAATTGTAACAATGTTGTTTCTGGTTTTACCACATAAATTGCCGTTGAGAAATGAGGATAAATTTCATTTTGCCATTTCTCTTTGTTACGTATTTGTGGCTATTGCTAGGTGAAGGTGAAAAATAGAAAAATCATGCTCACATACAAGGTTTTCTTGCTTGGCATGTGTCAGTGATAGAATTGGTCTTTTTTAGGAACTACTTGGGTATTGTTGTCACTTGAGATTGCACCGTTGCTGAAGCTAGGCTCAACATTTCGGTGAAACATTGAAAAACTTTCAAAGTGTGGGACATTGGCTCCTTTAAGGTCAATCTCCAAGAGGAAAGGTTGGTTTTTTCAACTCTAGTTCACTGCAACTAATCTAATTAGCACTATAATCTAGCTACTAACTAATTCTAATTTAAGATTTCCAAGGAACCAAAGTTCAGAAAGATGAAATACTAAATGAAAGATGAGGTGATGCACCAAACTGAAAGTGGATTCTCTTCTCTTGAGAAGAAGAATGAGAGGACAAAATGCAAAACTCAAGAGGGCAAAAACAAACTACATTCAACTCTACAATTTTGCCAAACTCTAATTCTTTGCATAAATGACAAATGATTGAAATTTTGCAAATATAGTTCACACACATCATGCCATAACATAATAGAGAAGGCAAGAACACAATATCACAAGTTAAAGAGCAGAACGAAAGCCACAATAACAAGATATCATTGATTGAAATATGCACAATCTATTACAATAATGGTGAAGGCACTGAGTGTATTGCACAAAACCAACACAGAAGTGTGCAACTTAGAATGCTTGGCCACACAAAAGGGCAACATAACCCTACATTCAAAAGATGATGGATTTCAATTAAAATTGAGTTACATTTATAGAAGAAGAATAAGGAGGGAGAGGAAATCCAAAATCAAGAAGATAATCCCAACTTCTTCAACCACCAAGGACCATCAACATTCACATGTGCAGACCAAGCATGGGCACCAAGAGATTTATTGGACTATGCAAGGTCAAATCATCTAGAAAGGGGACTGCATAGGACAAAGTTTAATGTTGGTTATTGGAGCTGCAAAAACATTTATAACTGATCTGGGCCTCATTTGATTGAGATAACGGACTAAAAAGACCCTGAAATTCTGTCACTAAGTTTTCCCTGAATTCTCAATCATTCTCTATGAAATTGTGCCCAAAACAAAGCTCCTTTCATTCCCTTTCCAACAATACCACGTGTAGGTGAAAAGGATCTCTGGATCAAAAGATACGAGCTAAAAATTGAGTCCCAAAATGTGTTGCAAAACCTAGATTTGAAAATGGTTGTGGGTCTTTTGTTCACATTTTAGGCCCAAAAATATACTTGATCGCAACCCAAAATTGCTTTTAATGTGCAATGTTCTTCAAGACCTTTCTAACGGTACCAATTTAGTCTTATTTGGTGACTTGGATCAAAATATATGAGCATTTGCAGGTTCCCATGCCGTTCTGCACAGTTCGATGGCCACAAGGCCATCAAATTTAACCTCAAGGGTCACCCTTGCCACATGTCAACTCCTCATTGGATCTTAGAGTCTCCCTTTTTGTTCCGTGACCTTCCTTTACCCTCTTGCGAATTTTCTAGTATAAGGTGCGATCTTCTAGTGTAAGGTCGACTTTCTAGTGTAATGCGTGTTTTTTTAGTGTAAGGTGGATTTTTTAGTGTAGTGCAGATTTTCTAGTGTAAGGTGAAAAAAATTAGTATAAGGTGGACTTTCTAGTTTAATGGAAGAGTTAGGAGGCAACAAACTAAACAAGTTTTGAAGAATTTGAGGTCACCTTAAGTCTAAAATTTGAAGCAAGTTGTCAAAATAAACATGTTCTTATTTGACAACATTTTGGTGACCTCTAGGGGGACACCTACCTGCTAAATGTAATAAACCAGTGGCCTTGTGTATCTGTTGGGAATGGAATCAACATATAACTTGAAAACTGATCTTGAAAGCTTTGAAACTCATCCTAAACTTGTCTGATCTATTGAACTTGTCTCAGTTTGAAATATTTACCAAAAATCACTGCTTGTGCAACCCAAACTGTTAACTTTGCTTCAGTTCTGCAACAAAAAATCTCAATTTCTACGCTTGGCTCTACATTTGGTTTGGATGATCTCAAGGTCCTCACTGGGAAAACAAGACTGCTTGACCTTGGTTGATATAAAGGAACATTCTTTGTATGAACCTACATGCATGTCTGCCTCCATTCAGTTCATCATGACCTATTTAACCGGTAGGAACTGCAAAAGTGCCAACTTGTGCAACACAACACTTATTTATGGAAGATCAACATAAAAGATTGAGGGAGGGCATCTCAATCAATGATCACAAAACAAGGACAAAAGAAGGGATCCTCCAACAAGAAAGAAAAAATGACAAAATATAAGGTAGGAGAGAAACTAAAATAACTATGTAAAATGTGAAACACGACCGTCTCAATAATAGGGTTTAAGATAAATCCCATTAACTAGGATTTGGAGTACCTCCCCATTGAGATTTGATAGTTCAAATGAATTATTTTTCTTACAAGCTATAATGATGTATGGACTACTCCATAATGCATCAAATTTGGAGTGTCTCCCTAGTTTAGCTCTGTGTGCATCCCACTTCAAAACCAGGTCTCCCTCCTTGAAGGTATGCATTCTAGCTTTCTTATCAAACCATTGCTTGTCAAAATTTGATGTTATTCCAACTTGATCATGGCTGACTATCTCAACTCTTCCAACTTCAGCCAATTTTCAACCATCTTAATTATTCTCTTATCTTCACCTTCCAATTCCAACTGATGGGATAGTTCTAATGAAGTCAAATAAAGAGATAATGGAAGCCTAGCCTCTATCTGTCGTACACAAGAACAAAGAGAGAGTTAAATTACCTATCTCTTTTGGGTGTGATTCTCTCAGCCCAAAGAACATTCTTGATCTTTATATGCCACTACCTTTGGTTCATCTCCATTGTCCTTTTCATTATCTTGATCAAGTTCTTGTTGGTTGACTCAACAAGGCCATTACCTTGAGGGTAATAGTTGGAGGAAGTCTTCAGATAGATACCATGTTTGAGATCCCAATCAGAGATCTTAAAGCCCATGAAAGCCTTGGCATTATCAGAAATTATAGTTTGAGGGACTCCAAACCTTGTTACAATACCTTCCAAGAAATCTAAAATAACTAAGTTGCTTCTTTGAGTGCCACAACCTCTATCCACCTGGTGAAGTAATTAGTTGTTAGGACCCACTTGTGACCAACACTAGATGCGGGATTCACCATGCCAATGAAGTCAATACCCCATTGAGAGAAGGGTTGGCTTGCTTGGATTGGATGGAGTGGGAGAGTTGCTAGCTTATTCTTACCTGTGAAAAGAGCACAATCTTTGCATTTCTTAACCCATCTATGTGAATATATGAATAATGTGGGCCAATAGTACCCAACCCTAATGATCTTCATAGTTGTAGCTCTTGGAGAAAAGCGACCACTAGAGAAACCATCATGGAACTCAACAAATTTTTTATCCATTTGTTCTTCAACACATCTCAAGAATACTCCTTCCAATTTCTTTCTAAAGAGGAATCCATCCACTAATGCATAAGAAATATATTGTAACCTAAAGTCCCTTCTCTTTGTTTTGTCCAAGCCAAAAGGATACTCACAGGTAGACAAGAAACTTGCTATATTAGATGTCCAATTGTTGTCATGAGGTTCACTTGCTCTCAATTGTTCTTCTTGTTCCTCCAAGACATAATAAATTTCTCGATCATCATTAGCATCCGTAGGAAGTTGTTCACACAACCCTCTACTTCCGACCAAATTTGTAGCCTTGATAGTTACATCATACTCCATAATTTTTGCTACCCATCTAGGCCTCTTCTCGTGGATCTCAACTCCCATGATGAAATCTCTAACACTAGGATGAGAGACCAACACTTTGATATGGTTGTTGGCAAGCATATGTTTGAATTTTTTGAGGGATATCATGATAGAAAAAACTTGTTTTTGCATGGGATTGTACCTCAGCTCATAATCTTTTAGAGTTTGGCTTAAAAAAGGAAATTGGCCGCTCCAAACCTTCATGATTTTGCTAAGTCAAAACAATAACATTGGTTTTTTCCACATATGCATACAAGATGAAGTCTTTCCCATAATTTATGTTAATGAGAGTAGGGGCTTGAGCAATAGTTTCCTTAATGTTGCTGAAGCTTTCTTTGCTTTCCTTAGTCCACTTGAAGACAACATCCATTTTTAGCATTAGAGTGATACGTTTAACAAATCTCGCAAAGTTAGGAATGAATTTCCTAACAAAATTAATCTTGCCAAGAAAAGATTGCAATGCCTTCTTATGAGCTAGTAAAGAGGGAGAAAGGATGGTGGATATTCTATCCAAATCAATAACTATACCCTTTTTAGATACCATATGATCCTAGAGTTTTCCTTGTGGTATAAAAAAGATACTCTTCTTTGGATTGAGTGACACCCCAAACTCTCTACACGTTTCAAACACTTTCTCAAGATGCTCCACATGATCATCTCCTTCTTTTGAAAATATTGTAATGTCATCAAGATAAATGAGAATACATTTTTTGATGAAGCCCTTGAAACAAATATCCACGGCCCTATGAAAAGTAGCACCAATGTTAGACAAACCAAAAGACATTTTCTCATAGACATATGTTCCCCATTTAATACTAAAAGCTATCTTATACCTGCCTTTTTCTTTGACCAAGATTTGATTGTATCCAAAATTTCCATCTAAAAGGGAGAACTTCTCAACCCCTGATACCGTTTGTAAGATTTGGTCCATACAGGACATGATAGTGATCCTTGAGGGAGGCTCTATTCAGGACCCTAAAGTCCACACAAAACCCAATTTCTCCAATTTTCTTCCTAACTAAAACTAAGTTTGCCACCCAAGAAGATTACTTGATAGGAAAGATGATTTTGGATTCTATGAGCTTGGATGGTTCTTTGCTCACTAAGGGGCTAAATTTTAGGATTTACAGGCCTTTGTTTTTGTCTAATGGGCTTGACATTGGGGTCAAAGTTTATGACATGTTGAACAACGTCATGATTAAATCCTTTTATGTCCTCATAACCTAATGAAAAAACATCACTATAATTCTGACATAAGGAGATAAATGTTTGTTGTTCTTTGGTACTACATTCCTTTCCTAACATCAGTTCATTGTCTTATGCAATGGCAATCTTTTGATAGTTTTCTTCCTTTGTTGTCATATTTTTCTTCTCTCCCTTGAACTCATAATACAAACTAAATATGTCCTCAAGTGTGAACCATCCTCTAGGTAACTTATTTGTCTTCACTTGAATAATCTGATCATCCTAATGTTCTTGCAACCTTAACTGTAGTTCCAATAATAATTTTGCCTCATTTTGGATGAACTGGACTATTTTTTCATCACTATCAAAGACTTGCCAAATTACTTTGTTATGAGGAATGGATGGTTCAACCACCATCTTAACATGTTGTTCATTGCTCTGAATGAGGTCCTTATGTGGAGAAAACTATGATCCTGCAACCGTTATCTGATTAACTACACAATTTTGTCTTCTTGACACCACTTGTAGGTTGATGTCATAAAAAATTTCCATTAGATCCCAAACTCTATGTCTGTAAGATTTTATAAGCCTATGTTTGATGGCACACTTCCCTCTTACTTGACGGACAACTAACTCAGTATCCCCAAACACTTGCAAGAATTTTATTTGTCTCTTCTTAGCCAATAAGATTCCATGAATCAATGCCTAATACTCTGCAACGTTGTTGGAACATGCAAACTGCAATCTATGGGCAAAAAATGATTTCTTACCCATTGGAGAAATTAAAACTACATATATTCCAACCCCATTTCTGCTCTTTGACCCATCAAAAAACATTTTCGATAAGCCCTTTGCATTCTCCTCCTCATTGAATGACATGGGAACAACTTGATCCTCCTCTTGGATATAATAAATACCCAAAACAGTCTCCTCAGCCGTGTCATAAGGATCGAACTCATGATGCTCTTTGGCCCATTCATCTAATAAGAGGTCAAACACTGAAAGCAGTGGGACAACTTGTATTGACACTAAATCACTTTCTTCTTTCTCTTGAACTACACATTTAGAGATGATAGGGGTGGGGTCATAAGACTTAACATGATAGGACAAAATAGGTTCAAATTTGATGGTAAACCTTGTGCCATACTCAGTGCTTGAGAGCACGTGAGACCAATCAGAGGATAGGTACCCACCCACCTTGGATGTGAAATCTCTTAACAAGTAGAGGGCAAAGGGGGTGGGGTAAGTTAATCATTGACATGTCTTGGTTGATGGTCAAACTAGGACAAACATGAAGGGCTAGCTCAAGATCTTTGATGACTCCTAATGTTTTGATTGTAGTGCCATCTAGTTGTAAAACACCTTTAGAAACTGGAGTTTATTCAATGCCTAACATGCATACTATTTTCTTGGGTATTACAAAAGTATTGACACCCACCTTGGATGTGAAATATATCAACAAGCAGATGGCAAAGAGGGGGGGGGGTAAGTCAATAACTGATATGTCTTGGTTGATGGTCAAACTAGGAAAAACACGGAGGGTTAGCTCAAGATCTTTGACGACTCCTAATGTTTTGACTGTAGTGCCATCTAGTTGTAAAACACCTTTAGAAATTGGAGTATATTCAACGCCTAACATGTCTGCTATTTTCTTGTGCATTACAAAAGTAATGGCACCCGAGTCTATCACACAATTATGTTTTAAATGCTGTCCAATAATCAAAGACACATAAAAGGTGGTGGTTTATTGACTCTACTTGTTCGTTCTTGGGCTAGCCTAAGCTAACTTAATAGTTTGACTTTTGTATGGTTGGTTCAGATAACAAAGTCATTTGCTTCAAAGCTTCCTGCAGGAGCTCCCTGTGAGAGGGGATATACAATACATCCCACATGGTCACATTCAAGTTTGTCTTCTTCATTTATTTTTACAATGTTCAAAAGGATACCTGTAGTCTTATGCATCATGGGTGTTGCAAACTCCTTTCTTGCTTACTCCATTGGTGGAAAAGACATCCTTCAATGAGAATTAACTTCTTTTACATGGGCATAGCTACTAGAAAATTTTGATTTGCTTTCTCTTTCTTTAATCTACCACATGCTTTCTCTTTTGGAGGAGGGTTATATTGCATTGAAGAGGATGGAGAAGTAGTCCCTAACTACCTCTTCTTTGACCTTGTGTTATCAACAACATGGAGTTGAGGTCTACTTGAGCTATCAACAATTTGGTTGAGTATACAAAACTCTTTGGGATTACAAAACATGAGGTTAGCTTCGAGGGAAACTTCTTGTGCCATCTCCACATAAGGATTTGTAGCCTTCATTAATGGTTCTTGTTGATTGAGTTAATTCTATATAATGAGGGCCTAAACTTGGATACCATTTGCAAAAGTACTCTAATTATGAGGTTTGTTACATGAGAAACACCACTGAGCCTCCTAAACCACATTGTTTTGAACTGGAATAAGGGGTTATGCTGACAACATGTTGTTTTATAGGAGAGAGTGCTTGAAGAGGAAAATTAGGATTATGACATTGGAATCTATTTGGTTGGTAATTCTGACCATATCTTTGGTTAGGATACTGAGCTCTATGCTACCGATACCCCTAATTGAAGTTTTGATTTGGAGGCTACCCTTGATTGAAACTTGGGCTTGTTGTCTCTTTAGAGAGACAATCTTATTAGATAAATTCTTCACCAAAGCTCTGAAATCATCATTATCATCTTGCTTATTGGGAGAATTAGATACATGGGTAGATGGGGAAGATTTTGACTCAGGAACAAGTTAAGGAGAAGGCTAACCAGCCTCGGGTTAAGTCTGGAAAAAGAGGTGTAGGAGGTCTAAGAGCTATTTTACTAGATTGAATTAGACAATTATAAGCCCTAATGGCTATTGGATATGTGCCAGGTAATGCTACAACTCCCATAGATTAAACCACTACTGCAATTTTAGAATTAAGAGCTCTTAAAAAATAAAAAAATGCACCTCGAGGAGTTGGCTTCGGAAGAGTTGGAATCCTATTCCAATTTCTTTGAAATCTAAAGCTGAAGTCCATCATTAGTTCAAAAGGAGCTCTCTTTATAGTTGTCAATTGCTCCAACAAAGAGATGTTGTCTACTTTTTCTCCAAAATGTTGGCAAAATGCCTCTCTAAGCTCATCCCATGAGTGAATCAGGGTTCATTTTAAGAGACCTCTTGGAAATCGGTGGTGGAAAATACCTGGCGAATATCTTCGGAACCGGTTTCGCAGGAAGGTGATTTTTTTGGGGGTTGTATGCAAAATTTCACTTGATTTTCAAGTGGTGTGATAGAAGGCTACAGACGTGCGACAGGAGGTTTGCTGTCGTGCAACAAAAAACTTGTTGTCACGCGACAACAAACCTCTTGTCACCTGTCAACAAGGTTGTTGTCGCGCGATAGTTTGTTGTCGCGCGATAACAAGTTTGCTGTCACGCGAAAACAACCTTGTTGACGCGCGACAGAAGGTTTGTTGTCGTACGACAACAAGATTGTTGTTGCACGACAACAAACCTCATGTCACGTGTCTGTAGCCTTTGCCCTCTGGTTGCACATCAACAAACTCTCTGTGTCGTGCATAAAAAACTCTTTGTCGTGCGTCTGCTTCCTCCGCACTCCTGTTGCATGTCAACAAACTCTCCATGTTGCACATCAAAAAACTCTTTGTCACGCATCTGTAGCCTCCGCCCTACTGTCGCACGTTTACTGTACTTGATAATACATATGCCCCCAGGTGGTATGAGTGAGCTAGTAGTATTCTACCTGGCGAATAATCTAGGATTATATAGGGGATAGTTTCAAGGGTAGGCGAAGCCGACCCCTAAAAAAAATTAAACTGTACTTTTTTAGGCGAATAGGTCATTGACCCACGCCAAAAAAAATTATCGTTTCAAATTTTTCAAAAATGGAATATTTTCCATATTACGAATATTCGCCACTAAAATTATCCTGGGAGTGAATTGAGGTATGTAACAAACTCTTGTACCACTGTAATGCCTTCCCTTTCAGAGATGAGGCTACAAGCCTTATTGCTACATCATCATCAGTTACAAAATGGATTGAACATACTTTAATAATATCTTGGATGTGTTCTATAGGAGTGGTTGAATTTTCATCAGTGAAAAATGGAATTCTTTTTAAGGCAAGAATTGGTATATCATTATGAGCGGCTAAAGCCAAGAGACAACCTCCACCGAAGGTCAAAAAGGGTAGGTTCCTTTGGTGAGCCATGAATGGGATAGGCCTTGAATTTATGAGGGAAAAAAGGGTCTATCAAGAGGAGTAGAAAAGTCTCTTTTGGGAGGTAATTGAGTTCTTTGAGTAGATCGTCCCCTTATTCTTCTCCTTGGGGAGAGATGCATGTGTTCAATAGGATCTCTTTTAGTTGAACTTTTCCTTATTTGTTATATTTTTTTAATTGAATGAATACACCATTAACCTACAACATTTAGCAAACTTGAAATATCCCATGTACAACACTTATGGTTTCAACATCTATACCTTTTTCCAAATTATTTCTCATTTTCTACCTAATGTCTTAGCTTGTTTCTTCTGGGTATCTTTGTCGATTGGACTAGCCATTACATGATCTAAATAATAAAAAATAAAGAAAGAAGTTTCTTTAATTGCAAATAGCTAATGCAGAGGTAATTGAAAGTGATTACAAGTAGATCGTAAAATTTTGTGTGGTGAAAATATGATTTAAAAGATTTGAGCATATACTCCCGAAGACAATTATTAAAAATAAGACCTCAACGAACAATCACATCCCAAGTTTAGTTTTCATTAAGAATCTACCTAAATTGAACAAGCTATTTTTTACAAGGCCTTAATTTGAGAGCGAAAGACAAAGAATCGAATACAAAATACCTCGAATACTTGCACAAACTTTTTTATTTTCTATACACCATAGAGGACTTTACAAAATACACCCAAATTTTCGTTCCAAATCATGAATGTTTCTTTCACACCGACCCAAACTATTTTCAAAATGACTAGGTTTGAAAATATTATAGGAGAAATTGACAATCATCAATTTTGTCTGCAATTATTCCCACCCCTCTTGATTGATTCAAAGCATTGAATTTGGAAATGGATGGGAAAATTAATGAGGGGGTTTAAGACCTCAAATACTCTAGCATGTGAGAAAGACATGCATAATATTTAGTGGTATTTTATACGAAAATCACAATATAAGATGGTGTGTTATTAATTTTTCATCTTATATTTAACTCAATTTTGTTCGAGTATGATTTTATCTTCTAATAGTAACTCATGAAGACTAAGGTGATTTGAGACCTCCCTCCATCTGAATATTGAAAAGGATATGAGCTCCTTCATTAATATTGAAAATAATTGAAAATTATATGTTATTAACAATGTATTTTTATTTGATGTCATTAGCACGATGCTAAAGAGTATGATTTATCGTTGTCACTCCTATTCAAATCAATGTTGTTACTTCTAACTAGTGTTTTTTTTCATGAATTTGTTCTCAATTTACTGCCAACTTTAAAACCTATAATGACATGTTACGTAAGGAAGACTTGAGGTGGTACATTTTCATATGCATAGTATTTAGTGGCATTTGCTATGAAAATTGTAAAATAGGATGTTGGGATTTATCCTAACAAATTTTATTAAAATATTTATTGGACTCACAAGTGATGTGATTAAAACCATTTCAAAGGGAAATATCCTCTCTTTATCTTCTAATAGAAACTTAGGAAGAGTAGGGTCCTCACAAGATTTAATGATTGTAGTATTGACTCATATTTTTCTCGGTGCATCCACTTAAGATTGGTTGGTTTATCGCCAAATCTTTCGATAAGTGACTGAGTATGGTATTACAAAATTCCTTTCGAGTCTCTATTTTTATAAACAAATCTATTAAGTTGCGAATTAGTGCTCTTCATAGTTTTATTTTCTTTTAATATGAGCTCATATTTTCCTTCAATTACCAATTCTGTCCAAGTTTTGTGTAATGTAATTGTTAGCCATTTCCATTGTGATCTACTTTTTTCCAACCCATTAGAGGTGTTCACATAATCCTAAAAGAAAAGAAACAAAGAAGAGTTTTGAAAACTCCTCCATTAGCTTGCCCATGTTGCCTTTGTGATAACCCGATAAAGTTCACTTCTTGTGGTTAAGAATCCAAGCCATGCAAGTGAGACTTGTGATTACATGAAGACTTAATAAAAAACAAATCAGCTATGGAGGTGACCACACATGAATATTCAGAGAGTTATACCTTGAATATAAAAAGAAAAGGCTATGCATGGGATGACACATGACGTGTCAAAAATCAACAAAACCATAGATGATCCGTGATTGTGTGGTTGACTTAAGGAATCAAGGGAAATTTCAGGAAACCAAAAGGTGTATTCCAACTAAAGAGCAATAGGAAAACCTTAAGGAATTCACAAGAGAATATAAATAATATTTGCATGATACATGGCTAGGCTAGGTTGTTATTTGAAATTTATAAATATCCCTTTCAATCTAACTTGTTATAGTTATGGAGAGTTTTGAGACTTAGAGAGACTTAAGACATCCCACTAAGAGTTTGAAGGAAGAATTATGAGAATAACTTGGGTTTCATGGAGGTTTATATATAGATTGCATATACCTAATGTGTATATGTTGTAGCTTTGTGTTATATTATGATTTTGTGGCGTGAGGTGAACATATCAATATAATTTGTATATCTTTTACTTTATTTAATGAAAAATGCACGTTTTGTGTAGAGCGGAAGGATATTTATGTGAGTTAAGCATGTTTTGTGTTAATATTTGTGGTTATGATGATGTATATGTGTATATTGTGCATAATTATTAAGCTAGGGTTTGATCCAATGTTTTCATGTGTAATTGTCCATACATTTGTTTGATCTTCATGCCAATGTTCTATAACAAGAAATCTCAAAGTGCTTCATTGCATTTTAGTGGAGGTGCTTATGCACAAATGTGAGACAAAATATTGACACAAATAGAGTTCTTTGTTATGTATTGTGCATTAGGGTTTGTAACATGTAGTTATCTGGTGAGTACACAAAAAACCATAAAAATTTGACTATACTTGGTGCGTTCCATCAAAATTTAGTGTAAATCACCCATTCTTTGGAGGTTTTGAGTTGGTTTTCCTTTTAGGATGTATTTTTATAGATGTCCCATTTGGAAAGGATAAACAATGTTTTTAATAGTTGTATATTTAGTTATTTATCTATATTTATATTGATATAAGTGGTATCATTGTGTGTTTTAAAAAGTCGAAGTTATCATATTTGAAAGTTGTAAAATGTATATGGGAAAATATTAACAAAAATAAGTTTATCAAAATATTTTTGAAGAAACGTTGGGTAGGTTTGTGGAGACTTGTTGATGAACATGAGGAGTTTATCTCACATTAATCCATATGTCATCAAATCATCTATGTAAACATTCAAGTCATCAAACATGCAACTTTTATTGTTGACAAATATGGATATCTCAAATAAACTTGTTTTAATTTGAATGTCATTAGTAGGAAGAGAGACAACCTTGGAAAAATATTGTAGTTCATTTTTTTCTTCAAATAGTAGAGGAATCAGGGCCTATAATGATATATGAAACCTAGAAAAAATAGAAATTGAAACTAGTAATGTTTTAATTAATTAATGCCGATTTGTGGAGTCAAACGACAATGATTCTTTTATATAGTGTGTTTGATAGGGATGCTTTGCTACATTTTGAAGATTTGAAAAATTTACAAATTGAATTAGGTGTATTCAATATATTTGGAATCCATTTTTTTTGTTAACATTGTTTATAAACTCATTATTTTTATGTCTTCTTAGAGTAACCAAGCTAATGAAATACAATTTCCCCTTTCAATGAAAAATTGTACAATTATATATGATTTATGCTATTGGCGATAAACTAGATAAATGTTTTATTTGAAGCCATAAATATCCAAATTGAGAGGGTTAATAATAATTAGGTAGAGTAGATTATGATGTTGTCAAACCCCTTGATGATAAGGTATTACTATATGTCAATTCTTATTGATGTTTTCAAAAACTCTTTTGTTCTATATTATTTAAAGCAATGACAAATCAAGCCTTGGACAACCTAAGCTGTTGCCCAGGGTGTAGGAAGCTGGGGGTGCCAAATTTCAATTATTTCACAAGTGGGCCTCATAAATTTCTCTGCTCCACATATATATATAATCGTGAGGGACAAACATCCTAAAGGATTATATGTTAAACATTGGTAGGTCCGAATGCTCTTTTCCTCTACCTGCAAACCTAATACTAAGTATATATTAATAAAAATAAATTACTCACGTCAGAGCACAGAAGAGGTTTGCTAGATTTTGGGCGTTTTGATGTAGAGACTGTGATAAGGAATATATACACTTTTCTCAAGATCTGAATGGCTAGTGGTAAAGGAGGGTAAAGAGGTAATGGATCTATATAATACCTCAATTCCATTTTCACCTTGGTTTACTGAGGATGACCTTAAAATGTATTCAAGCCTATATGAAAAATCAAGATTTTCTTTTCCTCTATAAGCTCCCCACATGGCAATGACAAGGTAAAGCTA
Organism: Taxus chinensis; assembly: GCA_019776745.2. Taxonomy (NCBI): domain Eukaryota; kingdom Viridiplantae; phylum Streptophyta; class Pinopsida; order Cupressales; family Taxaceae; genus Taxus; species Taxus chinensis. Next base: position 284,739,493 of record CM034151.1, on the reverse strand, counting down.
GAAATTGTATTTTTTTTAAATCACTCCTGCTATTGTGAATCACCCTATTTTTATAAATATGTAATATATATGTTTTACGTTTTGGATGTAAAAGTACAAGAAACAAGGTAAATTGGAGGGATCACATATTATACCATTCAAGCTCTCACCCTTCTGATTATGGGTACCATGGATTATTGTCTAAAATTCCAAGAGATGGAATATTATATTGACAATGAGATAATATAGGTTGATGTGCCCAATTTGGAGGTCAAATTATTTGCAAAAGAAATTCATCTTAGGAGGCAGATAAGTTTATCATTGACTTTTTCAATCAACAACTGAAGTCTTAAGATTTCCAATGTCCTCTGGATTTCCATCATGAAAGGTCTTTCGACAATGCCATGTTTATTTTGGTACTAAATACAAATGCAATTTCAAGTGAATAACCAATAATGATATTAAGTGGGTAAAATTTTCATTAATGAAACCATACTTCATAATTTTTTGCAGTAACCTCAACAAAAAAAGTTATTTGATGAAGGAAATAACATAAAATATTAAACAAGGTCCTTCATAACCTCAACCTCGAAACTGAATTATATGTGTTATTATAAATTCTACTATAAGATCTTTTAAAAAATTAAGGGGGATTCAACTCCAAGTACTTCCTAGGGTGCTCAAAAATCTTGATTCAAATTTGGTTCAAGTCTACATGTAGTACAATTGAGGTTCATACAAACCTCAAAACCCGACGTTTGAGTTTGTAGGCATTTGTGCACCAACTGACCTCCCTTTATTCAAGTGGATTGGAAATGGAGATGGTGAAACCAATCTTTGAGAATTATTTGGGGAGGCCTTTATTGTGCATGAGAAATTTTTTTGACAAGTTTTTCCAAACTCTATTAATTGAGTAGTCAATGACAAAAATGCAACGAGCACCACCAAGATCTACTGCTGGGTCAAAACCTTATGGAGTCAATGATTCCATGATTTTGATGAGAGGAGATATTTTTGAAGCTCATGGATGATAAGAGCTTGTAAACATATTGTGTGATAGTAATGATTGTTCTATAAGGTATTATATATCATATAGTACTCATGTCATGTGTTGATTAATGCGACCAACAAAAAATACCATTTAGAATAGATTAAAATATATGACTAATGCATTTTTCAATTGAGCAAGTACAAGTTAATATTAGCTTGGAGTGGTTATTAAGTTAAAGAAATACCAATTGCTAAACATTGAGATCTACCTCGCAAGCTTTTGAATTGATTAGACTTCCAATTGAGTATTGACGAGTGTTTGCTTAATTGTTTATTCTCCTAAAACACAATATTTGTTTGTAACATTATTTTATTTGAAGGAGCACTTGATTATTATCAATTCTTTATTTTGATGGTTGCAATTAAATGCAATAGTTGGTTATAACTTATTTGGAGAGGTGGTTGCATAAAAGACCCTCACATCTTCTTTTCTAGTTTTGTATTTTGTATAAATCACTTATAATATAATATTTATTTAAATGTAAAAGAAGCCACAAATTCATTTACATTTACATTTCAATATTTCTTATCTACTAGTTTGAAATAAGTTTGTCAGATAGATTTTATAACCATCACACACACACACACACACACACACACACACACACACACACACACACACAATAGTTATAAAATCTATTTGACAAACTTATTATACACATAGAGAGAAGAAAGAGAGGTATATACATACATATACATATGTTTGTGTATATATATATATATATATATATATCTGTGTGTGTGTGTGTGTGTACATATACATATACATAAGTAGATATATCTATATACATATATTCATAGACATATACATATACATATGCATGTACATATTTACATATATATACTGATTTAACAAATATTGAAATTTTGTGAACATCATAATTACAGAGTAACATATGATAAATCAGTAACACTAAAGTATAGATATGAACCTGAGAAATAAGCTAGATAAAAATGAAACCCTAGGTGTAAGAGAGGGAATATAATACTTAGTTGATTTCATAATAAATCTTGAAGTGTTGTGGACTAGAAAATGGATGCACTGAAGGAGGGAAGCTATCGCAACTGTGCTCAAAAAATAATATGGATTTTCCAGAATGATCCTAGACTAGGGTGTTTGTATTGGGGTGAGGGAGCCTAGGCACCAGATACCTCTGTTGGGCATCCTGTGACTGCGTAAATGCGATCAGAAAAATCTAGTTTTCTTGTGTCGTACAAGGTGGTCGCTAACCTTCGTTGTTGGTTACCATATACATCACAACTATGTCCACAAAATTCACTTGTAACCTAAAAAATAAATGATCTCCTATAAACCCCCAAAACACATCAAATCCAAAAAATAAAAAGATGCAAATGGGGATTCAAAATGACCCTAGTGGTCACCCGACAGAGTGAACTTACGACCGAGCGCTACACTACATCTTAGACTCCATGTAGTTCATGTGCGTGTCTATAGATATCGTGCCCTAGGAAGCTCTTGTGAAAGACGCACTTGATACAAGAAATAACTAGATGTAGCAATGTAGATAGATGTGTGGATATCAAAATGAACTTACCCTCATATGTTTGTATCTAGTAAATGCAATCCCTTGTCCCTTGAATGAAGTTAGATGGATGCTTTGATTGCTCTTAAAATTCCTTTGGATGCAAACTTAAGTGGTGATAGTAGATGCTTAGAGCTTGGTCCTTTATTATGGTCACATAGCTTTGTATTTATATAATTCCCTTGTTTGAATTTCATAATTGAAAAATAAAAGGATGACCCATAAGAAAATAAGATGCCCAAAAGATAAAAGAGTGAAAGGGCGAGCAATATACAAATAGGTCAGGGGCACCCAAAGGGGACGAGGGCGCCTGGAAATGATGTCCTGGATAGGAGTTGGTGTCCAGATCCAAGAAAAATAAAGCAATGAAGATCAAACTAGGCCGTGGGGTGTGCAAGACCAAAGAGACAACAAGAAAGAAAGAAAAGAGGCCAAAGACAGATAGTCAATTACTAGTTTTATTGCTTAGGAATCATATGAATAGTAGTATGTGATTAGGACCTAGAAATGTACCTAAGTGTGTGATTTTGTGTCTACATTTTCCCCCACTTTATGTTGTTGAGTGAATACTCAATAACATAAAATAGATAAGAGATGCGTACCTGATAACCATGTAGATCGATGGTGAAAGCATGTCGAAGAGACAAGAAAAAGTGTGGAGTGATAAAAATGAAGCATGGAAGCTAAGGAAGAGGAAGTGACCCTAGGGGTGAAGCATATGATGTTGTGTTTTTATATGTTTTCATTTTCATTTGTGCTTGATGATGTGGGGCTGATTCTTGTTGTGTATTAAGGACGGACCTACAAAAGAAGAGAAAAAAGAGTAGTCAAATATGTGTATATGAAAACTTTGTAAAAAGCATGTAAAAGTGTGTAAAAATGCAAAAAAGTAGTAAAAGAAGGATGTGCACCTAATCCGTGATGAATGAAAAGGATATAAAGTTTCCTAAAATGATGTAGAAGAGTGATTTTTTTGGGTGATATTGCGCCAAGTCTAAGTTTTTTGGGTGACCTCAAGCCATGTCAGAAGAGTGTTGGGGAGAAAGGTATAGTGTTATTCTCCATCCTTGACTACTTCTAGAAATTTATACACCGCTGCAAATGGTGTGATCCTTTTTATTCCGTTTAATCCAGTTTGATCCAGTTCAATCCAAGTAGAACAAGAAGATAGAATACATTCTTATTGTTGGTGTGATCCTACATTATGTAAAATACTCTATGAAATGATGAAAATTGCGTTGATCTGAGAAAGTAAATCACTTCCCCCTGGTCATTGGCACCCATTAAAGGTAGGATCACCCAGGTGCTCATTCTATATCGGGGTACTATGTGTGCAAAACTAAGGACCCATGTGTTGGATTGTTGTGTGTATGTAACTGTTCTATTCGTGTATGTCCTGTGGCAATCTGTACCGAAGCTACTGAGATGTTGTATGGGGTGACTCGTTCACCCAATGTATGCCCACCTCATTTGGGGTGCATGTGACAACACTAGGAGTAATGTAACCCAAAGGAGAGGACCCAAATGTTGATCCATGAAATTGATACCCTGCAAGGGGAGGGAATGTGCATGGTACCAAGGAACACACAAACAAAGTGGCTAAGAGACACGTGTTAGTACAAACAAGAAAAATACACATATAGAAGACAAGGTGTAATCTAGCAAGTAAGAAGACAATGTAGACCACGAAAAAGTGGGTTTCAAACATGGGACATCACTCACAATGTCGCAAGACAATCAGGGCCGAAGCGACCAAAATCATACAAGCGATGAACAAAAAAGACATAGGGTATAGCCCAAACAAATACAATGGCAAACAATGGAAAACAATAACAAACAAACAGTATCAGACAACCATGGTGGAAAATAGTTCCTATAAATAAAATGTTGCACATGAAACACCTATTAGCATGTTAGAAATATAAAAAGTATGTCAATATGTGTATATATTGATAGAGTAGTGTGCTAGTAAGAATAGGAAATAGTATAAAATGAAACAATAACACCTGTAGTGTGTAAAAAAGTAGATGCTCCCAAGAGCCTCAATGGGACTAATGAGAGGTACATATCCAAGCATCCATGTTGCGTGTAAAGATATGTGTAAAGTCTGCATTCACAACTAGAGAACAAGTGAATGCGCATGTGTATATAGAAAAATATAATAACATACAAAGTATTTGTCTAACATGGAAACAAAGTGAACATGTAACAAGTATAAGCAAAACAAGAATATGTGTAACCAAGATATGCAAAATGTTGTGAGTGTGAATGGAATGGAATGCAAAGTGAGTGTGATAGGAGCAACGTGCCCCCCGAGAAAATGTGTATGAATGTGCATGAGATGAGGTTCATTTATAAATGCCCCCTCAGTAGTCAAGAATGAACCATAGAAAATGAGTGTGTTATTGGGAAATGATTTGATAATGTATTCTAGATAGATATGATAAATGGAGCATAGAGCGTAAAGAGTGAGAATGTGGTGAGGTTCATTTCAGATTTAGATCCTCAATAGTCGAGTATGAACAATGGAACTAAAGTGCATCATAGGGTAATGTAATGTGTGAAAATGTAATGCTCGAGAGATGTGTCATGAATGCACAGAGTGTGAAATGTGTTGTGTATGATGTGAGGTTCATGGATGTAGTATGCCCTAAACAGTCAAGTGTGAACCATAGCACAAGAGTACATCATAGGGTAATGCTGATACAAGTTATGTATCAATGTGGTTAGGATGCATGAGAAAGACTAGATGCGAAGCACAAAGCGTAATAGTAGAAATGTGAGACACCTGATAATGCTAAGAGGGGGGGAAGAATAAGCACGATGCCCCCCAAGTGTGTCAATGATGGAGATCTATGTGGTGACACGAGAGATACCATGCCATTATGGGAGAGTGTTATATGTGTCATGATAAGAGAGAGAGCCAACAAAATGGTAGGCAGAAGCAACAATAGGACCATGCCATGGTGGCGAAGTTTGAAATGTGTCTTGGCCATCAATATAAGGAGTAGTTTCTTTGACAAAAATGATTGGTTGTAGCTTATGTGGAATTGATGATGCTGAAAAATACTTGATAGGAGGAGAGGATGGAATGATTTGGAGAGGAAGTTGCATATTTTGACTTGGTAATGCCGTATATGACTTGAGAGGAGGAGGAATGAGACTGATTTTGAGAGGTGGTTGCTTAATTTGAGTGGATTGCATAGGTAGTGCTTGAGTGATAGAAGAAGAAACATTAGAAGTGATGGCATGATGCTCATTAGACATAGATGAATTAGATTTAGGAACCCAATGAGATGTAGCAATTGGAGATGAACATGTAAGGGCATTTTGTGTAGAAAATGAAATGAGACCATAATGCTTAAGGTGGCCAATTTGTCGCTTAAGAGCATAAGAATCATTTTCATTATGTCCATTGATTTAATGATAATTGCAATATGAATGACCTTGATATTTTGCAAGCGTATAAGGAGGATAACAATGAGTAGATGACAAGCTACCTAATTGATGAGTGAGGAGTTGCGGAAGAATATCTTGTTGCTTAGTATTGAGATCAAACTTTAGAGGTGCGGGGAGTGGTAAGACTTGGGGTTCACTGATATGAGGTACATGTAGAAGACATAGAATGAGGATGAGAAGAAGAACTAGCGTGAGCTTGAGAAGCATCCTTAAGATGTTGGATTTCAGATTTAAGAGATGTAATTGTGGATTCCATAGCCTGAAATTTATCTTGAAATAAAGAATGTAAAGCTTGAATAGACTTGCAAATTGATTGATTGACATTAGAACTAATAGAGTCATCAGAAAGACAATCGAAGATGGAACTGACTTGTGAAGGTGACATCTTGATAGGGAAATACACAATGTCTAGGGTTTTGTGGAGATCATCTTTACAAGATGGGTGCATTTGAAGCAATTGAAGCAAGGAGACTTGAGAGACCTTATGAGCCATGAGAGAAGAAAAATGAGGATCCAAGAGTGTTTGAATGAGACAGGTTCACCAAATGATTTAACAAATATTAAAATTTGTAAAACCCTAATTACAAAGTCACATGTGATAGATAAAAAACTAAAGTACAGATCTGACCTAAGCAATAAGCTAGATAAAAATGAAACCCTAGGTGTAAGAGAGGGGATAAAAGACTTAGCTGATTTCATGATTGATCCCAAAGTATGATGGGCTGGAAAATTGTTGAACTAGAGGAGGAAACTGTTACAACCACAAAAAAAATTGTGGAACTATTAGAATAAGATGGACCAGGGCGTCTGGGCTAGGTCAGGGGCGCCTAGGTGCTAGAGAAGTTAATTCTGGGTGCCTGTGTCTATACAGAACCTTAGAAAATGTTTTTCCTTGTGTCACACCAATGTCGTTAACATTCATTGTTGGTTGTCTGTATGTTGCACTATGTTCGCAAAATTTGCATGTAACCTACAAAACCCCAAAACACATCAAATACTAAAAAGAAAAAATGCAAATGGGGAGTCAGATTGACCCCGATGGTCACTCGACAATTTAAACTTACGATCGAGCACTTCACTACATCTCAGACTCGATGTAGTTCAGTGTGCATGTGTGTAGAATCGTGGCCTAGGAAGTTCTTGGGCAAGATGTACCGAATAACGAGCAATAGCTAGATATAACAATGTAAGTAGATGCGTGGATGGAAAAATGAAATTTTCTCCTATGCGTGTATGCAGAAAATTTAGTCCTTTCTCCCTTGAGTGATAGCTAGATGGATGCTTTGATGCTATTATAATTCCTTTGGATGTAACCTTAAGTGGTGAAAGTAGATGCTTAGAGCTTGGTCCTTTATTATGACCACATATCTTTGTATTTATATGATTCCCTTGGTTGATTTTTGCAATTGACAACTAAAAGGCTGACCCATAAGAAAACAAGATGCCCAAAAGATAAAAGAGGCCCAAAATGGGTGAACAAGATACAAAGAGGTTGGGGGTGCCCAGAGGGGACAAGGGCACCTAGGCACTTGCATCCTGGCTGGGTGCTGGTGTCCAAAGCCAAGAAAGATAAAGTAGTGAAGATTAGTTTGGGAAGTGGTGTGTGCAAGACCAAAGAGGAAAGCAAAAAGACATAAAATAGGTCGAAGATAGATGTCAATTACTAGTTTTCTCGCTTAGAAATCATATGAATAGTGGTATGTGATTATGACCTATAAATGTACCCAAGTGCATGATTTAGTGTCTACATGTATATATAAATGTATGTATGTGTATACATAGATACATATATGTACACACACACATATATACATATGCATATGCATGTATATGTGTGTGTATGCATATATATGTATCATAAAAATGAGGTGCATATCCATTGGTTATTAGGTGGGGACTCAAACTTGTTTTAACAAATTATGTGTTAACACAATTCATTCGAAGTATAAGACCGACTAGAAGGTTTGAGACACGTTGACTACCATTGTTATAGAGGCCAATTCTCAACAAAGACTTTGGAAATTGAGGTTTGTTAAAAATGAAAACAAAAAATTTAAACAAAGATTCAACTACTTAATACAATTACATGAGGCCTAGAATTTTTTTCAAGTTGTAGAAGAAAGAATTGCCCTTAACCACTTGCATCCATACAACTATACGAGGCTTAGAAATTTTATCAAGTTGTAGAAGAAAGAAATTTCACTCAACTACTTGCCTCCTATAGAGAGTTAAGTGTTGGTGGTATGAATATTAACCACCAAAAGTTCTAAAGCATCAAATTGGTTGTAAACACGAGTATGCACAATGAGGACTACATCATTTTCTATAGAATAAAAGACCACTTGAAAATCACACACAACCACTTGAATGTTGTTGACAAGATGCTATTGTAGGTTCAAAAACTCTTCTCATTTATTTTCCATATATATAATTATTTGGAATGTTTATATCTTGAAATTAAACTTCCATTGAATAATACTAATAATGAAATTTATTGTTTAAGAGATCAAATGTATTTTGAGTGTTTATGATCAGAAGCATAAATTTCATCTATTTTGGAAATCATATGATTTTTGTATTCTTCACATGGTAGCACTTATCAAATTAGCATATTAATTGGTCATCAGTGAACTTAAATGACCCTCAAATGTTCAAATCATGAATATCTTGAAAGACCAACCTTCCTCTCTCCAATAATGTCAAATGCAGGGCCAGATCAAGGGTTCAGAGTGCCCTAGGCAATACTTAGAGCCAACACCCCTTCTTAATTTGAAAAAAATATTTTATGGTAGATATTTTAACAAAATATAATTAGGGTTGAAAAATGGTTATTTATCAAAATATTAGGGTTTAAATGGTTTGGGTTGTTTAATTTATCTGCTTATTTTTTGAAATCTTATACAATAAAAATATTGTCGCAGCTTATGAATCATACCTAATGCAAGGAATCTAAACTTGATTCCTAAAAATTGATATTTATAAAAGAGTGCATGCACCCATAAAAATCATATGAATGCATAGACTATGTCATTAGTTTATACCAAAATTCACCAAGAATGACTGCTACAAATATTAAATCTAGAATGAATTCTTATCAAACATAAAACACTACCAATTTGCTAACCTTACATCGAATACAATTTATTATTATATTATCCTCAATACATGTTGTGTTTAGTATTAATACATTACAAGCTCATAAAAAATATTGGAAGGAAATAATAGGATGACCTAATTAAAATCCTATAAACTTGGAACCCCCTAAGTGTAGGCACACTCAAAATATAGTTTCCTTGGGTTTAAACAAACTTTTGGAAAACATTACTAAATTTATGATCTTACATGGAATAACATTTGATATTATAATATCCATGATAGGCATTGTTCCCAATATTAATATATTACAACCATGATAATTATTAAAAAATTTGTAAAAGGATGAACTAGAGAAAATTTACAAACTTGACTCCCTAAGCAACTGTCTAGTTTGCGTAGGGCTTAATCCCCCCTCAGTTAAAGGGATTGCTCTTTGTCAAAAAATTTGACACATCTTCATGAAAGACGATTCATTATCCATATAAAATTATGAAAAATGTCTATTTCTTCTACCATAAGCCATTTCCCTTATCTATGGCCTTGTACCAATAATGTGTACTTATTGGTAAGCGTAAAACTTGTAAGAAACATTTATATGTCGCAAACATAAAAATGAGGTTGGACGTATCCAAATTAAAGGTTAGAAGAGTCGTAGGCAATAATTGAAGTGGACGCCCTTCTTAAAATGTTTGTTAATAATTTTTCCCATCAAATAAACAAATAAAAGCTACGTACATTATTGTTTTTTAGAATTTGCATAAAGATCATAATACATAATTAACTTAGAGAAATTGGTATGCAAAAGGATTAAAAATATCCTATAAAATTATCAAATAAGGACAAAAAATAATCCATGGGTGGAGAGAATTAATCACATGAGGTGCTTAAAATGTAACAAGTACAAATTTGTATACAAGCTTGGTTACTTGTCTTATTTACCAATATCAAGTGGGTGATGGGAGTTAAAATTGAAGAAAGCACAACTTTTTTGCAAAAAAAGAAAATTTCTTAGGTGGCTCCCATCATTTTGTGAAGAGTGGTATCTAGACCAAGCCTACTAATTCCTCCATAAAAAGCGACACTTCCCCTAAAACATTAGGAATACAGAATCAAACAATTCTTTCATTTAATTGTACTTACCTCTACTAGCTACACCAGTGACATTATAAAAATACATAAGCCCTTTATGAGAAATAATTGCATACCTAAATTAGGGTAATAATACAAACAAAATTGGATGAGGTTAAAAATATGCATATTTATTTTTATTTACAAAAATATTATAGTACATTTTTATGTGTATGCATGAAATTTATATCACCATGTAATAATATCAATAAAAGGACCAATTAATATTTGACTTTAGATAACACATATATTAATATTAAGTTGCAATAATTGCCAAAAATAATGAAAATTTCTAGATTTAGACACCCCCTTAATTAGGGGTTAAATTTGATGGTTGCCTATGCATGTCAAATGTTTTTTAGGTGACGTCCATTTCCAAATATTACCTTTCAAAAATGTAAAACAATGTTATTTTATATTGTTAAAAAAATATATAAAAGATTATTCTATATATATTTAACTATTTTTAAATTAAATTTGTATAGTTTACATATAAATATGTATTAAAAATGACAACCATACTTAAAATATGTAAGTCGCGTGTGATGGTTATTTCAAATAGTTGCAAATATTTTACGGCTAAATCATAAAAAAACGTTTAAACGACCGTCAAATTTAACCCCTACCCTTAATGTTGGTGTTGCCTAGTCTGCCTAGGCCTTAATCTCTCTGAATGCCCACATAAATAATATATTTTGCATATATCATGAACATGATAGACATAAATGAATTACATGACCTATCAAAAATGAAATATTACACTCAACTAGTGTTTGTCTCATGGATAATGCAAAAGAGGGGAATCCAAAAGAGGGGGATAAAAAATAAGACTTATCCAATGCATCCATAATATTTTATATCCAATGTCACGTGCCTTATATAATGACAATGACAATTCCTTGGCATATTGTTAGGAGACACGTGAGAAGGAAAGGTGGAAAGAATGTTGACAAAGACCAAATTAGGTGAGGAACATAAAGGCTATTTTGGTGGTTCCAACAGTTTTATAGCCACCGCTGGCATGGGATAGACTTTTTATGAAAAATAAGTATTCACATACTTAAATTATGGAATTGTAAATCCTAGTTAATAAAATTTGAAAAACTACAATAAAAAATTCCCCACCTAATCACGAAGAAATATAAATCTTATAAAGGAAAACTTGAAAAAATCATAAAAATACTCCATATAGACATCAAACATCTAGTGTGCATACTTGCATATATGCTTTTGATGATGGTAGTTTACTAATAAACAAATATGCCAAGTTTTATGGTTTCTTAATTTCTTATTTGTATACATTAGTATTAAACATTTTATACTTTGGCAACGACAAGTCATGGTAAATTAGAGTGCAAGCCCTTCTAAATTATTATGATGGTATGTTGAAAATTTTTTGAATATTAGTTTATGTTCATAAATACACTTTAGACCCATAGATGGAATGATGAGGAAGGAATGAAGCAAATGGATTTTTTTTGTTGCCATAAATTAGTAGGGTGTGAGCCTTTGAAAATTTTGTTGGGGGGTATAGTTACGACAATAACCGTTTTAGAAAAATTAGTGGTGTGTAGGATAACATATTGAAAAGCAAATGGCATTTTAGGATTTATTAGGTATAATGAATTTAGAAGTGGATAAGATAAAAGATACATCTGGGATAGGAAATGATTTGCCTAAAAAGATAATAATCTAAGAAAATTGATTGAAATATACACTGCCATTTACATTTCTATTTGTGAAAATGATTACAATGATGAGTAAGCATACAATAATAAGTAAGAAGGGAAAGATTAATTATGACTTATTTTGATGATTAGAAAATGATTAATAAATAATGAGGTTTAAGATATTAACTTAATGAGAATGGTAAATTGTAATTAATTAAGGTTTAGAGTTAATGTAAGGATTTATATTTATGGTATAAAGGTCATTGTAGCAATTATTGTTTTCTATATATATGAACTTTAGGATTTAAAGGCTCAAGGATATCATGAGTTTCAATTTATTTAGAAACCTATGATCGAGAGTTGGTTATAGAGTATAGAAGAAAGGGGTCATTTATTAAATTTAACTAGTCTCATAGTGAATTTTTAAAATTTAATATGTTAGTAAGACCTTTCACATCCTTTAACCAACTAGGTTTGAGTATTGGCTCAACAAAGTTAAAAAAATGGGAATAGACCTTCCCATGTTTACTGATTTCTTAATGTAAATTAAAATTTAAGATTTTTTAGAGTGAAGGTGTAACTAAAATAATTTGGTTTGGTTAACGATAATGATTTTTTAGTATGCATGGGATAGAATTTTTATGAAAAATAAGTATTCACGTACTTAAATTATGGAATTGTAAATCCTAGTTAATGAAACTTGAAAAACTACAATAAAACAATCCCCACCTAATCACGAAGAAATATAAATCTTATAAAGGAAAACTTGAAAAAATCATAAAAATACTCCATGTAAACATCAAACATCTAGTGTGCATACTTGCATATATGCTTTTGATGATGGTAGTTTACTAATAAACAAATATGCCAAGTTTTATGGTTTCTTAATTTCTTATTTGTATACATTAGTATTAAACATTTTATACTTTGGCAATGACAAGTCATGGTAAATTAGAGTGCAAGCCCTTCTAAATTATTATGATGGTATGTTGAAAAATTTTGAATATTAGTTTATGTTCATAAATACACTTTATGCCCATAGATGGAATGATGAGGAAGGAATGAAGCAAATTGATTTTTTTGTTGCCATAAATTAGTAGGGAGTGAGCCTTTGAAAATTTTGTTGGGGGGTATAGTTACAACAATAACCATTTTAGAAAAATTAGTGGTGTGTAGGATAACATATTGAAAAGCAAATGGCATTTTAGGATTTATTAGGTATAATGAATGTAGAAGTGGATAAGATAAAAGATACATCTGGGATAGGAAATGATTTGCCTAAAAAGATAATAATCTAAGAAAATTGATTGAAATATACACTGCCATTTACATTTCTATTTGTGAAAATGATTACAATGATGAGTAAGCATACAATAATAAGTAAGAAGGGAAAGATTAATTATGACTTATTTTGATGATTAGAAAATGATTAATAAAGAATGAGGTTTAAGATATTAACTTAATGAGAATGGTAAATTGTAATTAATTAAGGTTTAGAGTTAATGTAAGGATTTATATTTATGGTATAAAGGTCATTGTAGCAATTATTGTTTTCTATATATATGAACTTTAGGATTTAAAGGCTCAAGGATATAATGAATTTCAATTTATTTAGAAACCTATAATCGAGAGTTGGTTATAGAGTATAGAAGAAAGGGGTCATTTATTAAATTTAACTAGTCTCATAGTGAATTTTTAAAATTTAATATGTTAGTAAGACCTTTCACATCCTTTAACCAACTAGGTTTGAGTATTGGCTCAACAAAGTTAAAAAAATGGGAATAGACCTTCCCATGTTTACTGATTTCTTAATGTAAATTAAAATTTAAGAATTTTTAGAGTGAAGGTGTAACTAAAATAATTTGGTTTGGTTAACGATAATGATTTTTTAGTAAACATGGGATAGACTTTTTATGAAAAATAAGTATTCATGTACTTAAATTATGGAATTGTAAATCCTAGTTAATGAAACTTGAAAAACTACAATAAAACAATCCCCATCTAATCACGAAGAAATATAAATCTTATAAAGGAAAACTTGAAAAAATCATAAAAATACTCCATGTAAACATCAAACATCTAGTGTGCATACTTGCATATATGCTTTTGATGATGGTAGTTTACTAATAAACAAATATGCCAAGTTTTATGGTTTCTTAATTTCTTATTTGTATACATTAGTATTAAACATTTTATACTTTGGCAATGACAAGTCATGGTAAATTAGAGTGCAAGCCCTTCTAAATTATTATGATGGTATGTTGACAAATTTTGAATATTAGTTTATGTTCATGAATACACTTTATACCCATAGATGGAATGATGAGGAAGGAATGAAGCAAATGGATTTTTTTGTTGCCATAAATTAGTAGGGTGTGAGCCTTTGAAAATTTTGTTGGGGGGTATAGTTACGACAATAACCATTTTAGAAAAATTAGTGGTGTGAAGGATAACATATTGAAAAGCAAATGGCATTTTAGGATTTATTAGGTATAATGAATTTATAAGTGGATAAGATAAAAGATACATCTGGGATAGGAAATGATTTGCCTAAAAAGATAATAATCTAAGAAAATTGATTGAAATATACACTGCCATTTACATTTCTATTTGTGAAAATGATTACAATGATGAGTAAGCATACAATAATAAGTAAGAAGGGAAAGATTAATTATGACTTATTTTGGTGATTAGAAAATGATTAATAAAGAATGAGGTTTAAGATATTAACTTAATGAGAATGGTAAATTGTAATTAATTAAGGTTTAGAGTTAATGTAAGGATTTATATTTATGGTATAAAGGTCATTGTAGCAATTATTGTTTTATACATATATGAACTTTAGGATTTAAAGGCTCAAGGATATAATGAATTTCAATTTATTTAGAAACCTATGATCGAGAGTTGGTTATAGAGTATAGAAGAAAGGGGTCATTTATTAAATTTAACTAGTCTCATAGTGAATTTTTAAAATTTAATATGTTCGTAAGACCTTTCACATCCTTTAACCAACTAGGTTTGAGTATTGGCTCAACAAAGTTAAAAAAATGGGAATAGACCTTCCCATGTTTACTGATTTCTTAATGTAAATTAAAATTTAAAATTTTTTAGAGTGAAGGTGTAACTAAAATAATTTGGTTTGGTTAACGATAATGATTTTTTAGTATGCGACATGACTAAAAATATTAATTTTGTTACTAATAAGTTATTCCAACTAGGTATGTTGAAGTGATATCGAGTGTTAATAATTACTTGGAATTTTTAGGATTTAACTATGTAAATTGATTTGTATCCCTTATGTTAAATATTCTTACAAATTGATTTTAGAGGTCATTTAAAGGTCAGTTTGATATTTAGCTCCGTCATGGGGATATTTAATCAATAAGGAGCATTTTGAAAATTCGAAGACAAGCAAAAGCTTGTTCATTTTTTATAAGAACCAACAAGGTGTAATGACCCGTTTGATGTTCCCCCAGTCCCTGACATGACGACCTTGTTGCTAAGCCTGGGAGAATGGTGTGCGTGTGTTTTCGTTGACCATTGTTGACCGTGTCCAGGTCACAGTGAAGACTTTTCACCTTCCCTCTCCTTCTTGCCTTTCAGGTCGTTGTCGACACCCCAAACTGTGTACCCCGTAGCGTCATGGACGATTATCCAGTTAAAGGAAAATATGGTTCTCGGTTTGTTGAATTACCTGGTCATCGCCATTAATAGGATAATAATAATTATCATTATTTTTAGCCATACAATCATTAAATTAATGTTCATAATACCATTATAATCCTTATCGCCGACTTTGATCAGTGGCGTTGGTGTCGAAATTTTAACACTGGTAATGGATTGACTTTAAGTCATATTTTAATTATTTGTCTACTTCATTTTAGGGTTTTATGACGTTTTTAGATTAAAAAAATAAAAAGATTCCTGGTATTTCACATGTTATAATTGTGCGTGTATTTTGTGGGCACTACATATGGTATCAGAGTAGAGGTTCATGCTCTCGAACCTCTGGGACAGATTGGAGTTGTGATGATTCTGCATGATGGTGTTGGATAATGGAAGAGTAATGTGATATATGTTCTTAAGTGAAACTATGTCGTGATTGTGACCTTACGGAAGCACATGTGGTGCATGTCACTTAGTGCGTATTTGTTGTCATGTTGATGTGCTTGTGATGAGAGTGTCGACTCTCATTTTCGTGGATTCAATGAGGAATCCGTGTGTGATGTACTGCCTTGTTTTGTGTGAAAGGAATGATATTGTGAGTTGCGGAGTGTTGAAGCATTTTGAACTTATGTGATGTGAAGATGTAGTGATGTATTGCATGAAGAGATTGATGTAAAGTGAATTGTAGTTTATCGTGATGTCATCGCCGTATTGTGATTAGTTGTGTGCTTCGTCGTGTTGTTTTGCAATTGACTATATGCCGTAATGTTAGACATTGTGTTCCTCATACGTATAATTCATGTAATATGTGATGGTTCATATCGTGATTTAGGGGCATATGGTGAGTATGATCCCTAGCGTACAGTGATTGCACCTTGGGTGTAGGATGTGGTAATGTGATGTATCGTAACCCATGAAAGTAGTGATTGTGTTATACCCTATATATATATATATATATATATATATACCATGCGTAATACGTTATGGTTGTTGTGTGTGAATTACCATTGTGTTAGTGATGTAGTTATGTGTATGTCGTGGACCCTACACTAGACGATCCTAAGGGGATGAACTGTCAAGAGTGTATGTGTGGAGAGAGGAGGCGTAGACCAGGTTTTCATAATCTTGAGCCGAGTATGAGTGAGGAAGTGGAGTCTTATATAGACTGAAAATCCACTTTTATCTGTTTAGTATACTTTGAGCTTGCTCAGTATATTATGGGTGCGCACCGCCTTAGGCTCAACTTATGCAACCTTGGGTCCCCTGCTCTTTCCTATTGGATGGTTCATTGAAGAATCCTATGTGATTTTGAAAATGTTGATCCTTATGGGAGTATGGAGGAATGGTTCAGGCAGAGATGATGACAGATACATTATTTGATTTACTCATTTCTGGTTACATGTATATTTTCATGAGCTGAGGCTCGATGTCCGAGTGCCAGCAACTTGATGAGTACCCCTTTGGTGGTGGTATGAGGCCACATAGTGATTGTGATGTGCTATTTTCTCATTACGTATTTTATTCGTAAATTAATCTTTCTCTTTTTGCTAGAACCAGTTGTTTTCTTGATTGACATGTTCTTATATTTTGGGCATTTATTTGATTGTTGCATTAACATTTGGATTTTGCACTAACCAAGGCTAATTAGCCATTTTTTTTCTTGGTTTTAAAACTTTCTTTTCATATTTGAGAGTTTCGTAGCCTAGCCCAAGGCTTTTGATTTTTCCACTTGGCATTTGATTGGATTGTTATGCTGGTTCTAATGTCATAATGTGTTGGCTTAGGGTCATGGGATTAACCATGTAGTGGTTGAACCTATGGACCCGCTTTGTTGTATGGGGGTACACCCCAAGGAGTTACAGATAACTAGCGGGTTGTTGAACCACGAGTTATTATGTCACTTGGGTTTGGGGGTGACGGGGCTCTATGTGCCTAGGGCCATAGGGTGACCCAACCTCATTTAAAAGGAGAAAGGAGACGGGCCTCTATGGTTGAGTGACCTGATATTCTTGATGGGGCTCTATCGTTGAGTGACCTGACTTGGTTTTGGCACTATGTTTCTTCCTCTTGGGAGGTATATGGAGTTTATTTGGTGATGCTTTGGGGAGGTATATGGAGTTGTATTATGTTGCTTTTGGAGATATCTGGAGATTGTTTCGTGATGCCTTGTGATGTGTGGAGATTGGTATAGTGAGTTATGTGTACTTGTATGAGTCTTTTTGATACCTTGTTATAAATGAGGCTTGACTCTCCTCTTGGTTGGTATGGACTATTGGGTATTGTCTTGGCACTATGTTGGTGCAGTCATGGATTTTTGGGGCTTGTGATACCCATTGTATATGTATCAACGTGTTGATTCTGTTGTTAGTCATATGCGTGTACTAGATCTATGTCTAGGGCGTAATTGTTGGAAATTAATTGTTATGTGGTCTACTTGTTGTCATTCCATGGTGTGGTGAAACCCTTGTGATGTGAAATGGTCGTGAAAGTATGTAAAGGTATGCTTGTGAAAATTTGGTGTTGTGTATGACCTTGGTAAGGTGTTGTGACTGTAGTTCATGATGGGAACCCACATGAATGAAATAACTTAAGTTATGCAACAATGAAATGCTAAAGGACTTGAATTAAGAATAATGTTAATGGAAAGAGATTAATGAAATAACGAATAAGAGAGAACTGTCAATCTTCACAGAACCTTGAAAGTTGAAATTTCTACCTATTGTTCCTAGGGTCATCCCGTGACCATGCTTTTGTGTCTGAAATCTTAACCTTAGCACGTGCCTTCACCTTACTTGTTCCTTTTTGTTTACCATTTCTCCTTCTTCATTGTATGTCGCATCAAGGATGATGCTTTCTTAAGGGGAGGAGGATGTAATGCCCCATTTGATGTTCCCCCAGTCCTTGGCATGATGACCTTGTTGCTAAGCCTAGGAGACTAGTGTGCGTGTGTTTTTGTTGACCTTTGTTGACCGTGTCCAAGTTGCAGTGAATATTTTTCACCTTCCCTCTCCTTCTTGCCTTTTGGGTCGTTGTCGACACCCAAACTGTGGACCCCGTAGTGTCATGGACGGTTATCCAGTTAAAGGAAAATCTGGTTCTCGGTTCGTCGAATTACCTGGTCATCGCCATTAATAGGATTAATAATTATTATCATTATTTTTAGCCGTACAATCATTAAAATAAAGTTTATAATAGCATTATAATCCTTATCGCCGACTTCGATCAGTGGCGTTGGTGTCAAAATTTTATCACTGGTAATGGATTGACTTTAAGTTATATTTTAATTATTTGTCTACTTTGTTTTAGGGTTTTATGACGGTTTTAGATTAAAATAAAATTTCCTGGTATTTCACATGTTGT
This sequence comes from Taxus chinensis, assembly GCA_019776745.2. Lineage (NCBI taxonomy): Eukaryota > Viridiplantae > Streptophyta > Pinopsida > Cupressales > Taxaceae > Taxus > Taxus chinensis. Next base: position 284,720,541 of record CM034151.1, on the reverse strand, counting down.
AATTATGCGTGTATTTTGTGGGCACTACACAAGGACACACATAATGACATGTCCCCACTTTTGTTATTTTGGAGCCACATATAGTAAAGTGTTTTAGATACCAAAACATGAGCTTAATTTTATAAAAATAAATAGAACACAAATGTTTTAGCGTATATGTACAAACAAACAAATTACATGGAATTTTTTTCTATTTAATTAAAGTTTGTTGAGTATTTTTTGGGGTATATTTTTAATTATTTTTTGAAATATTATTTAATGGGGTATGACACACACTATTATGCTTCGACAAATCAAAGAAGAGTTATCAAAATTGAACAATTCCTTGAGGCTCTTATATGTAAACTTACCTACATAAAAAGTAAAGTAAAGAAAATTTTCATGTCTATTTGATGGACTTTTCATGTAAGCATAAAAGGTATTATGCTTGGGTATGAAGGTGTAGATGGAGAGAGTGGTTTTTCCCTAATGATGAACTTAACTAACAACATCTCATTGTAAAAACTTCCTAAATTTCTTGAGTGATTACCGTGGCAATTAGGGTAAATACATATCACAAAATAAATAAGACATCCTTACAAAAATAAATGTATTATAAGAGCATAAGATAATTTGGAAATATTGAGAATAATTGAAATGTTTGGAAACAAGTAGAGAATTAGGGTTTTAGATATTGTTGCAAATGTGGAGGAAATTTCCAACAATGGGCATTGAAAATAATAAACAAATAATGAGGTAGAAAAAACTTAGAAAAATAAGAGACAACTTAATACCTTGACCAAAATTGTAGCACTCCTTAAGTGGCACATCTATAACTATAACAATACGTTTATGAAAAATGTCATATAATGTTAAATTAAGTTGATAAAGCTTATCCTCTACTTTTGAGCTTTGCAAAGAAATCTGACTTTCCATAATTCATTGTTGTTCACTCGGAATCAACTTTCCTTCCTCCAAATGCTAATCATTGTGTAAAACAATAAAATATAAATGGTGAATTTTTGGGACTGTACATAGGAAAAATGATACGTTTAACTCGTGCACTAGATTTCCTAAGGTTAGGTTGAGATAACCAAAATTTAAAAAGATGATGTGCAAATTGAGATCATGTGTGGCGATAAAAGGAATGGAAGATGGTATACATTATGAATGTATGCATGACTAGAATTTGAGATGAGGTGGATAGTTGATCCTATGCTGATGGATTCACGAGAATGTGATCTGTTCGTCTAAGCTAGCGAAACTATCATCTATCTCTTCATGAGAGAGGCTTTGATCAATAATGATATAAGTGTGTAGTGCTTGATCTTATTTATTTATATAGAATCAACCACAACTCGGGTGTAATAACCTATATCTATTTCAAGACGTCCCTCTCCAAAGAGGTTCATACAACATGCAGATGGTACGAGATGATAAAACTGTGGATTTGCACAACCATGAAGGTGTAAATGATCAAATAGGGGGGAGAGGTAGAGGAGGTCCACTGAGGAGAGAGAGAGAGAGCCCCTGATATAGATAGAGGTGCTCTTGTGTTGACGTTAGGAGGACGAGGGGGACCAACACTTATATTATACTCCACTATAGGATGACCGTTGTGATATGAAATAGAGAAGGCACTCAACTTCCTCGACCCCCATCCCCATATAGAGTATCTATATCTGGGGGCCATATAGAGTATCTGAATCAAATTTTCTTGAAAGTAGAGATATGTTCATTTAATGCTTCAAGATGGTTGATGATCAAAGGTCGTAAAGGAGTAGAGCAGAAGGCTAGTGTGCGCAGTACAAAGTCTATGTCTCCTTGGTATGGGTTAATATCAGGTGGATTTATGATGGGTTCAAAAATTATCTAAAGAGAGATGTAGCAAGTTCATACACAACAAAAATTCTTCACCATTATTCATACGAGATGGTTATACATTTAAATAGGCTATGTCATCTTCTATAAATAGGAGTCATAACAATTATCTTACAACTACTCATCAAATATAGATGAGCTGTTGTGACACTCACCAACAATACATAGGTTGTTGTAAACAACCTTACTAACAATTATATTATCATAGATAATATAATTGTATATTAATTACATCATATTAACCCATACAAATGTAATACTCACTAATGTTAGCGCTATTACACCCTTAATTATATATCTTACATTGGATGGATATAGCCGACTTATGGCTATCATAACTTCTTATCATGATGTATCTCTTTCATATATGATCTATTATCATTAGTAGGTGGGCCTTGCTGATGACCATATCACAGGAATAATATAAATAGGGGTTATAGGTAGTGGATGATCATCATATTGAGTATTTGAGTATTATTGTATGTTTTGGAGGTTGCCCCCTCGAAGTGGCTATGCTATTATACTTTCATATTGAGGGCATTTATCTGTAATATTGTGTTATTGGGTGTTCTATTTATGGTTATAATCATAATTAATCAAGTAATTTCATTATAAGCGCTAACAAATATAATTCCTAACATTCCCCCCCTTGGTGCGAACATGGGGAAAACCTTATACTTGCACCTTATCATGATCTGATGATTTTCACAAGATAATAAAAACCTCAAGGATGGTTTTGCAAACGGTTGACCAAAAACCAAGAATGGTGGTTTTGCAATTGGAGTACCACAAACCACAAGGTGATGGTTTTGCAAATGATTTACCAATAACCAAGAATGGTGGTTTTGCAATTGGTTTACCACAAACCAAAAATGAAGGTTTTCAAGTGGGTTACCTACAACCACATCATGATGTGCCGAGTACTATTATCAGTTCTCATCGCATCTCACTACAGGGAATAACATAGGAAAATCTTCTTACATATTACAAACAAAGAACTGGAAATGGAACATTGGAATCATGCTCCCCCCTCAATGTAAAGTTTCCACTTATTCAATCAGGAACATCGCTAACTGAAGCACACTGAGAATGGAACTTTGAAAACATAGTGGAAAACACACTGCAAAAATGAAAGCAAATTGCAAACACACATGCCACCAAACCTTTGATGCGGCCCCATCGTTGACGACTGATGAGAGGTCGTTTATTGACCTACAATCTCTGTTTGCCTCCATCCTCCTGTGCCATGTTGTTAGCTTAGTTGGATTTGATCATGGAGCATAATTATGGTTCTCGGACATCGGGTTACACTGAAAATGTGTTCGTAAGACAATTTTTTATTTTATTTTTCAAACTTTTACAATGACTCTTTTTTTTTACCCTTTTGATGACACTTTTGACGAATCACTATAAGACTAAACACACAAATTTTAACTAATCTTGACAATGACAAGACACAAAGATTATACAATCTAGACTATCTAACACAAAAGACTACAAGATGATATACAAATATTAAACTTTGACAAAACATCTCTTAATTTTTTACTACAAAGATAAGATGATATACATATTGATAATGACCGATTAAAAAACATTGACAAAGATTAATATAACTAAAACTTTATTGAGAAAATTACACTAAAAAACTGCATGTTATGAGCATCAATTAAAACTTATCGACAATCTATTCCTAAAGACTCAAAGATAATGAAAATTTTAGCGCAGACTAAATATTATTAGGATTAGGGACAAAAAGACCTATGAGGAATTTAACTCCACTATGAAAAACAACTTCACAATATGACTTGTGAATACCTTGGAACGGCGATGGACTGTAACCTGGTAGCGATACACTGCAAATGGGAGAAGTTGGAGTTAGCATTATGTCTGACTAGATGAACAACTGAGAGATTTCTTCTTCACATGCATATCTGGCATGGATTTTGACGAGACCTTTTCAAAACTTTCGAAAGCTTCTTCTTTGTGGCGAATACTGAAGTAGATGACATAAGAGATGAATGCATTTGAAGTAGATATTAGTCCCCAAGAGCAATACACAAAGTCACATATCCCTCTATTTGAATGAAAGTGAACTCAATGAATCAGATCACAGACCAGACCACAGATTTATACGGTACTGGATCTTCACGGCTTAAATCAAGTAGAATGCACACGAGATAAATTGTAACAAATTACCTGGTAGACTTCTATAGTTGACACACGGATTACAGGTGAATGGAGTAAATGGACATAGGCTTTTTATTGAGAGGGAATTTGCTTGATCTGAACACTTTCACTTAGGAGGACAATACTATTATCCACAAACACCTTAACTTGCATCACACCAAATATACAACAAACAAATATCTAGACTAAGCCAAATTTGTACCAGAATTTTCTAAACTAATCTCAAATTATCACATAAAATAATTTCAAATCTGTCAGGACAAAAGACTTGAATCATCTCCCCTAACGATCTTTAGGATATCATTGTTCTGGTACCAAATAAAGAGAGCTATAACAGGTTTATGCACAGCAACAATTCTTCACCATTATTTAGACAAGATGGTTATACATTTAAATAGGCTATATCATCTCCTATAAAATAGGAGTCCTAACAATTCTCCTACAACTACTCATCAAATATAGATGAGATGTTGTAACACTCACCAACAATAGGTAGGTTGTTGTAAACAACCTTACTAAAAATGAATAATGAAAGGTAAATCTATTTAAATCAAAAGATTAATAACAATCCCTTTAGTTTATTTAATTCACCTTCAACCATTCATTAATAAAATAAAATGACTATTTACTCTAACTTCTTTTTGTATTTCCTCAAAATGCACTTTTTAAACAAAATGAAATAGAATGGAAAACTATTTAATATTTTTGTAATTTTCAAATATTTAGAAATGAATAAAACAACCAATGAGTTGGGAAGAAATAAAGAAATAAACTCTAAACTATTACCTTTTCCAAAACAAAATAAACTAAACATAGAATAACTAGACGTAATTATTCCTCTATTGTAAACTATTAATGTAAAATAAATGAAAGCTCTCTAGAATATATAACACGATTTTAATCCCTTGTTAAAAAAATGTTTCCTACAACAAAACCTTTAGCCTTAGTTTCATTTAGAGGAGAAGCTTCATAGAAGTTTTTTCTCTCAACCTGAATAAACTTTCCTAGGCAAGGATTGCTTATTGAAATATAAGATCAAATAAATAAATTATTTCTTCATGTTACTCCTAAGTTTATACCCTTGTTGGTGAAATAAATTGTTGTATTGTAAATTATGTGTTTCCACCAACACTCATGGGGCGTATTATTGTGTATGGGGAGGCTCCCATTATTAAATGTAAACTATATTATCTTATCTCAATGTTGTGGGGGTGGCCAGTGGGCTGAGGATCACATAGGAACACTTCATTGAACTTGTGGTAAAGTGTTTGTACAAGGTACAAGGGAGGAATTTGTAGCAATGAGGGGTGAAGGAGAGAAATTAGAAAAGAGAGGGTTATTGTTGTGAGTAGGAAATAACAAAGTTCACACATAATAACCGAAGTAGTTCAACATTCAATTAGAGGAAAGCAACAATGTATGCCAGTAGTGAGACTAAAAAATAGAGACACACAGTTCCTTAGATTCATCAAGCAAGGATGCAAAGCTCATTCTTGATCACCATGCTTAAAAAGTGCAGAAAATAGATAAAATAGAGGGACACATGAGAAAGGGAAATGAAATAAATGTAGATTTTATTTCTTGTGTTGATGATACAAAGCTCAACATCTAAACCACAATCCATAATTGCTACAAAGAAGTAAAAATTTCAGGATCCTTTATAATGGAGAATCCATTCCCATATATAGATTTGTGAATTGTCTTCTCATTTACACCCCACATGACCCTTTACATTCCTATTCTACTTGTGACTTTTCAATTACCCTTAGAAGAGCAAAATTAAGTACCTCTCTTATAATTTGAGAGACTAATTTTACATTTTACATTTTACAAAGATTTCACTTTACCTTAAGTAGGTAGGATAGTTTGGAGGCTTTCCCTTATTTGAACAAGTCTTCGAACCTTTGAAACAATACAATGCCTCCAAACTATCCAGTTCTTGAAGCAACTTGAGACCATTACCTACACAATTCAAATTGGTGATCCGGGGCCTTGGGGAAATAGAGCCAACCATGAGATGAGGTGAAGAACACCATGATCATGTGATGAGTGTAGGTGAAATATTTGGTGGAACATGTTTCAAGCCTTTGATCAACCCATTCGACGAAGTGATAAGCACACCGAGACCCAAATACACTGTTGTGACCAAAATTGAGGACTAAGAGAGATCCTCTTCTGCATAAGACACAATGCCACTGACCACCCCATTAAAAGCATGAGTTTGTCCTCCATGCAGTTTGGAATTAGTGAGGGATGTGGAGGAAGAAAAACCATGACCATTTTGAGCCTTTTCTAGATGCTTACTATTCATAGTAGGTTCTTCTTGGGTAACTATTTTTGGTAATTTTGTTGAATTGTCACTTTTGATCACTTTTACCCTTGGGGAAAGAATTGAGTGGATTGAATCCATTAATACATTTTAATTAATATTATTAGTAAGTGTCTTGAATAGGGACTTACTAAAAATAGACATTTTCCATGGAGTGTTAGATCAAAGTGAAAATAGTTTCCAAAAATTCTACTTCACATCGGGATGCTTTGCTTCAATTTTTGGGGGTTTCTCTCATCTGGATCTTCATGAAAATGAAAAGTGAAATTTTAGGTCTATGTTTTCATATATGCACATGGAATAATTTTATAAACAACATTCATTCATATCTTCAATTATACTCATTTTCATGGGGCAAGAGAGTGCTAATTAGAAAGCTGATTTTCGAGAGATTGCTAACTCCGATTTTGAGGCAATTTGAATTGCTGGAACTCCATAGATTTGAGGAGGAATTTTTCATGTCTGGAAACTTCAGAGGAATGTAAAAAATGGTTGAGAGAATAAATGGGTTCATGTAAATAATCATTCCAAAGGTGTTCACATAAGGAATCTCTATGCAAAGTTTCAAGGCTATCGGAGGTGAGGTTTGCAAGCAATGAACATAAATGTGTTTGACCATGATGGATGTCTGGTTCTTCATGGACATTAATAGCATAAATTGAGGGAAATAAAATTTTAAAAATGGATTAAAAAATGAATAAGCCTTTGATTTATACTCACCTCTCCTTACTAATAAAGCTAACTTACTCCTGAACTCATCTTGACCATTTTGGCTTAACCCAGATTAATTGACAAGTGTGATCATGGGTTAAGACTTTATAAATGGTTTTGATATGTCCCCATATCTCTTAAAAATTTTAGTATGGGAAAAAGGGGACAAAGGGACACCAGGGGGTAAAAAATGCACCATGGGTACCTTGATCATGAGGAAGGGGCCAACTTTGAAAGGTGAGGTTGAAAACATGCTCTAACCACTTAATTGATGATTCAAGCATGAAGAAACTTAATCTCCTAATGTGGTGGAAAATTATAGTTTACCCCATGTCCATTTTGGAAAAGGAAAAAGGGACATCAAGCCCTCAAAACTGTGCTATGGGTCCAAGAAAAATGAGAAAGGGGCCATATCATAAAGTGAGTTTATAACATCTTTCTAACACCTCAAGTTGCATTTTAAGTGACACAAGCTTGTAATCAATGTGGTAGAAAATTATAGTGTCTTCCATGTCCCTTTAGGCATTGGGAAAAAGGAAAATCAGTGGTATCTAAGTGTGGTTTTTCCACTTTTGGAAGTCTGCCTTCACCAAACACTGCAAAAATAGTCACCCGAACCCATTTTCTTGCCCCAGGAGCTTCCCTAGGAGTTTCATGGGAAAACCTTATATGTTTTTGACTCCAAAAATTATGATGAGAACATTCACATAATTTTCAGGAGCTAATTATTCTTGAAATTTTAAATTTACCCCCCTTTTAAATTTTGTTCAAGCTTGTGAACCATCGAAAGATACTACCACTGGAGTTTATGATGACCACAAGGAAAACCAACACATTGGGTGTGAAGAGAGAATCACATATGTAACTTTGGATTTTTATTTAGGTACTAAATATTCCTATAACTCCCAAAACCTTTCACTGAATCTCAACTAGGATCGAGGATCTTCACCTGCATTGCTGGGTCCATATCTCAAAATATGCACCATGGAATCTCTTGAAACCTTTTTGTTATCACCGAAAAACAACACCCTCTGATTTTATTCTTGAATAACCAGTGTTTTTGGGTAACATGGGATTGTCTCTAAGTCTGGGACCTTTCTACTAAAACAAACCTCTAGAGAAGGATGAGCTTACTCTTGCATTATCTTACTACTAAAATACTCCTAGAAGGGAAATTTTTCTATCTACTTCTATCTTAAGCTTCCAAGGGGCCAGAGAGATAGAGATTGGATAAAAATGGAAATACCTAAACAACAAAGGTAATTACACTAAGAAAAGGGATGAGAAAACATTCAATTGAGTGAAAAATGTGGTGAATAATGGGAAAGAGAGAGGTTAAACATAAGTTAAATGGTCTCTAACTGCATTTACCAACATCATTTCCATGGATCACAATATATCTAAATCCAAAAAGAAGAACAAGGTATACACAATGCATCTACAATTGTAATGGAAGGCAATGAAACACTATCTAATACAAACTAGGGAAGAAAAAATCCATAAAACATGGATTTATTTCTTAACTGGATGCACAATTCACTACAATTACAAAAGAAAGGAAAATATATTCTCTTAAAATACCCTGATTATAGGCCTAAAACTCAAAAAATAGTACAGAATAGAATTGACAGAGTTCCTTATCTTTTCCAAGAACATTCCCCTCTAAAAACCATGCCTAAACACTTACATTTATCAATTCTAGAGATAGTAGAGAGAGAAAGGACTTATTAGAGAAAAAATGTTTTTAATGCTCCTAACCATACAAAACAACAAAATGATTTTCTCTATATAGGATGCTTGAAATTTGGCTAGGATTTTAAGTTTGTTAGCAGAAGCTTTGAGCTCAAGAAAAACATGTTACTTTCTATGATTAAATGATCCCACCTGCAATTATACATAATCTTGAACCATTTTTATATTTGTTTTCACCCATTTAGTCCCTCTAAAATCTTGATTCTCATGATACCAAATCAAATTTACTTGAGGATATCTTTTGAATCAAGACCAATTTAGTGTAATTTAGAGTATGGGATCAAAAAATATCATCATTTGACATAGTTTGTTACATGTCGGAATCCACAGGAATCTGACATGTGCATCATGATATGGCATTTGATTTTCTTAGGGATTTCCAACTTCTCACATGTGCACATCATTTCAAACTTTTCCAAGTGTCCATATCTCATTAGGTCGTAAGATTGGTATCATTAATTTCATTTCTTCCTTTATTTTCCTTAGACTTTTACAAGATACACAATAATAAAAAAATACGAATGGGTATGTCTTTACCAAGTTACGGTCACATTGAAGACTATTGTCCATATCTCCTCTTCTAGCCCTTTTGAAACATGTCACATTGAGATATTTCCATGCTGCTTCATGGATTCGGATTGTACTTAGCCTCTGGATGACAATTTCAAAATTATGGACCAATGAGAGGGCTCCATGCTTATTCACACTTGACATACTTTGTCAGAGTTACTTTGGGACACGAGTCAATGAGAAATAGAACATGTTTCTTTTGTATTTCACCCTTTGACTAACCATTGTGAAGTTCGAGCCAATAAGAAAGATCTCACATGCACTTCACATGTCAGTCCTTTTAGATTTTTTCCTGCATCTCCAGTGAAGCCTGTGAAACAATGAGGAAGCATTCCATTCCCCTTGCATCCATTATTATAATTTTCTCTAGTCTCCTTATGACAGTTGTAAAATATGTAGCCAATAGGAAGCTCCATGTCAGGACTATCAGTTGTGTCTTTAGCTTTGTGCTAACAACTGAAATACAAGCCAATGAAATTATGGGATGGGCTTTTGCAAAATTTTCAAAATGTGAAATGAGAGAAAATATGGTGGCTCCATGTAGCTCTTCACATCACAGTTTCTAAGTCTAGGGGACTTAGAAACTTTTTGGCTTTTGAAGTTGGTTACCACTTATCCCATTTAACCTCGTTGCTAGACTTTTTGGACCTGATGAAATATTAACTATGGCTTATGTCTAGTGGACTTGAGGTCCATGGAATGAGATCTATCCTTGGAGACTGTTAGAATGCCACCCATGTGTCCTATTCTAGTGTCTTTGATCTATGTGGTGTGTCTTTATGCTTTCCTTTGACACACATAGGCTTTAATCATTTATGCACAACACTATTCCCTTTGACCCTTGTTTCATAAAACCTTTCAAGTTTGGATTTTTATTACGGATTTTTAATAAGGAACCTACTGAATGCCTTAAGACCTTAGTCTCCTGTTGTGTTTGGGTTTTCAAATGGCCAATTAGAGCATTAGGGAAAGAGAATTTGATGGTTGTTTAACCGTCCCAAGCTCTTAAAAAATGCATAAGTCCATTTTTAAACTTTGTTAAAGCCAAAAATAACCTGGGGGAATTTTCATATAACAATTTGGTGACCTCTCGGGGTAATCTTCCTTGCTAGATTATATCATTAGCCTTTTTGTAATCCATTGGGCATGGATTTGAGCCCAAAAACTTACAAAATGATCTAAACTTGAACTTTTTTTTCCTTACCCATGGGCCATTCTAAAGCATGAAATGAACTTAGTCTGATCATATGGTGATTTGAATGATATTTAGAAAATACTCCAAATATCTTATTTCCCATTAAACCCACTCAAGATCGAGGTGCTAGCCAGAATTGGTATATCTCATTATAAGCTGATTTCTGTGGAGATTTGAATTAAAAATCTGAGAGTGGAAAATACTCTAAAAATCTTGAGAATTCCTTACCATGGAAAATTATGGGGACCTCCTAAATTGAAACTGATCTCATGAAGATATGAATGATAACGATATTTAAACCTTCCTCCAACTTATCTGATTTTAGCCATGAACACTACTCTATCCTACTAGAATGGAATGAAATTATCTCAAAGGTCTCTTAATGGAGCTTGGAAACATAACCAAGTCATCTGATTTTTTCTTTAAAATGAACTATGTATAAAAGTGAACAAAAATGCCACAAAAACTATATACAAACATTCAAAATCATTCATGTTTCAAGTGGAACATGAAGAGTGTGCACAAGCACTTAGGAAAACAAACTACTGTACCAACATGACAATGCACTAAAAACACTTAAAGGAAAGCACTTCGAGGAACTGAAATACTCTACTATATACAAGGGAGGAGACTTTACTTCAGTAGCAATTACTTTAAATAGATCCCATTAACTAGAATTTAAAATTCTTCTCCATATCAATCTTAACAAATGGAAAGCATTACTTGACTTGCAGCCTGAAATGATATAAGGACCACTCCATATTGCATCAAATTTTGAGTGTTTACCCAGTTTGGATTCTGTTTGCATCCCATTTTAAGACTAAGTCTCCTTCTTGGAAGCTTCTAGCCTTGTCTTTTTTTATCACATGTGCTTTTAATTTGAGATTGACCCTTCTCCATTGCTTGTATTGCTTTCTTCCGTAGTTCCTCTAGCTCCATTAGCTCTGCATATTTGACCTCCATGGCTTCAAATTCAAACAATTCCAAGTCTACTTGATAAGATCCAATTTTGGTAACTCAAGAGATATTGGAAGTTTTACTTCTCTCCATAAAATAACTTGTAGGGTGAGCTCTCCCAATTTGATCTATTAGGATAATCTCTATCTATCCCACAAGGCTGATTTCAATCTTATATGCCAAGTCCTTTGGTTTTCATCCAAAGTTTATCCTTATGATTTTAACTACAGTTTTTGTTTGTGGACTGAGCTTTATCCATTACCCTGAAGGTAATAGTTTGAATATGTTCTCAAATATGTCCCATTTTTAACAGCCCACTCAGATATATTTGTTCCTAGAAAATGCCAATAGCATTATCATAGATAATCGTGGAAGGAACAACTGAATCTTGCCACAATACCTTCATAAAAATATAGAATGTTGGTCTTCATTTTCTTCCTTAAGTGCAACTATCTATGTATCTACTTGGTGAAGTAGTTTGTGGCTGTTAGGATCACTTGTGGCCCAAAATTGAATATGGATTGATTACTCCAATGAACTCCAACCCCCAATTGCATGAATGGTTCATTTAACATAGATGAGGGTGGAGTGGAAGGGATGTTAGCCTTTCCTTTCCTGAAAAAGAAGGAACACTTCTTGCATTTTTTTAACCCATGAAAAAGTAAGTTCATTGAAAATATTAGGCCAATAATACCCAACCTTCATGATCTTGAGAGTTTTTTACCATTGGAGAAAAGTGGACCTCCTGCATTTCTCCATCATGGAATTCATGCATTATCCATCTCAATCTGATATGTCTTGATGCACCTTAAGATAACACCATTCACATCTCTTTTGAATAAAATTCCATCAATAAGCACATATGGAATAAATTGATGTCTGAAAAATATTCTCTTAAATTTACTTAATCTTGGAGGGAATTGACTTGTTTGGAGGAATTGTACCATATCATGAGTCCAATAATGAATAGGTAAAGCATCAACTAGCAGTTCTTGATCATTTTGAAGCACTAAAATAAATCTCTTCATCGGTTTTCTAACTTGAAATAAGCTACACTCACGCAACCCTTTTCCCCTAACCAGATTTGTTACTTTAATATCAATGTCATACTCCATTAATTTTGTTATCCACCCAACTCTCTTCTCATTCAGATATTTTTCCAATAGGAAGTCTTTTATACCAACATATGAGATTAACAAATGAATCTTGTTATTTAACACTAGATGCCTAAACTTCTTCAAACTTATTATAATAAGTAGCATATGATTTTCAGATGATTGAGTACTTTACCTCATAATATGCATAGATTATAATTAAAGAAGGAAATAGGTTTTTATAAAATCATCTTTTTTCAGTTACATCAATACGACATATATTGTCTCAGCACCTTCAAAAGCATATAAGAAGAAATCCTTAGAGAAAAACTAAACTTATGAAGGTTGGTGCTCTGTGACAATGACATACTTTATAGCTTCAAAACTTTCTCTTCCTTCAATATTCCATTTTAAAACCATGTTTTTCTTTAACATCAATGTCAGGTGACTTGACAAGATTAGAAAAAATTAGGGACAAATCTTCTAACAAAGTTAGTTCTCCCCAAGAATCTTTGAAGAGTCTTTCTTTATGACTAGGTAATAACAAAGTAATAATGTCCTCAACTTATTTCTAGATTAATAGTCAATCCCTTATTAGATAAAGTATGGCTAATGATTTTACCTTGATTATCTAAGAAGGTGACATTTTTTAGGCTAAGGAAGATTCCAAAAATATCTACATATCTCAAATACTTGTCTGATATGAAAAATAGATGTCCATCTGTATTTATTTAGAACATTGTTATGTCATCGAGGTAGATAAGAATCAACCTATGTTGATCAAACCTTCTGAATTCCATATCCATGGCTATTTTAAACTTTCACTTTAGCATTTGATATGCCAAATGGAATTTTTTTTATAAGGAGAAAAATTAATCCATTTCATGGTAAAAGGTTTTTTTAAACTAATCCTCTCCCTTTACCATGATATAGTTATATCATGGGATGTATCCGTATAAAAGGGAAAACCTCTTAGAACCCTACCGACCATTTGTAATATTTATTCCATAAAAGGCATTGGTTAATGGTCTTTCAAAGAAGCTTTGTTTAGGTCTCTAAAATCAACACACAATCTGATCTCTCCATTCTTTTTCTGTATTAGAACTAGGTTGGTGATCCATGATGAGTGCTTGATTGAAAAAAATTATGCTTTCCTATATCAATTTAAGAGACCCACCAAAATTTTATTCTCATGATGCCAAATTAAAGTGCTTGGGGAGAGGTTTTGAATGAGAGCAATTGTGTACAATTTGGAGTAGGGGATCGAAGGATATCATCATTTGAATATTTTATATGTCAGGATGCACATGAATCTAATATATGGTGACCTTTGATTTTCTCAAGGATTTCCCTCTTCTCACCTATGCATCGTTTTATATTTTTCCATGTGTCCATCTCTTATTGGGTCACAAATTGGGCTTTTAATTCCCTTTCTTCCTTTATTTTCTTTAGATTTTGCTTTAGCTTTAAAAATATTTGTCATATTAAAAAATGCGAACCAATAAGTCCCTATCATGTTGATTCTCACTGACAGAATGTCCTTAGCTCCTATTTTTCCCCTATTGAAATGTGATCCAATGAGAGCTTTCCATGTTCCTTTGGGGAGTCAGATTGTACTTATCCTCTGAGTGATCATTACAAAATGTAGACCAATGAGAGGGCTCCACGCTTCTTCACACTTACAGACCTTGTTAGAGTTCTTAGAAACGTGAGACAATAAGAAATAGCCATTTTTCTTTAAAATTTTCCCCTCAACTGACCATTGTGAAGTATGAGCCAATAAAAAATATCCACACACTTCACATATCAGTCCTTTTGATAACCTGCATCTGACACCTGTGAAGCATTAGCCAATGAGGAAGCTCCATGTCTTTATGCATTGTTAGACTTTTGATAGTCTCGTATTTGACAATTGCAAAGTGTGAGCCAATGAGAAAGCTCCACGCACTTTGGGCTTGTCATTATTTTCTTTAAACTCCTTCTGACAGCTGCAAAATATGAGCTAATGAAATGGCTCCATGTTTCCCCCATGTCAGGACATGTAAGTCTATCTTCTTAATGCTTGGATCTGATTAGATGGGCCTTTTCATTTTTTAGACTGTGAAATGAGAGCAAATGTGTTGGCTCCACGTAGCTCTTCACATCGCAGTTTCTAAGTCTGGGGGACTTAGAAACTTTTTGGATTTTTTGAAATGACGCCACATAACCCCTTGACCTTGTCTGACTTAACAGACCCGATGAAATATGAATTGTGGCTTATCTCGCAGACTTGAGGTCCATAGAATGGATTTGCCTTGGATATTGTCCGAATTCCACCACATGGTATTTTTGGTGCCTTTGATATATTTGTCACTGTCCTTTATGGCTTTGTGGCCTTTATACCACTGACTTCCTAATTTTTTATCAAACAACACTAGCCTTTTGACCTTTGTTCAAATGAGGTTAGGAGAACCCATTTTAATCATTTTTTAACAAAACCTATGGTAAACTAAGACTTAGCACTCTCCATGTTTGTTTTTTAATGACAATGGCCAAAGCATTTGGGAAAGTGAATTTGGCATTCATTTGAACCGTCCCAAGATCTCTTAAAAATGGCTAAGTCCATTTTTAACTTTGTTAAAGCCAAAAAATAACCTAGGGGGAATTTTTGGATAACAATTTGGTGACCTCTCGGGGTAATCTACCTACTAGATTAGATTAGTAGCCTTTTTGTAATCCATTGGTCATGGATTTGAATCCCAAAAAAATTTAAAAATTATCTGAACTTGAATTTTTTCCTTACCCCTGAGCCATTCTGAGAGCAGTGAAATGGACTTGAATTGATATGTGGAGCTTAATGAATTATCTATGAAACTACTCCAACTATCTGATTCTACCATGAATATTTCTCTAAACCTCCCTAAGCTCAATGGTGAAGCTCATAATGAAATTTCATCTCATGGGGATCTTCTGAATGGAAACTTGGAAATTTCCAAACTTATTTTCTCTACATTTGGTCTACTGATACATGAAATGATTCTAAAGTTGTAATTTTTTGCAAAGAGACAAAAATTGCATATTTGAAACTATGAATATTGTAGAGTTTTGCGATCACTAAATTTGGATGAAAAACATACATGTAATTCAAGTCCCAAGAACATGTAGATCTGGAGTGGGATCTTCACTGGAACTGATCTTTTGCACTTAGGAAAATTTTAAAACTATCCCACCAACATTTGAAGAATATTGCATTGATGTGCTAGAAATCACTGTAAAGGAAATGAAAAATATTACTCTACTATATACAAGGGAGGAGATTTTACTTCAGTATCAATGCTTTAAATAGATCCCATTAACTAGATTCTATAATTCTTCTCCATCCAATATTGACAACTGGAAAGTATTACTTGACTTGCAGCCTGAAATGATATAAGGACCAATCCATATTGCATCAAATTTTGAGTGTTTACCTTATTTGGCTCTGTCTGCATCCCATTTTAAGACTAAGTCTCCTTCTTGGAAGCTTCTAGCCTTGGCTTTTTTATCAAATGTGTTCTTAATTTAATCTTGATCTTTCTCCATTTCTTGCACTACTTGGTTCCTTAGCTCCTCTAGCTCCATGAGCTTTGCATACATGAATTCCAAGGCTTCAAATTCAAATAATTCCAATTACTCTTGAAGCTCCAATGCTAGTAACTCAAGAGATATTGGCATTTTTTCTTCTTTTCCATAAACTAACATGTAAGGAGAGTTACTAGTTGATCTTTTAGGAGTAATACATATCTTCCCACAAGGCTGATTTCAACCTTGTATGCCAAGTCCTTTGGTTTTCATCCAAATTTCTCCTTATTATTTTTAACAAGTTTTTGTTTGTGGACTCAACTTTCCCATTACCCTGGGGGTAATAGTTTGAAGATGTGCTTAAATATATCCCATTTTCGACAGCCCACTTGAGATCTTGGTGCCAAGAAATTCTAGAATGCATTATCAGAGATAATAGTGGAAGGAAAACATAAAATCTAACCATAATACCTTCATAAAAATCTAGAATGTTGGTTTCATTTTCTTCCTTAAGTGCAACTTGCCTCTATCCACTTGGTGAAATAGTATATTGGTTGTTTAGGATCCACTTGTGGCCTAAACTTGAATTTAGATTGATTACTCCAATGAATTCAAACCACCATTTCATGAATAGTTCATTTACAAAGATGGGGTGGAGTGGAAGGGCTGTTAGCTTTTCATTTCCTAAAAAGAAGGCACACTTTTTACATTTCTTAACCCATGAAAATAATTCATTGAAAATATTAGGCCAATAATACCCATCCTTCATGATCTTGAGAGTTTGTTACCTTTGGAAAAGTGACCTCCTGCTTCTCCATCATGGAATTTATGCATTATCCTCTCAATTTTATCTATCTTGGGGAACCTTAAGAGAACACCATCCACATCTCTTTTGAATAGAATTCCATCAACAAGCGCATATGGAATAGCTTGAAGTCTAAAATATCTTCTCTTATATTTACTTAATCCTAGAGGGAATTGACCTTGTTTGGAGGAAGTGTACCATATCTTGAGTCCAAAAACTGAATAGGTAAAGCATCAACTAGTTGTTCTTGATCATTTTGAAGCACTAAAATGGATTATTCATTGGTTTGCTGACTTGAAATAAGGTGATCACACAAACCTTTTCCACTAACAAGCTTGGTCACTTTAATATCAATGTCATAATCCATTACTTTTGTTATCCACCCAGCTCTCTTCTCATTCAAATCTTTGTCCAATAGGAAGTATTTTATACCAACATGTGAAACTAACAGATGAATCTTGTTATTTGACACTAGATGCCTAAAAAATTTCAAACTTCTTATAACAGCTAGCACATGCTTTTCAATGAATGAGTACTTTACCTCATAATATTCAAGATTATAACTAAAGAAGGAAATAGGTTGTTATAAATCATCTTTGTTTCAGTCTGCATGAATATGGCAGATATGATCTTAGCACCTCCAAAATCATATAAGATGAAATCCTTAGAGAAATCTAGATTTATGAGGGTCGGTGCTTGTGCAATGGCCTGATTTATAGCTTCAAAAATTTCTCTTCCTTCAGCAGTCCACTTGAAATCCATGTTTTTCTTTAACATCAATTTCAGTGGCTTGACAAGATTAGCAAAATTAGGGACAAATATTCTAACAAAGTTAATTCTTCCCAAGAAACTTTGAAGAGATTTTTTATGGCTAGGTAATGACAAAGCAAGAATGGCCTTACCTCTTTTTGGATCAATAGTCAATACCTTATTAGAGACAATATGGCCAAGGAGTTTATCTTCATGAGCCAAGAAGATGCATTTTTTGTGTTAAGGGAAACTCCAAACTCTCTACATCTCTCAAATACTTGTCGTGAGATGAAAAAGATGTTCAACCATGCATTTTTGGAGAACATTATTATGTCATCAAGGTAGATAAGAACCATCCTATTGATCAGCCCTCTGAATGGCATATACATGAATATTTGGAATGTTGCTCCAACATTTGACATGCCAAATGGACATTTTTATATAAGAAAAAGTTCCCCATTTTTCGGTAAAGGTTGTACTAAACTGATCCTCTTCCTTTACCATGATTTGGTTGTATCCCGAGTATCCATCCAAAATGGAAAACCTCTCAGAACCTACTACCATTTGTAAAATATATTCCATAGAGGGTAGTGGATAATGGTCTTTCAAATAAGATTTGTTTAGGTATCTAAAATCATCACACAACCTGATATCTCCATTTTTTTCCCATACTATAACTAGGTTGGCAACCCATGATGAGTTCTTGATTGGAAAAATTATGCTTGCCTCTATCAATTTTTACAACTCCTTTTTCATTAGATCAATATGTGGATTAACAAGCCTGTGCTTCTGCCTAACAGGCTTGGCATTTGGATCCAAATCTATGGTATGTTGATCTAAACTAGGATTAAATCCTCTAAGATATTCATAGCTCCATGTAAATATATCAGGAAAATCTTGAAAAAGTTCTACAAAATCATGCTTTTCTTGTGAAGTACTTACTTTTCCAATTTGAAGGAACTTGTCTCCACCAACTGTAATAGGATCTGAGTCTTCACCTTTTACTGTTATATTTGATTTCTCCTTTTTAAACTGGTTATTTGGGTTGAAGATGGATTCCAAAGTTACTAAACCCATGGGCATCTTGTTTGATTTGAGTTGGATAATTTGATCACCATATTATCTTTCCAGCTTATCTTGGCTTTTTTAATAGAATTCAACTTCTTCTTGAAGGAAATTTACAATTTGCTGATCATTCTTAAACAATTTCCAACTAGTGAAATTGTCTGGTATGACAAGCCTTACTACCACCTTGATATGTGGTTGCACCTTGTCTCTTTTGATATTTTCAAGAACATCAAACCTTGCTCCAATGGCAGCAAGTCTATCGGCAACTTTGTTCTCTTTCCTTTGGATGGCCTGAATATTAAAAGCTTTAAAATCCTCCAACAAATCCCACACTCTATGCTAGTAGGATTTGATTAGATTATTTTTGGCCACATTTACTCCCCTGATCTGGTTCAAAATTAGTTCACTATCTCCTAAGGTCTGTAATTCCTTGATATTATTCTTCCTTACCAATAGAAAGTCATGAATAATAGATTCATACTCTACTGTGTTGTTGGAGCAACTGAATTAGAACCTAAAAGATGAGTAATACTTGATACCTTTAGGAGATATAAGTACTACACCTCCTCCTGCACCTTTTTTACATCTTGATCCATAAAAAAACATCTGCCAAATGTCATCATCATCTTCATTAATTGGTTTGGTAACATTAGGCAGGGGTGGATTTTCTTCATGAAGGTAATATACACCAAGACCATCTTCTTCAATCTATTCCTTTTATCTGTATGGATCAAAGTTATAACGCCTATGTGTCCACTCATAAAGTAGAAGATCAGGAATACCCCCAATATCAGTGCTTGCTTCTTTGGTACTTGGAAAATCTTCTTGATCTAAGATTATGCAATTGGCATTGATAGGACTAGGCACATAAGGCTCTATGTGGTAAGTAGAAATTGGTTAAGATTTTATAGTAGATTTAGCACAATACCTTGTCCTGAAGAGCATATGAGACTAGTTTGTTGAAAAGTATCCTCCAATTTTAGCAGTGAAATCTCTAGAAAGACATAAAGCAAAAAGTGGGCGTACAATCGATTATGGATATATCTTGAAGAACTGAAACATCAGGACATGCATGTAGTGTGAGGCTTAGACCTGTGATAACTCCAATAGTCCCCACTATTGAATTCCATCTCATCCAACTGTACCACACCTTTTGAAAGAGGATAATACTTAAGTCCTAGTTGATCTACAATCTTTTTTGGCATGACTGAGCTTCTTTCTCCAGATTCAATCATATAATTACGCGCTAAG
This sequence comes from Taxus chinensis, assembly GCA_019776745.2. Taxonomy (NCBI): domain Eukaryota; kingdom Viridiplantae; phylum Streptophyta; class Pinopsida; order Cupressales; family Taxaceae; genus Taxus; species Taxus chinensis. Next base: position 284,700,469 of record CM034151.1, on the reverse strand, counting down.
ATATTACCTATGATCAAAGACACATAGAAGGATAGAGGTTTATGTTTGTTGTTTGGTTGAACCTATCCTTGTTGCATTGTATTGGTAAGAACCTTATCTTTCTCTTTGGATGAATCATTTGGATTAGATCAATTAGCCATAGCTGCTTGCAAGAGATCCCTCTGGCCTGGAATTTCCAATGATTCCCACATAGATATATTCACATTGGTTTTCTTCATTTTCTTGAGTATATTGAAAGGATTTGAAATTTTTTTTCACTTTACTCACAACAATTTTCTCTTACACTTGAGTTGGAATGGAAGGTCTTCTAGGCTGATCTTGTCCATTTGGAGCTATTTTTGAATTGTCACCCTCATGGAGTGTTAAGGAAGGTTGAGGAGGGCCTGCATTTATAGATTTTCCTTCCTCAATAGCTCTCTTCTTAGACCTAGTGTTTGTAGCTACACCTTGTGGAAGAGTTTGATTCATTCCACAAAAGTCTTCCACTTGCCAATTCACAAGTGAAGTGTCATTTTGAGGTGTTTCTTGAGCTACCATATGTTGCTGATTTTCCTCTATTTTTTTTTGTTTCTTGAGAAGAAAATACACTTTTTACCATTATAGATTGGTTCAGGATACCATTTGGGCATGTTTCTTGGTTATGTGGATGATTACAAGGGAAAATCCACTCATAATCTTGTGCAAGATTGTTTTGGATAGGAACCAGAGCTTGAGATGAGGGGGTTGCATTTGGATTATATGGTTGAAAAGGCCTAGCAGAAGGAAATTGGCTTTGATTCTGATTTGCAGCTTGGGCTGGAGGTTTATTTGGTTGATATGGGGCCTTGTTTGGTTGGTATGGAGGCTGGTAAGGTCTATAATTCTAGGTTTTTTGCCTCTTAAGTGATACCAAATCATTTCCAAAACTTTGTAGTTATTTCATTACCTATTATAGTTCAGTTGAGGTTTTAGGAGAAGTGGAGGCTTCACTAGAGCTAGGATAGGTGCTAGTTTAAGTGTCTGACTAGAGTTGGGATTCTCAATTTCAGGGTACAAAGGAATTGTAGTCTTAGGAGAAATTTTCCCAGGTTGGATTAGACTATACTTGGCTCTAATGGAAATATTATATACAGCTGACAATTTCGTACCCCCATAGATTGAATCATGACTGAAATATCACTCCTCAAAGACTTAAGATAATAAAGAAATTCATGATGCACTTTAGGTATTACCACTTAAGGGATTCGGTCCCAAGTCCTTTGAAATCTTGTGTTGAAATCAATCATCTGCTCATTAGGTGATCTCTTTGTTGTTGTAAGCTACTCCACCAGGGACAGGTGATCTAATTTTTCTTCAAAATAATTACACAAGGTTGTGCCAAGTTCATCCCACAGGAATGGATCCAGGTCTCAGGATTCTATACCACTAAAGTGACTTACCCTTGAATGAAGATGATAGTATCCTAACTATTACATCATCATGTGTAACCAGATGGAGATCACACACATTAACAACATCATGAATATGCTCAGAAGGGGTGAATTGATTTTCACCAGTGAAATATGGAATGCTCTTGAGTGCAGCCATTGGAATGTCATGTTGTGCATTGAGCACAAAAGGGATTCCTCCTGTGAAATTGAAAATGATAGATTTCTCTATGGTGCTGCCATGAAAGGTCTCAAAATTCTAGTATATTGCAAGAAGAATATATCAAGAGGTGAAGTGGAGAGAGCCCTATTTGGTGGTGAAGGTGACCTCTGAACTTCTTTGACCCTTCTTCCCAGCCTAGGTGATAGTTGTAGAAAATTAATAGATCATTCCTCTCTTGTTCTAAACCTTGTCTGGATCCTTCTCATGAAACTCAGGCTCTTAGACTGCTAAACATGTAAACAAAATGATTGGAGTCACCATATTTGTTAATGAAAATATTTTCAAGGCTGAAATTGACCAAGATATACACCCAATCTTGGTAAAATGGAGTTGCAAACAAGGAGGTGTAATGGAAGACCTTGAAAAGGGACTTGGTTACACACCTATGAAATATAATATTTCAATATTGGTCCCATCGGGTGTGCTAGAACTGGTATCACCGAAAAACAACACCCTTTGATTTTATTCTTGAATAACCATTGTTTTTAGGTAACATGGGATTGTCTCTAAGTGTGGGACCTTGCTGTTGAGGCAAACCTCTAGAGAATGCTGGTGCTTAACTATAATAAAGAATATTGGGGTGTATCTATAGTTAATCTAAGTTATAAACAACATCAAATAAAGTAAATAAATGTAGTAAAGAAGTATATAAATCACCCAAACAAATATGTAAAAATAAATGCTAACCCTAATGTGTAAGAGGGAAGAGGAAAGAACTCAGCTGAATAGAAGATGCTCACATGATTGTGTCACAAAGGTGACTGGAGAATATGGAAGTAGGAAAAAATGTGTGGAAACTCTGGAAAGGATGCATTTGTCTTGATTCCCTAGAATGGAGCACCTAGGAAGGGACTGGGGTGCCTACGGGTCACTTTGGTCTGTAAATAAGGCACCTTGGTGTGTGCAAAAGCTCTTCAGATGAATCTCATAGGGCTGAGAGGTGGTTCAAAACCCTCACTATTTGTCGCATCAAATTTTCTGCCCCATACTGGATGTCACTAATAATCCAAGGTGAATAGAAAGACCTGTAAAACTCTAAACAAACATCAATCCCTAAAAAATAAAAATGCAAATGAACGGATCAAACTGACCTCAACTGCCACAACAGTGGACTTACTAACTGAGCATTGCACTACATTTCAGACCTAAATGTAGTTTTGGTGAGTGTGTGCATAATGTGCCCTAGTTGCTCTTGTGTCAGTCACACTTTGTGAAGTAGCGAATAATAACTAGATGTAAAAAATGTAATAGCATGTGTGAATGGAATAGAATAGAATACTCCCCCTACAGAGTGTGTGATGTAGATGTCCTATCCTTGTGCGTTGTGATGGAGCTATGTGGATGCACGTGATCTCTAATGCAATAGATGGATGTAACTCTAGATGGATTATACTAGTGAATGATGTTAGGTCCCTCATTATGGTCTCATAACTTTATATTTATAGGGTTATCTTGATCTAATTTTGTAATTAACCCCGAAATGGCTGACCACCAAAAAGATAAGGATCTAAAACGGCTAGAAAGATCCCAAAAAGTGGTGGGAAAGTGAGAAGAGGACCAAGGTTCCCCTGGTGGGACTAGGGTGCCCACGGGTGCCCCAGTACTAGCCTGAGTGCCATAATCAAGGCTAAAATAATGACAAATGAATGAAACAGACTAGGCACATGGATGCAAAATATCAAGAATGAAAAAATAAAATAAAACAAGATGGCCAAAAGATAGGGGTTAATTAGTACTTTCTTCACTCAAGAACCTTCTAAATAGTAGTATGAGACTGGGACTAAATAATGTCTAAAGTGCATGATTTTGTGTCTAGATTTGCCCCCATTTTATGTTGATGAGTTAAAATCTCAGTAACAAAAAGTAGATAGAGATGTGTACCTGAAAACCATGTAGATCGATGAAGAAAGTGTGCCGAAGGACTAGAAAAAGCGTGGAATGACAAAAAGATGATGGTGCATGGAAACTAAAGATGAAAAATGCAAAAAAGTTATGAGAGAGAAACTAGGGTGGAAACATGTGCGTAGTTGTTATTGTGTGTACTTGCATGGTTAGTATGTAAGGTGTGCCACCAAGAGATATTTAATTAAAAAAATAAGGGATTCCTAGATGTCCTAAGGGGGTATCTAGAGTATTAATGTTAATATAATTAGGAGGACTAAAACATTATAAATGAACTAAAGCAGTATGAAATAAATGTAAATAAACTACTCTAGATGAAATGAAACCCTAATGTGTAAGAGAAGAGTAAGTAAAATACTTAGCTGATAATAAAAGACTATCGCACAGTGTCGCAGATCTAGAAATAAAATCTGAAGTGTAGACGAACCCTTAGAGACCCTGCGAAGGCTAGATCTAGACTTTTTGAGATGACATAGGTGTCTAGGAGTGTACTAGGGCATCCCGGGGCACCCTAGTCTATAATCTGGGCACTTAAAACAACACAAATGCGTAAAACCTAAATCTGGCATAGTCGCTAAATTCCTCTGAGTACTTCCCGTCTATCATGCTGGATTCGTTGGATGAACTAGAGAATGATCCGTAATGCAAGGAGAAGTATCAAACACTAGAAAAATGAACGATGCATATGAATGGGTCAGAATGACCTAAGCCACCAAGCTAGTGGACTTATCACTGAGCGCTGCACTACATTACAGACTCTGATGTAGTTCTAGTGTGTGTGCATGTTGTTCCCTAGGTTCTCTTGTGCCAGTCACACTTTGTGAATTAGCGAGCAATAATAACTATAGAAATGTAAGTAGTATGTGTGCATGAAATAGAATGGAATCCCCCCTGGAAGTGTGTGTGATGCAGATATCATAGCTTAAATGCATGGCACTATGTAGATACAAGTGATGTAATGGATGCATCCGTAGATAGAGTGATAGTAGTGATAAGATGCAATGAACTAGGACCCTCATTATGGTCTTATAACTTTATATTTATAGGGCTCTCAAGCTTAATTTCACAATTAATCCCGAAAATACCGTCTGAGAAGAAAATAAAGATGACCAACAACTAGAAGTGACCCAAAAAGAAGCGGAAGAGGTTGTGCATAGACCGAGGTACCTAGAATGGGACTAGGGTGTCTCAGGGCGCCCTAGTATAGGATGGGGTGCCCTGATTTCAGGATAGAATGTTAGAAAGGTCATGAAATGGGCTGATAAGTATAGGGAAATACACATGAACGAAAAAACAAAAGATAAGAAAAAGGTGACCAAAAGGTGGGATTAATTAGTACTTTGTGCACTTGAGAACCTTCTAAATAGTAGTATAAGACCGGGCTAAATATTTTCTAATGTGCAATATTTGTTTCTACATTTTCCCCCACTTTATGTTGGTGTATATTTGGAAATCTTGGTAACATAAAGTAGATAGAGATGTTGTACCTGATAACCATGTAGAGTGTAGAAGAAGATGTGCCATGGACTAGAATCAAGCATGGACCACTGAAAATGAAAGAAAAATGTGGAGGAGCGTGGATTCTAAAGATGAAAAATGTGTATAAAAAGTGATGAGAGTGAACCTAGGGTAAAATGTATGTGTAGCTTCTACTGTGTGTAGTGTACCTACATGGATAGTATGGTAAGTACCACTGCGGTGTGTTGTCATTGTCATTGTTGTTGTTGTTGTTATTACCCCTAATTCGACTGCTTACTTCTTTGCGGAGCTGCAAGGAGAAAATGATCATAGTCAAATATGTATGTATGTAAAAACATTGACCTGAATAAGAAGGAGAAAAAATGGAACATGTGCACCTGAATGTTGAGAAAAAGGGTGTAGAAGGATTTCAAATATCACGAGTTTTTTGGGTATCTCACGCCACCCTAGTGTAATTAAATGATTATCCTCCAACCTTTAACCGCTACAAATTTTGGAAGAGATAAACTCTCTTGGTTTTTTTAGAATCTGATGCTGAGAAGATAGAGAGGCACAACTGTAACCCCTAAGTATAACTGCATCCATAGAATTTTTGAAGGACAAAAGGGGATGGCTAGCCAATACAAATTGATGTTATGTCTGTTGGTAGAAATCACATGCATGCAATGTGATAAGACAGGAGAATGTATTAAATACACCTGACCTGTAAAAATCTTCCTTGCAATGTAGATAAAGGTGCACACAAAAGGGGATACCAATAAAGTGTTAGTAGTGTAAAATATGCAAGAAAAGATGTAGACAAGTAGACCACAACCAAATGGTAGGTTAATCAAACAAATGGGTACATCACTCACAGTGTCACAAGACACACAAGGCCATCATGGCCGCAAACAATAGACAAATGTGCACACAAGAAAAGGGAAAATCCTGCATACAATGGTAAACAAAGAAAACAAGTAAAAAAGCAGGTAGTCATGGAAACATGTAGTCCTGCAAAACAAGTGCTACACATGGAACACCCATTAGCATGTTAGAGTGATAACCAATATGTCAAAGCATGTAGAAGCAAGTAGTATAAGATGCTAAGTACAAATTGAAACAATAACACATGTATGAGACGAATGTGGATGCCCCCAGTGACCAGTATAGTAAGGGTAGAAGCCAAACATCCATGCCACGTGTAAATGTCCTGTATTTGTAATTACACTAGAATAAAGTCATGAACATGTGCATGTGTGTATGATAATGACATAGAAGAAATAAATCTAACATGTGTAATAGAATGAGCATGTGAAACACCAGTATGCAAGAGTACATGCTACCGAGACAATGCAGTATGTTGTGGATGGATGGAATGGAATGCAAGATGGAATGATAGGAACAACATGCCCCCCAAGTGTATGGAAGTGTATGCAGTGAGGTTCATTTTTTTTTCCCCATCAGAAGTCAAGAATGAACCACAAATGAGAGTGTGTCATCAGCAAATGGTCGAGTAGTGTTGGTTGTATCTAATGTGTTGTGATGAGTATGTATAGGGGATGGTGATGAAATGTGACATGTAGGGAGGCATGTGCAGGAGACCCTATAGCTGAAGCGTATAACATGACTTTGTTGATCGAAGGAGTGATGGTTTATCCCTAAGCATATATCACTATAGAATGAGTGAATGGGAATGAGATATATGGAAAGATGTGCGTGGACCCTATAGCTTAAGTGTATACCATGACTTGTTTGAATGGAAGAGTGATGATTTAGCCCTAAGTGTATATCACTATAAGATGAAATAATAGAAGGTGACGATTTAGACTATAGCGATATGTCACTACAAGATGTGAAGAATGATGAAGTCGGATGGAGCATAAATGAGTATACAATGGAGAATGAAGGTGGTGGTGTAGCACTAAAGCGTATGGATCACTATGTGATGAATAAGGTGAGGGTGCTGATTTAGCCTAAGGTGTATACCACTAAGTGATGAGTAGGATAAATGATGAGGTAATAGAATGATGAGAATAGAATAGGTGATGATCAGATGTAAGAGGATAAAGTAGAATGGATGAAGGGAGTGGTGATTTAACCTAAGGTGTATACCACTACAGGATGATGGAAGGTGTGATAATGTAATGGAATAATTTGGAATTGAGAAAATGTAAGAGGAGAAGAGAATAGCAGATGATAGAACGTAATAGGATGATGTAGAAGTGATGAAAAGAGTGGTGATTTAACCTAAGGTGTATACCACTATGGTATGTGATGATGCGTGTGGGTGACGATATAGCCTAGAGCTTCGGTCACTAGTTCAATGAATATGGTATGATAACATGTCATATGTAGGTAAGTTTCATTTGATTGGTAAACCCTCGGCATTCGATTATGGACCGAGGAACTAAAGTGCGTGATAGGGTGGTGAGTGCAGCATGTAGAATACAACAGAGTGTAAACGACCAAGGTATGTGAATGTGTGGTGTAGGTAATGTAATGTAGAATGTGTAGTATGGAATGTATGGAAGAAATAGAATGTGTAATGGAATATGACCCAAGTGGGTAAGTAGAATACGTAATTTAGAATGTAATGTGTAATGATAATAGATAAAACTAGACCCAAGTATAAGGAAATCTAGTGTAGGATGTAGAATAGGTAAGATGTATGAATGCAATGTGGGTGTGTAGTATGTATATGTAGTGTGGAAGATATGATGATAGGTGTAGGTAGAATATGTGATGGTAAAAGCTAGACTCATATACAACGTGACCTAGCGTGAATGTAGAATGAGAGGATGGAATGCAAAACTAGGCTCATATACAATGATGACTAGTGTAGTGTATGTTATGAGATATAATGTAGGATGATGGAATGTAAATGTATAGATCCTGTAGTGCAGTGTGTGGGATTCAGTGTAATGGTAATCCCTCAACAGTCCAGTGTGAACCGAAGCACTAGGGTGTGTCATCGGGTAACGAGGGTGCGATAACATGTGATAAAGATGTCGATATGCGAGGGATCAAAGGAAGGAGACACACAACCATGCTAGAATGAGGATGGGGGGAATGTATAGTGTCTATGCCCCCAAAGGGAAAATGTGAAAAAGGGGACTATGAAATGCCATCAAGCAAATCATCATTTTCTTGATCGAAACCGACAAGAGCTGCATTGGAAACTTGGTAAGTGATAGAATGAGGCGGATCATATAAAGATGCATTAAAATGAAGGAGATAAGCATTCATCACATATTCTTCATCCATAAAAGCAACTGGTGGGCATCCATGAGCACACCAATGCGAAATGTTAGGTACATATGTAGGAGAAGAATCATTAGCAATGGAGATAGTACCAAAAGGCATGGGGAAGGAGAGTGAGGAATGAAGCGGGTTGAGTGTGCCACCAATATAATCAAGCCAAGATCATCCAAGCGTAAATGGAAACCCATGGGGAGTGCATGTAATAAATATTGTTAAGTGAAAAAACCCGTAATCCATAAGCCATTATAATATGGAAATAACCGTAATAAATATGGGGTGAATGGAGAGGTGGCAATATGTCATTAAGCGTCATGCCAAACCTGGGTAAGCAATCATGTGTACAGATAGTATCAGAACTAGTGAGATCAAGAGGAATGTGTTCCCAAAATGTCCTATTTATATATAAAGTACATGTGAAGGGTGGTCGCGAGACTACTTCTGGTGGAGAGGTAGATGAAACTGCGTCGACACTGTTAACAGAGCCCTTATATAGGACCATGGCATTAGTGGATGGAGGGTTTTTGAACCGGTACTCACCTGGGCCATCGACAACAAATGTTTCTTCAAAATAAGAATTTTCCACACCGAGAGGAGTAAAATCAAGATTTTGTAATGTTTCATCAGTGAGTTCGATAACATCAACCTCGTTGTCAGACTCAGTGGAAATGTCAGTGTGTGCGTCATCTGTTTGGGTAGTGCTATCGAGGACATTCATAGGTGGGGTAGGAGTAGAAGGTGGTGGGGGTGGAGTACTAGCAGGAACAAATACAGTGGGTGAAATAATAGCCGAAGTGTGAGTAGATATAGCAGGAGAAGGAATGGCAGGAATAGTAGAGGTGGGTACACTAGATTGGCCGACATCATATTTATCCAGGTTAGCATACGGAATAGGCTGAGGTGGTGGGACAGGCATAATAAGTGACAAGGTCAATGCGATAATATTTGAATGGTTCTGGGTCAACAGTAAAAGTATGTTCATAACCATCATGAAGGAATTTGACACATTGATGTACGGTGGAGGGTAAAACTTGCATGAAGTGGATCCAAGGTTTTCCTAAGAGGATATTGAATTGAAAAGAAGCATTGAGGACGTAGAATTCAGTAAGAATGGTTTTAGGTAGACTTGAATATGAAGGGAGATCGTGCCTAGGCATGTACGAGTGGAGGAATCATAACCATGGATGAGAGTGGAGTTACGAGAGATGAGACTATCATTGATGCCTAATTGTGTAAGAGGGAATGGGCACAAAGATTAATGGCAGACTCATTGTCAATGAGGACACAATTAATACAGGTAGTACTAATGACAATGGTAATGAGCAAGGGTGCACAAGGGTTATTATGGGCGGCAGGTGATATGTCCTCTTCTGTAAAGGAGATCGAATGGGGTAAACTACAAAGAGACTGAATGAGATGGGAAAAAGCTTTAGTAGAGTGATCACGTTCAACATGAATGGCATGAAGAGTAGCCTCAAGTGTAGTCGGTAGTCTGGTGCATTACGTAATAAATCGTAAAGGGATATCTTGGCTGGTGTATTTTTAAGTTGGTCGATAATATCATAGCCTTTAGGAGCAGATGGTGGAGCAGTGGATGTGACTGGTGGTGGTATGGAAACAGGTGGACCAGTCTGTGGAGTGATACGAGTGCGAAAAGTAGTGACTACATTGATGGATGAGTTAGATGGAGGTGTGAGAAAGTGAGGTGGATGCTGAGTGCAGACATGCATGAAGTCGGCTGTGGTATCAGTTATATTGGTGACCTTGGTAGGTGTATAGGTGGGGTACGAAGATTGGGCCATGACTTGATAAGGGGATGACATGGTAGGAGAAAAGGGTGTGGGGACAAAACCCTAGAAGGTGGTAGAAAGAACGGTCAGGTTCACCAAAATGATTAACAAAAATAAAGGATTCCTAGATGGCCTAAGGGGGTATCTAGGGTATTAATGTTAATCTAATTAGAAGGACTAAAATGCTGTAAATGAACTAAAACAGTATGAAATAAATGTAAATAAACTACTCTAGATGAAATGAAACCCTAATGTGCAAGAGAAGAGTAAGGAAAAGACTCAACTGATAACAGAAGACTGTCGCACAGTGTCACAGATTTGGAAATAAAATCTAGAAGTGCAGATAAACCCTCAGAGACCCTGCGAAGGGCAGATCTGGACTGTCTGAGATGACACAAGCACCTGGGAGTGTACTGGGGCGCCTCTAGGGCTGCCCTGGTCTGCAATTTGGGCGCTAAGAACAACATAAATGTTCAAAACCTCAATCTGGTATGGTTGCTAAATGCCTTTGAGTACTTCCCGTCTGTCATGCTAGATTTGTCTGATGAACTGGAGAATGACCCGTAATGCAAGGAGAAGTATCAAACCCTAGAAAAATGAAAGATGCATATGAATGGGTCGGACTGACCTCAGCCTCCAAGCTAGTGGACTTATTACTGAGCGTTGCACTACATTACAGACCCAGATGTTGTTCTGGTGTGTATGTGCATGTCAAGCCCTAGGTGCTCTCGTGCTAGTCGCACTTTGTGAAGTAGAAAGCAATAGTAGCTATAGAAATGTAAGTAGCATGTGTGCATGGAATAGAATGGAATCCCTCCCCCTATGAAGTGTGTGTGATGCAGATCTCCTAGATTGAATGCATGGCACTATGTGGATGCAAGTGATGCAATGGATGTAACCCTAGATGGAGTGATAGTAGTGATAAGATGTAATGACCTAGGACCCTCATTATGGTCTTATAACTTTATATTTATAGGGCTCTCAAGCTTAATTTCGTAATTAATCCTGACAAGGCCAACTAAGAAGAAGATAAGGATGACCAACAACTAGAAGTGACCCAAAAAGAAGCGGAAGAGGTTGTGCATAGACCGGGGTGCCTGGAATGGACCATGGTGCCTCAAGGTGCACCCCAATATAGGCTGGGGTGCCCTGATTTTAGGCTAGAATGTCAGAAAGGTCATGAAATGGGCTGATAGGTATCGGGAAATACGCGGGAAAGATGAAATAAAAGATAAGAAAAAGGTGGCCAAAAGGTGGGATTAATTAGTACTTTGTACACTTGAGAACCTTCTAAATAGTAGTATAAGACTGGGCTAAATATTGTCTAATGTGCAATATTTGTGTCTACAGTTTTGTTGTCAATATCATCGTTGTTGTTGTTATTTCCCCCAATTCGACTGCTTGTTTCTCATACGGTTGGACATGCAAGGAGAAAATGATCAAATAGTCATATATATATATGTATGTATGTATGTATGTATGTATGTATGTATGTATGTATGTATGTATGTATGTATGTATGTATGTATGTATATGTAAGTATATGTAAGTGTAAAAATGCTATGTAAAAGATGCATGTGTATGTATGTAAAAATGCATGTAAATGTGAAGTACGCAAAATGAAAAGTGTAAATGGAACATGTGCACCCAATCCATGTCGAGAGAAAGGGTGTAGAAGGATATCCTGTACTACCAGGTTTTTTTGGGTGATCTAACACTATAGGTCGAAGAAGTATAGGGAGGAAATGCTCTGTGTCCTCCAGCCTTTAACTGCTTCCCTGAATTATGTGTGCAACTATCTTTGTACTGTCCTAGTTTTTTGGGTGATTTGACACCACTGACCGAAGTAGTGTAGGGAGGCACACCCACTGTAACCTCCAAGCTTGTAACTACTTCCTAGAATGCTAAGGACTCCATGTCCTGTAAAATTTGTTGTGTATGGAGTTCGTAGAATGGTGTGAACTCACTTGCTGTATGTAAACCCACAATGCCAATGGTAGAAAGTGCACTAAACCAATGTAAACACGTTGTGTAGATTGTAAAACCCTAAATGCTGCCCCCCTCTTTGGGGGCGCATGCGATGTCGTTGATAGGAGGATGCGGCCCCATAAGAGAATCGACTGCATGTACTCAAAAAATATTCCCTATAAGGGGAAGAGAATGTGTTTGGTAGTGTAGTGCCCACAATTTACACACCCAAATACAACAGTAAAATACCAGGATAATTTTTTTTTGACTTACATTGCTCACTACACACAACATAGCAAGGGCTCCAAGTACAGAAACTCGACTCGCATATGACAATCACATAAGTCATCGAATCACATAGACACATGAAGACAACATAGGCATGTCGATGCCACACTTTTCCCAATGAACAAATACTAGCAATGCCCCAACCACAAAAGGAAGACTCAAGGAATGGCGAACCCACAACACATCATTTCTTTAATTGTATTTTAGTTATGATTAACATCCCAAGAACATTATTGGGCAAGGATAAATTTTCTTGTTTGTCCACCTACAGATTCTTAAGTTCAAATGCGTACTAAATACTTAATTATCTTGTTCTTATGTGAAGAATATTCTTCTTGAACACATATTCAAAGTCTACCCTTTTCACTCTTACAACCCATGTGAATGTGACTTGGTTTCCATATAGTGATACTAGGATTTAACGGAGATTTAATTGCAAGATATCTTTTTACCACAAAACATTCTTCGATCACAGAAAATTTATTTTCCTACCATATTTATTCTAAGTCAATGAATTAACGACTTCCTTTTTATATTTATATATATCTTTTGTTTTATCGTAGTTGGATCACAACAATGCAATACATAATTCTTAGAAACACATAAAGATATTTAATTGAGTTATAAGGTCTCCAAGAGTGGCAGTATCCCTAACCTCAATTCTCGTCTTTACTCTTATATGCTTTATTTTCTACGTCACATTATGGCCTTATTTTTAGCATTGTCTTGTAAAAGGAGATACAAAGTGTTTGTCTAACCTCTTGAAGACATATATGATTAAAAGACTTGATGCTTCACATAGACCCTAAGCTAACATCTAAATCATATGAGTTTTAGATTAATTCCAACTTCACCCAAGGGTCTACCCCTCAACTATAAATGAGGTTTAAGCAAGAGGAAAAATTTATGCTAAACCACCTTCACAAAGGACCAAGGTGTTACGTCGAGAGAAACCAGGGTAACACATTAAGCGAAGTAGAGCTAAGGAGCTCACTAACAAAAGTTTAAGGCCTAAACAGCTAAGTTACCTCCTCCATCAATGTCGTCTGGATCCAACATGGTTTTCATTCGATGAAGAATTTTAATTTTAAATCTATCTTCAGCAAACAAGGTAGTCCGCTAGGATACGAAGGAGGAGTTATCTCTACAAACTCTTAAGTGAAGTTTGACTGTGTCACTCCTATCCGACAGGTTTAAGACAATGTCACTAAACATACTGACTAAGACAATAAGCCCATTCTCGGGTTCTTGTTTACTCAAACTAGGAGATTTCCATCGAGTGCATGGTTTAAGTTCACTCTACGGTTTTCAATGTCTTCTACGGTAAGGAGTATCACATATGAAAACAAGTTGTGCTTTGATATTGAACAAGGGTAGAGTGTTTCGATTAAATCTCTTTATTACATTTACAAAGTATGAATGAACAAGATGACTCATTAATCATTTGATGAACACTAAATATGCACTACAAGATATTACTTCAAATTTATTTACCTTATATAAATATCAAACCCTTCTTTCCAGGTGTAATATAAATCAAAGTTGAACTATGATAAAATGCCCATTTCCTAGATGTCCTTGAAACTAACATTTCATACATATCAACAAATTATCAATTATAACCTTTTGTAACATGAGACTACATTATACATTTATTCATTTAACAACAAACTATCTAAATTATAATGATAATTAATGATTAACACATCGCCTTTTTGTCGTCATTCTTTCATCCTGCAAAACCACGTGAGCATGATATCAATGATAATTCGCTGGCATGGCATCCACCCTAATCTAACATAATTATCATTTTTCAGTTTCCCATTTACATATAATAATAATTACAATTTGCAAGCGAGAGAAAAAGTTTAGAGACATGTATTCAATGCATTTCATTTCACTTCATTTTATAACCCAGGAGAGAGAAAGAGAAGGGAAGAGAGAGAAAACACCATTTTGTCAAAAGTTCTATTTCACACCACAGTTACACTATATAGTTTTAAACAATTATTTGCATGTGTCAAAAGTATCCATGGTGGTTTGGAAACCCGACGAGGGTCCCACAACTTCCTATTTTTACATTTTCTTACTGGCTACAAAATGTTCAAAACAGGCTCGGAGGCTAAGAAATGCTTCCAAAAGTTATCTTCTGATGAGAACACACACCATGTTTACTTTCTATGTGTCCCCAGATATACCAAGAGTTCATAGCAACTGACGGAATTGGGAAAAAATGAACGGTTTGCGTTTGACAGCTAGTTTTCCGGGGCCACTAGTCGTAGTTGGCCCAATGCAAAATGAACAAAAGTTAGCTCAAAGGCTCGGAAAACCATGTCCAAAACTGAAATTCGGTGGATGAGCATGGAACGAGACACTTCCTACAAGTTCCCCTATATAAGGAGAACTCATCGGAGTCGACAGGACTGAGAACTAGACAACCATTTTCAAACGGTGACAAGTTTTCTGGAGTGACAAGTTGAAATTGGTCTAGTTTGGCCTTGTCAAACTATGACCGGAGGCCTACAAAATGTCATCGTCAAAATATCCAAAAAACTGTTTTTCCCTAAACTGAAGGTTCCATGCAATTGTTTAGTATAAACACTAGAGTTTTGTAAAGATGAGAAGTAATTTCACTATCCAGGTTTTAACTGGCGGTTCAAATCAAAAGCCAACTTTCTAGATTTAACAGCTTTCTACTGCTATAAACCAGTGTAACAGGGCTCCTATAAGAGCGTCAAAAGGATCACATATGTTCGTTCAGGGTCGATCTAAAGGTCAAGGTGACTCCTTGCATTACAAGGTACACAAATGAAACTTAACATCTCATTTTCAAGGTTATGAAGAGTACTTAATGAGTCTCTGAAAAATTCAAAAATTAACTTTTTAAACAAGGAGATGGTCAACATTATTTCTGGAAGGTCAATTTCATCTAGTTGATAAGACAATGTTGTAGTGATCGAGTTGGGTAGGAAGTTTTCTACATCACCTCAGAATGAGGGTGGAAGTTAATGTTTTAATGTAACGG
Organism: Taxus chinensis; assembly: GCA_019776745.2. Lineage (NCBI taxonomy): Eukaryota > Viridiplantae > Streptophyta > Pinopsida > Cupressales > Taxaceae > Taxus > Taxus chinensis. Next base: position 284,685,151 of record CM034151.1, on the reverse strand, counting down.
GTTATTTTGATTTCGTGAGTTTCGACACGACATTTCATTGTTTTTTGCAACGAGTTAAAATAAACAATTAACTTTGTTAAAATCCTAATATTTTAAAATTTTATTAAGTTGTAAATGAAAAAATAAAATATGAGAATTACAAAAGATGAGGGAAGATGAACCATGCCTGGAAATGAGCTGGCGAGGAAAAAGTCAAGGAGTTGACATCGCACCGATTGATTTCACTTGCTTGTAGCCACAAAAGGAAAACCCAAAGATAGCATCCACAATAATGTCCAAATCAGTGACCAGTTCTATTGGAAAATCCTCTGGTGGCAAGAAAGGAAACAATAAGTGCCTCCAGCTGAGTAACAAGCTCATGGTAAAGAGGCTTATTAGTGTGTTTGGGATAGCAAAGAATTGCCATGTGTACTATGAATCCATTATGTGCATATCCTGCAATCATGGCATTCCATGAGACAACATTTCTTTGAGGCATTCTATCAAACAGTTCACACACCTTCTCAACAAATCCATTTTGTGCAAATCCTGCTATCATTGCAGCCCAGGAGAACACATCTTTTTGGGGTATTTTGAAAACAGTTAATGTGCTCTATCAAAGCTTTCACATTTTGCATATGTATCTAACATACCCATTTTTTGTGCAGATTCTACAGCCAAGACATTCCACGAGGTGTGTTTCCTTAGGTGTTTATCAACAAACTGTATGCTTTGAATACACTTCCACATTTTTCACGCATATCAACTATGACGCTTGCAAGAACAAAATCCTAAAAAAAATAGATTCTATTGTTCATACCCTGCTCCAAAGCTTCCATCTTGGCACAGGTTGGAAGCACGTTGGCAAATGTAACCTCATCAGGTTGAAGACTTGTTTGTTGCATGGTGAAACAGTGTGACTGCCTTATGAGGGACCCACATCCTTCCATGTGCAATAACATCGTATTCCTTGAGGAGTTGTCTCGTTCTTTCATTTGGTCAAACACTGAAAAAAAACACCCCCAAAGCATATGCGACTACAACATCTGACTAGATCCCTCTTTTTTTATGCTTTGATAGTTTTCCACGCGGGTCTGGGTGGCCTTGTTTTTTTTGACACAGGCTGGGAGGATGCTGGCACAGGTTGCAGTAACCATGGGAAGACATCTGGTGAGGTATTTCTTTAAAAAAAAGACAAAAAGAAAACGCCCAAAGCACATTGATTGGTGTAAAAGCTGCGGCCAAAATTGGTGGGGGTGCAAAAACTGGTCTGAAGCTCCCCCTCCCTCCATGGTGGCGGCTGTTGTTCGACCCACAAGTAAACAAAAAGGAAAAAGGAATAGGAAAATAGATGCAAGGAGCCCAAGCGCCTCCTTGCCCTAAACCGCCCCCAATTTTCACATTTTTTTTAATTCCTTTATTATTATTATTTTTAATCATGCTTCTATTTCTTATTTTAATTTTATTTTAAATCCATTATTCTCATTAATATATAATATATATATATATATAATATATATATATATATATATATATATATAATATGAGAGGAGACTTGGTCGGCTTCAGGTGGTAGCAATATTATTTCACCTTTAAAATGACAATTAAAACAAGCATGCAAGCAAGCTGGGTTGACCAAGGAGGAACTAGAGAGTAGTTTCAAAAATGAACACAAGACAAGGACCAACCACAATGTCATAACAGGATACCCTCCTCTTGCGCGAATCGAGGTGCGATCCGTGAAGCGACCAATTCAAACAATAAAATCGCTTATTGATAATTAACAATAAAGTTGATAACAAATCGATGATCAGATGATGAAGTTATCGTCCATCGATAATTAAAATAATAATAATATTATTATTTTTATTACAACTCATTAATACTTTATTAATCGTATTAACAAGGACCCGCTTACGAGCCTAACCAAAATAACAATAAGCAAAATAATCAACAATTCAAAATAATAATTATAATTATGTAGATGTTCCCTCTAGCTGATAACGCCCTAACAACATTAAGCCATCATTCAAACCACCTAAATAATTTGAGAAAGAGATTTTTCTTTAACAGGGTAATCGAAAAGGCGAAGCCAACAAGGATCAGCAGGAGCCCAACAACGTTAAATGCTTAGCAACATGGTCGTCAAAGAAGAATGAGGAATGAGGCATTATAGGTAGAAATGAAAGAATGCACAAACCGGGATGGATAGCCAAAGACAAGTGTTAGTATGAACAAACATGTATGAAAAAAGACAAATTGTAATCTATGCAAATAGTGTATAAGCTACCAAACAAAGTGGTAAACATGCAAGAAGACAAAGATAAGCCACACAAACCGGGTTGCAAACATGGGACATCACTCACAATGTTGTAAGACATACAAGGCCATAATGGTTGTAAATAATAAATGAGTGTGCACACCAAACAAAGGGAAAATCCTACATACAATAAGCAAACAAAGATAGACAATGTAAGAAACAAGTATGGAAGCAATTATTCCTACATAAAAAATGTTGCACATGAAGCACCCGTTAACATGTTAGAAATAAAACTAGTATGTCAAAAGTGTGTAGAAGTAAGTAATGTAGAGTGCTAAGTACAAAATGAAACAATATCACATGTGAGAGACGAATGTGGGTGCCCCCAACGACCAATTTAGGAAGGGTAGAAGGTGAGCATCTATGTTGCGTGAAAGAGACCTGCATTTACGATCACCACTAGAAATATATGTGAACACGCACGTGTGGATGATATAGATAAATGCCATACAAGTAAGCTAACTAGCATGTGTAATAAAGTGACCATGAAAAAACATAAGTAAGTAAGAGAAAAAGCAACCATAATATCCAATATGCTGTGGATGGAGGAAATGTAATGCAAGATGGATGATAGGAGCCATGTTCCACCTAAATGAATGGAAAATTATGCAATGAGGTTCATTTTATTTTCCCCCTCAGCATTCAAGAATAAACCGTAAATAAGAGTGCGTCATTGGGAAATGGTCGAGGTATGTTGTGTGTCTAACGTGTTGTGGTGAATGTGTAGGCATAATGATGATGATATCTAACATGTAGAAGAGATATATGCATCAACCCTATAGCCAAAAATGTATATGATGACAAGATGAAGGTAGGAGTGATGATGTAGCCCTAAGCGTATACCACTATATGATGAAGAGAAGGGATTTTTGATGTATCCTAAAGTGTATACGACTAGAAGATGAATAGTATGGAGTGGTGATGTATCCTAAAGCGTATACCAGTATAAGATGCATAGTGTAAGTGAAGTATTAGCCTATAATGTGTGTCACTATCCTAGAAATGTCGTATGATGAAAGGTGAAATGATAAATGCATCATAAATGTAAGGTACATCTGATTTGTAAACCCTTGATAGTCAAGTGTTGACTAAGGAACTAAAGTGTGTCATAGGGTAATGAGTGCAGTGCATAAAAGATGATGTATGATGTGTGATGATTGAAAAACCATGTGATGAGTAGGATATGTAAATGTGTGATGTCTAGAATGCAATGCAAGATGTGTAGAATATGTAAAGTGTAACGTATGAAGTGGCATGCAATGTATGTAGATAGACTAGTAATGTAGTATGTAGGATGAGGAGTATATGAGGCTAGATGCGTAGTATGATATATGCATAATGACAACTAGTATAATGTATGAGGTATGACACGCGATATATGAATAGATGTGGTGTGTAAGTCCTATAGTGCAAAGTGTGGGGTTCATGTGTAGTAATCCCTCAATAGTCAAGTGTGAACTAAAGCACAAGAGTGTGTCATTGGGTAATGACGACGCTAACAAGTGGGATGAGTATGTCTACGTGAGAAGATTGATGTATGACAAGTTCAAAGATGATAAATGTGTAGATGTGGTGATGGGTGGGGGGAGATGTATTAGATGATATGCCCCCAAGTATATATGAATGAGCCAACCAATAAGGGTGAAGTTCAAAGGTCCTTCATCTAACGAATGTGATTATGAAAGCATATGACCATGCTCTAATAGTGGTGGTGTGGCAGATAAGGGTTGTGTTAGTAAATGAAGTCGTTGTGCATGTGAGGGATGAGTATATGAATAAGGTTGTGGCATCGTAAAATACGTTGGTGATGAGATCTATGTGAGGCTGAGTGCAAAGGTGATGAATATCTATGAAAAATAAAATGAGGTGGCGATTGACGTCAAGATGTAGTGACTATCCTACGAATGGGTTTATGCCTATGTGTAGGACTAGCAGAACGATGTTGTCGTGTAGATGGTACTTGAGTAGGTGGAGATATGAGTAGACTGTGCTTTGAGAAACATAAAATGTGACGTGTTAGAAGAATTAGATGATACAGTAGCTACTGTATGAGGGGATAATGACCATGGAGTAGAAAGATGGACAATGTTAATAGAAATGACTTGTTGATTATGGACAAACTTGAGTCATAAATGATTCATAGAAATTATAGAGAGAGAGTGAAAAATCTAATTAAGGCCAAGTAACATGTCACATCTGTCAACTGTGTTGCCAACAAGGAAATGCACAAGTAATGTAAGAGGACCAACTGTAGTTTGACAACATCATAGGGTTTGTTGAAAGGGTATTCAATTTGTGATAGAGGATACCCAATAGCCCAAAGAAGTGAAATAGAGAATGCGCTAACGGGCCAGGATGGGTCAGCCTTAGTGTCATTGATGGGGGTCAAACTGACATATGCCTTGATATGTAAATGATTTGATGTAAAATTGGCATGATAATCATCACCAGAGAAAGAAATTATTGGTGGCAAAGGATCGGTGCTTACAACCAAGAAATTGAGAACCCTTGATGCAAGGGAAGACACTACATGAGAGACATAATTAGCATAGGAATCAGTCAATTTTGTTATATGTTTTGGTAAGGGATTATTCAAACTTTTAAGTTTATGATTTTTATTAATAGGTGTAGAGGTGGTAGATTCTGGGAGCTCAATTTGACCATTGTCAAGAAAATCCTTAATGAGATGTCGTAACTAGAAGCAACGACCAGTGGAATGTCCTATGCATTGGTGATAATCAAAGTAAGAACTACCATCAAAATTACGTCCCTTTGGTCAAGATGGATCACATTGTAGGTGAAAAGGTAGGGTAATGAGATTACTATCGATGAGTTTTGGAATTAAAACGCTCAGAGGGGTACTATACTTAGTAAAAGTACGTCTATATGGATGTGGTCGAAGATCCCTAGGAGTAGAGATTGCATTTACAATGGTTTTTCCATCCACGAATTTAGTTTTAGAAGGTTTGAAGGTTGGATTATTTTGAAAACGTGTGGAGGATGATGCTTGCTCATGATATTTAAGTTTTCCTATTGTAAGGATCTTAGTCTCACAGAGCTTGAGAGTTTGGAAAAGTTGGTTGAATGAGGAAGAGGTATCAAAGAGAATGCTATCATGAAGTGATGATGATAAACTCTGAATAAATAAGTCTTGCAACTCGGAATCCATAAGTACATTATTCATCTTGGCTAGATTTTTTTATATCACAAGATATAGTCAAATAAGTGTTCATTGGACCATTGATTGAGTTGTGCAAGTTGAGCATAAGAAATATTAGAGCCAATGTTGATAGAGAAATGGGTGGTAAAGGTATTAGCTAGATGCGCGAAAGAGACTATCGAATGGAAAAGTAGGTCATAGAACCAAAACATCGCATAATATTTTAAACTAGGAGTAAAAATCTTGGCAAGTATGGTGTGATCATCTGCATAGTAAAGACATGCTACGTGGAAAGCTCGGAGATGCTCTTGCGGGTCACCATGACCTTTAAAAATGGGTAATTTGGGAGATACGAAGTTAGGTGGAAATGTGCAAATGAAGATAGTTGTCGTGAAAGGTGTATGCAAAAATGAAGTAGAATCTAGAGACGGTGATCCTCGAGAATTTGTAAATTAGAGATGGTGAATTTGATTTTGAAAATCCTAATATAAAGATGTTAAATTAGAAGTGTTCAAGGAAGATCCAAATTGCATATTAGGAGTGCGAGGGTGGGTAATGGGAGCATTAGTTGTAATAATAGGAGCATAAACAAAAATGGGTGAAGTGGAGACCATGGGAGTCGAAGAAGCCATAACTAAAGTGGAAGCATAGAGGGATTTTTGAGTGGAAATTAAGGCATGCAAGACACGAGGAAGATGAGTAGCATTTTTGCGAAAAGCTTTCCGAAAGTCAGTAATAGTATTAAGTTGTTCTTGGCCAACATTTGTGTCTTTATCATAAGATTTCTCACTATCAGATGATTTGATTTCATGAGGAGGAACACAGTTGGAATTAGCTAAAGGGTTTTCAGCCATTGATGTATTTGTATCAGCCATTGACCTAGAAAGATGATGGGTAAATGAAGGGAGCTCACAATATTGAAGGCACCCAAAATGACCGCTATGGGTAATGGGCATAAAATGAAAGAAGGAAGACAAATTCACAAGACAGGTTCACCAAAATGATTAACTAAAATAAGGAATATTAGGGTGCATCTATAGTTAATCTAAGTTATGAACAAGTGTAAATAAAGTAAATAAATGTAGTAAAGAAGTATATAAATTACCCAAGCAACTATGTAAAAAGAAATGCTAACCTTAATGTGCAAGAGGGAAGAGGAAATAACTCAACTGAATAGAAGATGCTTGTAGGAATGTGTCACAGAGGTGATTGGAGAATTTGGAAGTAGGAATGAATGTATAGAAACTTTGAAAATGATGGATCTGGCTTGATTCCCTAAACTAGAGTGCCTGAGAAGGCATGGGGCACCTGCGGGTGCTCTGGTCTGTAAACTAGGCACCTTGGTCTGCATAAAATCTCTAAAATTAAATCTCACAGGGTTGGGAGGTGGTCTGAGACCCTCATTGTCTATCATATCAGATTTGCTGCCCTGTACTGGATGTTGCCAATAATCCAAGGTGAATAGAAAGACCTGTACAATCCTAAACAAGCATCAATCCCTATGAAAGAAAAATGTAAATGAATGGGTCAAACTGACCTCAGCTGCTACAACAGTGGACTTACTAACTAAGTGTTGCACTACATTTCAGACCCAAATGTAGTTTTGGTGAGTGTGTGCATAATGTGACCTAGGTACTCTTGTTCCATTCGAACTTTGTGAAGTAACGAGTAATAAATAGATGTAGAAAATGTAATAGCATGTGTGCATGTAATAGAATAGAATCCCCCCTATGAATTGTGTGATGTAGATGTCCTAGCCTTATGCCTTGTGATGGAGCTATGTGGATGCAAGTGATATCCAATGAAATAGATGGATACAACTCTAGATGGATGATAATAGTGAATGACATTAGGTCCCTCGTTATGGTCTCATAAATTTATATTTATAGGGTTCTCCTAATCTAATTTCGTAATTAACCCTAAAATTGCCAACCAACAAAAAGATAAGGATCTAAAATGGCTAGAAAGATCCCAAAAAGTGATGGGAAAGTGTGAAAAGGATAGGGGCACCCCTAGTGAGACCATGGTGCCCCATTCGAGGCTAAAATAATGACAAATGAATGAAATATACTGGGCATATGGATGTAAAATATCAAGAATGACTAAATAAAATAAAACAAGATGACCAAAAGACGGGGGTTAATTAGTACTTTCTTTACTCAAGAACCTTATAAATAGTAGTATGAGATTGGGACTAAATAATGTCTGAAGTGCATGATTTTTTGTTTACATCCAGCTTCCTCTACCTAATCCTAATGCTAAACTTCTCTCAAAGGGAAGAGAGAGAGATTGCATGAAAATGGAAATCCTAAACTACAGAGATGATTGCACCAAGAAAAGGGATGGGGAAACATTCAAGTGAGTGAAAATGAGATGAAGAATGGGAAAGAGAGAGGTCATACACAAGTGATATGGTTCGTAACTGCATTTACCAACATCATTTCCATGGGGAACAACAGATCTGAATCCTACAAGAAGAAAAAAGTATACACAATGCATCTACAATTGTAATGGAAGGAAAGAAACATAATGTAATACAAGCCAGGGAAAAAATAGCCACATGACATGGATTTATTAATTAATTGGATTCATAATTCATTACAAGTGTACACGAAAGGAAAATATCTTCTCTTAGAATACCCATATTAGAGGCTTGCACTTCAGAAAAGACTACAAAACAAAATTTATAGAGTTCCTTCTCTTTTCCAGAACATTTCCCCCAAAAACCGTGCCTAAGGACTTACATTTATGGATTTTAAGAAAGAAGAGGGAGAGATATAAGTCACAGAGCACGTCTTTAATGGTCCTAACCCTTTATAAGATCCAAATGATTTCTCTACATAGGATGATTGACACTTAGTTATCTTTGATATGTTAACAGAATCTTGGAGCCCAAGAAAATGTGTTATTTCCATAATTAAATGGTCATACTTGCAATCATACATAGCAGAAACCATTTTCCCCTTTTTACCCATTTATACCCACTAAAATATGATTCTCATGATGCAAAATTAAAGTGCTTGGGGAGATTTTTGAACGAGACCAATTTTGTGCAATTTGGAGCAAGGGATCGAAAGATATCATCATTTGAATATTTTACACGCTAAGATACATAGGAATCTAAAATGTGGTGGCATTTGATTTGCTCAAGGATTTCCCTCTGCTCACATGTGCATCATTTCATACTTTACCATGTGTCCATCTCTCATTGGGTCGTAAATCAGGATATTAATTCTCTGCCTTCCTTTCTTTTCTTTGGCTTTTGCTTTGGCTTTAAAAAGATAAGTCATATTAAAAAATATAGACCAAGAAGTCCTTACCACATTGCTTCACACTGAAAATTTTTCATTATCTCCTCTTTTACCCATTTTTAGATGTGAGCCAATGAGATCTTTCTACGTTCCTTCGGGGAGTCAGACTGTATTCAGCCTCTAAGTGAAAATTACGAAACGTGGACCAATGAGAGTGCTCCATGCTTCTTCACACTTACAAAACTTGTTAGAGTTTGTAGAAATGCAAGAAAATGAGAGACAACCAATCTTCCTTCACATTTTACCCTTTGAATGACCATTGCAAAGTTTGAGCCAATGAGAAGGCTCCATGCACTTCACATGTCATTCCTTTTGATTTCTTCCTTTGACATCCACACACCATCGGCCAATGAGGAAGATCCATGCCTTTATGTAATGTTAGACTTTTTATAGTCCCTTCGGACACTTACAAAGCATGAGATAATGATAAAGCTCCACATAGTTTGCATTGTTAGTCTCTTATTTGAACTCCTTTTGACAATAGTGAAATGTGAGCTAATGAAATAGCTCCACATTTCCCTTGTGTCAAGACCTATCAGTATGTATTCTTCATGCTTGGATATGATTAGATGGGCCTTCGTATTATCAGACTGTGAAATGAATGGCTCCATGTATCTCTTCACATTGCAGTTTCTAATTCCGGGGGTCTTAGAAATTTTTTGGCTTTTTTGAATTGCCGCCACATAACCCCTTGACCTTATTTGACTTAACGAACCATACGAAATATGAATTGTGGCTTATCTCGTGGACTTGAAGTTAGTGAGATGGATTTTCCTTGGAGACTTCTTGAATTCTACCATGTGGTCTTTCTAGTGTATTTTATCTTTGTGACGTGTCCTTGTGCTTTCGTTTGTACCAGAGATTTAATATTTTCTACACAACACTAGCCTTTTGACCTTTGTTTTGTGGATTTAATATTTTTCACACAACACTTTAAGACTTAGTATCTCATGGGTTTTTGAATGCTAATGTCTAAAGCATTTGGGAAAGATAATTTGATGGCTATTTAACTATCCTAAGCTCTTAAAAATGGCTTAGTCCATTTTAAACTTTGTTAAAGCCAAAAATAACCTTGGGGGGAAATTTTGGATAACACATTTGCAATGTGAAGTAGGAATCCTTATATTTCTGATGATTATTTGGTTGCTTCCCAATTCACTCCAAGGCTTATGAAACCTTTGGAACAAGCTAACTAATTTTTTCAATGCTTTCATTTCCTTGCAATGTGCTATAAGTAGCCCAATGTTGCATAACTTGTTCCTAAACCCGATTTTTCTTGCACAACTTTCCTAAAATACCTCAAGTGATCACAATTCTCTACCACACACTACTTGGATGCATTTGATCTTCTCTATTCACTCCCAGAGGGTGTTCACTAGGTGCAAAGGTATGAAAACAATCCCTTCATGGCCCTCACAAGCACTTGTATTTTCTTGGGTTTAAATATCTTCATGAATCAACTTGAATAAAATCTCCTACGTATAAAAAAAATTGAAAATAATATTAGCACATCCCTCTAGAAAATAATGAGGGTAACACATTGACTGAGTTGTCTTGAGGGAAGGTTCACATTTACTGGGAGAAGGATTTTCAAGGGTGGCTTAAGTTGTCATGTCAAATTTTTTGAATTTTTCATGCTAAATTTTTTAAATGAAAATAATTAGCTATAGCTTGGGGACTTGTTCTAGATCAAACAAAGAAAGGAAAAGAAAAGAAGGGATCCCATGATCTCAAGACACTGTGTGGACTAGTGCCTTGTCCATTGGGCTATATGGAGTCATTTCTTCCAAACAATTTCTTACAAACACGCACACATACGAAAGGGAAACAAACCAAAAAAAGAAAACAACACATAAAGGAAAGGGAAACTATATTACAAGGGAGTTATGTTTACAGCGGTGGGGAAATAATGTACACATACCTAGAAATGGGTTAGGATAAATATGTACCATCATAGAACAATGGGTTGAATTCAAACCCCCAAAGCTCAAAGATCATTATCTGTTCATACCATGATCTTGTGATGGCTCTGCACAGTTTGAGAAGAAGGAGACATACCAAGATTCCATCTTCATACTTATATTACACAGAGAGCATTCTATCATCCAATGACCATTTTGTAACATGCTTTAAAATCTTTCCTCTTGTAGCCTCAGCTTAATGTTTTGTAAATATGAGAAATCACTCCTCCATGTTATCAAAGGTAGAGTCTCCACTTTTTCCATGAAGGAAATCACCATCCAAAAATGAATATTACAACATGAAATCATTCCTTGAATAAGTGGAGAATCCAAAAGTGGTAAGAGAAATTTGATTATTTTCACAGTCATAAGCCTCTTCTAGATTCTCACTTTGTTGTTCTAAACAATTAATTCCATAAATGAGGATATGTTATTGATATAGATGTGTTCATCATCTTTGAGTGAATATTGCAACCTAGATTCATGTTTGAAATCAAAAAAGGTTTCAAAAATAGTGAAAGCAAGCTGAATCTCACTCATTCACAAGGTTCTTGCATATTCCCATTCATTTTTTCCAGCTGATTTTATTCAGTGCTTATCATCGCATCAATGATTATGATCTCACTTTCCATGTTGGGGGTGATTTCTTCATGAGGGAAGAAATCTATAGGAGATTCAATAATTTATTTTCCTTTTGGTTCATCATGGATGCAATCTACTTTACAAAATGGGAAATGAGAAGATTCACCTTTGTTTTCATGTTCACCCACCAATGCTTCAACAAGAACATTAAGCTCATCCATTTGCTTTATTTCATCATCAAATATTAGAGCATCGAAATAATAAACATAACTTGACTCATACTTATCTTGCATTTCTATGTCTCATGTTAGGATCCCAAGACTGAGTAGAGGATATTCAATTTATTATGCAATCTTTAAGATTTCTTGCACGGATTGATTTTTCAAAGATTTCATATATGTAGTATTTTATTTTCACCAACTAGCTAGCTAGGTGTGTTGGTACTTCATTCGGAAAATTTTTGAACTCTCACCCAAAGCATGCGCAACCACCAAGTCCCTCCTTCATTTACTTATCAAGATGTCAGACATGCATATTCATCATAACCATTCATGCAAGAAAATATATCATAACATAACAATTTGACAACACATATAATAAGGAAATCATTCTTCATACAAAATTACTAAAAGTATTTGTATTCCCATAGGTCTAAATTTAGACTTAGTAATATTTTCTACCCAAACACAATTATCCATCACGAAACGTAATTGATTACACAATAAGAATGTTGATTACATCTTAAATTGCTTACAATCATGTGTTGAACCATACACACATACAAAACTCAACTACAGACTACAATATTGACTCTCAACACCAAACCTCTACCAGACTACTCAATATAGGAGTACTTCACCTATTTATATATGGTGGGTACTCGCCCTTCACTGTTTACATGCACCTTTCCTAATAATATGCGTGCTCTAATAATAACCCACATAACTTTTCAACTTGTCTCAGCAACAAATTGAACTATAAATAACTCCATGATTTATCATGCTTTAATTCTATTATTAGCTTGCTTTTATGGGTCATTTACATCCGTGTTTGCATGTGATTTCTTATTTATAACCTTTTTGTGTGTGCCAAGTTATCTTCGATTTTTTCCTATTTTTAGCACTTCCTCCAAAATTGGTTAAGTCCTAGATGTTCTACATGCATGCACGCAAGCCTTATGTGTTGATTTGCTACCCTGTATTGTGCACACCTCCACACATTTCCTTATTTCTACTTCCTTCTCGAATGCACATGCCCTTGCGTGTAGCTTAAAACTCTTACACATGGTTAGTAATCAGCCATTTTCTTCGACCAACATTACCCCACACTAGGAGTATTGTCTTTCCTTGACACTATTTAAACCAAAGAATGCTCTTCAAAATAAATATTGAAGAAAGAAAAAATAAAGAATGGGAGGGTATTTACCAAATGAATCAAAGAATAAGACTCTGCCATATGTGCATGCATCCCAAAGTAGGTCTTAGGTGGTTGGAGCATCTCTGGAAACTCCTTGTTCAAAATATTCTCTAGCCTCTTCCACCCTGCGAGATCCTTATCCTTTGTCTGGCACTGATTCAACAATATTTGTACTTGTTCATAGGGCCACTTCAACCTTCTCCTTCATATCCTTGACTACTACATCGAGTTCTGACACCACTCCTTCTAAGGTATCCATTTTACACATGACCAAGGGATAGAGCTCCTTGAGTCTTACCTCAAGTGTGTCATTCAAGGCCTTGATTAAATATATCTTCTCACGAATTTTGTCATGATCTTCTCACGGCACAACCTTATTATCCTTCATAGTGGCATATATCCTCTTTAGCTCTGCCTCTTGCTTAGTTATATGCACTCTAAGGATGGGGTCAAAATCTTGACAATCGTCAAACATGCACTTTTCCTTTTTTATGGCCTTCTTGATATCTGTAATCAATGCCTCATATTCTGTTACCTTATGCTCCATTGCTTCCTTATTCTTATTCTTGAGTGTGTAATTCCTCTAATGGAACTTTCCCACTCTTCCTCTCCATTAACATCATGCACACTAGGTCTTACAAATACTCCAACTCTATTAAACACACATCTTAGGCCTGCTCTACTAGTTCAGGGCATGTGTTTGTGATGATCTTTAGTATATTACCTACCTTATCATATGCATCCTATGTGATCTTATTTTGATCCCTTATCTCTTCCTTGAGCTTATGTATTTCTTCATCTTTTTTCTCCATGTCACCCTTCATTACTCATATAGAAGCTTCTTTGTCTATGTTTCTGCGCGAAACTTCATTTGCCATGTTATTTAATGCATAAGAGGCTTGCTCATCAATAAGATCGATAGGATCAATGGTCATAAGAACTACATTCGAATCATTCTTCAGGTGCATCTTGGAGTATGATTTTTTTCTTATTTAAAATTGAGGCTCCTCCATGTGTGTCTGCATGCTCTAAGATGACATCTTCTTTTTCCATGAGTAATCCCCAACTTGATCAATCAACTCCCATTTGAAGAGGTATTTAATCGACACTATGCTCTGAAATATCACTCGTATCACCTTGGAGGGATCATTAATAAAATACATTTGAGGTTCTTATAGAGGTTTCTCCTTTTTTCTTCTATTGTTATGCTTTCCCTTAGGCATCTCTTGCACAATGTTTAGTTTCACACTCGTCTCCATCACCTCCTGTCAATACCTGCATATTCCCCAGTTGGATCCCCGTCACCTTCTTCCTCTTCTCCATCCCCATTGGGCTCCTCTTTTTGTGCATGTGTGTGTATCTCTTCATCATTCTGGATGGTCTCGTCAAGTTCTTCATCATCTACATCTAAGTTATGGATGACCAGGGAGATCCTTTTCTCATGCCACCTCCTCTTTAGTGCACCTTCTTCCAAGTCATCCTTCATATTATTCAACAATAAACCACCCTTGGTTTCTTCTTCTTCGTGTGGACTTGTCTTCTTTTTTCTGTGACTAATGGTGACTATTTAGGGTGCCTCTGAAGTACTTGCACCTTTACTATATTCTCTACGATGGTCCTATGTATTTTATGTCTTCAGCTTTGGTTAAACACAGTCTCTTCTTCTTATGCTTCATCTTTTTCGTTATCCTCTTCTTGAGGAGAATCTCCTTGCCTTCTCTTTGACATTCCCACAATATGTTTCTTCTTCAGGGGCTATGAGAGATGAAGATCTCGTTCATTGAGATATTTATCATCCTTCAACTAGGGCCTGTGATAAATGAATATCTTCACTACTTTCTTACCCACTACAATGGTCATGGGGCTCAGGTCCATGTTGTCAGACTCTATTCTCTCCACATATGTTGACCTAAAAAAAAAGGTCTGGTGCAGTGTATGATAGTCTGAATCAACACTATCCACATCAAAATTCAGCTTGCATGTTTCGTTAATGCAATTTTCTGCACTCTGGAAGTATTTTACCATGAAGGAAAAAGGAAACTTACAGCATGACAAAAATTCTCCATTTTAAAGCATGAATCTACCAAGGAAGAAGTGTTGGTGTACCACAAATTCTGTCTTTCCATCAAGTAGTGAAGGAAATTCCCTAGGCACGCACCACTCATTCTCAAATGCCTTGCTCATTTTTTTGTACCACTTTTCCACACATAATTTATAAGGGTTTGTTACTACCCCATCACATGTGAATGATGCAAATTTTTTTGCAAGTGACTTGTGATCCACTGGATATATCCACATTTTGTTCTCTAGGCCATTTGACACCATGATCTCCTAAAATAAAATCAACAACATGATTGCACCCAGGTTATCTTCTCTCCTTTGTTTTACTTGGGCCCTTTCTTCTTCAACTATCCCTTCAGTAATGTAAAGCATGGTGTTATACCTTGGAGGGTAGGGATTTTTCCTATCTTATGCATGAACATGCAAAGCATTTCCTATTTACCTGCGACCATATTTCAGATGTGCCCAATTTACAACTTATAATGTGTGATGAAAATCTTGTACCAAGATCAGTGACACTTGCAATGAAAAACATGTGATTTCCTTATTGATAGTTTAAATTTGTGGCAGTCGCCTCTACTGCCTCATCATCCTCAAGTCTTTCCCAATTTCAAATCTTGAGCTATGAAAACTAGTCACTCTCCTAATCAATTACATGGTGATGCACATTCTTGTTCCTGTAATATATAAAAAATCTTTATGAACCCACAACATGAGCCATTGGTAGAGACATTATGGATTTCCAAAGTATGGTAACTCGTATACCTATAGAACTCTAGAGCTCTCTAGGTCCATCTTCACCGTATCATCAATGACCATTTGTCCCTCAGTTCCTTCCTCTGGGCCTAACTCTTTCATAACCTTCCTTATCTCTTATTTGTGGGCCTATGTGTGATGGTTGTAATCACTGATTTTACATTTTGTTAAGTGTGAAACCCATGGTTTCCCTACTACCACCTCTGGTGGATACTACATTTCGAGAACAAGTCCTCTGGTGCATTCTCCACAACTATATTACTACCCTTATTCTTTCCATTGGGTGATTTCTTGACTGTAGGTGCCTTCTTAGGTGTCAGTGTTTCACCTTTCAAATATGCAAAACTTCAACTTCAACAAATTACATGCCCTAGGTGATTATATTTTCTTACTCAAATGCCCTTGTGCCAAGCATCCAAATTCCTTATTCAATACTTTCACTTATTCAAACTCATCCTTTTTCTGTTTTGACTTCATGCTCAACCTTAATATCCCGTGCCCTAGCTCTACAACCCTAGCTTTCCTTCTTCACTTGCAAACTCTAATTCAACGTCTTGCTTCTTCACTCTTCCAATTTCACCAAAGGAGCTCTTAAATGGAATGTATACTTTCTTACTCTTATATGGTTTGTCTCAATTATCTTCTTTGTTTAGAAATCTTTTACTCTTAATCACACATAGTTTGCACTTTCACTCTTCAATCACACAAAATTATCAAAGGAAAGGAAAAAATAACTTTTCTTCACACACTATTTATAGTTTTCCCAATTTTACTTGCATTTATTACTCCTCACCTACCACCATTTTTGCTTGAAAAATACCTTTTTCTTTCTCATGTGATTTTCTATTCTACGTGTGTCATTGATAAACTTCTGACGCACCACTACTTCTGGGTTGTAGTCTTCCCTACGTGCACCTCCCTGTGATGCACACAATCTTCCTCTACACCACTTACCAAGTAGTCCAACTTATTGCTTCCTCCCATGTGTTATGTTGTGCAACTATTTCTATCGTTTGGTTTCCAATCTAAGAAATATCCATCAGACTAAGTAATTTTCTATACCTTCTAGCACCAACATCCTTAAGCACCTACGCACCAATATATTTTTCCATTGAACATTATCCTTCCACTCCGTGCATCAAATTTTTTCTTACCCGCACTTGTCTCATACCATCGTGCACTCCTATACCAACCTCAATAATGTATGCGCATCATATAATATATTGCACACACTTACACCTGCTTCACCCTACACTAAAATTATGCGCAGTCCTTTTTACATCAATATAACATAAAGGAATCAACTCATGTGCACAAATGCACTTATTACAACAAAACAAAATAGAAAGGGAAATTTAATCTAAGTGGAAATACTACCTTATTACAAACACAAAAGAAGATTATTTATAGTAGGGCTTCAACCTACTCCCATTGAAGTAACCGAGAAATGGTGTCATCCAACACTTGCAATTGAAATGTATCTGATTCTAATATCTTGGTTACTATAAATGGTCCCATCCAATGAACTTTCAACTTCCTGAGATGGCATGATGAAATTTGAATCATAGAAGAGGACCTTCTTCCCTACTACGAAGGAATTGCTCTTAATGTGCCTATCATGTCAGGCCTTCTATCTAGATTTCTATGTCATTTGAATCCATATGGAAATGGCATGTTGTTCATCTAGCTACATTAGTTTGTCAATGTGCTCCTCTATGGATTTCTCATAATCCAATCCATTTGCACATGTAATACACAAGGAGGGTAAGATTAAATCAACAAGAAAAATTACCTCTACGCCAAATACCAACTAAAATGGTATGGCCTTATTCAACTGCTTGTAAGTTGTTTTATATGCCCAAAGTACTGTCATACCTTGTCATCCCAGTATTTTCTTCCAACATCACATATATTTGTCAAGGTTTATCCCAAAATCTTGTTGAATTCCTTTACCATTCCATTGGATTATGGGTGATAGGGTGTAGTCTTATGGTGTGCACCATAAACTCTGCTAGTAGATATCCTTAATAGTCTCATTCAAAAAATGAGTCCCTCTATCACTGGTAAGGCTCAATGAGCAACTATACCTACTTATAATGTTCTCCTATAGAAACCTAATATTTATTGCTACAGTACAATCCTTTGTAGGTGTAACCTCTGCCCACCTTGTCAAGTAATTTGCATGTAATGATATAGCATGCACGCTTGTCCTGTGCATAGGTGGTGCAATGGGGCCCTACAAAGTCAATTTCCCACTTCTTAAAATGGCTTTGTACTTGCTATAGGTCATAATGGCATCTCATCTTTGTTTCTAGGCTTACCTATCCTCTGACAATGGTCACAATCCTTGATAAATGCTTTTGTATCTTTATATAATGTTTCCCACCATAAACCTTCCAATAAGATCTTGTGCGTTGTTTTCTCCTGCATAGTGTCCTCCAACTATTCCACCATGTGATTCCTCCATGATAGCTTCACGCTCATGCTCCAGCACACATCTATGCGCAAGACCTCATCTCTACCCATATTATACAGGTCTCCTCCAATGAGTTGATATGGCACAACATGAATAACAAGTTGCTTCTTTTCCAAGGTATTCATTCCTTCAGGCACAATTCCAGTGTGCAAAACACTGCAATATCTTCTAAATATGTCAGCGTATGGTTCAATATGAAAAAATATGCATCTAGCATAGTATCCTCTATGTTATACATGTCCTCTCCAGATTTAATCCTTGACAAGTGATTAGGTCCCAAGTTTACTCTTACCAGGATTCACTATAACCGTGAAATCAAAATCTTGAAAGAAGGATCCAACAACAGATGTGCCCCTATAAAACTTGGCTTATTGACTAAGTAATTCAATGCCATATGATCTATGTATAAATATAAATGGTGTGGTCAACAATTATTTACTGAACTTATGAAGCACATATATCATTGATAAGGCCTCACGCTCCGTAGTTGTATAGTTTTATTAGCCGGCGTCAACTTCCTGCTTTCAAAAAACATATGGATGATCAACATTTCCTTCACCTGGTTGGCTAATACTACGCTAATTTGTATACCAGAAGCATCTACATGTACATGAAAAGTATTGTTCCAAAAAGGGAAGCGTAATATAGGCGCAGTGGTTAGCTTCTCCTTTAAGGTCTCAAATGCCTACTACTGCGTGTCACCCTAATAGAACTTTCCTTTTTCTTTTAACAATTATTCAAGGGGAATGTAAATCTTGGCATATCCTTTAATAAACTTGTTGTAGTAACCAGTATGTCCCAAGAACTTGTGTACTTCACTCTGGTTGGTAGGTTCCTCCAGACCCAAAATAACTGCAATCTTTGTTGGGTCCACCAACAATCCTTCCTTGCAAATGATATGTCCAAGTAAAGTACCAAAGGGAGTTGAAAAAATGCACTTCTTGATGTTCAAAGAGATGCTAAGTTTCCTGCATATTTCAAACATCAATCTCAAATTGTCATAATGATCTTCACCAGCCCATACACAGTCCAATCATCTAAGTATACCTGCAAAAACTTGTGAATAAAATCTTGGAAATCTTGAACAACTATGCACGAGAACACTGTTGGTGTATTCTTCAATCCAAAGGGCATAACAATGTATGCAAAACTTCCCCATTCAGTTGCAAAGGTGGTCTTCTCTTGATCTTCGCATGTAATCCTCACCTGATGGTAACCTAAAAATCCATTTGTGAATGAATAGATTTCATGCCCTGCCACTCCTTCCAAGATCTCTTCAGTGAATGGTGTAGGAAAAGGATCTATGACACATGAAGCATTGAGAACCCTATAGTCCACATAGATTCTTATCCAACCATCCTTCTTGATGTTGATCACCATGGGGCTTATCCATTCAGATTCCTCAATAGGCTCAATGATACCTGACTTGAGCATCTTATCAATTTCTTCTTTCACTTTGATGCGCATGTTGGGGTTCATCCGGTAAGGCCTCTTCTTGACTTGTCGCACGCCCTCCTTAAGCTTGATTCTCATCTCTCCCAAAGATGGATGTACACCCTTTAATTCATGATATCCCCTAGGAAACAGATCTTGAAAGTCATGCAACAACTCAATAATCTTTGCAACTTCAGGTTCAGACCAATAATCACCAATAATAGTCTCCTTAGGCGCATCCTCAGTCCCAATGTTCACTTTCTTAGTCTTCAAAGGAACATGGTATGCACACACCTGCTCATTTGTAGAACCCATTACCTCACGTGCACCCTTTGTATGCTTGATATCCATGTCTTCAACTTCCTCATCATCAATGAGGCAAATAATTTTTCCTTTCTCTTTCTCCTTCTAAGCATGCCCCAACTATTTTTCTTCTCTTTCTACCAATTCCTCGCACACCTCAGTGTCAGATTCACCAAATAATTGGATTATGAGCTCCTCAGCCTTCACATTATCCCCTAATGTGATGTGCCTCATAATCTGCAAGGCCTCGTGAACTAGAGGCTTAGTATAAAAATAATCGAAAGTGTGAACAATACCTTCATTCAGGTTGCACCAACTTGTTGTCTCTTGCTTCAACTCAGCATGCATGTACCAAGCACATGCACATCTGCACAAAAGTAGAGTAAAACTTGTGTACCCATAGAGATGGTGGTAATGCATCTTTCCCTTGCATCCAATTCCTTTCACAATTGTGAACATGTACTAGAGGAGGGGTCTTTCCCATCATAATATTTTACTTAAAAGGGATATTAATCTTTTACAAACCTTATTAAGAATGCTAACCTGATCTCACACCAACCCAATAAACTATCTCTATGTGTTTCCCACCATTGCATCATTATCCCATGTAATGTGTATACCATCATGTTTCTCCTATCACCTTCATTACACCATTGTTCCTCCATTGTGCACAAGAATGACTTAGGATTTATCCTCTCCAGTATACTTTGGCAAGCTACCTTTACCCAACCTCCTGATTGTGTGTGGCCTTATCATCCTGGTAACTCATCCTGTTGTACCTCATGACCCACCATTTCATATGTTCCATGGGCCCAATTGTCACAAGCAACACTGGTAGTATCACTAATAGATTACACATCTTCCTAATGAAGAACACCCTCCTTTTATGGATCCATGTTCTCAGGGTCACACACTGTATGTGTGTAGGTTCTATTGAGATCCTCTTCATTTACATGCTTTATATAAGGCACAAATTTCACATCATCTAAAGGTATTACCACTCACTCATCCTTGTTATCAAAACTGATATACCTCTTGTTGAAGCACAAGTTTTCATTGTTAGCATAACACCAAGGATGTCCAAAAAATGAGGGGAAATTATCTACCTTAGAAAGCTCTAACACTTAAAAATCACCTGTAAATTTAGCTCCCTTAATAGTGATTGAATCATCCTTTAATACCCCAATGGGCATCACCCTGTCTTGTTAGCCATATACAAAACATTTGAAGATGGATGCAATGGTGGCCTTCCCATTTGGTTCCAAGCATCAAAGGTGAGAACATTGACTTCCATGCCTGTATCAATAAGAATATTACTCACCAACCATCCATTAATCACTACATCAAGTGTGATCTCTTTATCATATTCATGGTCTAGTGGTGGAAAATTTACATGAAGGATTTGGCACTCTCTTTCAAATCTTGTGCATGATATCTTCTCTCACAACCATTCTCCCAACAATGGTATAATGTTCTCTTATCTCAAGCATCCTACACACTTCCTTAAGGTCATCAATATCCTTTTGTGGCATCTCAGTAATCCTTATGCATTCCCTCTCACACGCTCACTCTTTCAAGTACTAAATCTATCCTTGTAATTCCTTGACAATGCCCATAGTTTCCTAATACACTTCATTATGTTGGGCTACATGTAGATACTATACATCTACATCTTCTTCCCGATTTATTATAGGTCTCTCCCTTCCTTGCTCATGCACGTGCGCTAATTTTGCATGTGTAGTTACTAATACAGGCTCAACCATATTATTAGGTACCCACTACTTTTACTTCGTGTGCTCCACCTTAATCATAGCCACACATTTTTCCTTCTTATTGTTCTTACACATATGGGCATATATGCCTAGACAATACTCAACCTTATATGTTCCTTTCCACAGTAAGTGCATACCTAATTCTTTGGACACTCATTCTAATAGTGGTTAGGTTATCCCAAAGTATAACATTTCCCTCATGCAAACCTTCCATGATTGCCATGACCTCTACTTCTGAATCCACCTCTGAAAACCTCCATTACCATTGTTATGTGCTTCACTGTTTGTCCTTCTTGCACCTATGAGCCACTTGCCATAGTGGTCTGGCACAACCCTGTCTCACATGCCTCATGAATATGATTAATCAAATGGAAGTTAGTTGTCATGGGTATGTGCATCACATATTTTGCAATACATAGAGATATTCTTCTATGTCACACGCTACTAAAAGTGGACAATTATAGACATCATGATTCTTATGGAAAATCTCACAAGATGTCAACAATGCGCACACATTCTTGTGTGGGAAGCTATCCTTTATATGTCCTTCAACCTCACAAATTTTGTACCATAGTCCACTTCACATCTTATGTGTTGAATTGGAAGAAAGATTCTCTAACTGGGTAACAATTACTACTATCTGAGCTTCAAGGAATTAAATTACCCTTGTATCAACACTTCCAAATGCTTTAGTGCACAACACTGATTCCAATGCTTTGCATGGATCAGTGAATGTCTTATGTGAAAGAGCTCTCCAGAATGGTGTCAACAAGCCTCCTACAAACCAATATGCATGCTAGCTTTGATGAATATCATATGAGAGTTTAAACAACAATGTCTTAAAATGCACATCATATTCTTTAACACTTTCAGACAAGCCTTGCTTAATATCCTTTAACACGAATGCTATGTTGATCAAACTTAGGGATATGAAACTTAGCTAAAAAGGTGGTGTGTAATGCATCATAATCAACTGTAGTATGATGTGGATCATATTTCATGTACCAACTACGTGTGCGCCCTTTGCGTGTGGTGGAAAATTAACTTGCCTTTCGGTTAGGAGTTGTTATTCCCTTAGCTCTCCATAATAACTCACACTTATGCACATGTTCAGTTACATATTCCACACACTCCTTTGTATTCTCCAGAAAATGAAGATACATCTCAAATAATATCTAAGGGATCTACTATTGTGGTTGTTGAGGTTGTTGTAATGGTTATTGTGGCCCTTGTCCTTAAGTGAGACTAGATTACGAACTTGATCCTCCACTAGGATTACCTCCGTGTAGTGGTTATCCTGAACATCCCGAGCCTTCCACCGTGACCTAGGGGCATGTAAATAACTAGCATGTGTCCTTGTGTTCATGTTAAACTACACACTAATTATCTATCCTATAACGCTACTAAGAGTACTACCCCTAACTGATAGTGCGCCACTACTTTGTCTCAATGATGTGCCTACCAAATTGGTTCCAAAGAAACTTTGTCTAAACACAGGTGCCTATTGTGTATGCCATGTGCATGTCCTTAATCTATTTTTCACCTCCCGAGATGATACCAATATATGCCTACCTGTATCTCCTACCCAACTTGGTGATACCTGATTTCCTTCTCTGTGGTCACCTTCACTATGATGATCTTCTACAACAACTTCAGGATTCCAAGAACCTTGTGCAAGGGCTAGGTGGTCTAGGATGGGTCAGATGTGTGCCCATGGTTCTCATTCTCTCCTCAGACTCACTCTCATCAATGTCCAAAGGGGTATCTCTATTACGATTTCCCAATACTGGTAAGACATGACCTTGTGGTCCCTCACCTTCTATAGGGTTCTCATCACTACCGCTAGTCATCATTCCCCTCAGTCTCAATGCCTCCACAACTGTCCTCTCTCATGCATCATTATATACCTAATTCATCTCTCTTTCTATCTCTTTCTTCCATTTGAGACTGACACCATCCTTCCCAAAATTTCTTCCTACCCCTATGTGGTGGGGTTTTATCCTACCATTCGTAAGTTCTCCATTCCAAGTTCAATCATTAAGATCTTTTTTGTTAAAGGTAGCACACACATATATGATCCCTTAGTCTCGCGAAGAAACCATAACTCTTCTTCCTCGAGGCATAAGTATGTTGAAATCACATACTCCAAATTATAAACTGTATCATACACACCTTCCCACCAATGATCTACAACTCTTGTCCAAGGTTCATCCAAATCAGTGAGCACTTGATAGTTCTCCTAGCCTCCATAATTTACTTTCTTCCTAGACTAGACACCCCTGTTATCACGCATAAGCTGCCAACCACTGGTATAATTCTACTAGAAAGAAGATGAAATAATGTCTCATACAAGAAATCATTGAGGTTATCTTCCAACCACTTACACGCATTAAAATTAGGTCCAATGATGTATCTCTGAGAAAACACATCCTGGCCTTCATGTACCCAAATCTCAATATTCTCCAAAGACAATCTGGAATGCCATGTGCATGCAACATCCTGATGAATAGATTGAAAAGAGGTCTCAACAATGGAACCAAAATGTAGTCTTTTATTTTAACAAACTGAGCTAGGGTGCACTGGCACTTCATCCAGACAAGTTTGAATGCTCACCCAAAGTGCACAACCACCAGGTCCCTCCTTTGTTTTCTTATCAAGATGTTAGACATGCATACTCATAATCATAACCATTCATGCAAGAAGATACATCATACATAAATAATTGGCAACACATATAATAAGGAAGCTTAATCAACATACAAGATGATCAATAACACTTGAATTCCCAAAATACCATACTCAGATGTAGTCACCTTAGCCACCAAAACACAATTATACATTAAAAAACACAATTGATTACATAATAAAAATGTTGATTACATTATCACACTACTTAAAGTCATGCATTGGACCATGTGCACGCATTAATACTCAATTGCAGACTTCATCAATGAATCACATACTTCAAGAACTAATTACACAACACTACTCACACAATACTAAGTATAAGAGTGCATCACCTATTTTTACATGGTGGGGAATTTCCCTTCGCTATTTACATGCATGTTCCTAAATATAGGTATTATATCAATTGATTGCATACATTTACTACTCTTGTCTTAACAATAGACTGAGCTATAAGTAACTCCATGCTTTATTTTTCTTTAATCATAGTAATAGCTTGCTTTCATGCATTGTCTCCATCCTTGTTTGCATAATGTGGTTATAAATCTGATCTATACATGGCCAAAATTCATCTGAATAATTCTCCTCTTTATGATACATAATTTTTTCCATCCATGAGTTAACTTCTTACAAGTTTGGGAATTCCTGGTCTTTATTATTTTTGGAAAGGGAGAAGAGATCCAAACTACGTAGGAAGGCCACACCTTTTTTCTCAAGTTCCATTAGATCATCTTCATGACATGAGGGAGAATATAATATTGCAACATGAGGATAATTCTCTTTTCCACCTTGAACAATTCTTATAGTCTTCTTCTTCACAAGGAAAAGGAAATACTCCATGTTTTATATGGTGATCAACATTACACCCTTTTTGTGAAGATAAAGACATCAAATCCTTGGAGAGGTCTTGTATAATTTTCTCAACTGTGATTGCATGAAGAAGGAATTTGGATTCTTCAATATTCTCCATTTCCTTTTTGGTCATCCGTGAATCAAAAAGAGAGACAAAATTATGAATAAAATAATCAATGATTACCTCAATGTTATCTTCTTGAATGGATTGAGTCTGGGATGGAGAATTGATTTCTTGAATATCTTCATGATTGATGGAGTCCTCAACAAATACATATTCATCTGTCATGAAATAAGAATCTTCATTTTTTATATACGATGTTTCTCTAGTGAGTTGTGCCTCAAGCCAAAATGAATTGATGAATGGAGGTTCAACTATCATGCTTTCTTCATCATCCTCCAAGGAGTTGATTTGATTCTCATCAGAAGGTTCAAGGATAAGGCATTCATCAAAAGTGCTCAAGAATATTTCGGGGATAAATACCTTATGATACGAACCATCATTAGGACCTTCTTCTGAAGGATGAATTTATTCTTCTTCAACATTATATATTGCCTAAAGATTCTCATACCTATTTTTCAAGGATAATGCATAATTCCAAACTTTATAGTAGGCTTTGGGATCAAAATATCCTTCTTTTGCACTCAACATATTTTGCACAAACTCTCTTATCGAGACTTTCATTTCTTCATCTCCATATGCAAGGAAATCATCTAGAGGAAGGGAGATGAAAGACAATGTTTTGAGTTTCTTGGTTAGCTGCGTGAAGTTGAAAATATTACCTTCCATAGAATCTTCACCATCATGCCCCTCATACATAATTTCATAGCTCTTAAGAATTTTCCTCATTCATTTCTTGGATTATAGATCATCAGTAGGTGTGATTCCCATTATCTTTCCTTTAGCAACAGTCTTCTTGAATTGAAACCACCATGTTTTGATGGAAAGATCTTTACAAACATCAATTTTCTCCATTCTAGACAATCTTTTCATGGCTACCATAGAGATGGTGTGAATCTTCTTTCCCTTAGTTGATTACGGGTTTTCGTTTGAAGCAAGAGATTCCTTTACGGTCATATAATATTTTATTTTGCAAGAGATGTTCTAGAATGATGGAGGAACAAAAATTTGTAAATCAAAGTCTTCTGATTCTTCTTGGTTTTTTTCACTCATTGGTACTAGACACAAAACTTGAAACTTCATCATCACGACATGGGAAATGAACATGACATGGATTCATTACTTGACAGAGTCACCTTCAAAATCTGATTTTTTTCTTTCTGTTTTATGAATATATACTTTTTTATTTTGTAGAGATCTTTGTGGGTGCATGTGGGCATATCTCTCCCTAGCAGATTCGCCAAAAACTATTGGTGAAATAATTTGTTGTATTTAAAATTATGTGTTTCCACCAATGCTCATAGGGCTACACCCCTCCTTCTTGTATATTGGGAGGATCTAATTATTGAATGTAAACTATCTAATAATATTTCAATGTTGTGGGGGTGGCTAGTAGGCTGGGGATCACACATGAATAAATCACTGAACTTGTGGCAAAGTGTTTGTACAGGGTACAAGGGAGAAATTTTCAACGATGAGGGTAAAGGAGAGAAATTAAGAAAAAGAGGGCTATTGTTGTGAGTAGGAAATAATAGAGTTCACACACAATAACTAGAGTAGTTTAACATTCAACTAGAGGAAAGCAACAATGTAAGCCATTAGTGAGACTAACAAACTATAGACACATAGTTCTTTATATTCATCAATCAATGATGCAAATCTCCTTATTGATCACTATACTTGCAAAGTGAAGAAAAGAGAGAAAATATAGGTACACATAAGAAAGGGAAATGGAAGAAATGTAGCTTTTATTTCTTATGTTAGTGATACAAATCTCAACATCTAAACCAAAATCCATAATTTCTACTAGAGAATTAAAACTTTCAGGATCTGTCATCACCAATCTGGCACTATGATAATTCTTCACCGGGAACTCCTCGTGCTATGATTATTTACTAATACACAACCTTTAGTTTGGTGGATGTAATCTGGAAACAAAACAACAACATAACACTAGAATACCATCGACTATGATAAGACGAAATGATGACAAATCTGAAATATCAAAGTAAATTATAATATTAACATGAAATTGTTACAATCTCACCCATGAGGTACTTCAAGTGTTATTGACTTCACTTGCCTTTCACCAAGACTATGGGAGAAACTTTACAATTACACTCTTAATGGCTTCTTCAACACACCTTTAAACTGATTGGCTTCCTTCACACACTTCCTACAATATTTCTCACTACTTCCTTCTATGCTAAATGAGGGGGTGGCTTCTCTATTTATAGAACTTCCAGGCTTATCCATCTTATCTCTAAGATAGGATAAGAAATCCACTCTGACGAATCATATTCCATACCTTAACTCCTTTATCTGTTACATGTAAGCTTATCCTTTAAGATAAGATAAACCTTATCATTTTAACATGGGTTCCACATTTTTAGACTTTTTACAAATAAAATACACAAAATATTTATCGCCTCACTCCTTGTCCTTATTACCAATATAATATTTCTAATTCCTAATCATGTGACCCTACTTCTCTAATTACCCCAAACTTTGACATTTAACATCTACCGGACCACTTACGACAAATATTTACTTTTACAACATTCCTATTGTACTTTGACTGTTACCGTACTCCACATTATTGGCGGCACCATACTGACGGCACCGTTATCTTCTATCAGACGCTACTACTAATTATACTTAACAACATCCTATCCTAATACATACATTAATGAAATAGAAATTATGGAGGAAAATTTTAGTGTCGACATCTTCCCCCCTTCTAGCTTCTACTCCGTCCTCGGAGTAAGACTATTCTGGTGCTTGGAAAATTTTCAACTTGTCGTGGTTGACCCATTTCGTAATGGGAGTGCCATCCAATTCCTCCAGTCGGTACGTACCATTTTCATGCATAGCTGCTATTTTGTAGGGCCCCATCCATTTTGGAAGAAATTTTCTCTGTCTTTTTTTTTTTATCTGGAATCATATACTAGAACCAAGTCATTCACATGAAATGGAGGCCAATGGATCTTTTGATCAAAGTATTCCTTCTGCTTCATTTTCTTCTTATGGCTTGTATCCTTGCTATTTCCTCATTTCCTCTAGCAAATGAAGATGTACCAACCTTTCTTTATTGAATCACTTTCATCCATCCTTTCATTTTTTCATAACTCTCACAGTGGGAATATCAAACTCAATAGGAAGAACGGATCAATGCCATAGGCTAACTGAAATGGGAGTATGCTGTTGGTGACTTTGATGTTGCCCTATATGCCCACAATGCGCATGAATCCTTTTATCCCAATTATGTACCTGCAAGGCTGCATCTTTTGCTAGAATTTGACACAACACAAAATTTGTTCGTTCCACCTGTCAATTTGTCTTGGCTTGTATGTTGTTGCCTTCCTGTGCTTAATAGAAAAACTTATTGACTAGGCTTCTACCACCTCATTAATGAAGTGGCTTCTTTGATCTGTTACAATTTCTAATGGACAAACCAATCTGGTGACAATGCGTTCAGATATGAACCTTGCCACTTCATCCATGGAAGCTGTTTTCAATGGCCTATAGCTTCAACCCACTTGGTTAAATAATCTGTGGCAACTACACAATATACTTATTTTGGCGTGATGGGTAGTGTGAAGTGGACCTACAATGTCTATTCCCACTTTTCAAAGGGACCAAGTGGAAGAATAGGGCATAATTGGAGTGATGAAGTCTTATGGTTACCATGTGTGTTTGAGAATAATCACAATGTCTTACAATAATTATAACAATCTTTAAAAAGAGTGGGCCAGGTGATAACCTGCATCCAAGATCCTCTTGCTGTAAGTTGTCCAGAGAAGTGCCCTCCACATGTACCATTGTGGAATTCTTCTAGCAGTTCCTTCCCGATGATCACGTCCAACTGCCCTCTTGGTACTGTCCTCAGGTCATATTCGAAATAATACTCCATGCAGAATAGAAGATGGACGACTGGCTTGAGTAATCTTTCTCTTGTCTTTGTTTGGCACCATCAGGAAACTTGAATTCATTCAGATAATTCCAAATATCTATGTATTCACTAGGGATTGTGTCAAGGGATAACAATGCTGCATCGGGGAAATCATCATCATCACAGCTGATCTTAAACCATCATAGGCTCGAGAGAGTGCATCTGCATTGACATGCTTCTTTCCTGGCCTATCTATAATATCAAATTCAAATTCTTGTAGCAAAATTATCCATCTTGCTATCCTCCCTGATGGGTTAGGCTTATCTACAATATATTTTAGAGCCTGATGATCTGTTACAACTATAAATTTCTGCCATAGCAAGTAATTTCTAAACTTCTTTACAGCAAAAATGATAGCTAGAGCCTCTTTTTCAGTTACAATATAATTTACCTCAGCACTGCTCATGTGTCTGCTCCCAAAGTAAATGGATGTTCATTCCCATTTTCATCCTTTGGCCTCAAAGTACTTCCTAGTGCTACATCTGAGGCATCAGTGTACACAATGAATGGCTTGCTCCAATCTGGATTCTTTAAAACAGGTGAAGACACCAGGGCTTCCTTCAGTTGTCCAAAAGCTTCATGTGCCTTATTTCCTGGTTCATAAGTAACATCCTTCTTCAAGAACTGGGTTAGTGGTTGTGCAATCTTTGAGAAATTCTTGATGAACCTTCTATAGTAGCCCACATGGCCTAAAAATGATCTCAACTTACTTCTATTCATAGGAAATGGTAAATCTTTGATTTTTGAAACTTTATCTGGATCAGTACCAATACCATATCTGGATACAACATGCCCTAACAAAACACCTTTAGAACATCCAAAGACACACTTTGTAGAGTTTAGTGAGGCTTGTGCTTCATCTAACCTTTGAAATGTTGTCTCCATCTAGTGCAGGTGGTCTAACTTGCTCCTATAGATGCAAAAATCATTTAGAAATACTCTGATGAAGGTCCCAATGTAGGGTTCGAACACCCTATTCATCAAACGCTGGAATGTTGCTGGAGCATTACATAACCCAAAAGGCATAACTCTATAAGCAAACATTCCCCAAGGAGTGGTGAACGTGGTCTTCAGCTGATCTTTCTCTGCTATACGAACTTGGTTGTAGCCGCTATATCCATCAGCAAAAACTATAGCACTCCTGGGCCAGCTACTTCGTCTAAGATCTGATCTGAAAATGGAAGAGGGTAATGATCCTTCTTTGTTGCCTTATTGAGCTTCCTGTAATCAACACAAATGCGTAGCTTCCCATTCTTTTTATTGAGATCACAATGGGAGAAACCCATTCTGAATTCTCCACAGTAAATATGAATCCTGTATCAAGCAACTTATCTATTTCTTCTTTTACAGTCTTGGAAAAATTAGGATTCATTCTATATGGCATTTGCTTTATGGGCTTAGCATCATCTGCGAGCTCAATAGAATGTTCTACCCAACTTACTTTGACGGAGTCCTTGTAATCAAAAGTGAATATGTGTATGTACCTCGAAAGAGCTGGAGTGTAGGATCCTTCTCACTCTTCATCACAAACATCACCAATCTTTATTTTGTTGAGACGATCATCAAACTTCTTCTTCAGATAATTTTAGGGGTCATGAGTGGTGTGACTGGAAGGATATCCATGACTGAAACATCAACCTTACTTTCTTCATCTTCAGTGTCCACTTCCCTGGTACTAGAGTAATCAGAGGATGTCCAATCATCAGTTTCATCACTTGAATCCAAAGGTTCTGCCCTTATGATGTCGAGGGATCACATTTATCTTCACCCTCTCTCTACCACATCCAAGTTTCATGAAACCTTCATTCCAGTAGTTTCTTGCATGAACCCCTCCTTAGCCATGGTCTTCTAGTAGCATTGGGTACGCAACAGTACCATTTTTCATCACCTGAAAGTCTACACACATACAACACCCATAACAGATATTGCCACATTTGAAACTACACCTTCTGGTTTAGTTTTTCCTTTATTTAATGACCTTAACATAAGTGGGTTGAAGGGCGATCAATTTTAAACCCACAGATTCATTACAGACTCGGTCATTACATTAACTGCAGCACCTCCATCAACTACGACATCATGAATTGAAAATACCATTATAATAATACCTCAGCTTGTGGAGCATAGGGATCCGCCTCTACCTCCAAAACAGGGACCTCAACCTCCTTTCTTCGTCGAGCATTGAGTCCACTTCGCAGCTCCCGCCTCTTCTCAGAAGACATAGCCAAGAGTTGACCATATGTAATATTTGCAGGCCTTTTGGACAGATCTTCCAGGATGGAGTATGGTCCTTACCCTTGTGAAATCAGAAAATCTTGCACACCCAGTTTTCTTCTCCTATGTTTCTTATTAGTTTCTCCTTTCATCTTCTTAGGATCATTTCCATCTTGATTTTTTTTTTCTTTCTTTTTGTTACAAACACATCTGCTTCATTATTTCTGCTCTTATCTACTACATCAAAAGAATTCATAGGTGCTTTTCCTTTATCATTATCTCCTTTACCAGATGTAGAAGCTCTATCTGGACAATTATACTTATAATGACCCTTTTATAACAACCATAACATACAACTTCATAAATATTTATTTTGGACCTCTATCTCCTCCCTGAGAACTAAATTCTTTTCCTTGAAGAAGATTAATAGTTAACTGACCCATCTTTTTGAGCAGATCTTCATACTCAGTAGATGTACTAGGAGAAATATTTGTGCTCACTAGGAGTGGTTGTGGATTCTGGACCAAAGGTGCTGGTGTAGGCTCTACTTTAACAACAATTTCTTTGGGCTCCTCTTCCATGCTTTCTTCTTGCCTTCTTGCAATCTCCTTTGCTTGTTCAATGGTAGCCGGGCGGTCATACTTCACTCGTTGTCTGATCTCTGGCTTCATCCCAAGAATGAAGTGCTTACAAAGGAGATTATCCACGCCATTCATCAACCCATCTGCTAATCCTTCCTTCCGGATCTGGGCATGCGAGCTTCCTCCTTAGCTCTAGAAACGACCTTGATATCCTATTTTCGCCTTCTCTCCTTTGATACTTTGTGATCTGATCATTAGATCTGCATATTTCTGTTGTTCACCAAGTCTTCAGAAAAATTGCAGTTAAGAAATCCCATGACTTGTTCACAGTATCACCCACCTAGTGGTTTCCAACCACCTAAAATGTTGTAAAACCATCCACAAGGTAGAAAAAATTCAGTTCATTGGTTCCCTGCTGATAAGGCCATGCAAATCAAGTCCGTTTAACTCTTGAATGAAAAGAAAAACATCTCATTAGATTGAGCCGAAAAAATAGGAATCTTTCCATATTTCAAAAGTAACCAACCGTGAAATACCAACCCCCAAGTAACAATCAACACACTAGGTGCACAAGAATGGGAATCACGAGAAGAGAAGTGACTTTTGTACACCTTTCTAACAGTTAAAATAGAACTGACCATGGTAAAACTATGGTAAACTTGACTTCCGCGGTAAAACTGACTTTACTGTGGGAACACTATTCCGGTAAATTAAAGTTACTGCGTAATACTATTCATACATAAAAAGTGACGTTACGCGGTACTTACTATTCCCGCAAAAATGCTTTACCTGGAACTAACTATTCATGGCAAAAATGACCTTTACCATGGTCACTAACTATGAAAATAAAAACAAGGTTCCACCCCTCCCAATTGATTTTGACTATAATGGGATATCTCCCAGAAAATCCACCAACGAGGTACTGGTCCTGGCAACGGAACCAAAATGTCATCCACCACTGGCACTAAGAAATAATTCTTCACCGGGAACTCCTCGTGCTATGAGTATTACTTGCAAAACCTTGGTTGGTGGTGATGTAATCTGGAAACAAAAAACAAAACATAACCAAAAGAATAAAACCATCGACTATGATAGACGAATGATGACAAATCTGAAATATCAAAGTAATTAATAATATTAACCTGAAATTGTTACAATCTCACCCAGGGTACTTCAAGGGGTATGTGACTTCACGTGCCTTTACTACCAAGACTATGGGAGAACTTACATTACAACACCTCTTAATGGCTTCTTCAACACACCTTTAAACTGATTGCTTCCTTCGCACACTTCCTACAATATTTCTCACTACTTCCTTCTATGCTAAATGAGTGGTTGCCCTCTATTTATAGAACTTACAGGATTATCATCTTTCTCTAGATAGGAACAGAACGCCACTCATGACCGATCTATTCCATAACTTAACTCTTATCTGTACATGTAAGCTTATCCTTTAAGATAAGATACCCTTCATCATTTACATGGTCCACATTTTTAGACTTTTTTACAAATACTACAACCCAACAAAATATTTATGCCCCTCACGACTTGGCCTTGATGATACCAATATAATATTTCTAATTCCAATCAGGTAGACCCACTTCTCTAACTTATCCCAAGCTTTTGACATTTTAAACATTACCGGCACACTTAACGACAAATATTACTTTTTTACAAAACATTCCTATTGTAACTTGGACTGTTAAACGTATCACATTATTGGCGGCACCGTACTGACTGCGCCGTTATATCTTCTATTAGACGCTACTAATAAGGATCCTTAACAACATCCTATTCCTATACAGACATTAATGAATAGAATGATGAGGAAAAATTTTAGTGTCGACAGATCCTTTAGAATGGAGAAACCATTCATTAATGTACCTTGTGAATTTGTTCTCAACTACCCCCCCCACAATGACCCTTTAAATTCTGACTACTTGTGACTGTTCAATGACTCATTAGAGAAATTAATTCCTCTCTTATAATTTTGATAAATACTTTTAAATTTTACATTTTAACAATAATGATCCATTGTCCCTTAAGTAGATAACCAAATGTTTGGTGTTTGTACATACAAGGAAGAATTAGAAAGATGTGGCGATACGGAGAGAAGAATGAAGGGAGGAGAGGAGATGATCCAAAGCATGGATGAATGTGTAATCCACCTTCAATGAATATCAGCTCCGATGTGTAAGGGGAAATTTTATCCATGTGACCTTCTGCAACACAGTGATGCTCCTGCCGATGAAGATCGAATCTCTTAAAACTTAGCGCTTTGAGGCATCACTAGAATTATGCACCTTGTATTATATTTGAATTCAATTTTAAAGGAACGGAGGGACCGTTGAGCAATGAAGAATCAGGAAAGATTTCCTATATTTTAAACAAGTCTTCACACCTTTGAAACCTGCAAACGCCTCTAAAAAACTATCTAGTTCTTGATGCAACTTGATACCATTACCTCAACATTCAACTTGATAGTGGTGGGGCCTGGGGGAAAGGGAAGCAACCTGAGCTAGTGATACCGCTCCAATCATGTGATGAGTAAAGTAGGTGAGAGATTTTATGAACATATTTCAATCCTTTGATCAAGCCCATCCGTGATTTAAGACGCACACCGAGGCATAAATGCATGTTTGTGACCAAAGGGAGGACCCGCGATAGCTCCTCTTTTTGTCCTGAGACTAATTCCACTGTACAACCCATTTGCAACAGCATGTGGTTTACCTCAATGAAGGGTTTGAATTAGTTGATGTATGATGGAGGAAAAGAAACCATGACCACTTGTGAACCTTTCCAGAAACGTCCTATGTTGTAGTAAGTCTCCTGGATGACTATTTTTGGGGGCAATTTGTCTGAATTGTCCTTTGAGCACTTGTGTTTCCCCGGGGGAAGGAAATGATTGGGCTTGAATCCCTTCAATCTTTGGAATTAATATTATTATTAGGTGTTGAATAAGACTTATAAAATTACTTTTCCATGTATTTCGGATTAGAGTGAAATGGTTTCCAAAAGGCGACTTCACGAGATGCTTTGACTCCATTGTTGGGGTTTCTCTCCTTGGATCTCATGAAAAAAAAAAGTGAACTTGAAGGTCTATGTTTTCATCCCTGTACATGCTAGAGATGTTACATTAACAGTCATGCAGAGATTCAATGGCGAGGTTCATGGGTAAGAGAGTGGCTCGGAGAAGCTACTTTTTGGGAGGTTGCTTCATTCGATTATGAGGGAATTTAATGAATGAGCTCTTTAGATATGAGGAGACATTTTTCATGGCTAAAACTTCAAGGAATATAAAAAGGGGTGAGAGAATCATGTTGTTATTAATACATTCCAAAAGCGTTCACAGTAATTAAGCTCCGTACAAGGTTTCAGGGCCATTGGAGGTGGATGTTTATTTTCTTCTGGAGTCATAACGCAAATGAGGGAAAGGAAAAGTGGAAAATGCTTAAAAATGACTAAGTGTTTATTTATACTCACGCCCATCCTTACTAACCCCAAACCAACTAGAAATGTGAGCCAATGGGTTAAGACTTATACATGGATTTTGAGATGTCCCATTCCTTACCACATTTTTATTAAGGGGAAAAAGGGACGCAAGTGGGAAAAATTTGCATGGGTAGCGGATCATAGAAGGGGCCTCTTTTTACACCGCAAGTTTAACTTTAAGTGACCCTAGGCTTGTAATCCATGTGGTGGTGGAAGTAGATGCTACCCCTGTCCCGTGGGGAAGGGAGAAAGGGCGACGGGACATCAGGGGTCTCTAAGAGCAGTTGTTTCCACTTTTGTAAGTCTTCCTTCACCAAAACACTCTGCAAAAAATAGTCAATCATGACCCATTTTTGCCGCGAGACATTCCCTAAATTTTCATGGAAACCATATATTGTTTTGATCCAAAAGGGATATGAGAACATTCTCAATCGATAATTTTTCAAAGAATTCTCATGGCCGATTTTGAAATTTATCCCTCCTTCAATTTGGGCTCAGCTGTGCACCCGTGAAAAATACTACATTGAAGTTATATTATGACCACGGAAACCCAACACATTGGGTGTTGCAATATAAAGTACATAGGGCAATTTTGTGGTGGAATCAGTCCGAAAATATTTCTATGGATCACCAAACGCTTCCTGTTGAATATCATTAGGTCGGGGATCTTCCGCTTCCTGTCGGGTCCAATCTTCAAAAGTTGCAAAACATGGAGCGCGCAAACTTTTGAAATGTGAAATGATGAATCCATATCTTCTAGAGTATCCAATTTCTCCCAATCACCCTGAGGCTCCCACAATTTTTTTGAACAAGCCCACAGCTTTTTCAATGCTTGCAGTGCGTTTGCACCGGTGTAGAAGGAGGTCAGGCTACATAAATTTTTTCTAAAAAACGTGATTTTATTGAAAAACGTCCCCTAAAATACCTCAGGGATCACAAGGCTTATGCCAACATACTTCTTGGATGCATTAGATCTGCTCGTTCATGTAAAAGGGGTGGGCACTAGGTGTAAATCCTGAAAATAGCCTTTTCGGGGCCTCTAAAAACACTTGTTCTTTCTTGGATCTAAATCTAATTCTTGAATTCACTTGTAATACATCCCATGCACATGAAACACACTTTAAAATATTAGGGCAAAAAAAAAATAACATACTCAGACATAATAGGGTACCATTGAAGGAAGTACATAGGCAGTGCATGTTATCGGGAGAAGATTTTCAAGGGGGGGCTTAAAGTTTTCATTTCAATTTTTTTTAAATTTTTCATGATAACATTTTCATTACAACAACCCTATAATATTCCTTCAAATGCAATGTGAACCTCACTTCATTGTACTTGACTGTACGTATCCACATTCTTGGCTGTTTTTGGCCACGTACTGACGGCGCCGTTATCTTCTATTAGACGCTACTACTAATTATACTTAACAACATCCTATTCCTAATACATACATTAATGAAATAGAAATTATGGAGGAAAATTTTAGTGTCGACAGATCCTTTAGAATGGAGAAACCATTCTATTATGTAGCCTTGTGAATTTTGTTCTCAACTACCCCCCACATGACCCTTTAAATTCTTATTCTACTTGTGACTTTTCAATTACCATTAGAAGAGAAAAATTAATTACCTCTCTTATAATTTGAGAAAATACTTTTAAATTTTACATTTTACAAATATGTCATTGTCCCTTAAGTAGATAGGACAAAATGTTATGTTTACATACAATGAAGAATTAGAAAGAGGGGCGATAAGGAGAGAAAGAATGAAGGGAGGAGAGGAAGGATGATCCAAAGCATGGATGAAGATGTATCCACCTTCAATGAAGATCAGCTCCGATGGTGTTGAAGGTGAAATTTTGATCCATGATGACCTTCTGCAACACAGTGATGCTCTGCCGATGAAGATCGAATCTCTTAAAACTTTAGCTCTTTGAGGCCTCACTAGAATGATGCACCTTTGTAGTATATTTGAATTCAATTTAAAGGAAAGGTGATGAACCTTTGATCAATGAAGAAAATCAAGGAATATTTCCTATATTTTAACAAGTCTTCAAACCTTTGAAACACTGCAACGCCTCTAAACTATCTAGTTCTTGATGCAACTTGAGACCATTACCTGCACAATTCAACTTGATGATTTGGGGCCTTGGGGAAATGGAAGCATCCATGAGATAAGGTGAAGAACGCTCCAATCATGTGATGAGTAAAGGTGAGAGATTTTATGGAACATATTTCAATCCTTTGATCAACCCATCCGATGAATTGAGAAGCACACCGAGGCCTAAATACATTGTTGTGACCAAAATTGAGGACCGCGATAGCTCCTCTTTTTCCTGAGACATAATTCCACTGTACACCCATTTGAAAGCATGTGTTTATCCTCAATGAAGGT
The DNA here is from genome assembly GCA_019776745.2 of Taxus chinensis. Taxonomy (NCBI): domain Eukaryota; kingdom Viridiplantae; phylum Streptophyta; class Pinopsida; order Cupressales; family Taxaceae; genus Taxus; species Taxus chinensis. Next base: position 284,647,330 of record CM034151.1, on the reverse strand, counting down.
TGGAATTAGTGATGGATGTGGAGGAAAAGAAACCATGACCATTTTGAGCCTTTCCAGAAACTTACTATTTTTAGTAAGTTCTTCCTGGATGACTAGTTTTGGCAATTTTGTCGAATTGTCACTTTTGAGCACTTTTCCCCTTGGGGAATGAAATGATTGGCTTGAATCCCTTCATACTTTGGAATTAATATTATTATTAGGTGTATTGAATAAGAACTTACTAAAAATAGACATTTTCCATGGATTTTCGGATTAGAGTGAAAATGGTTTCCAAAAATTCTACTTCACAGCAGGATGCTTTGCTCCATTTTTTGGGGGTTTCTCTCCTCTGGATCTTCATGAAAAAAAAAAGTGAACTTGCAGGTCTATGTTTTCATCCATGTACATGCTAGAATGTTAAAATTAACAGTCATTCATATATTCAATTATACTAGTTTTCATTGGGTAAGAGAGTGCTCATTAGAAAGCTACTTTTTGGGAGGTTGCTCACTTCGATTATGAGGGAATTTGAATTGATAGAGCTCTTTAGATATGAGGAGACATTTTTCATGGCTAGAAACTTCAAAGGAATATAAAAAATGGTTGATAGAATCAATGTGGTTATGTAAATAATCATTCCAAAAGCGTTCACATAAGGAAGCTCCGTACAAGGTTTCAGGGCCATTGGAGGTGGATGTTTAGTTCTTCATGGAAAGTCATAACGCAAATGGAGGGAAAGGAAAATTTTAAAATGGCTTAAAAAATGACTAAGTGTTTGAGTTATACTCACCCCTCCTTACTAACCAAACCAACTAGAAAGTGTGAGCATGGGTTAAGACTTTATAAATGGATTTGAGATGTCCCCATGTCCCTTACCACATTTATTAAGGGAAAAAGGGACAGCAAGGGGTGAAAAATTTGCCATGGGTAGCTTGATCATGAGGAAGGGGCCATCTTTTTAACACCTCAAGTTTAAATTTAAGTGACACGAGCTTGTAATCCATGTGGTGGTGAATTATATTCTCCCCCATGTCCCTTTGGGAAAGGGGAGAAAGGGAGAAAGGGACATCAGGGGTCTCTAAGAGCATTTTTTCCACTTTTGGAAGTCTTCCTTCACCAAACACTGCAAAAAATAGTCATCTGAACCCATTTTCTTGCCTCGAGAGCTTCCCTAAAATTTTCATGGGAAACCATTATATGTTTTTGAATCCAAAAGGGATTATGAGAACATTATCATAATTTTCAAGAGAAAATTCTTCTTGCGATTTGAAATTTATCCCTCCTTTCAATTTTGCTCAAGCCTGTGCACCGGTGAAAAATACTACCATTGAAGTTTATTATGACCACAAGGAAACCCAACACATTGGGTGTGAAGATAGAATTACATATGTCAATTTTTTTTTGAATCAGGTCCTAAATATTTCTATGAATCCCAAAACCTTCTGTTGAATATCAATTAGGATCGGGGATCTTCACCTGCACTGTCGGGTCCATATCTCAAAATTTGCAACATGGAATCTCTCAAAACTTTTTGAAATGTGAATGAGGAATCCATATATTTCTAAAGAGTATCCAATTTCTTCCCAAATCACCCTGAGGCTCCCAAATTTTTTTGAACAAGCCAACTAGCTTTTTCAATGCTTTCATTTCTTTGCACCTGTTATAAGTAGTTTGGTGCTACATAAATTTTTTCTAAACTTGATTTTTCTTGAAAAACTTCCCTAAAATACCTCAGGTGATCACAAGGCTATGCCACATACTTCTTGGATGCATTAGATCTTCTCGGTTCATTTCCAGAGGGTGTTCACTAGGTGTAAAATGCCTGAAAATAGGCCTTTCGGGGCCTCTAAAAGCACTTGTCTTTTCTTGGATCTAAATATATTCTTGAATTAACTTGAATAACATCCCATGCACATGAAACACACTTTAAAATATTAGTATCACATACCTCCAAGACATAATGAGGGTAACACATTGAATGAGTTAGCATGAGGGCATGTTCATGTTGATCGGGAGAAGATTTTCAAGGGTGGCTTAAGTTTTCATGTCAATTTTTTTAAATTTTTCATGATAAACATTTTTCATTACAACAACCCTATAATATTCCTTCAATGCATGTGAACCTACACTGTCATTGTGTGATACAAATTGATACAACATCCCATACTAGAATATCACACCAGGCATAACCTTAGTGTGCTCACCCGAGGTGTGAGATTAAACTATTTCCCATTAGGTTAGGATGAATCATGAGGTGTGTTATGAGATTTCACCTACTCTGGTTCATAATTAAGCTTATGCATTCAATGATACCAATGTACAAAAATATAAATAATCATCATTAACATATTATTTCAAGAAAATAAGTACATAATAACCATAATATTATGATATTTTGTAAGAAATCTTAACTCCATAGTTGTAGATTTTTGGAATAACCCTTTATACTAATCCCTCAATGGGTATATATATTTTCAGTGTCTTTCCCTTGATTATTTGCATAGATTGGGGCACATGTCATATGGCGCCATTCCTTGTCTATGGGCTATGTATGGTGGCCTTAGCATCTTGGAGACTCTGCTCCACCTAGTGAACTAAATTTTTCTTGTTATCGTGTGCCATAAATTATTTATTCACATGCATGAGGTCCAATACAAGAAGTTAACTCTTCCTTTTATTTTCCTTAATTGTTATTAATCATAAAATCTTACACATGGACTTTGAAAGTGTGTCCTTAGTCCCTTGTGCATGGGAATATAAGATTCCTTGCAAAAACCTCATGTGCATTTCAAAAAAATTTTGTAGAAAAAAGGTACACACACTAACATAGAAGTGCATTATGCACTGAAGAAAGGAACACCTAGTCAAAAATTCACATTACCTAGAAAAAATGTGGTTTAACATTACCCCACTCTAACTTAGTTTCCTACCCTTAGGAAACCCTTTATCAATCTTCACAAAAATATCTTAAAATTCCTATCATAGCTGATCCTCATGCCCTTCCCATTTGCTAAGCACATTTTTTAGGATTAGGCTTAGGCATTTTTACCACACGTCCAAGTCTTTTAGCAAATTAGTAGTCTTTTGGGGATCCTAGGACTATACATGCATCACTTGTATTACCTTATGTGCCTCAATATTTTAATTATCAAGCACACTCTCCTCCTTGGATGATTGTTTCTTTAGTTATATAAGGAATTTATTGATTTTATTTTTCTTCGTACTCATATCTTCCTCTAGATCTTTAATGAATTCAATAGTTTGTCCCTCCCAACCTTGTCAAGCATGTACACCTACAATCCCAAGGCATTCTACATTTATTTTTTACATGAATATGTGTGCTTCAATAATTTGGTTCTTCCTATGATGCCATTAAACACTTTATCTGTACATGTAACCTTCTCACTTAGCTTAGTCTTTAACTATGCACACTCTTTCAATTTCTCTGCGTAGTGGGACCTTACCTAGTCTCTTTCTAATTTTATTTTTTGTGCATGTGCCCCACTATTTTACTCCCTTTGCTTTAGGAGAATCCCCACCAAGACCTCAAGTTTGGAAATTCCATCCTCTTGGTTGAGTGGTACCTCTGCCACAAGATTTGAGTCCTCTGTAAATATTCTCTTGCACAAATTTATGGCCTTGAAGTTTATAGTTGCGTGCTTCTAGAGTATTTATTTATTCACCTTTTGTTTTTCCATTTTTTTTTTCTTCACACCCCTTTTATGGAAACACGTGCATGATGTAAGATAGAACTTCAAACTATGGATCGTCTATGTACATATTCATAATAAAGGACACTGAATTCCTAGTCTTTGAGGTTGCATTGTGTATGGTGGGCCAAGAATGTGTCTGAATATCTTGCAAAACTAAATAATCTGTTCTAAAAGAGTATTGAGGCAACGAGTAAGAAACACACATGAACCAACATACAATGGATAAATTTAAAGGGGCTACTGTGAGCACGAGGGTCGTATATCTAGAGGGCAGTAATCCCTACACTAGGTCAACCTAGGGTTTCCAAGGCCTGCAATCAAGATAGAGGAGAGTACCGTATTGAGATATTGGTAAATGGATGGGAGGAGGTATGGATTGATGATAGATAAGACAAACATGCACAATGTGACTGAAATGAAAGTAAATGAGAGCTAAGGAGCTGATCAAATAAAAGCACCATGCTAACTAGCATCAATATACATGTAATCCTAAGCTAACATAGAGCAATGGGTAAGGGAAATGGACTAATCTATGCAAAATGACAAAGAGAGTTAGAGCACTCACCTGTACTTGTAGGGTGGTCATTGATGCATCTATCTCTCCATAGAAGCAACACACTGAGAGAGAATCACTATTAAGTGGAGAAGGTGAACATTGTTCTTGTCCTAGACTCACTATAAATGACCCAATAGTGCAATCAATCCAACCAAGAAGAAGAGTGTCCAATGCAATCCAAGCAAAGTGCAAGATGAACCAAGAGCTGAGCGAGCAAATGCGAAGTTGGCGCAAAACAGCAGAACAAATGGCAGTTCCTAAGATTCGGGCTTCCTTCCTTTATGAATGTCAAGATATGGCAGGTATAAATACAATGCCATCGCCCATGGGTGGTGGCATTGGCCAGGAAAAACCTAACACCGACACCATCACCCACGAGCGATGACGTTGGCCAAGGATGGTAATTTGTCATGCAAAGCGAAAAAGAGTGTCATAGATCATGGACATGGATGAACAAGGTGCCAAATGGTGAGATGCAAGCAAAGTGTGGGGCATGTGATGTGTAGGAGACATAGAGGGACAAGGATAACTAGTGCAAGTACAACTAAGGCTAGGACCACATAACGATACTCTCTTTGTGTATTGTCTGTAACCCATAATGATTACGTGAATAATCATTCCCCATTCCCAGTAGGCACCCACTCAAGAAATAGATGTATTAGTGACCCTTATTTGCACAAAGGAAATTATTAGTAACATGTATGAAAGATGAAAAGTGAAAAATTAGGTCTATACATATGCCCCAGCTGTTGATCACTGCATGTCGCAATAGCGAAACATGGGGTGGTCAACAAAAAGAAATAGTCCATAACACTGATATTGAATATAAGTACATAGGGAAATGCTAAAAGGACTAGCTGAATGGAAATATACCCACCAATGTGTACCTGATAGTGTCGCTTGTCTTGCCATGTGCAGGCGCAGTCAATGCGGGAAGAACCCTGAAGAAGTAAAACTAAAAGGAAGCACTAGAGGATCATCTATAAAATAAGATTTAAATCACCTAGCTAAGGGCCCATGAGACGGATGTCGTGTCATAGTGTGGAGATGTCGTAATTTCATAGATATCGTATGGTGATATGGGGCCAAAATTTAAGATCGTTGAAAGTAGACATGTAATAGGTTAAAGATGAATAACATGAGAACACGATCATAGGCGCAACAAATGGCATGTGTTGCGGAGTTCGGGAAGCAAAAATGACGGTCATTTGAAGATTTAGGTTGATCGCGACCGAATTTGAATAGAAATTTTGAGTTTTGTATGAGTGATTTTGATTTTGATTTACTTATTGTTATTTTTGGAATTGAGATAAGCGAGCTTTGGAATTCCAAATTTGGGTGTATTTCGACGTCATGACACAAGTACGAGGTGGCAATGGAGGACGACGAGGTGAATGCAGGTGGTAAGGTGCACGACCATGGGTAAGTCGTGTGCATTTAATTTTGTTGAGTAGATTAGGTGTTATTTGGTTATTTTGCATTTTTAGGGTCATTAGCGCATCATTTTTCATTCAAACTTGCATCATAGGGTAGGTTAGGTCAAAATGCAAGTGGGTTTTGGAGGGATTTAATTTCACTTTGTCGTTTTGTCATATTTGCGAAGTCAAGCTTTGAAAGTCGTGACCACTTTTTGGCTAGATGCCATCGGCCCCTTTGCAACAAGAGGGCCGATGGCATCAAGATGGGGAAAATATAGAGCCAGGGGCTGATTGTATTTGTAAGGGCTAGGAAGTTTCCCAAGGGCTTAAGTCATCTAGCCAGGGGATGATGGCATAGGGAATTCATAGGGATATGTTGTATGTTTTGATTTTTCACACCAATTTGATATTTCAGAGTTCTGATGTTTTCTTCTTGTACTTTTTTGGATACAGGTAGAGTGTAGGATCTTCCTATGGCAGAGTGTAGATGTATCATGGATGAGTGTGATGATTTTTGGATTGACACAGGAAGAGGTGACCTAGTTATAGGGTTGGGGATTTGGGGGCATCATGCAAATGCCCAGGATACCATTGGATCTAGATTTACTACAGATGTTCTTGGTTGTATGGGAGACCGGATCTAACACCTTTCGGTGGTGGACAAGACAGGAGACCATGGAGATGGTGTTGACCTCAGAGGATGTACATGGGATTTCATGGGGTCACCCATTGGAGGAACCCGCATGTATTGTGATCTTAGTTCAGATGTTACAGAGTAGATAGCCTTAGCCATATGGGCTACTGGGAGCGGCACATATGACGAGAGTTGGTTATGTGTCTGACTTAGCATAGTGCAAGCTATAGGGATTCTTGGTATTTAGAAGGTAGTTATGGGCATTTTTGTGTTATGTATAGTGTGCCATAAGGAAGATGGATTCATTTCACTGTTTTTGATTGCAGTGTGTATAGATGTTGTGGATCACGGGGTTTTGTTCAGCTGGGGCACCACCATATGGGTACATGGTTAGTTCATGACCCGTACAAGGTTCAACAATGAGGAAAAATGGTCATGGTACTCATGATTTTGTTGACAACCTAGATATATGAGAGGTTACCTATGTATAGGCCGATTTGGACACCACAGGTAGTAACGAAGGATGCTCCAAGAGTACTTTAGTGGGCACAGGGGCTGGCAGTGAGGTCACTTTGAGATTTTTGACCACTGAAACAAGTGGATCTAGGTGATAGTACATGGTATCCCTACATAAGGAATGTGGATCAGTAGCCGAGGGTATATTTCTTGGATGCACATCACCAAGGTGACAGGGCACTATGTTTATTAGGTGGAAAACCATGTAGTGAGAATGTCTTTTGGGTGGAGAACCATGAGGTGAGCAGTCTCTCGAGGCAATTTGGGTGACTACGTCCATGGTGGTATCACCATTTCCACCTTACTAATATTTTCATGCTTGAGAGGCTGCAAGAGCATAGGTTAGGGTACCATCACTTTGACCCTGCAATATGTGGGAAGTGAGTGCACATGGTTGGAGAGAGTGGAGGTGTGGTGGGGATGCTCAGGGCCAACTACAAATTATAGCAGTTAGGGGTTCAGATGAGGGATTCGATAGAGGATCTATAGATACAAGACCACATGATGGAGGTAGAGTCAGAGCTAGACAACCAGCACCATGGTAGTCAGGGTAGACAACAAGATGCGACAAGCATAAGGCGATGACCGAAGGAGGTTACTTGATGCTAGTTCGGAGTACAGATGGTTGTGCATCTGAGACAAGAGGCCCAGACCACAATGCAGAGGAGAACATGATATTGGAGCCCTTGGGCATAGTATGTAGGGGCGAACATCGTTGTGATGAGGAGGTAATTTGTCATGACGATGAGATAGTGGATTGTCATGGTGAGGAATAGAGGTATGTGTGTCATTATTATTTAGATAATTTTTGATAAATGGGTTTAAGCCACATTGATATTGTGAGTAACATGTGTCGTTCTTGGTTTGATAGAGCAGATGGTGGAGGAGTGGCACTCCTTGATTGAAAGTGCCCATAATGATATCTTGGATCCAATGATAGGTGTCCATGATACTGCAATGATGGTGGATCCAATAGCACCGTCATCTTGGGATTTGGAAAGCACATTTCATCTGTCCTGAAAGGCATACTTGACATTACAGAGATATCGGGATTCCTATGCATTGAAAATCTAGTTGGATTCAAAACATATGTTGTGGATAATCCTTGCTTGTGCAGGCAGTCTTGGTTCATGAGTCTTTTACACCTCTTACAATCCCAGAGAGTGGAGCATATTACTTGATTATCTTTTAGACTCCGAACTACCGAGCACCCAGGAGAGGCTTCCGGATCCCGATCTAGGGTGGAGTCCCTAGCCCGCATAACTAGAGCCACTAGTATGGTTCCATCGTCTCACATCTTTTGGGTCCCTTTTACTTTTGGGCATGATTGAGCCCATATCGTATATGGGTCAGGCCATTTAGTTTTGTCAATGTATGAAATTCAACCAAGGGATCCGGCTCATATAAATACAAAGGCCCATATGTTCTGACCAAAATAAAGGACCAAGCTCTAAGCATCTATTATCCCATCACTCTTGCATCCAAAGGCAATCTAAGAGCATCTTAAAGGCATCCATTTCAGCATCCCATCACAAGGGATGTCCCAAATGCACTTTTTGCCACCTATGAAGGGGAAGTTCATTTTGTCCATCCGCATCCATTTACATTGCTACCCATATAGCTACTACCCTGGGACATGTTATCACTTTTCACTTTTTTTTCAAGGGCATCCTAGGGCACAATTCTATCACACACGCACAAGAACTACATAGAGTCTGAGATGATAGTGCCCGGCGCTCGGAACAATCATTTTTTGTTCACTCAGTCGGGTGATCGCTGGGAGTCAATATGACTGCCCATTATTGCAACTTTCTTTTTTGGGATTTGATGTTTGATAACAGTTTTGTAGGTGAACATCTAGAGCATTTAAGCAGGTATAGGTACATTCATGCGAACCTAAGGTGCGACATACTAGATCTGGCCTAGCTAGCGTCGACAACTTAAACTACCAGCAACATTTGTAGGGAACACTAGAAAAATCAGGACTTTCGAGCTCCTACACAGTCACATAGCGCCCAATAGAGGTCTTTGGCGCCTGTGTTGCGACCTCGCCCCAGTCTAGGTGCCTTGTCCAGCTTCATCCGGATTTAATTCCAAAATTTCGTTGTCCTATTTTACATAGTTGCGACATGGTCTACCCGAAGCAGTCCTGTTCATCAAGATGTGAGTAGTTCATACCTAGTGCAGATTATCAGTCCCAAGAGAAGTGCAAATCGGTCAAGTCCTTTCCTCTTTCTCTTGCACTTAGGGTTTCATATTTTATTAGCTTATTTGCTTGTGTCAAATCCGTACTTTAGCATTTATTTATCATACGTGACTTCGCAATCAGGGTTTAGCATAACTCTATTTTTGTTAAATCACCAGGATACTGCAGTGATGGTGGATCCAACACCATCTTCGGCGTGTGCGATTTATGTTTGGAGTTCATTTCGTCTAGTTAGAGATGACATCCTGGACACTACGATGATATAGGGATGCACAGAGTGTGTTGGCAACTGCCGACAACATAAACGTGATATTATAGATTCTATTGTTTGAGTCTATAGGCGGCGGCCTGCAGTCTAGGAGTAGGCAACCCGCCTAGATCAGATGCTCATTAGAGCTGCGAAGAGGATTACTTCATTGGAGAAGACAACTGGCTAGATTGCGCAAGGAGAGGCCTCATGATGAGCAAATTGGCATCTAGGGCATAAGAGTCCCTGGCTTGAGAACCACTATCATGACGCCATCAACCCATAAGCATTGTCAAAGATCCCCCGCGAGGGGTGAGGGTGCTTGAGCCACTAAAAGTAGATGATACTAGCATGGCCAAAGCCATTTTCCATACCCCCAGTTTGTCGATGCTTGATAATAACTAATTGTGCAAGCCATATTGTATATATTATATATATAATAGAGAATATATATATATGTCCATATATATATATATGATATTTATGGTATTTGGTTGTTTTGGTTTATTTGTGTATGTTGATTTGCTTATCATTTTGCTTCTTTCCACATGTATGTATGTAGTGATACTCATGGTACTAAGGAGTAATGATAATGTGATTAGATAGGTGAATCCGGTATGAAGGGGATCGATAGGATTACCCAACCCATGTGATGTGAAGAAGCCAAGAGGTGGAACAAAGTCAAGACATCCAACGGCAGGATGTTAAGGTGCGATTGAGTGTATAAATCCAAACAAGGCCATAAGCCTAAGTAAGGATGCATTGAATACCGCAGCAATCCTATAGGAAAGACCAAGGCAAATCAAAGCCAAAATAGGCGGAATCGGGATCGAGGCGCTCCAATGGTAGGAGGAACCAAGGCGTACATGATGATAGATCCAAGCGGAGCAAACAACTCGAGCAAGGATGTAATGAGATATTTGAGATAGTTTGAAAAACCCAAGGGGGGATCGAGAGCCCAAGCGAAGGAAAAAGGTAGTGTGTAAAAACCCAAGTGGGGCCCGAGAGCCCAAGGGAAGGCCAGGGTTCAGGCCAAAGAAGGAAAATAAGATGTAATCAATGTATTATAGATAACTAGCCACGAGGAGCAAAAGATTGCAATGTATCAGTGATGATGTTGTCAACTTGATTTAAAATGTGATTTCTAGCACGAGTCATGAGGTCCTCGATGGCATGTTGTGTAATAACGACTTGCCAATGAACTTCAGAGCACGTGGCAAATAAGGTATCATCGATCCGATCCTCTAGTCGGGTGAGAATATCACACCGAACAACATCCATAGTGGGACGAGGATCATAGCAAGGTGGTGGTCCATAATCGGTCTAGGGGAAGGTGATCAATTCCGAGAGGAAACAACCCCACGCTTTCAGTTGCAAGAAGAAGTTTCGGGAACGAGATGCTTGTTACGCAGAATCCGACAGTCGGCATCAGTGTACGCACAATACCCGTGATGAGAGAAAAAGAAGGGAGCTAAAGCAGAAGGTTGTGTAGCCTTTTTGGTTTGATCGCATTTAACCTTAGCTTTGAGCCTCTTCATGTGGCCTCGATAGGCTCTATAGTCAGAAACATCACTGCCTCGATGCCTTGTGCCATGTGCAATATGGCTCGGTTTTAGAGGACTGAGGAGCCATAAGAGCAAGAGGTAGGGATGGAAGTCTCATAGGTGGCAGAGGGCTAGTGAGAGTATCTGATGAGGGCATCGATGTAATGGGTGAAGATGGTGCCGATGGAGTTATATGTTGCTCAGTCATCGAGGCGCAGTAGATAGGGTCATCACCCATGAAATCATTGGCTTCGTAGTCAAAAATGACGACCTGATCATCCGCTTATGTAAGGGAAAATGGGTCGGCTAGGTCGATAGTAGCATGTGGAGCTATAGCTGGTAGAGCAATCTGACGCTCAGGCATCGGTGGGGAAGAAGTAGCAACTGTATGTGAAGATTCGTTTTGTATGAGGATGGCATTCACGTCACGAGCGAATTTGGTGTGAAGGGTTTCTTGGTAACGCAAGACTTCCCTATCACGAATCTGGGCATAGCTAGTTAGGTGGGGATTGTCTAAAGTGTAGCCGTCGTCATAATTTGATGTGGGAGCATCCACTGCACAAGAGTCGACTATGATATTAAGTTGGACCACATGCTCTAGTGGGGGCTGTAGTGTACCGCAAGGAAGGAGGCAACTAAGAGACGATAAGCTCAAGAAGATAGGAAGTATTGATTTTAAGCGAGACCTCGTTGGGCTCCTCATCATTTGATTCCAAGAGATTGGGAGGCGTCTGCCTGACTAATTTGGGATGACTAACATTGCCACAAAGAGAATCTATATGATAGTTAAAATGTTGATATTCTCGAAAGGGGATATGCGATAATTCGTCGAGTGTTGGAAGCTTGTATGTCCCCTTTTGTTGAAGTGCATCATAGTTCCAAGGATTAGTGTCCCCCTAGATCTTATAAATAGCTCCTTGGTGAGCGAACTTCACACACTGACACGTGGAAGAAGCAATGGTGCACATGTGATGAGTCCAAGTCTGCCCTAGGAGGATATTATAAGATAGAGGAAAATTGAAGACCATAAATTTAACGCGGACAATCTTATGTGGGACAGTGATGGGTAACGAAATATACCCCGTAGGAGGCATCTGTCGACGATCATATCCTTGATAAGTGGTTTGTCTAGATTTTAGGTTATCGATAGAATAACCAAGAGCCTTAATGAAGTCTAATGAGGCCACACACGTGCCTGCTCCTTCGTTAATGAGAGCACGCTTGATCATAGTGTGACCGATCTGAACTGAAATGAAGAGAGGTCGATCATTTGTGCGGAGAAAGGGCTCATCCAAGATCATAGAATCTATAGGCAAACAAATGCAAGAGTGAGTGTCTGTGGTGAGATTGGTATGAATGGAGAGCTCCTCACATTGTTGGTGGATGCTTTCCTCCAAGCCATGCAATGCGTGACTTTGCCCCAAAGAGGGAAAAAAGGGAATGTACATATCAAACAATGCTATCATGAGATGCTCACGATGGTGAGGCGACGTACGCATGAGTTCTAAGAAGGGGATTTGGCCATGAAGTTGGGCATGTGCTTCAAGAGGATCCCACTCATCATGATTGGATTGTGCAGTAGGCTGAGAGTGTTGGGAATCCTTAAAAACAGAGCCAAAAGGAGCAAGAGTGATTAAGGAGACCTCTGAAATTGGTTTTTGCTCAGGTCATACGCCATCGGCCATGTAAGTTTCATTTGCATAGGGGCCAATGGTGTTTGTGGCTAGAGAAATAGATCCAGACACCATCGACCCCGTAGAAGAATTCCCATAGGGGTTGATGGTGTCTGGAGGAGAGATTTTTGCTTTGGGAAGCGTGGTTTTGAGGTACAGAGCGATATATGATCCTGTGAGTTTGAGGTTGGAATGCTACAGGGTATTCAGGATCTACATAAGCTATGACATGCTTTACATCATTAATTGCAACCGTATTTTCAAGAGGATAATCTATGTCGACTACATCAGTTGTAGTATTTTCTTGCTTCCTAAAACTCTCAGCGATAGGCATGGGATTAGAGAAGATTTGTAGCTACTCATTAGCTTGGTTGATAGCTTCATGACAATCCTTTGATTGAGCCGCATCATGAGCCTTGACCGTCTCGATCAAACGCTTCCGAGTGATGGCATCATAGTAAAATTGGGGACATAGGAAGAAACTGATGGCAACCATTTGTAGTGCACGACAATTTTCACGAGAGCGACCCCAATTAGCATGCCACCAACAGAACTTACTTTCATCATGCCAATGAGGAATAGGTTGAGAAGGATCCAAGATCGCAGTAAACGGCTTAGGTAAGCGACATTTCAACTCTTCCTTAATGGTTGATGATAGTTAGGCTGATTTTTGTTGTTATTGGGTTGTTACGTCAATATTAAAAACAATCCTATTTGAAGAAGTGACAAGAGGAAGAGTATCAGAGACTTCGTCATGTGTTGCATTATTTTTCTTAGAAGATTGAAGGATTTGGACTTGTTTGTTGTTTTGTGTCTTAGGAGGATATTTCTAAAATTTTATCATGAGATAATCTTACCTTTTGGCTTGTTCAAAGGTCTCTTCTAAGGAAGTAGGAGAAAATGACCTCACCTTGTATTGAAGGCGAGGTTCAAGAGCTCGTAAGAAAAGTTGGAAGAGATCATTAGGCATATTATGTTTTTCTCGCATAGATAGGGTCTTCCAACTCTTAATGAAAGCTTATGCTGATCAATTCTCAAATTTTTGACAATTGATAAAATCATTGATGTTGTTTTTAGGTAGATCGTGATATTGGAACTCGTTCACTAGGGCTTTCACCAAGGACTTCTAGCTCAACTGTGGAATTAGGAGGTAAAGTGTGATACCAATCCAAAGCATCTCCAGTGAGAGTTTTAGCTTGGAGTTTGGTGGCAACGTATGAATTGGTTCTGATCCACTCCTTGTAAAGATTACCAAAGGCCTTGATATGAAGGGTAGGATCAGTAGACTTGTCGTAAGAGATAGAAGGAGCAATGCCACCAATATGCATGCTAGCAATGTAAGGTGCTAGAGGCTCTTGTTGGATTGCTCTTAAGACTTTGTTTTGGATAGGGGGTTGGGTGATGGGCACCCCATTAGGTCCATTTTGCAAAGTAGGGGGTTGAGTGATGGGCACCCCGTTAGGTCCATTTTGCAAAGTAGGGGGTGTGGCACCCCAAGAGCTTGTTGTAGGGCGGTTGACTAATTGAGCCATGTTGGCTTGCAATTGAAGGAATTGAGTTGTAGTAGCATATTGTTGTTGGCTTATTCTATAAATAAGTTGGAGAATGAGGTTGGTAGGGTAAGAATTCGAGGTATTTTTAGGTAAACCTACTTTGGTATCTTTCCCCTTTCTTGCCGTTTGATCAAGTTGTTTGAAAACAAAGTCAAGAAGATGTTTGATAAGCATTTCTTTTGATTCATTTTTTTATCAGGGAAAATAAGATAGAAACTTCTCAATTTCAGGGGGATGATCAAAGGTATCACCATTCTGATTTTCCTATTCTTCATCCTCATGTGGGCCATTATGATGGGTAGAAGGTTTCTTTCTAGGTGCCCTTATGACATAACAATCCATACAAAAGGGAAATTCAGCTTCAGGATGATAGGTTTCGAGAAATATATGTACAACAGAGTCAGAGGGCCATAGGCCTAGATAATCCATGATGGAGTGATGATCTGGCTGAGAAAAGGTCTGAGAATGAAGGCTACAAACATAATCGGCCATATAGAAAAGTTTACATAGGGGCCAATGATGTCTAGAAGAAGATCTAGGAAGATAGACAGGAACGGCCCTCCAAACGAGTATGAATAGGGGTTGATGATGTTTAAAGGTGAGGAAACTAGAACATACAAGATTTTCTTGGGCGATGGTGTTTGTGATGACAAGTTTTTTGAGATTTTTTTGGTTTTTGGATGCTGAGATGAGGAAAAATTTGAATATGGTTGCTTTTAATGAGTTTTGATTGATAAAAAGGTTTGTAGGATTCACGTCAGGTTCACCAGAGATATATGGCGGGCCAAGAATGTGTCTTAATAGCTTGCACTCCTAAATCATCTATTATACAAGGGTATCAAGGAAACGAGTAAGAAAAACATATGAATTGACATACAATGAATAGATTCAAAGGGGCTATAATGAACACTAGGGTCCCATATTTAGAGGGAAGTATTCCCTACACTAGGTCAACTTAGGGTTTCCAAGGCCTGTAGTCAAGATAGAGAAGATAACCCTATTAATATATCGATGATTGGGCGAGAAGAGGTATGGATCAACAATATATGAGATAAGCATGCATAATATGACTGGAATGAAAGTAATGTAAAGCTAAGGAGCTGATCATGAATAAAAGTACTATGCTAACTAGCATCCAAACATATGAAATACTAAGCTAACATAGTATAATGAGGGAAGAAGATGAACTTACCTATGAAAAATAAAATAAAATGGTTAGAACACTCACCTTGCACTTGTAGGATGGTCACTGATGCATCTATCTCTCTAGAGAATTAACACAGTGAGAGATAATCACTATTAGGTGGATAAGGGGAACATCATTCCTTTCTTAGACTGAATATAGATGACCTAATAGTGTAAACAAACCAAAACATGAAAAAGAGTGTCCAATCCAATCCAAACAAAGTGCAAGATGAACCAAGAGCTAGGTGAGCAAATACAAAGATGACGCAAAAGAGTATGGTAGATGGCAGTTCAAATGATTATGGATTCATTCCTTCATGAATGTTAGGATGTGGTGAGCATATATACGATGCCATCACCCATGGGTGATGGTGTCAACCAAGAAAAACCTTACATGGACACCATCGCCCACAGGCTATGGTGTCGGCCAAGGATGGAAAAAGAGGTAATGTTTCATGCAAAATAAAGAAGATTATCGTAGATCAAGCTGATGAATGAACAAGGTGCCGAATGGTGATATATAAGTAAGGTGTCAAAAGTGAAATGTGTGTGAGACATAAGGTGACAATGATAACTAGTGCAAGGAAAACTAAGGCTAAGACAACATAACGATACTATCTCTAACCTAGAATGATTACATGAATAATCATTCCCCATTCTTGGTAGGCCCTTTAAGGCACCAAATCAAGAAATAGATGCATCAGTGAGCCTTATCTTTAGAAGGGAAATTGTTAGTAACATGTATGTAAGATGAAAAGTGAAAAATTAGGTGTATACACACTGAAATGCTCTATATGATTCCAAAAGAACACGTCTAATTCTTTATTCCCTTTTTGGAATCAAGAATGAAGAGTCTATGTTGGATTTTTATTTCTTGTTGTACCATCCTCATTTATCTTAGGTTCATTCTCCTTCCTCTTTCTCTTGTATCTAGCACACTCTTCATGTATTTCCTTTCTTCTTTCACATGTTTTGTCCTCACAGTACTCTTCATTATTATATCCTTGAAAATTAATTAGCACAAGGGGATTTTTGGAGGTGAGCTTGGTCCCACACAAGGGTATTTGGTGCCTTGACCATCACTCCCATTATATTCATCACATTTCAAAAATTATTGTGGGGAATAACCCCTCGATGGAGTTTTTACTTGTCATTCCTCCTCTTCGCGTTTTCCTTCCTCATGCGTAGTGCACCCAAATTCTTCAATTGTTTCTATTTCTTTCTCTTGTACAAGATGCATTAGACCACACATATGTGAAGATTCCACTAACCGCTCTTCTTCCGAATACAGTTTGGAGATGGTCCCTATTTTACTCCAGATAGTATGGTTCGAAAATCCTTCTACGTGCATGGAGGCTTCAACATGTTCGCTTGTGTTATGCTCCCTTTTCCTCCTCTACGTGTTAAGTGGGATTTCATAGGAATATTATTCTTCTAATTTTTTTCCTTTGACATGCTTATGTACCTTAGGTGGTACTTTTAAGATTTTGGGCCTCTTTTCCTTCTACTTAATCGACCCCTTATTTTTAGGGGCACATAACACCTCATCCTCCTCATATCCATGTGGTTCTCCAACCCCAACCTTCCTTTTGGTCTTTAAGTAATAATAAATAGGTAACACTTTATTATTTAACACAATTATTTATTGTGGAGTGATGTCACAAATACCAATCTCTTGTTTCTCTACACATGCACTCTTCCCTGGATATACATAAGTGGTTGAAGAGATGAGTATATGCATCCACACACGTTACATCAAGATTTATATTTATAGCATTTTAAATATTATTTATGGATTGTATAAAGTATTTAGCAGTAAACCTAAATGTGAGCTTGGCCCATGACACCATGCTATTATCAGTCAATTTGATGTATGTGAGGGAGTAATGTGGAATAACCATGAACTGATAGTTTCCTCTCACTTGGTCTGGGAGGAGTCTAGTTCTGTGTCATTCATCTTTAAAGGATGCCTTCAAGTGCCTTAACCAATTATCTAGCTTGGTTTTGTATGATTTTTACTGTGTTAGGGAAATAATATTCTTTGTATTGCAAGTCCGATGATTTTTCTTTAGTGGGGAATTTCCATGTCACCTCCTTGTCTCCTATTGGCATGCCAATCTTATTGAAGACTAAGAGAATTAAAATTTTTCCCCAACTAAACTTCCCTTAACAACATACACCAATTATGCATTAACCTCCATGCTCTTAGAAATACATTGGGCAATGTTGTAAAGCATCCCATTTGTCATATTGTGTACCATATGCAAACTTATTATTTACTTCCACCCATCTTTCAGATCCTTCCAAATTGTAATTGACTAGGATTGATCCAACCCTTTTTTCTGGATCAATGATGTTTGTGATGGGAAAGGTGCACCCTCCTCTATTATACTTCAAAAATGCCCCCACCTTATCAATCATTTGATGCACTCTTTTTTAACACTTGCGACAATACAAAGTCTATCTCAATCCAAAAAATTGTGTTTTTGATGTCATAATTGGAAAAATCCTTGGCTACATAATCTCCATATGTGGAATCAAAATTGATCCCAAAAAGATCCATGTCATTGTTGGCATGCATCTGCCATGAAATTTACATCAATTACGCTCATTACAAGGTAAAATCCTAACCATTCGTCGCTTCATTCCACAACTCACTGAAAAAACTCAACCATGCACCGCAAAAATCCCTTTAAAATGAAAAAGATCTAGTTCCTTATGAGGACAACCATTCCATGTTGCTTTTGAAGCTATCAAAAAATATATGTTAAATCCACCAGTTCTAGTACCCCCACCATTGATTGACCCTTCCTATTGTACATCTAGGCTACATTCCATGCATTAGGGGCCCTTCTCACACAACATGATGATTCTCAACATGAACAAGTTGTATATTACATTAGTCACACTTTTCTCTCCTACGAATGTAATTACAACTATATTGAAAAATTATGCCTTGGCCTCGTCTTTGTTGCGGATAAGTTGTGACACTACCTTCTTAATAATTAGGTTCACATTATTACCAAATTAGATCCTTTACGATACCTCTTATTCCTAACAACATCTCTTTGGACGGTCTTGCACAATGGGTTTATGTTCCTCACAGATTTTAATTTCAATTCATCCCACAAAATCATCAAGGCCCAGTTAACTCCGATCAGTTACCAAACACCCCACATTCTGATCCTTCACCTATTGTGATACTCATTCCGAGATGACTTTACACAAAAGCTTACACCATCGTATATTGACCGTGGTTATGTATTTGCCTGGGTTTCATTGCCCTCTTGGCGTCGAGGATGGGATTTGGTGTGCATCACCACCCCATGGTGATAATCTCCCCTTTCCCTTTGCATATCCCGCTTATGGTTCTTCATGACTAACAACATCTCTGATATGAACTCTCATTTTGGCCTCATTGTCACCTAAAACTTCTTATTCAAAATATCCAATTCATGACAACTCTCGCTCATTATTATCAAGTTACTGACACATATCAAAGCCAAAGAAGATGTCTTGTCCATGTAAACACCTTGGTTAAAGCCATATTTCTATTTGAGTCCTACTCTCTCACCACCATTCCATTCCACGCAAGATATCATCATACAGATGCATGGCTAGTGTTTTCCTATCTCCTCCCTCAAGAAATTACTGATGAAAGGACACCTTTATCCATTTGTCCTGTACAAACCCATTTGTTGATAGTCTGACTTTGGCACATGTGATATCACACACACTCAACAATGATCGTCTGGAATGGTCTCACATAAATATAATAATTTTCTATATCGACAAACCATTCCGATAACCTTCATCTCATAAGCTCGTCACCTATGATGGAGCCACAAACCTCCCTATTGTACTCATTGGCACATATTATTACAAGGTCATTCGATGGTTGTTTCTACTACATGTTTATGACTCGATGACATTCCCATGGATTGTATATCAGTCCATTATGTCTATATGTGGCCACTTCTCTGGAAAAGCTATGTATCATAAGCTTCTACTAAAAGGTTACTATTGACCTCTCTGGAAATACTTCCTAACTAAGATATGCCACGCACTATGATAATGTAAAAATGCATAGTAACCTCCACTATTGGTGGTCGTATATTGATTTCTAACCTATAACCTTCATCTTGGAAATTTTTTCCCTATGGGGTTTTGACCTTGTTGGCAAGATCGACCCTAATCAATGAAAAACAACCATAAATACATGCCTTGGCCTCGTCTTTGTTGCGGATAAGTTGTGACACTACCTTCTTAATAATTAGGTTCACATTATTACCAAATTAGATCCTTTACGATACCTCTTATCCTACACACATCTCTTTGGACGTCTTGCACAATGGGTTATGTTCCTCACAGATTTTAATTTCAAATTCATCCCACAAAAGGCCATCAAAGGCCAAGTTAACTCCGATCAGTTACCAAACACCCCACATTCTGATCCTTCACCTATTGTGATACTTTCCGAGATGACTTTACAGCTTACACCATCGATATTGACACGTGGAGTATGTATTTTGATGGGTTTCATTGCCTCTTAGGCGTCGAGGATGGGATTGTGTTCATCACCCCACATGGTGATAATCTCCCCTTTGCATACCGCTTAGGGTTCTCATGCACTAACAACATCTCTGAGTATGAAGCTCTCATTTTTGGCCTCACTGTCACCTGAAAACTTCTTATTCAAAATATCCAAATTCATGGCAACTCTCAGCTCATTATTAATCAAGTTAATGACACATATCAAACCAAAGAGGAGTGTCTTGTCCCATATAACAACCTTGTCAAAGCCATATTGGCTACATTTGAGTCCTACTCTCTCACCACCATTCCACGCAAAGATAATCATCATACAGATGCCATGGCTAGTGTTTCCTATCTCATCCCTCAAGAAATTACTGATGAGAAGGACACCTTTATCATTTGTCACTTACAAAATCCATTTGTTGATAGTCTGACTTTGGAACATGTGATATCACACGCAACAATGATCGTCTGGAATGTCTCACATAAATATATAATTTTCTATATCGACAAACCATTCCTGATAACCTTCAATCCCATGAAGCTCGTCACCTATGATGGGAGGCCACACGCTATGTAATCATTGGCACATATTTATTTAAAAGGTCATTCGATGGTTGTTTACTACGATGTTTAGGACTCGATGACATTCCCATGGATGTATATCAAGTCCATGATAGTCTATATGGTGGCCACTTCTCTGGAAAAGCTATGTATCATAAGCTTCTACTAAAAGGTTACTATTGACCTACTCTGGAACAATACTTCCTAGAATATGCCACGCACTATGATAAATGTAAAAAGCATAGTAACCTCCACTATGTGGTCGTATATGAGTTCTAACCTATAACTTCATCTTGGAAATTTTCCCTATGGGGTTTTGACCTTGTTGGCAAGATCGACCCTGAATCAGATGACAACCATAAATACATTATCACTACTATTGAATATTTGACTAAATGTGTTGAAGTAGAACCTCTACAAACCATTAATGGTCATGACATTTGTCGTTTTATTACTACTCACATTATCACAAGTTTTGGCATTCCCTCTACCATTATCACTGATAATGGATCATCTTTCAAAAACAAGGACGTAAAAAGGCATTGTGCTAAATTCAAGATAAAAAAACCTTTTATAATCCATATTATCCATAAGTAAATGGACAAGAAGAGGCCACTAATAAAACCATTGTCAATATATTACAGAAAAATGTTGACACTAGCGGCAATGATTAGCATAATCAAATTCTATACTCTCATTGGGCTTACCACATAATTATACACACCCCTACGAATGTTACACCCTTTTTGTTAGTATAGAGAACTATGCCAATCATTCCTTTAGACCTGGAGATACCCTGATTGCGTGTGTGTATCACTTAAATTCGTTCTCACAGATAATGAATATCATGAAAATCAACTGTATGAGCTTGAAATTCTTGATTCTCGTTGCGTGCAAGCCCTTGAACATCGCCACGTATATCAGGCACACATTGCACAAGATTACAATAAAAAATCCACCCACATAAAATCACTATTAGTGATCTTGTTTTACAATAAAATCCAAAGAACATGCCGAGGCTCATCTAAATGGGAAATTCAAACCTAATTGGCTCATTCCCTATGTCATCACTGCCAATATTTGGGGTGATGTCTATCATCTTACCACTCTTCTTGGTAAAACACTAAAGAACCCACTCAATGTGATGCCTCTCAAACACTATTATTCATAAAATCCTTCATTACCCGATGATGCACTCTAGTGTTACAGTTCACACTTGATTATCGAGGGAACTCTTAATAAATGAACCTAACATCACACATTTCATGCTTTGTGCTTCACAATATATATTTCTAGCATCTTCTCTCGCACAACACACTCATTTCCCGATGAGACACTCTTTTTCTATGGTTCATTCTTGAGTGTTGAGGGAACATTTATAAATGAACCTCATCTCATGCACACCCACTAAGGGGCAACGCAAATCCTCCCATCTTCACATCTTGCATACCATACCATCACACTCATACAATATTTACATATCTTTGTTGTATTTATTCTTAATAGCTTATACTACTTACACGTTGCACTTTGCTTACTATGCTAAACATACTCAGTATGTCATTATCTTTATCATATACACATGTGTGTTCACTTGGTCTCTGGAAATAAATGAAAATCTCTTATAATTTTTTACTGTATGCATGATGTTCGACACTAAATCACTTTACAGTCTCCTTGAGGCTCCTGGGGGCATCTACTTTGACTACTCTCACACATTACAAATTCTATTGTTTCATCATTTACTACTTCTTCTTATTAGCACTTGCTTTTAGTTGATATATGCATGCTTTGACATACTATCTATTTTTCTAACATACTAATGGGTGCTTTATGTGTAGCATTTGCCTTGCAAGACTCTATACAACCATGGTTATCTGATACATTTTGCTTGTTATTGTTTGCTATTGTATGCTATTTTTTGTGGGTTGTGCCCTATGTCTTGTTTGATCGTTATATGTGTTTGGCCACTTCGGCCCTAATTGTCTTGTGACATTGTGAGTGATGTCCCATGTATGAAACCCGTTGTTCATAGTCTATCTTATCTTCTTAATTTATTGTTACATTATCTTCTATTACATGTTAGCTTTGCTTACAATACCAATTGTACTAGCCTATCTTGTTTTCATGTGTCTTGGTTTCTACCATTTACATCCCCTACCCTTGTAGATATCCCTTATCAGATATACATATCAGTATCCAGTCCTCTCCTTTAGGCCACATTCTCCTACAATTGTCACGTACACCTCAAACAAGGTGGCATCTATTGGGTGAATAAATCACCCCTAAAATAACTCAGAGCTATAATATAAATAAGCACAATACAAAATCAACATAGGCACATAATCACAGAACGGTCTAGAAATAGACTTGGACCTCATACACAGAGTGGACACTAGTACCCAGTATCAGATAGTAATGCCAAACACTTGTGTCCTCCCCTAGGTGCTTGTTAGGTTGTGGAGCCTGTTTTCATGTGTGAAAGTGTTTAAGAATGTACACTAAGAGTACTTTACACTTTTCATGTATCCTCGCCCACGTAAATTGTTTTTTTTTTGCCTCAAAAAAATGCACCCGACATATCGGGAAACGTGCTCTTCTCATATGGGTGAGATTTTTGACCCATAGGTTTTTGGGCTAGTTTTGGCCCATGGTTTTGATACCCAATGTATTGTAAAACTACTTAAGCAGTTGCCTACTTATATGGTTTTATGCATATGGTAGAATATAATGAAAAACATTTCAGATGTGCTTTGAATTCGGCTGTGAATTCTGTAGAGTTTGTTGAGCATAGCTCCAAACAGATCTGGGTATTGTATTGAGAGAGTGGTGGCTTGTAATAAAATCTGAGCAAGTGATTCTTGGTGGATGTAGCCCAAATTGGGTGAACCACGTTAAATACTGTCTCTTTATGTTGCGTTATTTTATTCTGTAATTTTATTTGAAATCTGTAATAATTTATGCATATTAGTTTCTACTGTTGCGATTATGTGAGGGATTATTCTGCATATTTTATCCCTTATTTCTCAACAATTGGTATCAGAGCCTGGTTTGGTGTGTTGAAGTGTTGAATTGCAAGGAAAGTTTTATCTTGAGTGGGAGCTATCACTGACGATGGAAGATCTAGGGTTGAAAAATTCAACGGGAAAAATTTCAGTCTTTAGAAGATGCAGATGGAAGATTACCTTTATCAGAAGGATCTTTATACTCCGCTGTCTGAGAAGGTGAACAAACCCTTGAGCATGACAGATGCGGATTGGGATTTGCTGGATAGGAAATCACTTGGGACAATCTGGCTGTGTCTTGCATCTTCAGTATTATTTAATGTTTTAAAGGAAAAGACTACAAAAGAACTGATGAATGCATTAGGGAAGTTGTATGAAAAACCCTATGTCTCTAATAAGATATTTTTAATGAAAAATTTGTTTAATATGAAAATGTCTGAGAATAGTTTAGTAGCAGATCATTTAAATGATTTTAATACGGTTGTAAATATGCTAGCTTCAGTTACAATAGAATTTGATGAATAAGTTAGGGCTTTATTAGTTCTGTGCTCTTTACCTGAGAGTTGGAATAGCTTGGTAATGGCGGTAAGCAACTCGGTTCCAACTAACTCAAAGTTGAAGTTTGAGGATGTTGTAGGGGTGATTCTAAGTGAGGAAATGCGAGGAAAAAACTCTGGTGAATCTTCTACTTCAGGGAATGCTTTGACAATGAAAACTAGAGGGAGACAGAAGAATAGAGGAAGCCGTGGAAAATCAAAGGATCGGGCAAGGTCAAAATCCAAAAGAAAGATAGTATGTTGGCACTGTGGAAAGTCTGGGCATGCAAAGAAGGACTGTTGGGAGCTTCGAGACAAGAAGAAATAACAAGAAGAAAACAAGGAGGCAAATGTGGCATAGGGTAATGTATGTCAGGATGCTTTGATTCTTTCTTTGCACAATATTACTAAATCTTGGGTTTTAGATTCGGGGGCTTCTTTCCATGCTTCTCCACATAGGCATTATTTTGTTGATTATGTTCAAGGAGATTTTGGGCATGTTTTTCTTGGTGATGATGAGCCTTGCGGCATAGTTGGAAAAGGTTCTGTTTAGGTTAAGATGCAGAATGGGAATACTTGGCTATTGAAGGATGTCAAACATGTGCCTACATTAAGATGAAATTTGATATCGGTAGGGCAGTTGGGAAGTGATGGTTATACTGTGATATTTACAGCTGACTCTTGGAAGGTTACCAAGGATGCTCTTATGGTGGCAAGAGGTAAGAAGGTTGGAACCTTGTATTTAACCACTTATAGCACTAATGTTTGTAATCTTGTGGCTTCAGAAGTAGATACAACATTGTGGCACTATAGGCTTGGTCATATGAGCCATAAGGGCATGGAGATCATAAAGAAGGATTTTCCTGGATATACAGAAATAGGTTTGGAGTTTTGTGAGGACTGCATATATGGGAAACAGAGGACCTTCAAGTGCCTTGGATGGAGGCATACCTGAGGAGGCTTGGTATGGTAAGAAATTTGATTATTCATTTCTTAGAGTCTTTGGATGTGAGGTGTTTGTTCATATAGACAAGGATGATAGGACCAAGCTAGAGGCTAAATCAGAAAAATATACTTTCATTGGTTATGGTGGTGATGACTTTGGATATAAATGTTGGAGTATTAAGGACAAGAAAATAATTCAATCTAGGGATGTGGTCTTTAATGAGAAAGTCATGTATAAACAGTAGTTGCAGGAAAATAGGGAAGAATCCAAGAAAGAATATGCAGCGGTAGAGGATCTTCCGGATGGAAAAGTGACACATGAATCAGTTCAGGAACCTCCTTAACAAGAACCCCAAAATCCTATATTGAGGAGGTCTTCTAGGGTAAGAAGAGAACCTGAATGTTTTTCTCCTTCTCTTTATTATTTATTACTCACTGATAGTGGAGAACCAGAGAGATTTGATGAAGCAATGTAGATAGATTCTAGGAAGAAGTGGGAGCAAGCCATGGATGAGGAGCATCAGGCTCTCATGGAGAACCGGACATGGGATTTGGTAAAGCTACCTGAAGGAAAAAGAGCATTACAAAACAAGTGGGTGTTCAGAGTCATAGAGGAAGAAGGGGGCAAAAAAAGATACAAGGCCCGGTTGATGGGCAAGGGGTTTGTATAGAAAAAATGTATAGATTTTGATGAGATTTTTTCTCTTGTAGTAAAAATGACTTCTATCAGAATTGTTCTAAGAATAGTTACAGCAGAAGACTTGCACTTAGAACAACTTGATGTAAAGACTGCATTTCTCCATGGTGATCTGGAGGAGGAACTATATATGCAGCAACCAGAGGGCTATGAGGTCAAAGGTAAAGAGGAGATGGTGTGCAAATTGAAGAAGAGCTTGTATGGCTTGAAACAAGCTCCACGTTAATGGTATAAGAAATCTGATAGCTTCATGATGGAGCAAGGTTACATTAGATGTCATTCTAACCATTGCGTGTATACAAAGAATTTTGAGGATGACAGTTATATTATCCTTTTTCTATATGTGGATGACATGTTATAGGTAAAAACATGTAGGAATAAAAGTACTCAAGAAGCAGCTAAGTGAATCCTTTGCTATGAAGGATTTGGGGGCAGCCAAACAAATCCTTGGTATGAGGATATCTCGGGATAGGAAGGAACGGAAGCTGACTTTATCTCAAGAAGAGTACATTAAGAAGGTCTTGGAGAGGTTTAATATGTAGGATGCTAAACTGGTTGGGACTCCTTTGGCAGACCATTTCAAGTTATCAAAGGAATAGTGTCCTAAGACAGAGCAGGAGAGAAACCAGATGTCCAAGGTACCTTCTCATCAGCAGTTTGCAGTTTGATGTATGCCATCGTGTGCACTAGGCTTGATATTGCCCATGCAGTGGGAGCGGTGAGTAAATTTATGAGTGATCCAGGTAGAGATCACTGGCAGGTAGTAAAGTGGATCCTTCGGTATTTGCGAGGGACCATGGGGACAGTTTTGTGCTATAGTGGATCAAACGCCACTTTGTGTGGTTATGTAGATTCAGATATGGATGGAGATGTAGACAATAGGAGGAGCACAACAAGTTATGTTTACACTGTAGGTGGAACAACAGTAAGCTGGATTTCACGACTACAGAAGTTGGTGGCTTTGTCAACCACAGAGGCTAAGTATGTTACTGCCATAGAGGCAACCAAGGAAATGATTTGGTTACAACAATTACTTGAGGAGTTGGGTCATAAACAGGAGGAAAGAAAAGTTGCATAGTGATAGTCAAAGTGCTATACACCTAGCTAAGAACTCTGCTTTCCACTCTAGGACAAAGCATATACAGTTAAGGTACCATTTCATCAGGACAACTTTAGAGGAAGAGAAGTTGAAGCTGGAGAAGATTCATACTAGTCAGAATCCTGCAGACATGATGACCAAGGTGGTTACAAGGGAAAAATTGAAGCTGTGTTCAGCTTTGGTTGGTCTTCACAGAAACTAGTGAAGGGTTGAGAAGCTTGCTCAAAAGAAAACTAGTCTCCAAGTGGCAGATTGTTAGGTTGTGGAGCCTGTTTTCATGTGTAAAAGTGTTGAAGACTGTACACTAAGAGTACTGTACACTTTTCATGTATCCTTGCCGGCGTAAATTGTTTTTTTTTGCCTCGAAAAAATGCACCCGACATATCAAAAGAAGAAGTATGGGAACTTCAACATATGGACTTAAAAAGTGCTTTCTTGAATGACGATCTCAAAGAAGAAGTATACATGACCAGGCCAAAAGGATTTTTTGATGAGTAACATCCTAAAAAGGTATGTCATCTAATTAAGTCTCTTTATGGACTTAAATAAGAACCTAGGGCATGCTACATTAAAATAGATGATCACTTATTACAACATGGATTCACCCGTAGCTCCTCATATTCAAAGCACAAATATTTTCATTCTTATTTTCTATGTGGATGATCTTGTGATCATATGGAGCTCAGACAATCTTGTCGGAGATGTTAATAATGATATGAAGAAATCCTTCAACATGACATATTTAGAGCTACTTCACTATTGTCTTGGTCTGGTGATATGACAACAAAAACATCACATTTTTATCTCGCAGATGAAATATGCCAAGATGCTCTTGGAAAAGTATGGGATGTCCGATTGTAAACATGTGTCCAATCCAATGGAGAAAGGTTCGTAGATTTATATACTCTGGGATTCCCTCAAGTAGATGCTACTCTCTACATGTAGCTTTTTGGGAGTCTCATTTACTTGACTTATACTAGACCAACCCTATGCTTTGTTATTAGCTATCTTTCCATATTCATGCAGGAGCCAAAGAAATGTATTTAAGTAGCAGTAAAGCATGTTTTGAGATATGTATGAGGTGTAACTGACCATGGTCTAGAATATCAAAAGAAATCCCAGTTCTTATTACAAGGATATACCAACTCAGACTATGTTGGGTCTATTGATAACAGGAAATCAACTACATGATATGTTTTTCATTTGGGATCTGGACCTATCTCATGGATTAACAAGAAGAAAATTTGTATTGCTCTCTCATCCACTAAGGTAGAATATCGTGCCGCATGAGGAGTTGTGTGTGAAGTTATTTGGAGATGTCACATTTTGGATGATATGGATATTCCTGAAGAAAATCCACCAATCATTCATTGCAACAATCAGGGTGTGTTAAAGCTCGTGAAGAATCCAATTTTCCATGAATGAACAAAGAACATTGAGGTTGAATGTTATTACTTTCGACAACAAGTCTTAAACCACCACATCCTTCTCTAGTACTTCCCAACAGATTCTCAGGTAGCTGATATAATCACCAAGTCTCTTGGCAAGGTGAAATTTGAGCTATTTCAGGGGTAAATTTGTAAAAACATTGTAATAAGGGGGAATGTTAGTGTATTGTTTTGTTATTACATTGTTTGTGTTGGGCTTGTCAGTTGCTCCTATTCATTTCCTAAACAAACTTCTCTAACTACAAGTCTAACCAGTTCATTCTTGTATTTATACTCCTCTCCTGACATGAATGAATCATTGGATTATTTTCCTTATTTTGTCTGTAAACATAATGTTTTCTTGACCTAGTATGAAGGTTCAAACTTGATCTGGGTGCTTTCCTAATGAGTGTAGATGAGCTATTACAATATTTAGGGAGTCGTGAGTGCCTTTTACAAGTGTATCAGTGCATTGCCATAAGATTTCCATGTCAGAAAATAAGGCAATGTTTACTTGCTTATATAGGTTTCCATATATGATTTATCTAAGAAAGGTCGGTGAGGACTATCTATACAAACTCCCGACCAAATTGTATGGCCCTAACTGAGGACATAAACATGTAAAATGAAGTTTGGAACTTGGAAACTAATGTTTGTCTATGGATTTTGGGCATTGTATTCTCAAAGTTTGTTAACATGCTAGTGTGCAAGAATAAACAAGCTAAACAATGATCCTTGGAAAGTGCTAAGTAGGAATGGAGAGATGGTATTTATCATAACAAGAGCACATTGTCAAGTAAACTGTCATCAAAGTGAAAATTGCCAAAGTTGAGTGTCTACACATGCAGCACATATTTATTTATGTCATATTTATATTTATTTTAATATAGAATATGATAAAGAAACACAAAAATGTAAACAATCCCATCACAATGAGAAAATCATTTAAAGTCCTACATCCAAGGTTTGCATCAGTTTTTATTTTTTATTATGGCTGCATATATTCTACAGTCTGTAGGAGGTAGATATTTTATAGTCAGTGAGATATAGTTAGAGGCTAAATTTGATGGTCATTTAGACATTTTTTGTGATTTTAGCCGTAAAATATTATACAAATATTGAAATAACCATCTCATGTGACTTGCATATATAAAATATGATCGTGATTTTTTATTTAGATTTATATATAAACTATATTAATATACATAAATATATAATTAAAATAGTTAAATAAGTATAAAATAGTCTTTTTTATATAGTTCATTACTGATGTATAAATAACACTACTTTCCATTTTTGAAGTGCAATATTTGAAAGTTACCATTACATATAAATAGTTTGACAAGCATAGGTAGTCGTCAAATTTGATCCCTATATGTTATTACTATTTAATTGTTTGATAAATGATTTGCATCACACACTAACATCTATATCATAGTCTAGCTCTATCAAGTGCTTCCTTGAGTATTCACTGCTTTGCTAACTCCATGTGTCCCTCGTCCATCAAATGTATTATGCTCCTGGACTTTCCAGCGTATGATAATGTATGTTTGGGATTTGGAACTTGTGCAACATCATTGGTATATTAGTATTGTTATCTGTATTTTTGTGTTCTTTTTATGAGTGTGATGTTAAGTCATTATAAATTAAAGCCTCTAAGGTCATTTGACAATATCACAAAGTGTTGTCGATTTTATTTATTGTTTAAATTTTGTAAAAAAAATATTACAACCTTGGTGGGAAGTGTCAAGTTATGTAAAAAACATTACAATTATCGCGAGGGGGATGGGGGGAAGGGGGGTCCAGGGGGTGGTAAGTAGCTATGGAGCCCCTTGGCAGGGGTTCAGGGACGAAGCCCGCGAAGCAAAAGTTAAAGAGTCAAACCCCAATTTTCTAGAAAGACAAATTTATGTAAAATTGTTAAATTCTATTTTTAGGAAGGAAAATCCTAATGGCGTTTTTCCACTCTATTTTAGGAGGAGGAATCATAACGGTACTTTGCCAATTAGGTGTATTTATCTTTAATGAAAGCCCAAGTAGCTAGTAACGAGTTCACATATATTCTGTTCATCTTGAGTTAATAAAATCTTGATATCTTGCACTGTGGATGTTTCCTTAGCTTTGCTAGGGTTTTACCATGCAAATATGGTGTTTTATCTTGTGCATGTTTGGTATTTTGTCCATTTAAATTATTTCTGTTATTACAAACTAATATTTTGGTATTCAAATTTCTAATTATTGATTGTTGAGAGTGTGTGGGTTCCTAACAACAAAGTTGAATACATAAGACTCAAATCCCAAACTGGCCAAGATGATGACCGTTTGCAACCAAAAAATATTCTTTGTAAAGATCAAAAGGTTATGCTTTCAGTTTAAAATGAAAGATAAGAAGATTGTTCCAAGTTATGAAGATCTCATATGATAATAACACATCGCATTTGATACGTTGAAAGGAATTCCCCATAACAACCTTACAAATGGCTTTACAAACAAAGAGCTAAAATATCATATATGAAAATACATCATAATGTCATTATCTCATTACATGAATTATCTCAATAAGCAGGATGTACATATAGGAGGAGAGAAGTGCAACTACTACCTAGACCAGTGACCTGAAGAACTCCCACTAACTGGTACTGACAATTAAGCTACTTCCACAAGACTAGTAAGCTAACTCCACACAACTAGTAAGCTATCTTAACACAACTAGTAAACTAACTCCACACAACTAGTACACCTAAGTAAACTAACCCAATAAGTATAGGGATAAATCAACTGCAAGAATGATCCTAATAAACAAATAAAAGGATAAGTAATAACCTACACTAACATAGTTGACTTGTGGGTTAAAGATGGCTTGGTCAACAGTGCAATCTGTTAGGTCGTATTTGTTGTTTACCAAATTGGCCATAGACCACTAGAGTTGGCATCATTTGTGGTGATCTAGTTTGAGAAACATATAGCTTCATCTTGGGATGTGTGCTACCCCCTTGGTGTGCTTGTCTTCCTGTTACTTGGGATGGCTACAAGAAACTTCCTTAAAAATGGTTTGGGCTCTTACAATCCAAAAACCACAAGGCCTTGTATTACATAAAGCGACTATTGATATCGGTGGGACTAAAAGACACAACCTTCCTTTCATAACTTTTTCCATTGTTTGTAGCCTCCACAACTTGTGAATCTCCCATCCTTTCTCGTACCAAAAATTCCCTAAAATGATTTTTTGTCCCTCATGTTCAAATTTGGAAATAGAGGAGGAACGACTTACTCAAATACATCCTTTCTCCCAACCTAAATATTCGCCACTCTTCATATTCAACTTCCCAAGACCTTTCCACTCTAAATTTGTCTTCATCCAGAATTGTCAATTTCCTATCAACATACCCATTACACTTCTTTGTGTGATTGGTAGTCCTTACACCAACCAAAAGAACATTATGACATCCTTTTTGGAAGTATATGGAGAGTGCTATAATCGTGCGCATTACAAGGCTACTTTTTAACATTCTTACCACATTAACTCAAGAGGCAGACTTTTTACCATTACAGTACCCAAGGAGACGAGCTTTTAACTTTTATCTGACTAAATTTACCTTTTAAGGGAACAGGTGTACGGGTTTTTCCCAGTGAAAAACCACACCGTAAAAGGCGCTGCGAAAGAGGGACTTCTCAGTTCTAATGAATTCGAAAACGACGTTCCGACTTACGTGCATTTGTTGTTCAATACAAGACAATGTTGACTGTAGATTGTTCAAAGGCAGAGCAGTTGCATTAAATACATTCGTAACAAGAGCGACAGGTCGAAAGAAGCTTCTGGAGTATTTAGACGCCATTGCCAATCGCAGGCTTCTCGAAATCTGTTAACGAAAAGCCCTTCGACTATTTTGTGGAGCGAGCAATATGTCCAGTCTGGGTGGGTACGTACAGCCAATTAATGGCATATGACAAAACACACAGTCTGCAAGTGGTCCACCAAAAAACAGTCGTAATTTGCGATTGAAGGAGAGTAGCCTGTAGGTACTTATGATTTAGTAGGTGTGTTTTATGGGCTTTGCTGCGGTACACGGAACGGAACCGACTCCTGCCTGCACACTACTTTCTCCATGGAAAATGGTGCCCTATTAATGCAACCGCTGCACCCGGGCGGTTTGCTCACATCTGGATGTTTGTGGTCACGAGTTCGAGACTCTTCTGAGGTTTTTTTTTGGTTTCTGGTACCGACGTTTGACTGTGTTTGAGAATGGGAATATGGGTGGCGTGGATATGGATGGCAGTTGTGGCAGGAGCTGCTCCCATGGAGGATCTGGTGTGGCGTCTGCCGGGTCAGCCTGTGGTGGGGTTTAAGCAGTATGCAGGCTACGTGACTGTCGACCAAACCGCGGGCACCGCTTTGTTTTATTATTTTGTGGAGGCGGAGAAGAATGCTAGCGCCTCTCCTCTTGCGCTCTGGCTTAATGGAGGTAAGTATATACTAAAAATTCCACAAGGATATAACTCTTTTTTTTTTTTATTATTATTTCCATTTCTCTTTAGAATTCATATATTGAAAGTCTTTTAACGTTCTTTCAATTGAGGAAATGCGTCGTTGCAAATAATTATGGCATGCATGGCTCTGCAGTGATGAAAAAGATAGAAAATACAAAGTTGTTAATGGAAGTTTTTTATTTTTGAATAACTTTTTGTCTTATCTGGTAGGTCCTGGTTGTTCTTCGATCGGAGGGGGAGCATTTACTGAGCTGGGACCGTTTTATCCTAGCGGCAGAGGCCAAAATAATCTCGCAAGGAATTCTCATTCATGGAACAAGGGTACTTGTTCATGTTCAATATAAGCTCCTCACCCTTGTTTTTTATTTTCAACAGCGTTGGTTGATTGATATGATTTGTATTAATGAATATGTAACCAGGGGCAAACCTTCTGTTTCTGGACTCTCCCGCTGGAGTCGGGTGGTCTTACTCCAACTCTTCATCCGCATACTCGTACAACGATGAAAGAGTAGGTATGTTTCTTCACGTACTTGTGTTAATGAAAATTTCAAGCTTCAATGAGAATTCCTCGACTTCCTGGGCTATGAAATCATCTATTTTTTACAACCCGTTGGTCACGCGTTCGACTCTTGCCGTGTTTCCTGAACAGCAAACGAGACCTTGACGTTTCTTCTGAAATGGTTCGACAAGTTTCCAGAGTACAAGACGAGAGACTTGTTCCTGACGGGAGAAAGCTACGCAGGTATATTTGTTTATTGAACACTTAGGTATCCCCTTCTCGAGAAAACTGTAAACTTGATCAATATGACCGAGAAGTTAAATGTTTTGTCAGGGCATTATATCCCTCAGCTGGCAGCTTTAATCTTGAGGCATAACGAGCACAACCGGCACCATCCTGGGGCGTTTTATTTTAATCTCAAAGCCATAACGGTAATTAAAATATCTCTGCCAAGTTAATGTTTTCCTTGAGCAAAGTTATTTTACTTTTTTCAATTAATTTACTCATAGACAATAGATTATTGATTGTCTGTGGACTAATAGTGACTATAATCGACTCAACCAATGTCTATATTCTGTTACCACTTAAAACTATAAATTAGTATAGTTATTTAAAATATATCTATCTAAAATACGAGATTTGAAGTATCTATCTGACTATATAAATGTAGTAGTATACCAACAAATAAATAAAATATATGATAAATGTATTGATATGAAACACATCAATAAATATCAATTTCAAGGTTATATGCTTAGTTTTTTCATATGTTATTTTAATCAATAAATTTTCATTAAATTATCTATATCAATTTATCATTGATTTGTGGCAAATGGAATCATTTAATTTGTGATATTGTGTAAAAATTCTATTCAAGAAAAAATGGCCCAAACATTATTATATGGCCAAGATATTACTATTTTTTAATTGACTTTTCCAAGAAAAGAGAAAAAAAATATGTGACAGTCTAATGGAAGTTAATTTTATAGATGCACTGTCACATGACAGTCAAAAATGAATGTAAAATTTAATATAGAGAATAAAAGTGCACAGGTGACTCTATTATAACCCTTTTACCATTGCAAAAACTCCTAATATTTTCAATCACCTTATACTAACACCTCTTTGCTTGTATATAAGTTTATAAAGGGTATTTAATTACGTCAAAATGTTAGATTGATGGATAATATTTAAAAAAGAATTTATTATCCAGGCCTATAAATTAATTGCTGTGTTGAAAGGTGGTTTGAAGTAATTTCAGTTGTTGAACATAAAGCGACTGGTTATTTTAATTTCATTGGCAGATTGGCAATCCTCTTCTAAACTACGGTTTGGACACAAGCGCAACATACTTTTTCCTGTGGTCACATGGACTCATCTCAGACAAAACTTATCATGGCGTCACTTCCTTCTGCGACTTCAGCGACGGTGAAATATCAGGGGAAGAAGAAGTGGGAGTGGAAGATACAGTGGGCACGTGTCCCTTTTTCGTTGGAGCAGCACGCAGTGAAGTGGGCGAAAGAATCAACATGTACGACGTTACACTGGATGTGTGTCCTCCTCCCATTATTCAACAGGCACTGCGCCTACGCAAACGGGTACCCATGAAAAAGAAACTCCATAATTTCAAACTATGATAGTTAATAATTAACCCAGCGCATTTAATATTAAACCCCAAATTGATTGTTGAATATTTTGAACAGATAAAACATCGAGTAGAGGGGGTGGACGTGTGTATAGACAATGAGATAACGTCTTATTTGAACAGGCGAGAGGTTCAGCAAGCTCTGCATGCCAACACCACCGCCCTTCCATACTCGTGGGAGGCTTGCAGTCGGTATGTTCCTCATCAATCATGAGCTTAATATTTCGAATTTCAAATTCTCTCTCATTAAAATTTGTTCACGGCCTAGCTCTTTTATATATGACTGTAAATTTCAATATTTCCTACATTGTTTTTTTATGATTTTTTCATATAAATTTGTATATTATCATACTTTTATATAATACTATTTGTAAACTTAATACAATCTTGTAAATTTTGAATCTGTGGGTCTCTACAGTTACCAATTTTTTTTATATGACTAAAGTCACAAAAAAAGAAAAACAGCCCACAGCCTGTCAAGCCTTACTGCCATTATCCATATGTGCTGTGTACGATACTTGCTCACAATCACCGGCTTCTGTCATTATCTTTATATTTTACGCAACCCATTTTGTTTTGGTGGAATAGTGAATATAGCCTTGTCCATTATGATGATTCCTAGGCTACGTTACCCTAGATTAGATTAGACTAGAAACTCAACCAAAATTGTTGCATGTCGAAGTAATCGTTTGTAACATTAAGCCCACATTAGCTTTCCCTTCTCTTACTGACACAGTAATTAATGCAATTGAATTCCAACTGAATGAGAGGGGTCACATTACAATGAATGATGGCTCTTTTCTCAAGTCCACCATGAAATCTTGGTGTGTTTTCACTCGATCAAGAGTACAAAAATCAAATATTCCACTCTGAGAATTATATGTTCAGTCATTAGCCAGAATGAGACATTATTGTACAAAGCACAGAAAATTTTTCTTTTCCTTTTCAATCATATATAATAAATTTTCAAATATGCTTTCTAATATCTATATTATCCTTTTATTTTGGTTTGATAATAATAATTCTTTTAAAAGTAAGTTACATTTTTATACAACGCTTTAAAATGAAAGAAATTTACTTTGTGCCCTGTATATACAATTTATAGTTTCCACTTTTCAGAATTCATAATTTCCAGTTTTTTTTTTTCTCAAATAACATTTCAAAATTTAGTATAAATATTTGAAATACATTTATCTGAAATGTGTTGAAAGATACCAATTCAAAATTTTTATTTTAAATTTTATTAATTAATAATTTCATCACATTTTAAATTATGATTTTATAAACTACTAACAAATGACATCAATTTAGATGTATTATTATGTTCTTCTTGGGAAAATCTTTTTAAGAAAAAATGAGTCCCGAAATCCATCTATAATAAGACTAATGTTGATAATACCAAATTTTTGGTTTTTTAATAATAATACTCTTTATCATTTAAGAATTGCTTTTTCCAAATAAAAAGAAAAAACTTTTAAACGATTCTCAAATCAATGCAAGTAAATATATCAAAACACCTTACTCTAAAATATGTATTAATGCAGTTTCATTTGTGGCCATTAATGGATTTGTCTTTCTTTCCTCATTGGTTACAGGAAAAGAGATTGATTTGCCATAAAGCAGTGTTAACTTTAGTTGTTTTCATCTGTGAGTAGGGTAATTGTATACAAATTTGAGGATCAACTACAGGACATGCTTCCCATTTTGACAAGTCTTATAAAACAAGGCTTGCCCGTATGGATTTTTAGGTAATTTTTCTTTGAACTCAATGAAGCTTAGTAGTGTGATTTCAACAGCAAATTTTTCCCAAATATAAGAAACCACTATTTAACTATGGCAGCGGAGATCAAGACTCAGTGGTGCCATTAACTGGAACCAGAACCCAAGTCAGTAAGGTTGCTAGAGACTTGAACCTTCAAATAAAAATACCATACAGTGCCTGGTATGCCCATGGACAGGTATACAATCTTTCTATTGAATTTTGCAAATACAAATTATGAGCATAAAAGAAATTACTTGAGGAATAATTATTGTTTGGCATTTTTTTAGGTGGGTGGATGGACAGAAGTATACGAAAAACTTGTTTATACAACAGTGAGGGGAGCTTCCCACATGGTTCCCTATGCACAGCCAGAAAGGGCGTTGATTCTTTTCACAAGATTCTTAGCTGGGAAGCCATTGCCTCAACACTCGTATTCTGCAAAGCATCATTAGTTTGTCATACTTATTGTTTATAAACAAGTAGCAAATATATATCATTAATGTTGTAGAGATAATTGTTGTCCATCTATAGATAATCAAGTAGTCAGTTTCTTCATGTTTCCAATTGGGAGCCTCTCTTATAATGTATATGTATATTTTTCAAGGTAAATGATATGCATCAACTTATATGTGCATATAACAATTGACCTATGAGTGGACATTTTAAAAAAAATTATTAGTTTAGATTAGGCTCTTTTTTGAACATGTTCTTGTGTATGTTTTTTTTGTGTGTTTGTTCTACTTTTGACATGTATTTTGTGTTTTTTTTTTTTTTAAATTCGACATGTATTCTATGTTTTATATTCTAATTTGTTCCATCTCACTAGTGTTTCCTTATTTTATGTTCTCTCCTTTGTAGCTTTTTGTCCTTTCCCTTATATGTTATTTTGCTGTTATGGGCCTTTTGTGAAAACCACCAAGTGGAGTAACATTATGTTTTTCTTGAATTGTAGTAGTATGATTCTTGTCACTTTCTAGGGCAGCCCATTTGACCCTTGTTTTGTGCTTTATCAACTTTTCTTGTCAGTTGATTGTTTGCATACATGCTAATATGGTCCTAATTTAAATTTTATAAGCCTTTAAATACATAAATGCATTAGTGCATTTAAAACAAAATTCCATGTACACAATCAAGATTGCAATAATAAGAAATTTGTTTGTTTCAAGAGCATTCTTGTAATAAAAACATAATTCAAACATTTAGAGAAGAACATCTAGCATCTATTTGTTGCATCAAGATTAGAGCATTGAAAGGATAAATATTGGAATAGTTGCATTATATTGTACCAAGTGCTAAATTACATTAAATAGGGAAAATTTTAGTGACAAATCTTCATTCATTCACAAATATTAAAGTTTTTGAAATTTTGATTTGGTGAATTTTGAGGTATCAACTCACTTGTTATTTCACCTTTTTTGGGATACAAGTTATTTTTTGGGTTGGTTTGCCTAACATTTATCAGGGCCTTGAAAGAGAAATATAATAATGTTCAGTTGTGACAACATAATGCTACCATCTGACAACATTATGCTACCACCCAACGATTATGTTGTTGATCAACAATTGATACCGACCAACAAAATTTCCTTTTCATTCACCATGATTTTGAAAGTCGTTTTCAAACATTTGCCAAGTAATATGTACGAACTTTTTTAGGGGGGTATTACAAATATCCTTGATCACTCTTGGTCTTGATGGTTACCAAACTGTTCAAAAATCCTAGGGGCTTGATAGCAATGTCTAGAGATAACATAAGCCCCCATTAAATACCTTTGGTTTTTATATGTATGTAAAGTTTTGTTGATTTTATAAGGTTTGAAGGAAGGAAAGTTGTTTTCCAATGAATCATACTAAATTGTAAAATAATAAGCAAGAGTTCTAGAGCCCAATGCTAGGACAACAAGATCATCAAATTAGTTTTGTAGTTTTAAAAACAATTTATAGAAGCATATTGCGATGGTTCTGGTTGGGCCATTAAATGAGTGCTATGGTGGTAGTTGAGTTTCTCCATTTCACCTATTTTTTGGGCTTACTTAACTTGTTATGTGGATCTATTTTTCACTATTAGTCTATTTCTGATGACCTTCTCCATAATTGCAAATAAAACCCACTCTAAAATTTAAATTCTCGAGTATCTTTTAAGACTTTCAACTACTTCAATAATCCTACATTCCAAGCATCATGTGATTTATGCAATTAGGTCTAGAATTTTGTTGCTTTATATCTACTTTACCCCACTTGCCTATATATGTGGTTAGTTTTAGAGCATTATTAGTAGAAACCCACTTTTCACATCTACTTTTTGGTGAGCTTGTGCTTTTTTGAACATTCAACTTGCCTATATTTGTGTTGGCTATTATTTTTGAACAAGATGGCTCATCTTCTTGTGAACCCTAACCAAATTTCCTTGACACAAAACCTAAAATATTTTCGTGAGGGCTCAGCTAGAGGTGGCGGCCATGGAAAATCTTAGGGTGGTGGAGGCTCTGTTGATATATAAGCCCTTGTAGGTACTGGCGGCGGCCATAGATCTATTTTTTTTGCAGGGAGCCGAGAAAGCACATGTTGGATCAGGAAAAACATAGATCCCTGAGTTGCATATGACGACCCCATTGGAACTGTTCCCAGAAATCCGTGTGAATGTTGGTTGCAAGACTACTTGCGGCTTTGGAGCTATAGTCAAATCTGACACTAGTGCCAATAATGTTGTCAAGTCATTGGGAGGCAGGGAAAGTTTCATTATTGGGGCTACTAACAACCTGTTAGAAGCTCCTGCAACGAGGAAAGCTATGACCCATTGCTCATGCAGGGAGGTTCTGCAAAAGAAGTCAGAGTTCAAAACTATTAGGCCTGTAGAGAGAAACCCATGTGTAACCTTTGGAGATGAAGTCCTCAAAACAAAGTAATTTTATCAAGATCATGCCTTGATTTGTAGATTTGTTGGACTCTAGTCTAGCCTACCTGTCCTACACGAATGGATATCCAAGCATTGGATCCCGCTTCTAGAAGGAAGGTTAGATCTCTACCCCTGTGCTAAGGGAATTTTTATTGTTGCTTTTGAATCCATAGTTGATAAGGATATCATTGCTAGACAACTTTGGGTCTGCCAGCAAAAATACCTTATTTTAAAACCCTAGTTCCCATCATTCAACCCTCTCATTGAATCCTTCTCTTGTAAACTGATCTGGATCAAATTACCCCACCTACCTTTGCAATTTTGGGATAAAAAATGTCTGATAACCATAGGCAATACCTTGGGCAATATCATTAACATTCACTCCCAAACCTCTGATTTCACACATACAACCTATGCAAGAATCTTATTGATGTTGATACTTCAAAGGATCTTCTAGCTCAAATTGAGCTAAAGGTGCAAAATCAAACTTTGACTCAGCCTTTGGACTACGAGGGTCTGCCTTTTAGATGCAGGAGATGTTTCTCTTTCGGACATTCTACTATTAATTTTGAGATAGTAAAATGTAAAAGTGAGAATGCTAACTGGTGGAAAAATGACCTCTTGACATCTAGTATTTGAACCTAAGGATATCCCTATTTCTGATTTTGAGGAGGAAGACATGATTGAAACGGTCCCTGAAATCCCTTTGAGCGAGATCACAAATCATACAAATAAGGAGTCATCCGGGGGTGAAGCTTAGAGGACTGAAAACACTAAACCAAAAGTGTCTGTAGTGGATAAGGAGAATGTTGCTCCTCGATCTCCTTGTTCAAACAATACATATCAGCTGATTGTAGATCTTGAAGTTTTAATTCCTTTACAGAAATCATTTGATGATTGGATTACAGTTCGTAACAAGAAGAAAACTGTTCGTACAGAAACCAACTGCTAAGTTATTCTATTATTGTTGTGTGTTTGCTGTTTTGTTGTTGTTTGTTGGTGAATCTGGTACTTTTCTTGGCAGAATGTTTTTTTGCATGTTGGCTTTATTATAAAATCATGATTTTTATCACTTCTTTGTTTTGGAACTATTGTAACATCTGACTTTTGAGCCTTCTTGTACAAGGGTATAGTCCCTTTCAAAAAACTATTTGCCAATAATAAAAAAACATTCAACCTATGGTTTTATTTTTAGTATTAAACCAATG
Organism: Taxus chinensis; assembly: GCA_019776745.2. Taxonomy (NCBI): domain Eukaryota; kingdom Viridiplantae; phylum Streptophyta; class Pinopsida; order Cupressales; family Taxaceae; genus Taxus; species Taxus chinensis. The sequence goes on along the minus strand of CM034151.1, from coordinate 284,606,799 downwards.
CATTACTGAACATCCAACCATTGGAGTTTTAAAAAAAATTTAACCTATTCTAGCATATTCTAGCACCTCTACATTTTTTAGGGCTTCATTGCGACAATCTTCACTACATATTTTCTAGTTTGTTAGTTTTGTGCATCTTCGGGATCATAACAAGAAATCTAAGTCATTTTACCTCTTCATTTGCACTTAGTGTTTTAAATCTTAATTGCTTATTTGCTTGGGTCAGATATGTATTTCATTGCACATTTATTTTATAGTGCTATTACATATTTAGTTTATGCATCTATTCATTCATAAATATTTTGTTTAATCATTTTGGTGAACTTGACTCTTTCACACTTAGGATCCTTGTCGCATCTTGCATTTTTTCTTAGGATCCTCTCATCATGAGTATCTCTATTCATGATTTCTTGCTAGCCAACCTTGAATGTCGTGCCAAAATCATCACTCTCTTATCTACCACTCGTATTCCTTCCACTACTTATCCATACGTTGTTTATCAGACATTTGTAGATGCATTTCCGAAGCATGTCTCTTTTCCATCTACTATAGCTAATGATCTTTCTGTTTATGTCAATGATACTCCTCTATACATATGAGTCTGTATCAATAACTTGGGGTCAAATGTGTTTTAGTCAATACTGGATCTGAGCCTAATCTTTGTCCTTTATCATTCATCAAGACTATAGGTATTTCTATTGCTAATATTACTCTGACATCTATTTCTGTGTGAGCATATGATTCCACTACGAGGCTGTGCTTAGGTATTGCAACTTTACCCATGAGGGTTGGTACAAAAAATAATCATGTGGTCTTCTTTATCATTGATAGCCTAGTTTCATATAATTGTTTACTTGGTTGGCCATGGCTTCATAGAATGCAAGCCGTATCTTCTATAGTTCACCGATGTATCAAATTATTGCATGAGGGCATTGAATATGTAGTTCCCGCTGACAATGCACCATTTTAATATTGTGACTTCGACCCCAACTCTACATTACCTATTCTGATTTCTGCTTCTATATACCATGTTGCTGATCCATGACCCATGCATTATCTAGAACACTTGCCTCCACTCAAGGGAATCGTTTGTACACTAGATGATGTTCCATCCACTTCAGAACAATCCCCATCTACTAATGCTATGGTACTTTATCAGGGCCCTTTCCATACATCAGACGTCATACCACCTCCAACATCTTATCATATGTAATCAACATCTACACTACCCCTTTCACATGTACACTTTTCATTAATGAATCTTATTGGGAACACATCCCATTCGATCTTACTTTCTCTGATACTATATGCACACATGACATATTGACTCGACTAGGGTTTATAATGGATGAAATCTTCCCTCTGCCTCATGATCCTCATCTTTTCCATGGATTTATCTACATTATTGTTGCTTACATGGCCTACACATATTTTATCTCACATTATTTCTTGCACGAACACCTCACACTTCTCCACTCACGTTTGGACAGTCTTGGCTTGATTACATTGGGGGCACGTTAGATCCTGATCATACATATATTTCATTCCCCATGCATGTCAGTTGTATTTTCATTTGCAATGATTCATTTCTTGGCTATTCAAAAAACCTTACTCATCGGTATGCACATGGATGTCCATTACCACCTTTCATCGATGAGGAATATGCAATGGGCATGTACAATTTATGCCTCAATGGCTCACTACTTGATCAACCTGACACAATTGCTTACCAAGTCTCTGACGCATCTCCATTCGGTTTTGATCATGATAATGAATACCTCTTAGATGATGGTACTTAATCATATCTATCATCATACACTTGGGGGGCATCATGCTCATTTCCCCCCTTTTTAACATTATCATTTGTCTTTTATTTCTACTTATTTATTCTAAATGTACTCTCTCACATGCATCTTACACATCATGATACATTCCTATCCTCATTCCCTGATGATGCACTCATGTTATTATAGTTCTTACATGAATGTTGAGGGATTTGTTATAATAAGAACCCCGTTTCATCTTTGCATTACATGCTTCATTGATATATCTACCTAGCGTACACTATCACACCACTTCCTGATGAAGCACTTGTATTCTTCACTCTTGATTGTTGAGAGCTCTTTATTATACTAACGCATGAATTGCATGCATTCCCATGGCTCTTCCATAATCACTCATTTTATACATACATCTATTACCATCTATCGCTATTCACACATACAATACAATTTTTCATCACTTATATATCACATTACTCAATCAAATATACACTATCTATTATCCTCCATCATCTTCATATATCACCTATCTATCTATTTCACACATCATTCATTGGATAACACACCCATCAACACACACTTGGGGGGCACCGTATTTATCTCTTCCCCCCACCTTCTAGCATTATCAACTATTTTACATACGTCACATCTAGTCTTCCACATTTATCATACACATCTTGATCGTCATTCCCCGATGACACATTCTCGTGCTTTAGTTCACACTTTACTATTGAGGGCATATTATATACACGAACCTCACAAACTGTACACTATACACTACACACTTCCCACATTACACATTATAAACATCTCTTTTTCGCAACATCTATCACATACTACACACAATATTCAATCTACACATTCATCTTTCTCACATCTATTTCTACACGCTGTGATCATTACCCTATGACACACTCTAGTTCCATGGTTAATACTTGAATGCTTAGGGTATAAATCTAAATCAAACCCCACCTCACTCACTCACTCACTCCCACATTATCTATGTTATACACTTTATCGCTCACATCCTTATAACGCACACATTCAAACCATTTCTCGATGACACACTTTTGTTCTACAGTTTACTCTTGGCTACTGAGGGGACATGTATAAATGAACCTCATTGCTTTCATACTCATTTGCTCGGGGTGCATACTGCTCCTATCATCCACTATGCATTCCATTCCATCTTATCCATTACATATTGCATATCTTGGTCACATTTACTCTTGCTTTCTTATGCTTACTTGCACACTTTATTACACATGCTAGAAAAATAATTTGTATGTCATTATCATTTCTATACACACATGCATATTAGATTACCTTCTAGTTGTGATAGAAATTTTTACATAGATCGATACACGCAACATGGATGTTTGGCGCAATACCTATTACCAGCCCCACAAAGGCTTCTGGGGGCATCCAATTTTGTATACACTATAGGTGTTATTGTTTCATTTTTCATAGCACATTACTTTATCGGATTATACATGCTTTGACATACTTTTTATCTTTCTAACATGCTAATGTGTGCTTCATGTGCAAAATTTTATTTGCATGTCTATTTGCTTCCATGGTTGTCTGTTACATTGCTTGACACTGTTTACTCTTGTCTTCCAATGTATGCCATTGTTTGTGGGTTATGCCTTTTGTCTTGTGTGCACACTGTATGCTTTCGGCCATCTCGACCTCAATTGTATTGTGACATCATGAGTGATGTCCTATGTTTGTAACTTGATCTTCGTGGTCTACATTGTCTTATTGTGTTCTTAGCCTATATCTTTTCTTCTACATGTGTGTTTATCTTGTTTGCACTAACACTTGTTTCCCATCCACTTTGTTTGTGTGTGCCTTGGTTTCTACTAAAGCAACTCCCTCCCCTACAGGGCATCATTTTCAGTTCAACGGTCGGTCCTCCTTTGGGCCGTATACTCCTCAACGACGTCGCATGCACCCCAAACGAGGGGGCATCATTTGGGTGAATCAGTCACCCCATACAGTAGTCTACAATCACATTTCAACACAACATAGTATCGATACAAAACAATCACAAGTATCAAACAGGGCTCATAATCTAATTTTGGTCCTCAACACAACACAAACACTAGCGGCCAGACTAGGAAAGTAGCGCTTTGGTGCCCCTAATCCTTCATGGATGCCTGTGACCAGGGGTAGTTACACAACATTTATTAGTTCAACACAATTTTTCAGCACGTCACACATCAACTTTTTATTGGACAATAGTCCTTCAACACTCAGCATGCATGCACTACACAACATTTTCTACTTTCGCGTTGGATTGGAATTGTTTGAACCAGATCGGGTTTTTACACACCATCTGCATTGGTGTTCTACATTATGGGAAATAGTTATAGGTTGAAGGATAATACCAAAATTTTCTCCCTACACTTCTTTCATTCTTGGCGTGAGATCTCCCAAAAAAACTCATAGTCAACACAATTGGTGTGAGATCGCCCAGAAAATTGTTCTTATTCAACATTGTCAAGATTCTTTCTATCTCTTTTCTCATCATGGATCATGTGCACATGTTTTTTTCACTTTTTTTACATTTTTTTACACATTTTGATCATGTACACACATATTTGACTACTTGTTTGTTCTTATCTTTTGCAGGTCCATTCTTATGGGAAGTGGTAGTCACATCATCATCACACATCATCAACACATTCAACAACAATTGACAACAATAGGTATATCGTGACATCGACACATACACTCTCACCCTAGGGTCATCGTCATCACTTTTGCACTTCCTCTTCTTTAGCATCCACACTTCACATATTTATCACTCCATGTTTTTTCTTGTTTCCTCAACATGCTCTTCACCACTGATATACATGGTTATCAGGTACACATGTATTATCTACTTTATGTTATTGAGCATTCGCTCAACAACATAAAGTGGGAGAAAATGTAGACATTAAATAACACACTTTGGGTATCTATCTAGTTCTGATCATATACTACTATTCATATGACTCCTAAGTTAGAAAATTACTAATTGACCGATGTATTTGGCAATCTTTTCTTGCTTTTTGTTGCCACTTTTGATCTTACACTCTTGCTTGCCCAGTCTTTCTTTTTATACTTCAACATTTCTCACTCTAGACACCAGTGCCTAGTCAGGATGCCAGTGCTAGGCACCCCCGTCCCCTCTAGGAACCCCTGACCTCTTTATATTTTGGCTAAAATCTTGTGGGCCCTTTCTAGCCATCTAGGCATCTTATATTTTTTGGTAGTCGGCATTTTTGGGGTTAATTACGAAATTCAAGCAAGGGAATCATACAAATATAAAGTTATGCGACCATAATAAAGGACCAAGCACTAAGAATTAGCTATCACCACCTGAGGTTGCATCCAAAGGCTATTAAAGAGTATTCAAGCATCCATTATAGCTCCATATAAGGGACAAGGGAATGCATTCTTTTACATACACTTCATAGGAGGGGAAGTTCATTCTATTCATGCACACATCTATCTACATTTTCTACATCTAGTTATTTGCTTGCTATCAAGTGCGACACACACAAGACCCACCTAGGGAACGATTCTTCACACACACACAAAACTACATTGAGTCTAAAATGTAGTGTAGTGCTCAGTTATAAGATCACTCATTTAAGAGCTGAGGACATTTCGACCCCTCATTTGCAATATTTTATTTTTGGGATTTGATGCTCTTTTGAGGGTTTTGTAGGTTAATTATTCATTGCAGGTTATAAACAACACCTACGAACACTATGCAACATGCTAGTGACAAGAAGTTAAGGATGAAAAATACCACACGACCCTCTGAAGGAGGTTTTCTGAGGTTCTAAGTAGTCATAGGTGCTCAGAGAAGGTTTGCAGCACCTACAGGTGCGTCAGATTCATTCTAGATGTCCCAGTTTAGCATATTCCAACACCTCTATATTTTTTGGGCTTCATTGCGATAATATGCACTAAATATTGTCTAGTTTGTCAGTTCTGTCCATCTTTGTGACCATAGCGAAAAAACTAAGTCATTTTATCTCCTCATTTGCACTTAAAGTTTTATTTTTCTTGGGCTAGATTTGTATTTCATTACACATTTATTTTACAGTGTTATTGCATATTTAGTTTAGGAATCTATTTATTTGAATGTTTGCTTAATCAATTTACAAAAGAATGGATTGTACATTTTTGATGGATTTGTTGTTGAATCTTGTATTTCCACTTCTTCTCGCAATCTTCTTCAATTATGGCATGAAAGGCTTGGGCATGTAAAATTTGAGAGTTTGTATGAGATGTCCCACCTTAACCTTGTTGTAGGTCTTCCTAAGATAAAATCAGATTATGAATCATGTGAAAGGTTTTTGTGTGGTAAGCAACATGTATAACCATATCACAAACACCATGAGTTTAATTTCTCTTGCTTGGTTGAGTTAATTCATAGTGATGTTAGAGGTCCTTTGGAAGTACCTTCTTTTGGTGGTCCTTTATATTTTGTTAGTTTTATTGATGATTTATCAAGAATGACTTGGTCTTATTACATCAAGAAAAAATTTGATGTCTTATATAAGTTTCAAGAGTTTAAATCCCTTGTTGAAAACATGGCTAATTTGAAAATTAAAAGAATCGGAACCGATAATGGAGGTGAGTATGTTAATAATAAATTTGATGAGTTTTGTGAATCTAGTAGAAATAAAAGGGAACTAACAACTCCCTATTCTTCTCAGCAAAATGGCATAGCTGAAAGGAAAAATAGAACCATCATAAAAATGGCTAGAACTATGCTTCATGCTTCTAATGCGCCTAAGTTTTTTGGGTTGAAGAAATGAGCACCGATGTTCATATTCTTAAAATAGAGTTCCTAAAAAATATTTACATCAAACCACACCTCATGAAGTATGGAATAAGCAAAAACCTTAGAGTTAAACAAAAGGATTAAGATGGATGCAGTTGTGGAAGCTTAATACATTGTTTTAATCAAGAATCAAACTTCGGAATTAGTATCTCTTCCTCCTAAAAGAAGCATTGTATGCTTTAGATAGTTGCATAAAATCAAATATGATGATACTAGTAAGATTGATAAATTCAGGGATATATTAGTTGCTAGAGGATTTACTCAAAAACCTGGTTTGGATTATGTTGAAACCTTTGCTCCTGTTGCCAAAATGAGCACTGTTATAATTCTTCTATCTTTATTTGCTAAATATGGTTGAGAGATTCACCAAATGGATGTTAAAAATGCCTTTTTAAATGGTGACTTGAAAGAATAAATTTATATGGATCAACCTAAAAGATTTTAAGAACCTAACAAAAAATTATATTAAACTTAATAAATTTTTGTACGGTCTTAAAAAAGCTCCTACAACTTGGTTTGCTAAAATAAATAGTTTCTTTCATGAGATTGGTTTATCTAATTACTTTACTGATAATGAATTATTTTTCAAATATGAAAACAATCATGTTATCATTAGTGTCTTATATGTTGATGATCTCTTGATTACTAGTAGTGATAAGAATTTAATTCGTACACTCAAAGTGAACTTAAGAAAACATTTTGAAATAACTGATTTGGGTATGCTAAATCAATGTTTAGGCACAATTATTTATCAAAATCACAAATCTATTATTGCATCTCAATCTCAGTATGCTTCGAACTTCTTAAAATATTTAACTTGATTGATTATAATACTGTATCTATTTCTATGGAAGTTGGAGTTAAATTACATCCAAAAGCTTCTTGTGATAAGATTGATCCTATTTTATATAAACAACTCTTTGGTAGTTCTATTTATTTAACTATCACTAGGCTTGATATATCCTATGCAGTTGGAAATGTAGGATCCTTATGAGGACCATTGGAAAAATAAATAAGATGTATCATCCACCATCTTTTCATAGTTCCTCTTACTGATTAAAATATATTATTTATGCTTGTCATTTCTAGTGACATATAGTCCTTCATTTCCTAGAGAAAGGATTGGATATTTCCCCACTATAGTATTGAGGCATTTCCTTGCCGAGTCACCAGACATATTTTACCTTGGGTTTTAGTCTTGTGCTTATTTTCTAGTGATTTTTCTTTTATTAAACCACGCCATAATCATGTCCAATCATTTCATAAGACTCGTGAGATTAATTTTTGCAAGTTGATCTGGTTGTTTCACAGACTAAATGTGCACCATCCTATTGTAGTATGTCTTCTTGAAGTGGATCCAAATGTCCTAGAATTTCTTATTGCATGTTGTATATGTGATTTAAATATTCTCTTCCTTTAAAATTCTCAATGTATGGGGCCCTTGGATTATATCCATTGGAATGATTATGTGTTGGGATTTGTTCTTAAACATGATATAACACTTTTAAAATGAAAATATGCATTGTTGGCGTAGTACCAAGGCATTCCAAGGAATGATAGAAAATTACCTTCTTTAGCCAATGTAGTCACCTCAAAATCTGACCCCTGTGATGTTGATAATGGAATTTTTGACGACCAGTATTAGTAGTGTGTGGATTTTTTTGGCCATAAACAGGATGTGTGGAGAAGGAAGAAGCATGGGGCACCCCTTCTTATTTCAACATAAACTATAAGTATGTTGACGTACACACCATGTCCATCAGTATGCTCTTATATATTTCAACAAGCTATACACATTCAACTAGGATTTCCTTATCGCACTCTTCATCCTATTTGGATTTGATATCCCTTATCTATGCTTGACTAAGGTATAAGGATGACAATTTTTGTGCACAAGAGTCTACAAATCTCTATGAATTAATCTCTGTCCGATTCTTCAAATTCCATAATTTTCCTTACCTCATTCCCGATATGCACGTATTCCTTAAGAAACTCAATCTCTCCTTGGAGATCATTGAATAGATCATTAATATCTTATACGAATTCTTTCTATTTTCATCCATCGGGGTAACCTTTTCCTGATTGAGGTTATTTTTGTCTCATGGGCTCTAAGGAGTAATCAGAATCCTGCACATGAACATAAGTAAAATATTCTACCTTGTGTTTTCCTCGACGTTATGCACACATAGGGAGTGCTGATCAATCCCGTTGGTAGTGATCCATAGATCCACACTTAATACAAATTCCTTGGTAGAAATCTCGTCCAAGTCCTCGACTGCCTCTCCCATGTGTAATTCCCCGCGGTCCTCTTGATTATTCCCTAATATTTCTCATCTTATCTTAGGGGCTTGGGTCTCATGTATTTGGTTTATTATGTGATAATATTTTGTATTGTGTGTATGTGCATCACAAATTTTTAAGTATAATGAAACTTTTGTTTGCGTTGTGCAATGTAGTAAGAGACAATTTCTGACATTAGGACCTTCTCCACAAATTTCACATGCCTTGAGCATGGTGCAAATACTTTGGTGAGGGAAATTTGTGTTGGTGTAAACTTAAAATTCATAGTATTACACCAAATTCCATTGCACATCTCTCTGGCATTATTTTCAGTCAATTTATCCAGTCAAGTTTCCATTGATGTTATTTGTACCTCTATAAACGTGCCAACCATTATCAATACTGCTTACTAATTCAGTGCATAATGCTTCTTCCACTGTCTCTCTTGAATTAATGAATGTTTTGTGGGACATGACATGTATGAATGTCATGAGTAACTCATTGAAGAACCATTACACATGTTTCATTGCATGGATTTCTTATAATAACTTAGAAATCAATGTTTTGAACCATATGTCATATGCACACACACTATTTGTTAACTTTTAATATATTTCCTTTAACACAAAGATACTTTATTGTTGAAAATACAAAATATCAAATTCCTTAAGGAATAAATCCTTTATTTGGTCATATTCAAATACCAATTTTTTAGGTTCATACTTTCGGTACAACGTGTGCATGTGATCCAACAAGGTAATGGAAAATTGACTTGCCTTGTGCTTAAGATAAGTGATCCCATTGGCATGTCATATGAGATCACATTTATGAACATGTTCTACTATGTTCTAAACTCTACTATAGTTTAGGAGATGTAACAAAATATCATATGAGATATAGGTCACATGAGTAGGTTACATGAAAGATGCAACCATGCCTTGTGCTATTGTTCTTGTTGTTTAGACCATTGATATTGTTGCAATCCCACCACTTCCTAAAGTGATTGGCGTAATGCTTATATTTATGGAAAACATGACCACACCAATTGGATATGTTTCCTATACTAGTTGGCTTTGTGCCACATTCCATTTATTCCTCCTTGTACACTTCTACCAAGTAGACTCAATCATCCACTATTCATCATTTCAAATCGACTCACCATAAGTATATTTTGAGGGTGTGTAAATGAGATCCTGCTTGACTTCCTAAACTATAAGAATTTTATTAGTACATAAGGGAATGTCCCATATAATACACCTTTCCCTTTCTCCTTATCTAACTCTTCATTATTGTCAGTTTCTATAGTTACTAGCTTATCAATGTTAAGAAGCCCATGTATATGAGCATGCACGTTAGGTTTAGAAAGGATGCCATTAACATTTTACTATGCATCATCATTTCTTATTTGGTCTCCATATTCGATATGATGATCCTCCTTCACTTCCCATCACCTTGGGTCTTTGCGGAACTATTTGAGGTTGATTCATCTTCCATATGTAGATCCTTTTTGGCTATTTTGTTTTCTGATATTTTTTCATACCACTACTTCCTTAACATGTACTCACTTGAATGATCCATCATTCATTTTAAACTCTTCTTCCATTAATGTTTTTCATTTCTCATCCAAGTAGGATTTTATCCTACTATGTGGAAACACTTAATACTGAGGTCAACCATTAGTTTCTTGAACTTAAAAGGAATCTATTTTATGTAAGATCCACATGGCTCATGGAAGAAGTGGAACTTTACCTAATCAATTTAGGAGCAGATGTAAATTGTGTATTATATCATGTAACTACAAAGTGCTCCTCGCCACCATAAATATACCAAAAGTATTCATGTTGTGTAATGTTGCACATGTCTCCGATAATTATATGGATTCTAATTATATTTATAATTTTTTTTCAAATAATAACCATCTAACCAAGTGTATAAGTTTCTAGGTAGCTCACTAAAGAATGTTTCATAGAGAGAGAGTTGTAGAGGAGTCTCTCTACCCAAGTACTAAGTGAGAAATACTTATGAATAGGGTACTTCTGTAAAAATATTTCTTCCTATCTATCTAGCCAACGCTTAATATTTTTATTGAGCGAAACAAAACATTTCTCTCCTACATCATCATATAAGTACAATTGTAATGGGTCTAAAAAATGGAACCAACATGATGCACATATAAATTATGCTTCTCAAACTTAGATTCACACATGTGAAACTACCATACTGATGCATCCTCCAAGTTGTTGTAACATCCAATGCAAAATTATCACACCAAACATATCCATAACACATTCATTGAAGGCATGGGGAAAATATTGGTCCCCATCAAGTTTGGCATGAATGATTAAGTGCTTCTAAGGTTGTCTTCCTTAATATTACCAATGAGCTTATGAAATCCTTAATACTAGTGCATGGTGTAGACATATAAAATGTTGAAATGGTCGATTATGATTAATTTTCCCCACAAATATCCCAAGATCATCCATATAATAATCACAAGATTAATTATTATTATTAATCCATTTTTATCATTTTTTACCCTTTATAATTATTTATCATTCCATCATTGATCCCTTTAAATCATTATTACATCCCCTTTTATCATTAATCTCATTAATCAATTATTGTATCATAATATCCTATTTTAATTCTTCTTTAATATTTCCTAGGAATTTAATATTCCTACATCTACTTACCCACCTACTCTACAAATCCCTACATCTAGCCTTTCCATGCAACCTCACCCCTAATCATATTTATTAACCCAATCTAACTCTAATCCCAATCACATGCTCCATGTCTAAATCTAGAGGATTCTATTTCTAGAAGCCTCTCTAAACTTTCCTCCATTAAAAAATTCAAATAAACCTTCCACTTTGCATTGAATCTTCTTTCAAATTCTAGAGTCTTCCACTATAGAATCCTCTAATCCTCACATGTATCCTCCACCCTTGATCTCAATCCAACATGGCTTCATCTTAGCCATTGAACCCTCCACCCACAAACTATAAATAGAGCTCTCCTCCTCCATGATAGATAACTTGGAAGAACATGGAAATCCATATCAAACCTTTTCCATTTTTATCACCCAATCAATCCATCCTTCAATAAATCCAATCCTTCATCTTTTCATCAAGCAATCCAAGAACAATACAGGGGAGGTGTTGCCCAATTTGTTCCACATAAATCTGAAACAATCCAAGTGCAATTAACAATCAATAAATAGAAAATCCAACACATCAAAGGAGGATCTTTGCAACTTGTACGTAATTGCAGATAATGAATTCTCTCCTTCTTTCCATCCATTTCTCTATCCGAGGTTTTGTTTGAGAAGATTAAATTAGGATAACAAATTTTTGTTTTCTCACATTTTCACAACTAATCTTTTCTTGCATTACACGTGGAAATGTAATTAAAAATCATTACTATATTTTCTTAATTAATTGAATAATAAAGGATATTAATAGCAATGTTGTGTTTCATTGGCATAATGTCTCAATGTTTACACTTACAACAAGTATCATGACACAGTCTTACCAAAAGAACAACCAACAATTTATAACCTGAAAAACCCAACCTAAAACCAAGTAATCAACTAAAATCCACTAATTAGCATCCTTTTACATTAACCCTTTAAGGGGCATATCTACACACACACACACACACACACACACACACACACACACACACACACACACACACACACACACACACACACACACACACACAAAAACAAGGTCTTTCCATTTCTCATCTTAGCATCAGTCATACTTTCCCTTGAACCATGCTTAAAAACTCTTATCACTAACTCAATAGGGTAGGCACATGGAAAATAATTTTTTTTCACACAAATTGTGCACTCGCTAAATTGTTGAGTGATCTCGTGCAATGTTGGAAAATCCCCAAGGTGTGGGACCTTGTCGCCTTGGGATGAACCTTAAAATCCTTTGGGGGTACAATTGATTTAAGATCAATGTGAAAAGCAAATTTGAAAATGAACTCTAATCTACTCAATTCACGGAACTTAGAAATAAATAAAATGGGGTGATGCACCAAGAAAGAGTATTACTTCACACTAGATTGATTTGGAAAGGATACAAGTAAGCATCAGCTACTTAGACAGGGTAAAAAATACCACAGACCTAAGAATGAATTTCCTTGTTAATATTTACTAGATCAATTACTCAAATACACAATCAACAAATCATGATAATATATGATATATGCATGTCATACATCCCTTTCTCTTCATGTCAGTTAATTATAATGTAACTTTATAACAGAAGGAATGTAATATTTCCACAACTGATATTCAAGATAACCACATCATTCTCCCACATATTGAAATAATATACTTTGAAATAAAGGTGGGTTAATCACTTATACTGAGGAATTACACATTCACAAAGCATACATTGATCAACTATTAACACAATAAATCATACATTTCATGGAAAAATATTGTTCTAAATATAACTGAAAGGCTCCAAAGTATTCAAATCACTCTTCCAAGCTTGAAGAGTAACTTCCCCAATAATCTAAAAGTCTCTTTTAAACTTAATGCACTTAACTATTTATAAGTTTTATAGGTTGAGCCATAACAGCTAAATCTTAACTAACAAGTTACTAAAAATAGAATGTAATTAAGTCCCAAGGAATAGGCTTTGATAAAAATAGAAAAGTAGTTGCAAAGGTTTAACTAAGTCAACCCATGCAACTTGGAATGATCCAGAGCTTGGAACTGTCCTTTCATGACTACCTATCTTCTCTTGGTCCTGCAACATCTTTTTCCTCTTCGGTTGTCTCCTACTCTTTCTCCCACATATCCATTTGATGTTTGTAATTAATGAAATGCTTGATGATTCCTTATACTTCCTCTTCTTCTAATCCACATGAGTAATTATTCATCATGTCTGATGTTTCAATAGCTCTTTCCACTTTAGCTGGAAACCTTTTCAACTTACTCACCACTTTCTTTAGTCGACTTGTGAAATTTTGGCATGAGAGAGAATTGTATCAATTAAATCACTATTGAAATTCCTAGTTACCTCATCATCTTTCTTTAACAAATCTTTGAAATTTGACTTAATTTGATCCACTGGAAGGGCATCAATATTCTCATTGAAAATTTTACAGTTTATATTATAAAACTCTTCTGAGATATCATTTAGACCATCCATTATTTCCACGTGTTTGTCATCCAATTTCTTGATCAAATCTTGTAACACCTGATCTAAATTCCATAGCCTTCTTGAAAACTCGAAAAATTTAGAAATATCATCAATTACTTCTTCTTGAAGAAGTAAATTTGGATCCTCGTCTCTAATCTCGCCCCATGTGGTCAAATTCATATTCAAATTATTGTTATCCTCGGAGAGGGCTTCATCTATCCTACGAATGGAATGCTCTTTTTAGTTTGCATAAATTCACATTTATTAATCAAAGGATTAGCTTTCTGAAGCATGTGTTTTATCCATCCATCCATTGATCTTCCCTTCTGACCTATATTTTCAATCTCATGAAATAAAATATCATCTAGAGCAGAAGAAATTTTCAGAGCAGTTGTAGTTGAAGGATCAGTGGTTGGAGTGGGTTGAGTTACTTTCCTTAACATAGCAAGTGAGTTGTTCAACCTTTGCCTTCAGTTCATATTTGGAAGCTTTATCTTTATCATACTTCTCCAAAAAATTCCCAAGATCCACTTGCACATATATTTTAGCACCTTCATGTGTTGTTTTCCCTAGTGAAAACCTAGAGATTTTATAGTTTACTTCCGTGATAGTCCCTTTAGTCTTCCCCTCAACGGGGGTAGCAACTTCCATGACTCTCTCTCCTAATTGGTTTACAAATAAAATAGAGACGATATTTGGCCATTTGTCATGTCTCTTTGGAGTAGGTTCCAACACACTTAGATCTATCACATCTACACAGAGGCATATTCTTCTTTTTCTTTAGAGTTTGGTGATATAGCCATTCTAGGTATAGCAGATGCAAACAAAAGTGGCACGACCGATTCAACACCTAAAGCACTAGATAAAAAATAGCACCGGTAACATTAGTTGGTAATGAAATGGAGGTGGTAATGATGGATGGGGTGGATGTGAGAACAGCCTCAGGAATGGATGCAATGGGGATGGAAGTTAAAATGGAAGGAAATGAAAGTTGCTGAGGTAGTGGAGTGGAAAATGAAGAAGCAATCATATCCCCTACTAAGAGGACATAAAGAGATGAAAATACTTGGGCCACAGATGGGGATGGAAAAGAAGAGATGAGTGAAGAAGTAGAAGGTAATGATGGAGGAAGTGATAACGACATGGAAGGAGGGGGTGGTAGATTTTGTGACACAATTGGAGAATCAATAACTTCAACAACTTTTGATACTGGTATTGCAGAAGACACAATCTTGGAAGTAGGGGCCTTGGAAAGAGAGGAACTTCCAATAACAAATGAAATCTTTCTAGGAATTATATTGTCCTTTTGGGCATACCTTTTTCCTTTTGTGGGTGTAGGGAGACTCGATGCTAGTTGGGTTTCTACTCTTATAGATTGATCTATCCCTTTGGGTGAAATTCCCAAGGTATCCAACCAATCATATGTCCTTTGAAGAATGGGCCCCACCCTTTCCTTAGTATTACAAAGTTCTTCCTTGGACTAATCTATCCATGGAAAAGGTTGATTGACAAAATTATTGTTTCTATACACTGGATCCAATACCTCATCATCATCCTCCATCCCTTTTGGAATATCCGTGATAATGAATTGTCTAACCTCATTCAAAGTCAATCTTTCATATTCTCATTTCCTGATGATAACATCATCCCAATAGTGAATCCAAATATCCTCTAGCTGAGGCACGTGAGAACTAGTTAAACCCATTTCATTGAACCTACCCCAGTAGTCAAAGTTGGTTATGGGATGAAAGGTTCGCAAAGTAACTTCAAACATTTTTGTATCCACATTATTTTCTTTATAAATAATGGCACAAGTATACCTTTCGATTGAAATGGGAAACTGGACTCCTGCCTTATGCCATTTTTTATGGATTTTATGATAATCCAACAATTGTCGAACCAATTATAACAAAACCCATTTGTCAGTAAGGCATCTTGGTAGCTTGTTAGGGACACCCAAGAAACTGGGAATCCTGATGTATGTAAATGTTGGAAACTAAAGATAAATGGCTCCCCACTCCCGTACTTCTTTAAAATCCTCATCATAAATCCTTTGATTATACAAATTCTTGTCAAAATGATAAAGGAGAACAATGAAAAAGGCATCATTGACCCTGTAGAAATGTTTGTTTCCTTCTTCCATTGTAATTTGAGGATAAAAGTGATAAATCTGTGACATACTTCTGACACCTTTTTTGTTCAAACCATTGAATTTCCCCATGTCCACGACAACATAAACAAGAAAGGAAGTCATGAAGATTTTTTCAGACATTAAAACATTTCCCAATTGAAAACAAATTGAGCTAGTTATATGTCCCCCCCATTGTATGAACTCCTTATTTTTCTTGATAGGAGAAAAATAGAAAAACATCCATTCCTGAAACTCCTTCGCAGAATCAAGACTTGAAATTTGACTCAACAATACAGTAAGATCACTTATTTTCTGGATGAATTCTGAGCGGAACAATGTTTTAGGAAGCTTAATGACACTCTTGGCCAAGTAAATCTTCATTATAACCTTCCATACACCAGTTTGGTTTCTTTGTCCCAATGTTTCATGATGGCTTCTAGTGAAAAATTTTGAATATCCTTCAACATCTAGAAGTTTAAATAAATCCTCAAATAAATTGGCATCCAGCCTGATTACAATGTTACCATCATCATCTTTTACCGATTTAGTGTCCTTATTAAAATGGGCTACCGCTACTAAGACAAACTTAGGACAATGCATGGATGAAGGAAAGCTTGCAGCGAGACCGAGCCCACTGTTGAATATAACCTACATCCAAGGCTTCATATTAGGAGATTTTAACCTTTCCTAGAAATCTGGAAAATCTATTTGTCTAAGGTCGGTATCCCAATTATTACCCAAATCTGAAGATAGGCATGAGTGAGGAGAAAATCCTAAAAATGTGTATTTCATATTTTGTTTTCCCTTTGATGAGGAGGTTGACATTTAATTCGGAATTCAGAATCTGAATGGCCTTTGGAAATTTCGTAAAAAAACTATAAAAGTTACGAAATGCCGAAGTCTGAAAGTATGAAAACAACAACTCTGAAAAGGATCTGACTCCGAAGTTTAAACCTATGAAAACCTGAAAGGTAGACCTCCAAACCTCTAAAAAGAAAACCTCCAAAATTCTGAAAAGTAGAGTTTTGAAACCCCAAAATATTTAAACCTCTGAAATTCTGAAAAGTAGAGTTCTGAAAAAGTAACTGCGAAACTCGAAATCACCGAAGGGCACAAAATGAAAATCGAATGCTTGTGAAGATCTGGAAGAAATTAGTGTGCAATTTTGGACTATATGCTTGCACGTATTGGAATTTGCAGTTGTAGGAATCAGATAACATGATTAAGGAAAATATGGCAGATGATGAGGGTTCTATTTTCAAACAAGAAAAGAAGAACAAACAAAAGAGAAATAAACAAACGAATAAAACCCTAAATGATCATAAAATAAAGAAATAACCCAAAAACAAAAATTACCTTGAAAATGATGCCTTGAAAGTATAAAATGGTTCGGTAAAAATCAGAGTGTTAGAGAAAAATCCAGGTGAAAATGATAGGTAAAAATTTGAGTTTATATAGAAAAACCTGGAATTAATGCTCAGAAGCTGACACTTGGGGGGTAGTTGAAAATTAAATGCTCATAGAAGCTCCAAAATTGCAAACCTCAAAACTCCTAAATGATATATGAGTTTTGCAATCCGAAACCTCAAATTTGAAACCCTGAAAGTTTGAAGTTCCGAAATTTTAGAACTACGAAGTTTTGGACTTCGGAACTTGAGGGACAAAATTATCAAAAGATGACGGGAGACTCCAAAACTCGAAAGTATGAAGTTTCAAAATTTCTGAACTTCAGAGTTTTAGAATTCAGAACTCTGGTAAGGAATTTTCCAAAAAGGAAACACAGAACTCCAAAACTCAAAAGTCCAAAGTTTTGAAATTTTGGAACTTCGAGTAAAAAAAGTGAAAAAATGCCAAAGGTGATTGTGAAACCCAAAATTTTGAAATTTTAGAATTCTGGAGCTTGAAACTCCAAAGTCAAAACTTCATTTCGTAGTGATTTCTTCAAAGACCTCGAAAAATAAAAAACCTTCCAAAATATGAAGTCTGAAATTTCAGACTTCGGAGTTTTGGAAAACTTCAAAATTTTTAAAACACTTTCAGGTGAAATATCTCAAAAGGAATTGAGTCAATTTTTAAAAAACCTCTCCTTTTTAAGGTAAGATTCAAAGGTTAACAATAACGTCACTCCTTGTCCTTGTGAGTAACTTGACGGTCATTATTCCTTAAGGAATATGCCCCATTAATGAAATTACGCTTCCTTGTTGTAGTGTTCCCTTGATCTTCACGTAACACATATGTGGGCCAAAATAGGTAGCTGAATTTCCCTATTATTCCTCTTAACTAAAGTTCTTTAACCATTTATCTAGTGTGAAACCTTTAGATAGTATCCCACTTACTTCACATTCTTGATCTTTATATACCATATTGAAAACCTTGAGAATCAATCTATAATATCCATATAAACCATTTTGTACATGCAAGTATAGGTTCTATTACAGCCATGTAAGCATGCATCATCAAAAAATGGAAACCAGAAAATAATACATGTGGCAGAAAGGAAGTTCCTTATACAATGATGTAAATAATAATTATCCAACAATTACTGTGTTTCTTGTACAAAATTGGGACTCACCAAAGTAGTACTATGCATGAAAATTATATTTCCTAATGGTCATGTTTCACCGTCCTTCTCTATATTTATATATTGTAAAAGTTATTGTAAAAATCACCCTTTGTGATATTGTGTAAAAACCACCTTGTGTGAGTTTACAATAAAACCTAGATAAGCGTTGTGTTATGGAGGTTTTTGTATTATAAAAGGATCTAAAAAATAATAAGACTTTGTGTATACACTTTCCATGAATAACTTACGGATAATATTTGGATCCCTTCAAAATCTTAACCTTATTTCATCTTATATAGAACGGTGATAAAAATAAAATACTTCCATGAGAAGGTGTGTTATAATTCCTTCTATAATAAAGAGGTGACAGTGACATGTGTCCCTAATAAAAATTAAGGGGGAGTGTTAGAACATATAATTCTTATGGGAACACACCTAATGTGGACACATTCACAGTCAAACATTAGTTCTTGAGTTTTTAACTTATATAACATTATAAACACATATATGCGAAACTATATTTAGCTTATTAATATCATAAAATATCAGCTACCTATTAGTTGAATCAATCTAATGGTTTAACATTCCTAAGTGTAACCATTCACCTTATTTAAATTATGTTGTGGGAAATCATTCCAAAAATTGGACAAATAAAAATTTCTTTATGTTGGTTTGGATAAGTGAGAAGGTGATGTTATTGATGGGTTATGTAGATTTTAGTATAATATTTCAATAATAAAGGACAAAAAATTTACCATGGGATTTTTAATCTTTGAATGGTTTTCCCATGTAAATTAGTATTCTAGGTTACAAATTATTTGTTTTAGTTTATATTAGTGAATTTACTGTTTTACAAGCTTATAATTAACTTATGTTGCCATTTATTAAATAAATGATTCCTAGATCTTTTTTATTATTTGAGAACCAAGGTGATCCCCCTGAGATGATTAGTCTGAAATTTTTAGCCACCCCTTAAAATATTATATAGTCTATTTATTTCACATACTAGTTAAACCAAATGTTTGGCTAGCCATTTACATCCTAGTTCTATGATTTAAAGACTCATTGCGACATATTTTGGATTTAATTTTACTAGTTGTGTCCCGATATTTTAGTGTACTTATCCATATTATGATCTTATACATACATACATACATACATACATACATGTAGTTTTTACAATTAAGATACCTACTATTGGGGTTCGGTATTTTTTGTGATGAGGATTATGATATGACTTGATTGTTAACTTTTATATTAGGAAAATTACTTTGATTGACTAGGGTGATTGTATGTTAAAAATAACATTTTCTTTATTACGACATTCACTTAGAAATAAATCTTTGGGGATACCTAAATTAATAAGGAATGAGAATGGATTTAAATTTGCGTGCATGCATATGTGTGTGTGTGTGTATGTGTGTGCATGTGCGTGTGCGCGTGTGCGCGTCTTAAAGACTCGTTACAAAATCCTATGGATTCATTTCTTCCATTTACATATTAATTTATATTTCGATAAGTTTTTAATCCATTCTTTATAGACTCCATTTGACATATTTTGGATTTATTTCTTCCATTTGATTCTTAATTGATCTTTTGGTATGTTTTTATCCATGTATGATCTAATATATATCTACATTTCATTAAATCCTTGCAACATATTTTGGATTTATTTCAACCATTTGTTTTGAACTACATCTTTTGGTATGTTATTTATCCATCTTATGATCTTACAATTCAGTCTATATTGTCACCTTTTATGCTTATATTAGTCTTATTGAGTTTTATACTCATATATCTTGATATATCTAGTGATATACAATTCATATACTTTCTAGTCATCCCCTTTTATCTGTAATAGCATATGAATAACCATTTATATCTCTTTACAATCATATATCATATTTATCCATCATTATATCACTCTTACGTCCTTACAGTATTCACTTATTGCACTCCTTTCTCACTTGACGCACACTTAGGTTAGAGTTGAGATCACACTTTTTCCTTAGGATAAGTCTAGAGGTACCTAAACACCATTGTTTATAGGTTCTCATTTACAGTGATAATGTGTAAGAACACCCACGTTAGTCATAATTACACCCATTCAATTATGCCTATGAAGGAGGATGAACATAAAAAAGCTACAAGAAAATATTAAAAGTTATAGATCATTAAATAAAAATAAAGAAAAAGGTAACAAAAAGGTAATTACTTTAAGAATAATTCAATCAAAAACAAAAAATACATGATATAATCACTTGACATACCCTTATCCTAGTTAAAATATCAAACTCCACATTTGGCCTTGTTATAAAGCTTGAGGACATTTAGGGTGCAATTTTTTTCCCGAGGTAAGAGGTATCATATCTATCATTCAGTGCCCCTACCTTTTCATGCTTGTACCTAATCCTTATTATAATAATATATATCCTTTAGTGAGGTCATAATTAATAGGTCAAATGTCTTCGTAAGGTAGGATACATCATGTTATTTCATATAATTTATAGCTTAATTGGCATATATATTTATATTTCACCAGTTATCCCAAGCTGAACCATCTACATGCCTCCTTCTCACCTAAATGATGAACATATTTATTAATATCCTATTAATTAGAGTGTCTTATATTTACTAAGGATCTTGTACCACCATCATGGTGCCTCATTTCTTCCTCTTTTATGTTCATTTTCTTTATTCTCCTTTATGGTTATCATTTGTAGTTGACCATGATTTTAAACCCCTTTATATCCTACTATATTATTCCATACTACCATCTATTTTATGACCCCAACACTCAATTCTTAGATTTGTGAGTACGATTTAAAATCCTTTGGGCCTTCCTCAAAAATATATTATTTTTCATCAAACCCATCTCCATTCATCCTAGTCATGAAATTAGATGGTATTAATTTATATCTTTATAAAAGCCATCCCAAGCATTGATTGTGGCCCTATTAATTTTGTTGCTTCCCTGGTTATCAAATATTGTGTTTCCTTTTTCCATTTATTAGATCATGATTAATGTTTTATTACCACCATATTTATCCTATATTATTCTTTATTTTACCACGTATTATATTTCATTTGATATTTATAGATAAATTCTTAATCTCATTCCTCATATTATTTTCCAATAGGATAATGAAGCGTTAATATGACAAGTGACTAATGAAGAAGTTAAGTTTGTTGTCTTATGCTTTGAGATAGGAAAAGCTCCAGAACCAAATGGTATTCCACCTGTGTTATTCCAAATATTTTTGGAAATTATGCAACATGATGCAACTCAAATTTTTTTCATCAGGTAAAGTGTTGAGAGAATCAAAGTTAATACATTCCTGGTGTTTACTCCTAAAAACCAGATGATGAAATTCTTTGAATATTTAAGACTAATAATTGATCAAATAAGTAGTTTTTTCCATGGTAGAATTTTTTTGGACTTGGTTCTCATCGTTCATGAGGTTTTTTACTCTATGGATAAAAGAAAGAAAGTTAGTATGATGTGGTTGAATAAATAATATGATAGAATCTGTTAGTATTTCTTAGATAAAGTGTTGGAACATTTTGGTTTCCAATAAAAAATAGAAGCATATGGTTTGTTTTTGTATCTCTTGTATATGTTCTCATTGATGAATATTGTCTTGCTAGAAGGTTTAATTTCTAGTGAGATAGGTATTAGAAAAGAAAAGACTTCATACCCTTTGTTGTTCATTATCATGACAAAGTCTCTAGGGAGAACTTTTCTTAAGGCTAAAAATAGTTAAAAATTTAAAAAAATTAAATTGAAAACTAATTTCGATTTGGTTACTTGCCAAAAATTTGTGGATGATACTATTTTTATACATACAAGGGTTACATACATAAAAAAAGAAATGACACCAAAAAAATCTTTAATCTAATCCTAACAAAGTACCTAAAGGCTAAGATAAGAAGAGAAATCAATACATAAACATTATATATTGAAAAAAATCTCTTTGTTAGATTGATTTCATCAATGGATGTGGATGTTCAAGTGATTTTTCCAAGATTTTGGAAACACTCCTTTAAGGAGGAGGATGAGGTAAGAAACTTTCTCGAAATTAAAGGGTTTCCAAATTTGAAATGGCTCTTACATAAGATGATTTCTCAAATTTTGGTAAGGTATTTAGACATGGAAAGGTTGCATGAGAGTGTGGTGTCCCATGTACTTTTGGAAGGTCCATTATATGGATTCTAGTTGGCGGAGCTTAATTGATTTTAGGAGATGCGTGATAATGGAATGTATGATTAGTCGATACTTAAGAGTGATTACAAGTAATTATGAATGATTAATTTGTCATGGGGTGTTGTGGGATGTGTGATGAGTTGGGGATGTTTTAATTAGTTAAATTTCATGCAGTATTGATGAGATTTATTTCGCCAGGAATGATTTATGGGTGGAAAAATTGGGGTGTTTATATTTTCCCCTCTTTGGGAGGGTGTCAAAGTAAGTGGTTATTTTTCAAAGAAAGTAGTAAAAGTAGATGGGTGTAGGTGGAATGAGAACATTAAATAGGGTGATTACGCCTCAAGAGATCATGTGGTGATGAAAAATATTGAGAGGCTCTCGAAAGGTGAATATGGGTTCATTGGTGGAATAAAAGGGTAAAACTAAGGAGGGTTGAATAAATAAAAGGGGTGGGTGAAATTAATATCATATTTACCCTATCCAATGATAATTTGGATATCTAAATTTGTGAGAAAGAGGGATAGAAAATGGATTGCATACCCACATATAGACATTGTAGCGAGTGAGTGAGGGAGTACAAGAAACTAAATGGTTGTGGGGTAGTGGTAAGTAAAAATTATGAATTGATTCTTTGCATATATGAGGTGTATTAATAAAGGAAAATCCACATGCAATAAAAAATTCATTGTGGAATTTTTCACCAGTGAAAATTATGTTTCTATCATTCAAAGTTTCTTTTTTTATCAGGCCTTTTTGAATGGTAGTTTTTATTCTACGGTATTTTTTTAATAAAAACGGTAGCATTTTTTATATGTGATGCATTTTATTTTAAATTCACATATTTGTTTTTTCATAGCATGTTTGATTATGGTCATGGTATTATTCACGTGGGATTTAAAATGGATAAGTTCACATTTTTGTTTTTTGTTAGAGGAGAATTTTCTGATCATAGATTCTCATGAGAGGTATTATGTCATTTTGAGTCTGACCAAGAATTTTATCGATGAGTATTTGGGGGTGTTTGAGGTTGTAGGTTTTTACCATGTAACTCGTATATGAGATATTTACACAACAAAGGCTTAAAAATCTAGTAGAGTGTTGGAACTCTAAGAGCAACACATTTCATCCTCTAACAAGGGTGATTCAAGTTGTTTAAATTCCCTTCATAAACAAATCATCTTTTATATTTTATTAAGTCATTGAGGCCATGTCCTTGTATTTATCAATTATACTGTTGAACATTACCATCATAACTTGAACTTATGGCATGAATACTAATTAATATAGTTATAAATAATTATCTTTATTTTGTGGTATTTTGAGTATGCATTTATTCTCGTGATTTCAATAAAGTGTTCGAATGATGATTTGTGTGATGCCACTCTTGTTTGTAAGAAAATTATTATATGCAACCCGTATGTAGCCAAAGGGATCCACCTATAGCTAAGGAACTACCTGCAGCCACTCATCCACAACCAAAGGATCTACCTGCAGCAACTCACCTGCAGCCAAAGGAGATCACCTACAATAAGAAACCGTGATTATGAAGAACTCTTAGAACGTGAATAATGACACTCATCTTTGTACATGTCGTTAGAGAACTAGTTCCAACTGGGACATGAGAACTAGAAGATAACTCGATAATAAATTTGATTATTTATAGTAAATCACTGAAGAACTGATTGATCGGTTAAACATGTGATCTAAGGAACTTAACAGTTACTTAAGTTATGTGTTTGATATCTAAACACTTTTTAATTAATTATGTTACATGTGTTGGAACTATTGTTGATCTATTTGAGATCTTCCACTTGTTATGCATAAGATCTTTTACTTAGTATGTTTGAACTCCTAGTCAAAATATTCTTCTCATGTTTTTCTGTAATTGAGGAATATAAAAGGAAAGGATTAATGCTGAGAAGGTATGTAGATCTAGCTGGAGAATTAGAGAATAGAGGATACACGGATATATAAGTTGATTTTATCCTAAATGTAATCTTCATGCCAATTCAATAAAGAATCTGAGTTCTGTTCAGTAGATTTTAGTTACAAGCCTTAGGAGGGATTAACACCCAATGTGGGGCCCACTTTTGGTTTTCTAAATGCCTCCATAGTTTTGTTGTTTTATTTTATTGCATGAGTAGGCTAGCAAGCAATTTATCTTCTTATCTGCATTATGAATTTACAAGCTTTGTTTTTAGTTATAGTGTTAGAAGCCATTTAATTTTAGTTCTGAGTTTTGTTTCAAGCATTGTAATTTCAAGCTTTGTTATTTTAAGTATAGTAGTGAAAACTATTTCTTTCCATACCTCCTAAATTATTTGTAACTGTGCATACAACACTGACATTATTGAAAGTTTATGTCCCTTGGTTTGATGATTAAATGACTGTGAATTAGTGAACAACATATTAATTGCTGCAAGTTAATTTGCACCATCATTTTTGGCATCATTTCCAGGGATACTGCCAAGTTATAAGGTTTTTGAGAGGTTTTTCATTTCTTAGGAACAATTTAGGTTTAGGAAATTCCACCTTCAAACCCCCCACTAATTTATGTTGAGTGAGTTGAGTAGTTGATGCATGCACCATCCAAGAGATGCCCATGGTAGATTCTTACCCAATCCACAAGTAGCAAAATTTCTATATCTGATTCTGAAGAAGACATATCTTCCTCTGTACAAGGTTTGATAGTAGAAGATCACCCTCCAAGTGAAACTTCTGAAGTTGTTCCTGATCATCTAGACATGACAGAAGAAGTAAACCAAAATGTTGAAGATAGGGAAACTACCTTTGAGTTTCCCATTTCCAACAATGATGAGCTTACTGCTATGAAGAATATTTCTCCATCAACCCTTCCTAACTTTCATGGATCCATAACTGAAGACCCAAACACATTTTTGTTTGAATTTGATGTATTACGTAAGAGCTATTATTATACCACCAATGCACATAAATTAATTTGTTCCCTGCTACACTCAAGGATGCATCCTTGAGATGGTTCATGGGTTTAGGAAGAGATGTTGTTACCACCTAGGCATAGATGAAGGAGAAGTTTCTCACTAAGTACCAGGACTACTGCAGGCCGAGTAGCAAAGGAGGTGATGAAATCTTCAAGATGGCGTAGAAGGAGGATGAGCCACTAGAAGACTATCTAGAAAGATTTCTGTTTTTGTGTTCAGAAGACAAGGCACACAAGAATACCTCCTGAATCTCTCAAATTACTCTTCTTGAAGGGACTCAGTGAGGAGGATATGGATGCTTTGGATCTGATAGGAGATGGAGACATTTCAAAAGCCACCTTTGATGAGATTTGTGAAGCCTATAGGAATTACTCTAGATCCACTATGAAGAGAATAAGAAATGTACGATCAAGGGGTGGAACAACTACCAAAGGAATTGGGGACATATCCAAATCAAAGATTGTTAACATGTTCAAGAACATGAAGAAGGAGATTGTCAATGACATGGCCACTCAACTAGATGCTCTGCATGCCAAGAAGAAAAGAGAAGATGTAGAGGCAACACTTATATAGTTATAAAATTCATGCAGAAGAAAAAATGTTGACTACACATGCAGAGGATTGGCCAGCATTGCACAAGAAAGTGAGGTTTCACCGTAATTCAGGATGATAGAAATATAGGATGGAAAAGTTTTCTATGTTTCTCAAAGAAATCCATGGCCACCAAGACAAGGAGGTATGTCACAAGACCCTATGCCATATTTTCATAATTGGGATAGTAATCCATATATGCAACCCCCACCTTGGGCTAATATACAACAAGGTTGGGCTCCCTACCCTAGCCAATACCAATAGCAATGGAAACTTCAATTTTCAGGCCAACAATGGTAGCAAACACCTTCTTCATGGTAGAAACCTTGGAGATGAGGGAAACAATGGAATAACCCACCTCCTAATTACCAACAACCTCCTTATCTGTAAAAGCAAGCTCTGATGCCAAATACCCAACTTGGCTCTCAACCAAAATCCACTCAACTACCAACTCAACCAATGCCTAACCCCAACAATAAATTTTCTCATCCATCCTATACCACTGAATCAACCCAATACTCTTCCTATTCAGTTGATGTTAATGACATCCATCTTCACTCAGGAAGAGAACTTCCTCCACCAAGTAACCCACCATTACAGAGATTACAGATGAACCACAGTTGCTGCAGATTAGTCCACAACAAAGCAAAGACATATGGAAGATGATCGTTGATCAACAACCTGAAAATAGATTCCAGTAAGGACAAGATGTAAAAGCTAATGAACCACCATTTCTAGAAAGATTACAGGAAAAGAAGACTGACCTCAAATCAAATTCTGATTCTGATTTTGTTAATCAACTGAAGGTTATTTGTGTCAAAATTCCACTTATTCAAGGTATCAAGGATGTTCCCATTTATAACAAGTTGGTTAAGGATCTATGCATAAAAAACCAAGAAGAAAGAGAAAGGATGCATCCACTATAAAATTTATTAGACAATTGGTTGATATTATGCTTGGAAATTCAATTTTACCCAAGTACATAGACCCGGGAAGCCCCTTGTTAAACATTAAAATTAATGGCACAACAATAAAGAATACTCTAATTGGCTTAGGGGAAGCCATTAACGTCATGACAAAAAAATATGGATGACCTGAAATTGGAAGGACTAAGGCCAACAACTATAGTATTACAACTTGTAGATAGATAAATAGTGAGACCTGAAGGAGTCCTTGAGGACATAGTTGTGGTGGTAGACTCTTGGGAATACCTTGCTGAATTTATTGTCCTTCAACCAAAAGAAAGTTTAGGAGGATATCCTATTATTCTAGGAAGACCATGGTTGGCCACTGATGATGCATTCATAGGTTACAGGTCTGAGGAATATGATTATTTACAATGGAAGTGGTAATAAGAAGCTAATGCTATATACTCCTACTCAACCATTGAATGATGAAGATCAGAAATTTGGGTTAAGAACCAGAATTAGATCAGAGCTCTGTACAATAACTCATGATGTTGGAGAAGTCTTGTACCATTGAAGGACAGGAAGAAGATGTTGTATCCAATGTCTTGCAGAATAAATATGGAAGAAATGAAGAAGTGGATGACAAATTAAGGTGTTTAAACTGCCCCTTGAACCAAGTTCTACCACAACAAAGCACCATGGATATTCTAGGTAAGAATTGTATTCTTCATCAACTCATTCCCCATGACTGCATACTGAATTCTGTTAGCAGCAATGTATATTCAATGATTGATATCTCCAAACAAGTAGAGATAACACCGGGAAAATCACTCAATGTCAATAAGTTATTGGATAGACAACAAGAACAATTGTTAATGGCTCTTCTACAAAAACATAAAATAACGTTTGCATGGGATTATGGTGATATGCATGGAATTCATCCTAGGCTCTACACACACAAGATTTATATCAAAGAAAGTTGTAAACCAATCAGGAAGCCACAAAGGAGAATGAACCCAACAGTAAGGGAGATTGTAAAAGGAGAATTGAAGAAGTTACTGGATGTTGGATTTATATACCCAATATTAGACAGTCAATGGGTGTCACCTCTTGTCATTATGCCAAAGAAGAATGGAAAATGGAGGATCTACGTAGATTATAGAGAGTTGAATGCAACAACAAAGAAAGATCATTTTCCATTTCCTTTCATTGATCAAGTACTTGACACTTTGGTTGGTAAGAAAGTATTTATCTTTTCTTGATGGATATAGTGGTTATAATCAAATTCAGATTGCACTAGAGGATCAAGAAAAAACTACCTTCACATGCCCATGGGGAACATTTTCTTATTCAGTTCTTCCATTTGGCTTGTGTAATGCACCTGTTACATTCCAGAGGGCAGTATTGAGCATATTTTCAGATCTAAAAAATGACTACATGGAGGTCTACATGGATGATTACATAGTACATGGAAGCAATCTTGAGGAAACTTTGCAAAATCTAGATAAATTCTTGAAGAGATGCAAGGAGCACAATCTATCCTTAAGAAATGAAAAATACTACATGATGATGTATGAAGGTATAGTTTTGGGAAACTATATTTCTTTTGATGGAATTCAAGTTGATCCAGCCAAGGTATATGTTATAATTAACCTGCAACACCAAAGAAACAAAAGGATGTTAGGAGATTTCTAGGCCATGTTGGTTATTACAAGAGATTCATACAATATTTTAGCAAGATTGTAGTGCCATTATTTGTATTATTAGGAAAGGATGTTGCCTTTGAGTGGACTGAAAAATGTGAGACTGCATTCCAAAATTTGAAGCAAATGTTAACTACTGCTCTTGTATTAAGAGGACCTGATTGGAACCTGCCTTTCCACATCCATATTGATGCATCAGACCATGCCATTGGAGTTGTCTTAGGACAAAAGGATGGAGTTCTGAATTATGTAATTTATTATGTTAGCAAGAACTTGCAACATGCAGAACTAAACTACACAGTAACAGAGGAGTTCTTGGTAGTTGTATATGCTATCAATAAATTTAGGCACTACATCACATGTTATCTAGTGTTCATTCACACTGACCATGCTGCAATCAAATATTTGATAAATAAACTAGTAGTAAGAAACAAAATCATCAGAATGGTTTCTCCTTCTACAAGAGTTTGATGTCACCATATTGGAAAAACCTGACAAGGACAACATGTAGTATATTTCCTTTCAAGAATGGATACTAATGATGAAGAACATGTAGTTGATGACTCTTTCCTAGATGAACACTTATTTGTCTATATCTACAAAAACACCTTGGTATGCAGATATAGCCAACTATTTAGTTTCAGGTAAAACACCTCCACACTACTTATACTATGAGAAGAAATACATAGTTGAAAAGAGTGTGCATTTTTCTTGGATATATGGATTTCTATTTCATACAGGACAAGGATCATGTCATGAGAAGGTGTATAGATGATGAGGAAATATATGATGTCCTCAGATCATGCCATAGTGAACCTTGTGGAGGAAATTTTTCTACAAAAATAACAACACAAAAAGTGTTAACAACTGGTTATTATTGGCCAACACTGCATAAAGATGCAACACTTTACACTAGGAGATGTGATAGATGTCAAAGAATGGGAAAGCCTACCAGATATGATGAAATGCCATTGCAGCCTCAATTGGTCTTGCAACCTTTTGAAAAATGGGTTTTAGACTTCATTGGCCCTATAGATCCTAAATCTTAGTAGGAGTACATCTTGGTATGCACATATTATCTAACCAAGTGGAACAGAGGTGAAGGCATTACCAAATCATAAAAGTGAGAAAGTAGCCAAGTTTCTCTATGATCATATCTTCACCAGATATGGAGTTCCAAGGGAAATTGTTACTTGATCAAGGTACACACTTTACTGCTGATGTAATTTGTGATCTAGCTAAAGAGTATGAAATCAGGCATAAGAATTCGACACCATACCATCCCCAATCTAATGGCCAAGTAGAGGTGAAAAACAAAGAGATAGAGGCTATCTTGAAAAATACCATTACACTTCAAAAATACTATTGGGTAGAAAAACTTCCAGAGGTAGTATGGGAATTCAACACAACATGGAAAACAACAATTAGCTTCACCCCATTTGAACTCTTGTATGGTAAGACTGTTGTTTTTCCAATTGAATTTGAGCACAAAACATTGAGGACTGCACTTGAGCTAGGCATAGATTTATCTGAAGCTCAAAGGAAAAGGATTCTCCAACTCAATGAGTTAGATGAAATGAGAAGACATGTTGTGCATAATACAAAGGTAGTGCAGAAGCAAAGAATCAAATGGCATGACCGGTACATCAAGAAAAAATAGTTTCAAGAAGGTGACTAGGCACTCTTGTTTGATTCAAAGTACAAGGACCATATGGGAAAACTCAGGACAAGGTGGCTAGGCCTGTATGAGATAGAGAAAATATTTCCCAATGGAGCTGTAAAAATCACCACCATAGATCCTGTGAGGTTCAAGATATTGGTAAATGGTCACAAGTCAAGGTTGCATACAAGAAACCAGTTGACATAAATACATTCATGCAACAGTTTAGAGGAGGTCAAAACAGGATGGAAGTAAGGACATCATAATTAAAATTAGAAGTTGAGCCTATTGGTTCATCTTCTGATATTTTGAAGGATTGAGAAATTTTAGTGGCCTTGGTATATTCAGCTTGCTGACTATTCCAAGGGAAAATAAAAGTTTTGTGATCATCCCTTTTGGTGATCAAAAACACTTAGCTAACATGTTTTATTTCTTAGAATTTCTATTTTGCAGGGTTTTGATGTTAGATGGTTGCAAGAGTGCATGATCTCCATCACAAGGAGAGCATGCAATGACTGAAGGTCCACTTGATGAAGCATGCAATAGACCCCTATTTTGTTTTCATGTATGATAGAGCTCATGATTGCATGAAGAATATCGAAGATATTTCCACGTGTGAAAGATGGAAAAGAGACAACTGACACCCCAACGGATCGGCATTCCCTCTCTAGGAGTTATCTGGTTTTAGTAAGGAGTGGACAATATAAATTCAACACACATATGTAGCATCTGAGCAACGTCCACAAAATTATAACAAGGTTGCATGCATCCAAGGAAAAAATTCAATAAACATGCACAATCATCATTCTAAAACAAGCATAGAGATAAGTGCACTCCACTACCACTTTATTAAAGTATAATTAGAATGATTATTATTAATTAGCATTTATGCCAATTCATCATATCTTTACTACATTTAAAACACCACCATATTTTATGCCATGATGTGTCCCTCCACATAAGACCACATTGTCAAATCAATTACTTGACACGTTTTAAGTAGTCACATCAATCAATGACCACTCTCGTAACCATGTTGCGTGTCCTTTCGGTCTCAAAGTTCAAAAATAATCAAAACAACATCACACAACTCAATTGTGCATCATTTCTTCAACAAGAGCTGTGTGATTGTGTATTGAGACTGGAACAAACTGCATATTCAAAATGGGAGGAGATTTGATACAACATGAACCCATCGAGCACTCTCAACTTCTTAGCCATCTATAAATTTTACAATATTTTCAAGATAATGGGTGGCTAGACTACATAAACTGGTTCCAGGGTTTCAATGAATCAATGGTTGAAGATTTTGCTAAAACATTCAATAGTGGGGAAGAAAAAGTGAAGGGTTTATCAGTAAGAATCAATGATGACATCTTGGCAGAGGTAACTGGACTTCCTACACAAGGAGAACCATTTCCAGAGAAGGCTAATCTAGAGGAAACTCAGAGGGAATTTACAGATGTTGATGACCAATTTATCTAAAACGAGAAAGGTACACAAATAAATTCTCTTAAACCTTTATGGGCTGAGGTTTTAAATTATATTATTAAGTATTTTACCTGTGAGGGAAGATATTCTAGGTTGAATACGATTCACTTTAAATTGTTAAATCACTTAAAGAACAATAGACAAGTGAACGTGCCCAATTTCTTACATGAGATATTGAAGAAGATGAGTAGGGAGGCATAAAAGGGTCGGTCTACACTCTCACACCACTGCCTCATAACCATGATAGTAAAGCATACCCTATAAAGGGATCATCTTGAAATAAGGTGGGATGATTTTTCAAGGTCAAGAGATATAAATGATTTTTTGAGAAAGAGGAGAAAGAAGAGAAAGAGTATTGAGAGTACCTCTGATCCCATCACAGAGGATGTACCATCAACCTCCCAACCTAAACAATAACCTAAAAGAACAACCTTATCTCTGAAAATTTACCACCTGCTGAAGAAAATCATGTTCCTATCTCCCCTGAAAGAATCCTTATTTTTGAAACCCTCTTATAGTTCTCTACATCCAAATCATATACCTCTAAGGGTAAAAGGAAGCCTTCCAAGACCACTCCTACACCACTAAGGTGCTCTCATAGACTAAAAACCAAACCAAAAACCTCCAAGCCAACAAAGTCACAGACCATATCACTTGATAGTGATGTGGAAGCTGCAGAGGTGAAAATTGAGCCCATGGAAATAGTACAAGGAGGTAATGATGCTACATTTCATGAGAAACAATGGCCTAAAGATCCCATGGAGGACTAGAATAAACAAGCTCAAGATGTGGAGATTATGTGTGATGCATGGCCATATGGAAAAAAGAGGAAGAAGTTGCAGAAGAAACTAGACATGAATACCCTGAAGAGTCCATGGATGAGCATACAGAGGTAGCTCGTACAGATGAGACAATTTCTAAAGGTGAGGAGAATATGGGATTGGCAAGGGAAATGACAAGATAGTTCATGCATCATAAGGCAATGAGGAAGAAGAACAAGAAGAAATTGGTGAAAATTTTGAAAATGAACACATGCCCCATTCGGTTGAGGAAGTCATTGAGCACTTGGTAATGGAATTAAGGAAAGGAAGATTTATGTAGAAGTTGAAAAAGTATAAAAACACACTCTTATGACTAAGGAAGATGTAATTGATCAAGTTCTGGGGCAGACACCACCATTTTTACCCACATGTACTAGCATGCAACAATTGACTGTATCCCCATTGCAACCACAAAATTTCATTCCAAAAGTTAAAAGAGAGCATGTCAAACCAATTTTATAGGGAGATGGAAACACAAACATATTTGGTTGATTACTAGGTGAATCAATTTGAAACCTATGTAAATAGGTTAAAAGGAAAGTGGGAAAGAGAAAAAGAAGAACTCATCTTCCAGCACAAGTAAGAACTTGAGGAAAAAGACAGGGAAATTCAAAGGCTAAAGAAAAAGCAAGAAGATACCCTTCAAGTGGCCCATGAAATATTCAAATGCAGGCCTCCCTCCAATGTTTATGCTATATCTTATTCGAAGGAAAAGATGTTGCAACTCAAACTCACTTGTATCAATTTTAAGATACCATTGATATAAGTGTAGCTAGGAGATTCTTTAGGTTATATTTGAACAGCCCTCATGAAATTCAACTCCTATTATGTGAACTCTACATGTACAACTATGCTCTTGAGTATGATAGGGATTGGATTCTAGTCCTATACATTAGAGATGTTCTGGTTAAAGCACTTTGTTCTTATTTTGTGAATGATTTGGATAGAGAAAGACAAATGGAGGAATACATGAATTTGGAGAAGGTGTAACCACTAATGGTTAGGGCTAAAGCTCATAAAACTGGAGAAGTTGTAGAACAGTATGTAAAGTATATGTAGAAAAAGGAAATCAAAAGGAGAGTATGGAAAATGAGGAAAGTAACACATAATAATCCAGGGACATGATTAAGGACCATGGAATTCATATATTACAAGCATGCATGCATTGGAATGAGATGTCTCCTAAGATACAAAAGAAAGAAATGCATTCTTATCCTAATATCATGCCAACTCTAAGAAGAGTGAATGCATACATTGACATTTCTACCAAATGTGCAGGTACCTAGCTTCCCATTGGCTATCATCCCCCAATATTCCACTTTCCAATACCAGCATGGATAGGTGATAGACCACTAAATGAAGTGATACATAATAGAGTTATGAATAGGTTAAGGATAAACGGTGGTTACTTCTTCACATAAGAGGAAGGGATAGGGACCCCATTTGACTTCAGGCATTTATGCTACTTTCGGCAACAGGAAATTGAACCACTTAAATGAGGACATTTAAGGAATTAAGCTTGGGGGTATGATGAGTTGTTTAAATTCCCTTCATAAACAACTCATCTTCTGTATTTTGTTAAGCCATTGAGGCCATGTCCTTGTATTTCCCAGTTATACTATTGAACATTACCATCATAACCTGAACTTATGGCATGAATACTAATTAATATAGTTATGGCTAATTATCTTTATTTTGTGGTATTTTGAGTATGCATTTATTCTCTTAATTCCAATAAGTGTTTGAATGATGATTTGTGTGATGTCACTCTTATTTGCAAGAAACTTGTTATATGAAACAACCTATATGCAGTGGACTTACCTGCAGTCACCCATCCATAGCAAAGGATCCGTCTACAACTAAGTAAACCGCCTGTAACTCATCCTACAACAAAGGACCTGCCCGCAACAACTCATCCTGTAGCCAAAGGAGATCACCTATAGAAAGATCCATGATTATGAAGATATCTTGGAATGTGAATAATAACAATCCATGTCTGTACATGTTATGGAAGAGGCGGTTACAACTAGGACATAAGAACAAGAAGATAACTCAATAATAGATCTGATTATTTATTGCAACTCATTGAAGAAATGATTGATCAGTTAAACACGTGATCTAAGGAACTTAACAATGACTTGATTTACGTGTTTGATATTTGAGCACTTGTTAATTAATTTTGTTGCATGTGTTGGAACTCTTATTGATCTATTTAAGATATTCCACTTGTTTCATTGAAGATCTTTTACTTAGTCTGTTTGAACTCCTAGTTGAAATCTTTCTTCTCACATTTTGTTGTAATTGAGGAGTATATGAGAAAGATATTAATGCTGGAAATGTATGTATAGATCTAGATGGAGAATTAGATAATAGAGGATACACATATACAAAAGTTTTTTTCCTCCTAAATGTAATCTTCATGCCAATTCAATAAATAATATGAGTTTTGTTCAAGAGATTTTAGTTACAAGCCTTAGGAGGGATTAACACCCAAGGTACAAGGCCCACTTGTGGTTTTCTAAAACCCTCCATAGTTTTGTTTTTGAGCTGTGTTTCATGCATGATTAGAATAGGAAGCAATTTACCTCTTACCTGAATTCTGAATTTACAAGCTTTGACTTTCAATCATAGTGTTAGAAGCCATTTTCTTTCAGTTCTGAGTTTTGTTTCAAGTATTGTACTTTCAACTATATCCACAAAAAATAACTCAAATACACAAGATGTCCTTGTAACTGTGTATACAACACTTTGCACAATTAAATAGTTCATGGAAACTGCATCAATTTGTCTCAGTCAATGAGATGAAGATCTTCAATATCCTTAAATACAACATTGTAATCCTAAATATGAATATAACATTATAAATGAGAAGAATACTTTTGGGTTAGTAAAAATATCAACTAAGAAAAATTCAATGCCCAGGATTCTTGTAGCATTGTTATCATGCCTCAAAGTAGTAATCTAGAAAAAATTAAATCTAAAACACCCAAACACCCCTTTCAAGTCACAAGGTTCCTTTCAAAGCTAAGAAATAACTTAGGAAACATTATCAATCAACAGTAATGAACAGCTATGGAGTAATAACTAGTTATTCATTTATGGTTCTTGGAGGAAAGAAAGATTGCACTAATGAAAAAAAATCATTTGTATGATCTGGAAGTCAACCATTTTCAATTTTCCAAATACTTGAAATCATAGTTAGACATAGTATTTTTTACGTAGGTGAGTAAAGCATGGGGGTATCCAAATTACATATATGGGCCTAGAATGAAAATTGTTATTGGGAAACCAATAAGGGTACTATAAGTGGGAAATATGATGATTTTATTATTAATTAATGGGTGGTGATTAGTGGGGGATAACAAGGCCACCTAGGAGATGTTAAGTTTTATATGAGGGTGTTAGATGATCTCATATATTAGACATTACCTGGTGACCATATGTGATGATGTGAGGGTGGGTAGAGGACTCATAACATTTTGGGACAATCCATGACACCATGTTATATAGTGGGTTGGGAAGAGTCAAATATTAAGAGATGTAGGCCAAACAATGTATTGTGGGAGTTTGGTCTTAGACAGGGAATTTGACCAGGACCACATGTATTTATTGAAGTAAAGAGAGAAAAAACATCAATGGGGGATTCATATAGATCTAAGAGTAGAAGATTATACTTGGACATAGATCCAGTCCATGATGTGGGCCATGCATAGAGGTGTGATAAATGCTGGGGTGAAGGATGGGTATGATGCACAATTGTAATATATTTTTTAGATGTTTATAATTTAAAATATAATAAAAAATAAGAAATTTAGAACATTGCAATACACAAAAATCAATTCATATGTTATATTTACATTATATTGGAGATTACATTGAGATTCTCTCTCCAATAAACTAGGATATTCTTCTACAAATATCTCCCTATTTACGTGAGTTGGCTCAACAACTAAAAAATCACATACCAAACTAATAACAATATATCTCACTATAATAGTTACTACCCACATATTAAAACCCCATATAAATATGTACACTCATTAATATGAGAACTAAACACTAATATTTCTAACATTGGTGGTGGTAGGTGATGCCAGAGAGTATTATCATTTTGGAGAGGTGAATGTAGACATAAGGGAGATGGTGCTATAGTGATTCTAGCAAAAAATAAATTGGTGAGAAGTATTGGTAGAGAGTGAGGATGAGGGATCCTTTCCAATCTGAGTAGCACCACAGTTATTTCATGGAGCTTAAGGATAGATTAGACCATGTTGTATGTCATTTCCATCCAGGGATATGGTCTAGCTAGCACTCAGGTTTGTGGAGAAATGGATAGCACTCCAATAGGACTTGATCTTGTCCTAGTTGTTTTAGGTTGTGCCTTGCAACCAAGGTAAGAGGACCTATTTTGTAACCTTGTAATGGTGAAGGAAATGAAGATGCCCTTCTCTTTGCTTGAAATTCTATGATGGAGACCTTGATGAAAACATGATCAACACCCCAGATCTGAACTCTCACAAGTTGTCACTTCTCAAAACATGGGTATGTTCTCAAAACAAGGCAAAGGTTACTAGAGACATTGGAAATCCTGATCTGTTATGCATACTTTTGCAAATAGATTTTGATCTTCTGTGGGTATACACATGCAAATCAGGGATAGGATCTTTGTTGTTGGATGATTTTTTGGTAGGAGATTGATAAGACAAATTGGGATAGATTAGATCTTTGACAATCTATACAATACATGAACAACCATCAAATGAAATGCCTAAAGTAATCAGGTTGTTCTTTCAACTAGAAGAGGCACAAATGGAAGCCCAGGTTTCACTCTTCACACAATCTTTGAGAACTCACTACAAAATCTTGAAGTAAATAACTCAATTAAACACAAAAATCCATGATCAAATCATGCCTTAGGTACCCCCAAAGGCTTACAAGGAATCTTTGCAGTCAAGGAAGGTAAAGTGATTTTAAATTTGTTTATCTCCTTATCAGATGAAGGCTCTTCTGAGTATGAGATTGCAAATACCACTGAACTATCAACCAGAAATGGAGATCCTGTGTGATTTCTAAAGACTTTCAATGCAAGATTGCAACAAGAACACTAAGATTTATCTACAGGCATTTAAAATTGATAATAGACATCATATTGCCCAAAGAAAAACATAGATTTAATTCAAAGCTTGTTAGATTCAACAGCAGGGGAGAGTTACATGAACAATCTCAGAGCTGTGTGGTGGCTATACACTTGTAACCAACCCACATTCATGAATTTTCCAACATATGAGACATTAACCTGGTTCTTTGGTGGATTTTACAGAAGATGAGCTTTCTCTCAAAATTTTCCCGTAATTTTCAACTCCTGAAACTTACAAATTTCTCCAAAATGCATAATATACCTCATGCCATCATGGAGTCTTCCTTCCCAAGAAAATAATATGCTTATGGGATCAAATTTGTTACAACTCCTCATGATTTGCAGAAAGGGACAACAAACAGAAAAATGTTCGATGAATGCCAGGTGTGCCAAAAATTTTAAATTATTACACAAATTCAGATCCTTACCCCCCAGGGTCACGTTTTTACCATTTAGGCATGCAAGCATATTTTACTAATCATTTTTCACCTTTTCACCTCATCATTTCACCTCTGCAACTTTTGATTTTCATCTTTCACATTTTTTGATGGGCCTGAGCAAAAAATGTATCAAAAACACCATAGATCACCAAATTAGGTCATGAAAATAGTGTCATTGCACTCAGAAGGCCGAGATGATGCAAAATCATATAAGGTTTGAAAGAAAATTGATGAAGAAATCATGATTCCAAGCTTCTTGGAGCTCCAATGGTGGCAAGAAGGAAGAATGTACAGTTTCTGTCAATTTTGTATCAACGTTAAATGTCCACCCTCCACGTGGCAGATGAGATCCACAAATAAGCTCAAAAAATACCCTTTTTTGACTCTGGATAAGGTGGAACACGTGTCAAAACATGATTGGATCGGGTCCCCATCTTTAAAAATGCATTTGCAACCCTTTTGAATTTTGGAAAAATTTGCAAAATTTCCCCACTTGACTCCTGGGCCTACCACGTGTCCATATGTGGGCCCCTTTGAAATTGCGGGCCAATTCTATCCATTTTGACTCTTTTTTGAAAAAAAGAAATTTTGCTCAAAATTCTCCGCAGGCCCGAACACCTGCTCTCTTCCTCGCCACGTGGCGCTCTCCCATTCGTTGCAGGTCCAGGCCTCCAATTCTTCCTTCAGACCTCCCTGCCAAATTTGTAAAATTTCAAAATTCTCCCCGGGCCTGCGCTCCCCATTTCTACCTTTTGGGACACGTGTTGGCTCCTCATTGGTCACGGGACCATCTTTCATTTTTTACCTTGCAAACACAAAGGCAAAAATTCATAAAACTTTCCTTCGGCCCTCTTTTCCACTTTTTGTATTTCTGGACACGTGTCCTTTTCTTATTGGTCCTGGAGCTTCGGCCCAAAATTTGACATTATACCATTTGAAGTTAAAAACTTCAAAATCATCACAAAACCCACTGCCCCATTTTGGCTCTCTTGGACACGTGTCACCTCGTGATTTGTTGCAGAGCTTCGGCTCAAATTTTAACTTTAAAGTTTTGAAGTTAAAAAACTTCAAATTCATCAAAACCTCCGCCCTCCCATGCTGACTTTTCCTGGACATGTGTCCACCTACTATTGGATGAGGGCCTTCAGGTCAAAAATTTCCCTTTAGCCAAAATTTCAAAAATGACAAGTTAGAAAACATTTCCCGACCACCCCCGGCCAATAGGAACCCGCCACGTTGCAATAATGTTGCGATGATGAATTTGACGGGTAGATGACACCCGTATGACCGTCAAAACATCAAAAATATAGAGGATGCCCTAGAAATCAAAATTTTTAACAAGGATGGAAGATTTCTTGGTTTTAAATCAATTGAAACATGATTTGATGTTGTTTTCGACCTGGGGATTGGGATTTTAATTGCAAACAACTCGGATTCGATCAATTTCAACTTTTTGCATGATTTGGCATGGGAAAATGATACAACCCGAAAATATGGAAAAATTAGGGCACGGAAAGGGGAAAACTTGCAGAATTGTTTCAAATTAGGGAAAAACAACACATTCTTGGGCACCTTCGAAGCATTCAACTAGGAGAAACAAATTACAGATCACCAAATCGAACAATAAAATGTTTCTGAGCAAAATTGGACATGAAAAATTAGGGCACATTATGAAAACTCAATAATGGGACCAACATTGGCTCCTGCTTGGGGATGGGCACTCCCAGTGAGTGCCACAAGATCAAAACATAGACCAAGTGCCAAAAATCCATTGGGCAAGGAGTCAAAACACAGGGCAGCCCAAAAATTTAGAATTACCACAAAAAATGAACTGAGAAACAAAACCAAAAGTGGCTGCCAAGGACAAAAGGGCAAACCACACACCAACAAATAGCAAAAACAAAGCAAGAAAAAATACTATACAAATGTACAATTTGTGCATACCTTACTTTAGGGATTTAATCCAAGAAATGTTTTAAATGTCTGCCATTAATAGGCAGCTCCAGCAATTCCCCATCTAGATCTTTGAGAAAAAAGGTATGTTCACCAATTCTGATGTCAATGGCATAAGGGCCCATCCATAATGCATCAAACTTTCCATGTTTTCCCTTGTCTTCATGCCTACTATCCCACAGCAAAACCAAATCTCCAATATTGAAGGCTCTAGGAGTGACCTTCTTATCAAACAATCTCTTCAATTTCTCTCTAAATCTGACATGCCTTTGATGGGATGCTCTTCTCTCTTCATCTAACTCAATGATCTGATTAATCCTTGATTCATATGGGCCATGCTCTTGATCTTCCAACTGTTGGGAAAACTGAAATGAGGATAATTGCAGGTGTAAGGGCAGCAAATCCTGAGTTCCATACACCAATTCAAATGGGCTTTTACCAGTTGCTCTTTTAGGAGTTATTCTATCAGCCCAAACTGCAAACTTCAATTGTTCTCCCCACTTTTTCTTGTTCATTTCCAAGGTTCTTTTAATGATCTTCAGCAAGTTCTTATTACTGGACTCAGCTTGTCCATTCCCTTGTGGATTGTAGTTTGAAGAATAAATCAGATTTATCCCATATTCATTGCACATTGCCATTAAAGGTTTGGCTCTAAAGCACATGGCATTATCAGATACAATCTTAACTGGAACTCCAAATCTACATATGATATGATTCAACAAGAAATCCATTACCACTTGGTGTGTTGCCTTCTTAGATGGAATTGCTTCAACCCACTTTGTAAAATAATCAGTGGCTACAAGAATCCACTTATGACCAGCACTAGAAGGATCTGAAATCTCACCAATGAAGTCCATTCCCCATTGTTTGAAAGGGGCTTCAATTGATACAGGCTGCAAAGGAAGGGATCCTGAAGCTTTCAGTCTTCCAGAGAAATGTTGGCAACTATCACACTTTCTAACCAGCTGGGTTGCATCTTTAAAAAGAGTAGGCCACCAATAACCAACTCTCAAAA
The DNA here is from genome assembly GCA_019776745.2 of Taxus chinensis. Taxonomy (NCBI): domain Eukaryota; kingdom Viridiplantae; phylum Streptophyta; class Pinopsida; order Cupressales; family Taxaceae; genus Taxus; species Taxus chinensis. Next base: position 284,565,141 of record CM034151.1, on the reverse strand, counting down.
TCTTATGTGTTGTCACCCTCCCAGCAAAGTGTCCTCCACAAACTCCCCCATGGAAATCAGCAACTATCTTGGGAGCTTCATCTTCAGTTATGCATTTCAAGAGGACACCCTCAGGGTTCTTCCAAGCCAGCCCAAGGTCTGTTATGATATATTTTTGAGAAGCCAGCTTGAGGGCTCTTTTCTGATTTTTATTCAAGTGACTAGGACAGCATAGGTGCCTGAGGTAGAAGATCACATCTTTGTACCATTCAAAACTCATCAATTTCTCAAGAAGATCTGCCCTTTCTTCCTCTAGCTGATTCACTTCTACATTTTGCAAGTTGCTCTCAGCCATGAGCTTAGCAAGACCCAAACCTCTTACTAACTTTGTGGTTTGGATATCCATATCATACTCTTGCAATTTTTCACCCATCTACATATTTTTCTTGAGATCTCCATCTCTGATAAGATGTCTTTCACCATGGTGTGGGGAACATAAGCAACAACTTTTGAGCTCAGTATATAAGGCCTGAAAATCTTTGTTGCTTTCACCAAGGCAAACACTTGTTTTTCCATGATTGTATACTTCAATTCAGCTACTTGTAAAGCCTTGCTAAAGAAGGCAATAGGCCTCTCAGCCCCATTCTCATCCTTTTGTAACAAAATAGAAGCAATGGTATATTCAGAGGCAAAGGAAAAGATTTGGAAAGGCCTCTTATAGTTTGGAGCTGCTAAAATAGGTGCATGCTTAAGTGCATCCTTTATTCCTTCAAAAGCTTGAATGGCAGCCTTCTCCCACCTGATAACTTGATCCTTTTTTAACATGCTTGTGATTGGAAGAGTCAGCTCAGCAAAATTGGAAACAAACCTTCTAATAAAATTGATTTGGCCAAAGAAAGATTGGATGCCTTTCTTGGTTCTTGGGATAGGTACTTTGCTGATTGCTTCCACTCTCTCAGGGTCTATCATAACACCATCCTTTAGATACAATATGACCCAAGCAGCTTGGCCTTTTGCATGCCAAAATGACACTTCTTTGGATTAAGAGAAATGCCATACTCCCTACATCTGATCAACATCTTTTCCAAGTGTTGCAAATGATCACCTCGCTGCCTTGAAAATACAGTCACATCATCTTGGTAAACTGCAATGAACTCATTGATGTAACCAGAAAAAGCAACATCCATTGCTCTTTGAAAAGTGGCTCCAGCATTCATCAATCCAAATGGCATCCTAACAAAAACATATGTCCCCCAAGGAGTAGTGAATGTTGTCTTAAATCTTTCTGATTCTTTGACAACCACTTGATTATATCCGGAGAAACCATCCAATGTAGAAAGCAATTCTGACCCTGTCACAAGTTGCAACATATTTTCCATATTTGGCAAGGGATAGTTGTCCTTCATGGAGGCTTTATTTAGATTCCTAAAATCCACACAAAGTCTAATGTCTCCATTCTTCTTTCTGACTGGCACAAGGTTTGCAACCCAAGATGAATATCTAGTGGGCTGAATAATACCTCCATCTCTCAACTTCTTTAACTCTTCTTGCATTTTCATGGAGAGAAGTGGATTAATAGGCCTTTGCCTTTGTCTGAATGGTTTGGCATTTGCTTCAAGAGGGATCTCATGCTGAAATAAATCTTCTCTATATGCTTTCAGCTCTGAATAGGACCAAGCAAGGCAGTCTTGATATTTTTTCAAGAGTTGGGCATAAGACTGTTTTTCCTCTTTGCTGAGATTGCTGCCTAACCAAATCTTCCTTGGTCTATCCTTTGTTCCCAAGTCATGCTCTTCCACATCCCTTGAAGCAGACATCTTTCTATTTATGATGCAATCAGCATTGTTAAAATTTGACTCAAGTGCAACGAGACCTCTAGGAATGGTGTTTGTTTTCAATTGGATGATATCTTTTCCAAACAAAGTTTCTCTTCCTTCAGTCATGCATACCATTGGCTCCCAATCAATATTCTGATTTACAAACTCACCTTGGTTTTGCAAGAACCTGAGCACTTGAGTATCATTGTTAAAGACTTGCCAATGTTTCACATTATCAGGGACAACTGGCCTAGTCAGGACTTCAATGTTGTATTCACAATAAGGTGAAATGGTGCAGTTTTCAAATCTAGAACCCAGCACTACCAACTTATCAGTAGCAGCATTAAGACCTCTGTCATGGTAAACAATGTTAAAGGAATCAAACATTTCAATTAGATCCCAAACTGCATGCTTATACTGTTTCATACACTGATTTTTTGTAGCATACAGTTTTCTTATTTGTCTGACAACCAGCTCTGAGTCTCCTTTTGCAACAATATCTCTTACTCCATACTTCCATGCAATTCTTAACCCCAACAGCAATGCCTCATACTCAGCAACGTTGTTAGTGCATTCAAAATTAAGTTTGAAGGAAAAAGCATACTCTTCTAAACTAGGAGAAAGCAGAACTATACCAGCACCATTTCCAAATTTGGAGCAAGCTCCATCAAATAGCAAGGTCCAAGGAGAACCTACCATATCAAGGCACTTTGATCTATCCATCTTGTGTTCTTTTCCATCAACAAAATCCAATGAAATTTTCAGCATCTACATCAGCAAATAACACTTCATAGGAAGCATTGTTGGGATCTTCAATCAAGATGCAACATTTTCTTTTCACCATAGAGTTTCACAAGGCTGACCTCAATGGGAATGGTGGCAAAAGAAATGTCCATCTGAACACTACCACCAACACTTGCAGCCCATTTTCTTGACAAAATCATACCCCATTTGGCAGGGCAGTCAACAATTACAACATCAAGTTTCAAGTTCTTACCCGGATAGGCTGCAAGTTGCACTACTAAACCCTTCACACAACCAACAACCGGCACTTCCCTTGAATCCATGGTAGTACACTTCCCATAGGCTAGCTGTCACCTTGATATCCAACTCATTCATGACTTCTAGAGGCATGACATTACATGATGCACTGGAATCAAACATATAATTGTGAAGTAGCCTATCTTTTATGAGCAAAGTTGTAAAGAATGGATCAACATTCAATTGGGAATCAACCAAGGATGTCCCCAAATATACCTCAGGTGCCTCTCCAAGATCCTCCACTTCTGGTGGTGTTTCAAAGTCAACAATGATCTGAGGTGGAGTTTCTACAACATTTACATTTCTTCCTGGAGTAACCTTTTCTTCCTTCAATCCCAAGTACTCACATGCTCTCTTCTTATGCTCAGGAATTCTAAGCAACTCAATGATTGGAACACTCACTTTAATTTGGCTCAATACTTGGGCTATATCATATGGAACATTCTTTGGTAAGACAACATTGGAAGGGAAACAAGAAGGTTCATCAGATGGAGAAGTATTCCTAGCAGCCTGGGCATGAGAAGGACTGTAATTTTTGTTTGGGACAACAGAACCTTTAGCAAGTGTTTCTTTCCTAGGAGCATCCTTTGGAATGCTTGTGAGCAAGGGTGTTTTAGTTTTGGCTTGAGGCCCAACTCCCTTAACAACTTTGCTTCTAGTGTTATAGTCCTTTTCTTGAGCTACAACAACATTCATCAACAATTGTCTATCTTCCTCCGAAGGGATACCACCATCATACTTCTTAATCATCAAAGATCTCAAGTATTCAAAGTCATTATTAGGAATTTCAAAGGCTTGAACAACATCTACATCATGAGTTTGAGAAAGAGAAAGAAGTGGTACCCACTTTATACAATCCCAAAAGGTTGTAGCAGTCCTTGCACTTATTACATCAGTTGATGTTGCTCCTCCTTGTGAGCTTGAAAAGCTAGCCCATCATGCAAATATCATCATCAGTTCCATCCTCATTTTCAGCTTCATCAACTTGTTGGTCCATTTCACATGGAGGATGAGGAAGAAAACATCTATCACACCAATCCATATCAGCAACTTCATCAACAACAACAACCCTGGCAGTTAGAGGGTCAAGAACCAATCTATTTTCATGTGTTTGGGGTTGTCTATTTGCAGATCCAACAGGCCCTTTACCCTTGTCATCAAACCTCTGCTCATTCCTATGGTGATTGCCAAATCTATCTTGTGCCTGCTGCCTAGGCTGACCTTGTGAAGTCTTCCCAATTCCCTTCTCAGCTCTTGCCAACTTGTATGAGATTTCTTTGACAGCCCCTACCAAAGTCTTCACAACCTCTTCTAAATCAACACCTTTGCTAGCTTGAGGTTTTTCAGGGTTTATCAATTTTACACCATCTCTCTTGAGAGGTTTCCCAACAGCCTTGATATTGTTCTCAATTTGAAGTGCCATGGTGAAAGCTTGTCTTATATTGGTTGGGTTCTTATCTCTTAGGTAGTAGGCTGCCTTTTTATCAAATGCATCTGTATATTTGATTAAACAAGATTCATCACAAGGCCTCAAACCAACATGAAGCCTTCTCAAAGTTTTGTTAAACCTTGTGTTGAAGTCATGGACTGATTCATTAGGGTTCTTCTTGATATTCTCAAACTCAGACAAAAGAAATCTAGGATCAGTCCTGTCTCCATATTGCAACCTAAATGCATTTTTCATTTCAGTCCATGAATCAATAGATTTATCAGGTAGAGCCTTGTACCAATCCCTAGCATCTTCTTCTAGTGTATGAATAAACAACTTAATATACACATCTTCAAACTCTATCTCAAAATCTTCCATCATATTATCAAAAAGTTTGAGATGTTGATCACCAGTAATAGCATTGTTACCCTGGAATTTTGGCAACCTATTTCTGACATCTTGTGGGACAGCATTTGGGTAACCATCCATTCCTCTAAAATTTATAGGACCAAAGGTGTTAACAACAAATGAGGTCTAGGCTGAGCCATATTGTTTGGTGGGGGTGATCTTGGAGGTGAAACAAGCTGGTGAGGAGTACAATATCCTTGGGGCTCAAAAATGTGATTCACAAGACTGGTATCCTCTAAGTGCTGATTTTCTTGGAAAGTTTTACTCGAATTAAAACACAGAGGTGCAGATTGGAGAAGGAACTTACCAGGTACAGCAGAAGGACCTTCACTAGCTGAGGCAAACAAGTTTATGAGAGGATTGCTTGAATCAGAATCACTTGAAGAAGAGTGATAGTCCTCTACCAAAGGCTGATTTCTCTCACTAATGACTATATCTTTGCCTGATGTCTGACCTTTAACCACCTTCCAAACTCTTCTCCCTTCCAACTCTGAATTTCTTAAATCTAAGAACAATTTCTTAGCAGAGTCTTTAAGGAAGAGAGATCTTCTTCCCTCCAGTTTTGTAGAGATCAACAACACAAAAATAAATGACAGAAAGCTTAAGACACTGGTATTTCCAAATTCAAATCAGCATGGAGTCGCCACTAAGGAATTTCACCTCAGTTGTGCAAGAATGCACTAAAGTAATTCTGTCAAATGTTTGCTAATACTGATAACTTTGCAAGGTTTTATAAACCAGACCTTCTTCTTCTTGAATCAACCAAACATAATGCAACAAAAAGTGTCTAAACTACTGGGAAATGAAAAAGGGTAGGCTGAGCTTGAAACCTTTGCTTTAAAACCTGTAGATCTGAAAAATAGGGTGATACCTTGGCAATGCAACAACTCAAATACTTGAATACACAAATGCTCAAACCCTTCAAATACTTCAAAACTACCAAGAAATTCCAAGAAATCCCTGGCAGCGGCGCCACTCATGTTGGTATCCAAATTTGTTCTCCTTTTCAATCTGAGAAGCACCACAGTTATGTCATGGAGCTTAAGGATAGATTAGACCATGTTGTATGTCATTGGTAGCTGAGGATATGGTCTAGCTAGCACTCAGGTTTGTGGAGAAATGGATAGCACTCCAATAGGACTTGATCTTGTCCTAGCTGTTTTAGGTTGTGCCTTGCAACCAAGGTAAGAGGACCTATTTTGTAACCTTGTAATGGTGAAGGAAATGAAGATGCCCTTCTCTTTTCTTGAAATTCTATGATGGAGACCTTGATGAAAACATGATCAACACCCCAGATCTGAACTCTCACAAGTTGTCACTTCTCAAAACATGGGTATGTTCTCAAAACAAGGCAAAGGTTACTAGAGACATTGGAAATCCTGATCTGTTATGCATACTTTTGCAAATAGATTTTGATCTTCTGTGGGTATACACATGAAAATCAGGGATAGGATCTTTGTTGTTGGATGATTTTTTGGTAGGAGATTGATAAGACAAACTGGGATAGATCAGATCTTTGACAATCTATACAATACATGAACAACCATCAAATGAAATGCCTAAAGTAATCAGGTTGTTCTTTCAACTAGAAGAGGCACAAATGGAAGCCCAGGTTGCACTCTTCACACAATCTTTGAGAACTCACTACAAAATCTTGAAGTAAATAACTCAATTAAACACAAAAATCCATGATCAAATCATGCCTTAGGTACCCCCAAAGGCTTACAAGGAATCTTTGCAGTCAAGGAAGGTAAAGTGATTTTAAATTTGTTTATCTCCTTATCAGATGAAGGCTCTTCTGAGTATGAGATTGCAAATACCACTGAAACTATCAACCAAGAAACGGAGATCTTGTGTGATTTCTAAAGACTTTCAATGCAAGATTGCAACAAGAACACTAAGATTTATTTGCAGGCATTTAAAATTGATAACAGACATCATATTGCCCAAAGAAAAACACAGATTTAATTCAAAGCTTGTTAGATTCAACAGCAGGGGAGAGTTACATGAACAATCTCAGAGCTGTGTGGTGGCTATACACTTGTAACCAACCCACATTCATGAATTTTCCAACATATGAGACATTAACCTGGTTCTTTGGCGGATTTTACAGAAGATGAGCTTTCTCTCAAAATTTTCCCGTAATTTTCAACTCTCCACCTTTACAAATTTCTCCAAAATGCATAATATACCTCATGCCATCATGGAGTCCTCCTTCCCAAGCAAAGAATATGCTTATGGGATCAAATTTGTTACAACAACTCCTCATGATTTGCAGAAAGGGACAACAAACAAAAAAACATTCAATGAATGCCAGGTGTGCCAAATTTTTAAATTATTACACAAATTCAGATCCTTATCCCCCCCAGGGTCATGTTTTTACCATTTAGGCATGCAAGCATCTTTTACTAATCATTTTTCACCTTTTCACCTCATCATTTCACCTCTACAACTTTTGATTTTCATCTTTCACATTTTTTGATGGCCTGAGCAAAAAATGTATCAAAAACACCATAGATCAAAGAATTAGGTCATGAAAATGATGCCAATGCACTCAGAAGGCCAAGACGATGCAAAATCATATAAAATTTGATGAATTTGATGAAAAATGTGATTCCAAGCTTCTTGGAGCTCCAATGGCGGTAAGAAGGAAGAATGCAAAGTAGTCGTCGATTTTGTATCAACTTTAACTGTCTGCCCTCCACGTGGAAGATGAGATCTAGAGATAAGCTCAAAAAATACCTTTTTAACTCTGGATAAGGTGGGACACGTGTCAAAACATGATTGGATCAGGTCCCATCTTTAAAAATGCATTTGTGACCCTTTTGAAAGTTTTGGAAAATTTTGCCAAATTTCCTTGCTTCTCCCCTGGACCTGCCACGTGTCCATATGTGGGCCCCATTGAAATTACGGGCCAATTCTATCTATTTTGACACTTTTTTGAAAAAAGGAAATTTTGCTCAAAATTCTCCATGGGCCCGAACACCCCACTCTCTTCCTCACCACATGGCACTCTCCCATTCACTGCGAGTCCAGGCCTCCAATTCTTCCTTCAGACCTCCCTGCCAAATTTGTAAAATTTCAAAATTCTCCCCGGGCCCATGCTCCCCATTTCTACCTTTTGGGACACGTGTTGGCTCCTCATTGGTCGCGAGACCATATTTCATTTTTTACCTTGCAAACACAAAGGCAAAAATTCATAAAACTTTCCTTCGGCCCTCTTTACCACTTTTTGTATTTCTGGACATGTGTCCTTTTCTTATTGGTCCTGGAGCTTTGGCCCAAAATTTGACATTATACCATTTGAAGTTAAAAACTTCAAAATCATCACAAAACCCGCTGCCCCATTTTGGCTCTCTTGGACACGTGTCACCTCATGATTTGTTGCGGAACTTCGGCTCAAATTTTAACTTTAAAGTTTTGAAGTTAAAAAACTTCAAATTCATCAAAACCTCCGCCCTCCCATGCTGACTTTTGGGCCAATTGGACACATGTCCACCTGCTATTGGATGAGGGCCCACGGGTCAAAAATTTTCCTTTAGCCAAAATTTCAAAAATGACAAGTTAGAAAACATTTCCCGACCACCCTCGGCCAATAGGAACCCGCCACGTTGCAATAATGTTGTGATGATGAATTTGACGGGCAAATGACACCCGTATGACTGTCAAAACATCAAAAATATAGAGGATGCCCTAGAAATCAAATTTTTTAACAAGGATGGCAGATTTCTTGGTTTTAAATCAATTGAAACATGATTTGATGTTGTTTTCGACCTGGGGATTGGGATTTTAATTGCAAACAAATCGGATTCGATCAATTTCAACTTTTTGCACAATTTGGCACGGGAAAACGATACAGCCCAAAAATATGGAAAAATTAGGGCACAGAAAGGGGAAAACTTGCAGTATTGTTTCAAATTAGGGCAAAACAACACATTCTTGGGCACCCTCGAAGCATTCAACTAGTAGAAATGAATTGTAGATTACCAAATCGAGAAATAAAACGTTTCTGAGCAAAATTAGACATGAAAAATTAGGGCGCATTATGAAAAATCAATAATGGGACCAACATTGGCTCTTGCTTGGGGATGGGCACTCCCAGTGAGTGCCACAAGATCAAAACGTAGACGAAGTGCCAAAAATAAATTGGGCAAGGAGTCAAAAAAAGGGGCAGCCCAAAAAAGAATTACCACCAAATATAAGTCCGAGAAAGTAATACCAGATTTGCTAGAGGACAATAGAATGATGTGTATCTAAGTACACATAATGAGAATCTTGAGTAATATCGATGATACTTAGCAGGATCAGCTATGAGGCACCTTGATATCAAATAGCTTCGGTATCCATAATTTGGATGATGTCTTAGGGCTAACCTTGATGATTAAAGATGATAATACATCTTGAAGGAGAAATAAACTCAGGTAATGTAAATTGTGATTTTGAAGATGTGGACAACTATCTTGTTGAACAAGCACCACAGTGAGGGAAGGATTATGCTAAGGGTAATATTTTCTCCCCAAGTGATGATGTACACAAGGGATGTGGATGGGCCTGGATATATCCAAAAAAAAATGATGTTAGATATGATTTTCCCCAAGAAAAGACGCATATAATGAAACTTGGATTGGTAATGATGCATCATGTGAAATTTTGATCATGATTCAAATTACAGATTGCTAATAGAAATGGGTGATATTTTACATCTATGAGATAATGGATGTTTTTCTATTATTTTTGGAATTTGGAGTTTTATGCCCAAAGTAGTGCTTGGATGTTGTGATTTTTAGTCATGGACACATATATTTTCAATAGGTATTGTGAAGAAGGGAAGGTTATGTACAAATAATTACATAATGATGTGACATTGTAGTTTGGATATACGATTATGGTGTACTAAAAAATGTCTCATGGTGTGAAAATTTAGTCTCATAAATGTGAAAAACATCCATATTGTTGTTCAAGAAAAGAAACGAGGTAATCATAGATAAAAAATTAAAAGAACGAGTTCTATAGTGATGGTATTTTGAAGGAAGTTTGCCATATAATATCAGGGAGGAGCAATATGACTAATAGGTTATCTTTAATGAAAGAAGAATACTTATTATTTTTGGAAGGACAATGCAAAGGTGGTCATGTTACACATCCAGGAAGAAGACAAAAGTGAGGGTTTGTTGTCTATTAAGGAGAACTTGCAAAAGTTGGTGTTATGCATTGATGGTTGTAGTTGTGAAGGTATGGTTGAAAAATTGACTCTATATTGTAAGAAAAAACCATATCCTTACTTTCTGCACATATTTTGTTTCAAGAAAAGAAATGAGGTGTGTAGTGATGTTATCCTAATGAATGTGGTCCATAAATTATTTGGGAGGACTTGATAATATGAGAAACATGTTATCAACAATGGAGGGAAGAATACTTTTACTTTTGGGAGGGACAATGTGAAGATGGGCATGTTACCCTTTTAAGGAAGAGGACAACAACAACGGCTTGATAACTACAAAGAAATTTGTTGTAGAGATTGGAAAAGTTGGTAGGTGCTATGCATTTATGGAAAAGGTGGAAGTAGAGACATTAAATGTACTTAAGAGTAAAAACAAAGGTATTAAAAAAAGATTAGTCGGATGATTATGATAAAGGTTTTTTAATAAGCCTGAACCCAACCATGGGACCTTAGGTGATAATGAGAAGATATGACCTTTGATGAAATGGGAGGAAATCAGAAAACCAACAGTCCAAAGGGAGATCTATTGTAAATAATCTCTCTTCTAAGCATAATTACTTAATCTAAGGATCTGATTGGTTTTGAAGAAAATCTAGAATGAGATATTTTAGATTATTTGTAGTTCATATTCCCACATGAATTAATGAAAATGTTAAATTTTACCGATGACATAAGTGAGATGTTTTGAATGCATTTGATTCTACTATATTTTTCAAGTTTTGTATTTCAATTGTGGACTTATATTATACCTTTATTATAGCCATGTACTGTACCCGTAGAGTTGGCAACCTAGATGTTTTAGATCCCCCACTAAATGAATAACCGGAGTTGGAGTAAGTGATACGGATACTGCTAATGTTTCTAATGGCCCCTTGATATGGATACAGTTTGATATGGTATATATAATATTTAATATTTTAATAATCTAGATTATAAACTAAAAATAAATTAATAATGATTGTCAAATTTAAATTATAAACAAAACTTATACATTAAATTAAAACTTCATGCAAGTTACACACTCCCAACCCACATGAAAGGTAGAAAGTGGAGTATTCAATGGATTAAAAAAATTGTGGAAACCAACTAAAAATAGATGAAACGAAAGAAAAGAAGCAGAGTAGGCCAAATGAATACAGATGAAAATAATTGCAAGTTGAGCAAAGTCAATGTGAAAGTTTGAAGTAAAAGTGCGAATCAACACTTTCATATCCATGTCACCACTTGTTGCTGCTAAAATACATAATAGAAGGTCATTTGCATTTTCACTTTGCATCTTTTAGCCTTTAGAAGGGGTTTCAAAAAAATCTTGTTAATCTTGTAAAATTTATAATCACATACAGCTATAATTAGCCTAGAAACCATATCCTGCAGTATCTGATATGGCCCAGTTATGAGTCCATATCGAGATACAGCTGGGTATGGTATCCAAACTGTATCCGAGCCACTCATACTCATATCCGGCACATGTATACATGCGCCCTAGCAGCAGGGGTGCCGTATCCTACAACCCTGCGAATAACTAATGGAGCTTTGACATCCAAAATGGTCCTGGATGGTTAACAAGCTTCTCCAAGCAACCCCACAGGGGAAGAGGAAAACGTTGCTCTCAATGGTAACTAGAAAAATCTCACAGTTTAGTGGTCTCTTCGGAATTGGCAGCCACCATTTTAAGGGCTAGTTAAACTCTGTTCTCTATTGTTGTAACTAATGAAGACACCACTAACTCATTACTAGTGCCCTTGATGACAAATTGTATGATTGGATATGCGACCTTGTTTCTTATCTTGAATGAACATTGATCACTATTCTTTCTTGCTAGTGCTTCAGTACCTTCATCCCTAAATATTATTTTTGGATATTGATCTTTAGGAGGTGTAGACAGTTTTTGTTCTAACTATTGGAGGTTGTAAATTATTGTGTAAAATAGCATAATGAAAACAAAAGGCAATAGAGATTGTACTGATATTGATCTTTTTGCTGCAGGATCGAGATAGAAAGCTCAGGATTTTTGCTGGCAGTGAACACCCCTTTTCAGACAGGCCTCTCGAGACCTTTGTTATGCCACCACACAAAGTGAGGGAGGTGCGGGCCTCGAGTAAGACGAGCAATGATTAGGGCCCAGAAAAAAGATGAACAGAATGATGTCATTAAACAAGCAGTGAAAAAAGAATAAAACAGATATAATAGTGTACATCAAGTTGCAAAACTGTACGGAATTTGACATGCTGCGGATTTGGATTCCCTTTCATGCAGTGTGTCATCCTCAGAGGAATATTTCTCAAATGAGTATGTTGAATATATGCCTATCGAACAGTGGAACTGATTTCTCACACATTGTTTTGGTTGAGCACAGAGTTTTATATTACATGATCATATCCAGTGCATTTGTTCTGATTGTCTATGTACTCATTTGATAGTAGGTAATGGTTTTCTGAATATAATGGTCATCACCATCATATTACTGGTTTGACTAATAAGCTCATGATTCAGCGCCACAAAACACTATTTATTATCCTTGTGCAAACAATATGGGTGAATCGACATTTCAAATGGTCTCTTAGATGCGACTAAAATCTTATGGCACAATGAAAAGAAGATTCAAATGTGCATCAGCCACAGGATCTCTGGGCCTTCTGTAACCTCTTGCAAAGTAGCTATTGGATTTATAAGTGGGGGCCACTGATGGGACCTTTTGAGTTCCATGTTCCATCCTCCAATTGTGGATGGTTGTAGACCAACAGAATCGGATGACTAAAAGGCTCATTTAGGTTCACGCCCATGAAGCTAGACAATTTGTGGATCTGAGGGTACAGAGTTTGGATGTCTACCGATAAACTTTGTATGCAACTACAAGCTGAGAGAATGACTTTTATAGTTTTGATAGGATATTGAGACTCAGGGACACTGTTTAATCAGACTCCTTGTCTAGCGAGCTCAGCCCAATAAACGTGTGCCAATATGATCCGATATATTAACTATTTGCAAAGTATGACAAAAAGATCTTTTTGATTATTAGAATGGTTTTTAAAGCATGAAAAAAAATATTGAATAAGAAACTTAACCCTCTTCTACCACTGTAATGATAACGTTATCTTTTCAAGTCTTGTTTGTTCTTTCTTCATGCAACCCATTGTTTGTTTGTTACGGTACAAATGGGTCCACATCATAACATAGTGGCCATGTTGACAATGACCCACATTTTCTAATGATACATTGGAGGCTATTGAATGGGCATTCACACAGTATCATCAAAAAAAATAGCCTAATATGACAACACGTAAGTTTAAAAATTCCAACATGTTTGAAATACGTATACGGAATTTGTAATGTATTCCTGCATGCCATCACATGTAGACGTAAGGAGCATGCAAGCTAATGGCCATCGTTAACACCCATCTCATGCCTCGATTTACAATATTTGGTGGGCACAATCAAATTGTAATGCAGAGTCCTGCAAATGGACTTCGATGCCATTCTAGAGAGGTAAATATATCACGTTCTTGTAAAAGAGTTGAGCATTTGTAATCCTCTCCATGATAAAGAGTATCGACAGGTCTCATTGTTCATGTCATTAAGAGAAGCCGAGCATTGGAGTTAGTTATGTAAAGTTATGCAACTAGGAACAACCCTTCTTGAAGGGTTGCATAAAAATGCTGTACGAGTAAATGAGAGCTTCCATTATTGATCCGGTCAATGTGAGTTGAGGCTGTACAATTTCATTGTTTGTAATGGATTTGGATGCAGTGTTTTTAAGGAATGATTTATGGTTTTATGCAAAAGATCATCAATCACAAGAAGCTAACGTAGAGCAGGATTTGGTGTAACCATGGATATTTGATACATGATCAACTTAAAATCAGATTTGAATTCGCTGATTCTACTGGAAAAACATGTGCCAGAGATACTTCTCTTGAGCTTTGAAATATGCACAAGGATATTTCACCATATTCATTACTTTTATGAGTCTTGTAAGGTAAACCACTGATCTGCTCAGTTCATATTGTTAGGGTGACCAGTAGTATATTCCATAAGGATTTGATGGCATGGGATTCGATGAACACAGTTGTACACATTAGCATGGACCAAAGTTGTAACGAATGATATAGCCACAAAAAACCGTAAGCTCCTATATCTGTAGATCAAAATCACATTGAATAAACTAACCAATTGGTTTTCTAACAGAATCACAAGCAAATAGGACAACCTATGCTGCTAATACATAATCATGGAGATTTGGAAAGCCGAAGGCAATTACAGAACCTAACAATATATCATTGTTTAGCTATGTTCAACCAGCTCCATTTGGCTATTATATAGCCAATTACATAGTCAAAACTAATTCCTGATACAATTGTAAGGTGTTATCAACTAATAACTTGACAATACTTATTCATGGGTACCAAATGGTTTCAGTGATACCCATGTACAACATTTTTGCTTGGATATAGGGAACATAATACCCAAGACATTAATGTCTTCACTCATCAACCATATTCCTAACGAATGATGCAATGATGAACTTCACATGATTTCTGATAGTAATGATATTGGGTTCTTCACCATTGTTAGAACACTTTTTGTTGGTGAGCAGAAAATCATCGGTAACAGTGGTGTTTGTTAGTTATGATCAATATTTTCTGATAAACATGTAGATTGCCTGGCACAACTTAGCATTGACGATTGACTAGTGTAAAACTATTTGAGTGATAAAAAATGGAAAGCCATTGTTTGTTAAGGAAGAGAAAGCTCTGCTAGGAAAGTGATGATGAAATTGAACCTAGGGTGGAAATGCATGTGGGGATGTCGTGATGTATTTATTGTTGATGTAAATGTTGTTGTGATGAGGTTGACTACTGCTTTCCATACAGACAAACTTACAAAAGAGAAGAACGAACAAGTAGTCAAATACGCATGTATATGTGTAAAAAATATGTAAAAATGTTGAAAATGTGAAAAAGAAACATTTGCACCTGATCCATGATGAGAAAAAGGGTGTCGAAAGGAACCTAAATATGTTGTAGAAGACCAAGTTTTTGAAAGCGGGTTCGAAAACCTGAAACACGAGGATCATGAGGGACAACACGAGCATCCAAAGACGTGCGAATGACAACGTGAAGAGATCTCAGGAGGAGCGAGCATCAACCAAAAGTGCATACAAAGATTCAAGAAATGGGTAGAACCTTGTTAAGCCACAAAACTCTCCCTCTATCTCATAGATCCAAAGGTGTGTACATATAGGGGGTGTTGTGTAACCCCTAGTGCTGCAATCATGACAACTGGAGTGGAGAGGGGAAGTTACATTCCCAGAATAGAAAAGTAACTCCCAATGACACATATGATGCATTGACCCATTAACGTGTAAGAGAATCCAATAATGATCCCTAAGTGACACGGAGACCTATGATCTCATCTAAGTGAGATGACTCGCCCAATGATGTGGAATGGTGACTCACACAAATACCCTCCCTTCATCGTAACTTAGAATGAGACGACAAGTCAGAAAAGAGAAATGGGTCCTAACACAAAAGCTTGATGAGGTACCCATGCACAACGAGGTCCCAAGCAGTGAAGGAAAACCCAATGGGAAAAACATCCACCACAAGAGAAGAAAACACACTATGTAATCTAAGAAAGATGCCAAGGATGGGTCCTGGCCATAGACAAGCCTGAAAAGGTACCCATGTATAAAAGGGAAATCTCTTGGAAAGAAGAAGAAGAGATAAGAAGAGGGAGACGAGAGGAATGCATAAGATGCCATGGACGAATCTGAACTCTTTAACTCTAGGAATTCTCCCAGAAGAATGTCAATGACATGGTCCTCTGCCTCAAGACTGAAGAAGAGCCACCTGTACCAAATTGTGTGCCTACCCTTAGGAAGGACATAAAGTATCGATTAGAAGTCTGCCCACTCCATGAAGGAAACTGATGGCACAAGCACGAAGAACTTTGAGTTTGCTCCACAAAAGTGTGACATAGGTTTAGAAATGAGGCGCCAAGGAACTGAAGGTAATGCCACATGTGTAGAACTATCATAGTAAAGAAGGGGAGCACCCGTTGAATGGATGTTGAAGTGATGTGAAAGCAACAAAATAACCCCCACAACAGAAAAGGGATCCACAAGCAAGGGTGGATCAATGAAGAAATCTAGAAAAGTGGAAGTGATAAGAGTCCCAAAAGGGGCACTCCCAACAATGGAGATCATGAACTCCTCCAAGGCACCTGTAGTAGGATGAGGAACCTCTAGTGTATCATAAGTGGACTCTATGAAAAGATGACTGAGGTCGGGTAGATACTCGTCCTAATGAGGGGGCTTGACAAAAAGAAGAGTGATGTTTGATAGGTACAAGTCATCCAATGAAGGTAGAGGAGTGGAAGTGGCCTCACACACTAGAAGTGGAAGGGAGGCTGGTGCAATGACTATATGAGGATGAGTGGGAGACTGCAAGATGCCTGTTGATATGGGAGGGATGGCAACACTCTATGGAATGATGAGAGGAGGAGAGAAGTCCTCTGTAGTACTCTTGGTATCAAAACTGGGAGCACAATCCTTGTCATCAAAATAAGAATCAAGTGATTCTGAGTCATTGGAATTGTCATCACACGAGACACAAGAGGAGACAACTGTAGAAGACTACTGTGAAGAGCAGCTGGAAGACCAAGGTGAAGAAACAAGGCACTCAATGGAAGTAAAACGTGTCGGAGAGTGTCGTCAATTGAGAAATCAAGATGTGATGGAGCACAAGGGGCAATGGTCACATTTGTCTCAGAGAAGGGGTCTCTAATGGTACAGAAGTGCGAAGAGTGAATGGAAGCATGAACATGGTCAACAATGAGCTCTGTAGTGGTAGTAGGTGAAGGGTCTCCAAAGAGGGACTGAAAGATGTTCCAGATGCAGTGGGGAGGATTTAAGCCTGCTACGTGAAACCAAAGAGGTCTAGAAACGTACATTATCAAGTGATTAAAACATGGTCACAAGTGTTGAGAAAGTCCTCAAGATAATAATGATTAGTGGGTGCAGAATCTGGCCCAAGCAAGAAGTGTGAAAGACCCTTGTAGGTGAAGTAGCGTTCCATAGAAACATGCCAAGCTAAATAGTTCTCTCTCCTAATAAGAACTGGCGGAGGTTGTAAGGTGATCATGTAATGCTCAATTCTAGAAAGAGCATCCTCTATAATGTGGAAGCAAAAGCAACACGTGCAAGGTGCACAAGAAAAGGGGTGTAAGAATGCAAGACGTTGGACTCAGCCGCTAATGTGTTTGGAAGTAACACAACACCTGAGAGAAGTAGTGGTAACCCCCATGTTTACGGCATTGGATATTATGTGACTACAATAGGGTGCGATCATGTGACGTCAAATAGTTAACCACTCACCTTGTAGTAGGTGATAAGTCACGTAAGAGCAAAGGTCATAATGAAGTCCTGAGTCGGAAGAAGAGGAACACAGATAATTAGGCACAAAATTACGTAAGTGAAAAAAGTACAAAACACTAGTCAATGTGATAAATAGGTGTCTCATGATGCAAAAATGAAGGCTCTCTTACCACAAGGTTGGGGAAGATGTGTCCATTAGCCGCAGGCAAAGAGGAGCACTACAATAATGAGCTAGAAAAAATGGCTCAGAAAGCCCAATAACCCTATAAAATGAGCTTGGAAAAAAGATACTCCCCCCTTGTGTATAATGAATTTTAAATGTTTTTCCCCTTTAGATTGTTTGCACAATGAAAAAAAGGTGGAAAGAAATGTAAAAATATGGAAATGAGGTAAAAAGGGAGTACTAGAGCATAAAAGGGTGTGTGAGCCTTGCAGTTCAGCGAGCTGGGAGAGGTGACTCACTCAGGTGAGTTGAAGAGTAGGACGACTCGGTGGGTGGTGACTGCGGTGAGCTATGCCAGATAAGGGGGTTGGTTACTGGTGATGTGTGGAGCAAGTGCGCCAAGTGGAGGTTGAGTCAGGTCGGAGCAGGTGCGAATATGGTTGCCGGTTAAATGGTGAAACAACTGCGTGAAGTGTGTAACATCGAGGAAACTAGCGAGATTCATGGAGAAGTGAAAGGGCACAACACAAACTTCAGGGAGATGGTTAGAGGTCGATGGTAAGAGCATAGTGAATGAAGGGATTTGAAATCACACAAGCCACGAGCCAATAACAAATGCCAAATGAAATTGATGCCACGAAGCAACCAAGACGGGAAACAACGCAAATAGGGACCGAACATAGATGCATCGAGCTTAAGAATGTAGCCAAGGATCCTGGAAAAGGAATGCAAAGATAAACACGAGAGGCATGAGTCAGGGATCAGGGTCAGAGTGTAGAGCTCGACCAAACCAACGAGCTAGCTAAGAGTGCACAGAGCTAGCGACAAGCCAAAATGCAAGAGCTGTCCTTGATCAATGCAAAGGAATGCGGTGCAAACTGAGAAAGAACCCACAAACCAAATCAGGTTACAAGCAAAAAAATGTAACAGGGTGTTTAAAAACATCCACAAATAGGAAAAGTCGAATGCAGCACATAAAGCAGGTAAGGAGCTAGTAGACCAAAGAAATCCATGAACAAGCAAATCCCTCCGTAAACCCAATATGCGATGCCAAAACCAAGGCGAGGCAGAGCTCTAAGTAATGAGTTATATGTGGAACACCGAGTGCAGTCAACGGAAGTTCAAAGCAAATAGTTTGATGGTAAACTTGACGCACAAGGATGGAGTAAGGCCGAGAAAAGGCCAAAACCAAACACCAAGTTACAGATAAGGCCCAGGGAGCATGAAAAAAAGAATGGTCAAAGACTCCATAACACAACCTGATGCAGAGCATGTCCAAAGGAGGAATCAAGTGGTCAAAGACATAAGGTAAAAACCTGATGCAATAAACACTAAACTCAAACAAAGGCCTGACACAGATGCAGAACATAGACCGAGTTGGTTGTGATTTGAGTCAAAAGGTGAGCTTGAGCCATCATGGTTTCTAGCTCACCGATTTGGGGCCGAGATAGGCCAGAAAAATAGCTCTGCACCTCAATAAAACTTTGAAACCAACACTTCGAAACTGAGAACCCACCTCCAAAACTGCATGTAATCCTGGTAACCCCTAGAAAACTTGAAACCATGAACCGGGAGTCACGAACACACGAACCAAAAACATGAAGTACAAAGCCAAAATAAGTGCACAAAATCACACGATGAAATCACCATTACGAAACACGCATGAGAAACTGTATATCACACTAGAAGGCTGGAAAATACACGAAAAATGCCAATGAGTGCATGGATCCACAAGATTAGATTTGATACTATGATAGAAGGTTCGAAAACCCAAAACATGAGGATCATGAGGGATAACAGGAACATCCGTAGACGTGTGAATGACAACGTGAAGAGATCTCAGGAAGAGCGAGCATCAACCAAAAGTGCATGCAAAAACTCAACAAACGGGTAGAAACTTGTTAAGCCACAAAACTCTCCCTCTATCTCATAGATCCAAAGGTGTGTACATATAGGGTGTGTTGTGTAACCCTCAGTGCTGCAATCATGAAAAATGGAGTGGAGAGGGGAAGTTACATTCCCAAAATAGAAAAGTAACTCCTAATGATGCATATGAATCACTGATGCATAAGGGAATCCAATAATGACCCCTAAGTGACACAAAGACCTATGATATCACCTAAGTGAGATAACTCGCCCAATGATGTGGAATGGTGACTCACTCCAATAGTTTTTTGATAATTCTCACGCCAGTTGTGCTGATCGTGATTTTTTGGGGCGATCTCACGTTAATTCATGGAAGAAGTGTAGGGAGAAAAGTCTAGTGTCATCCTCAAACCTTTAACTTCTTCCTGTAATATAGGACACCATTGCATATTGTGTGTTAAATCGGTGAAAGTGCTAAGGACAATATGCCTTGTAAAATCTGTTGTGTGGAGTTTTGTAGACTATGCTAAACTACCAATCACTGTGTAATTGCCCATGGTTACTGCATCTACGAAGGACATCATTATACTAAGGACCCAAGTTTTATTCTGAGCCCTGTCTAAAACTGACAACTATGTTATACCAGCACTATGTTTTGTTTTGTATAACACTGTATGGGATGATTGATTCACCCAAATGATGTCCCCCTCATTTAGAGTGCATGCGATGTCGTTGAAGGAGTATGCATCCTAAAAGATGACTGACCATTGTGCTAAAACTGTGCCTTGTAGGGGGAAGGGAATTTACTTGGTAGAAACCAAGGTACATAAAAACAAAGTGGCTAGGAGACAAGTGTTAGTACAAGTAAAGACAAACACTCATGTAATAGAAAAAATGCATATTAAGTAGACAATATGTAATCTAAGACACAAGTAAACACATAAGAAGACAATGTAGACCACAAAAAGTGGGTTGCAAACATGAGACACCACTCACGATGTCATAAGAAAAACAAGGCCAAAGTGGTCATAAATAGACAAGTGTGCACACATGACAAAGGGAAAATCCCAAAGATAAAAGAAGACAAAGAGCAAGCAATGATAAACAATGTAATAGATAACCATGGAAACAAATAGTCTTGCATAACAAATGTTGCACATGAAACGCCCATTAACATGTTAGGAAGATAAAAGTATGTAAAAACATGTATAATTTGATAAAGTAATGTGTTATGAAACAAAATGAAATAATAACACCTGTAGTGTACAAAAGTGGATGCCTCCAGGAGCTGTTGTGGGACTGGTACAAGGTATTTCACCAAGCTTCCATGCTACATGTAATAGGTCTGTACAATATATGATCAAAACCCAAAAGAAAGTGAACACACATGTATGTATGGTAAAGATAATGACATACAAGATATGTACCTAACATGTGTAATAAAGTGAACATGTAAAAGAATAAGTAAGAAAGAGTAAATGAAACCAATACATGTAGTATGTTGTGGATGATATGGAATTGTATGCAGAGTGAATGATAGGAGCAGTGTGTCCCCCGTGTGGATGTGTATAAATGCAATGAGGTTTCATTTATTTATTCACCCTTAATAATCAGGAATGAACCATAAATGAGAGTGTGTCATTGGGAAATGTTTTAAATGCGTGTACTAAAAAGGTGTGATCGTCAAAGAACAAAGTGTAGAATGTAAACACACGAGTAAATGAGTGTGTGAGTAAATGCATGAATGTGGTGAGTTCCATTTGAAATATAGACCCTCATCAGTCGAGTATGGACCGTGGAACTAGAGTGCGTCATAGGGTAATGACCACAACATGTGAAAGTAGATGTCAAAAAGATATATTGTGAATGTGTAGAGTAGATGCTGCGAGAAGGACATGAATATGCAAAATGCGAAGTGTGTAATGTGATACGTGGTATGTAGTGTGTTTTGTGTGATTTTCATGTGTATAGGATGCCCTAAATAATCACGTGTGAACCAAAGCACAACAATGTGTCATCAGGAAATGAACGTTGTTTCATGAATAGTATTTCTTAAGGTGCATGACATTGAGTGGGTTCTTTAGTGGCTTTCCCAAAAGAGTTGCAAGGAGATAACTGCCACCACCAATCTTGTTAGTAATGATATAAGGATTGGGCCAATTAGGCTTGAATTTAACTTTGAGTGAAGTTTCAATGTTTATTTTTCTATGATTTTCTTTTAAGACCAAGTCTCCCACATTAAACTTGCGATGACGAGTTTTGCAACTATTTGCTTGGGAGATACGATATTGATATGCACAAATATGTTCAAGTGCTTGAATGTGGTGAGAGGCTAAATCTCTAACTCATGTAATCGATTTTCACAATATTCATTATCTTTAATTATGCCCTTGAGGGAAACATGCAACGAGGGTATCTGTAGTCATAAAATCATGCACTTTAGACATTATTTAGCCGGCTCTCATACTAATATTTAGAAGGTTCTTGAGTGAACAAAGTACTAATTAAACCCATTTTTTGGCCATTGTATTTTAATTTTATTTTTTCATCTATGAACATTTTTATATACATGCTTAGTCTATTTTGGCACTTTTCCATCATTGTAGCCTAAACCGGGGTGCCTAGGCCTGTACTAGGGTAGGGTGCCTTGATCCTTTTTCTACTTTCTTGCCTCTTTTTGGGCCTCTTCTAACCATTTTTCATCCTTATCTTTTTCCTAGTTGGCCATGTCAGGAATAATTATGAAATTAGATCAAGAGAACCCTATAAATATAAATTTATGAGACCATAATGAGGGTCCTAGCATCATCTACTACTATCACTCCATCTAGAGTTGTATTCACATAGTTCCATACATCAATTCTAGGAGATCTACATCAACACACACTTCATAGGGGAGGGATTCTATTCTATTCCATGCACACATGCTATTACATTTTCTACATTTAGTTATTACTCGCTACTTCACATAGTGCGAATGATACAAGAGCACCTAGGGCACGACATGCACACACACAGACACACACACACACACACAACAGAACTACATTTGGGTATGAAATGTAGTGCACTACTCATTTTAGTAAGCCCACTATTGTGGCAGCTGAGGTCAGTCCAATCCATTCATTTGCATCCTTTATTTTTTTAGGGTTTTGATACTTCATGTCTTTTATAGGTCTTCAACACCATCTTGCTTTATTTGGTATCTTCAACACATTTCAACAAAACCAGTGTAAAAATTGGTGAGGGTTACAGGTCATCCTACAAACCTAAAGGAATCAAGTTCTTACCTTTTTCAGAGACCAGGGCACTTGTTATGGCATACTAGGGCACCCAAGGGCACCTCAATACCCTCTTGGGTGCTCTAGTCTGCTAGATTTACCCTCTTCGGGACCTTTGTGCAACCGTTCCTGCTTTTGGAATCCCCTGTCATACATGCTACACTTGAGATGATCATCTATAATCAGTTGAGTTCTTTCCTCACCTTACTCTTGCACATTAGGGTTTTATTTCCATTTGTCTTATTATTTAATTACTTTATATTGCTTTAGTGCACTTATTTACAATGTTTATGTCCTCCTAGATTAGATTAACTATCATTATACTTTCTCCTATTTTAGTTAATTTTAGTTAATCATTTTAGTAAACCCAATCCTTTTTCATGGCACCTTCTAGGGCTTGCATTTATATTCTGCCATCAAGACTATTTTTTTCTTACCCATTTCCTTGCTTCTTTATCCCTACAACCTTCCTACTGCCATATCCTTCACTCATTTGCTTCTTATTCATTCATTTTTCTTTCCTTAGTATCTTAGAATTGATTCTCTATGAACATATCTATTCACACTTATCTATAAAATTATCTGGATTGCCTCAATGACCTTAGGAAATACTCAGATACTAATTACATTCATCCCCATACATCACCTGAATATGTATATCATAAGTTCATTTCAACTCTTCCCCTTAATGAGGATCAAATTACTTTCACATCCAATGATCTACCGCCGCCAAATTTTTTAGAACATGACCCTCCCTTGTATATCCAAGTTTGTATTAACAAATTAGGTGCCAAGCATGCCATATTCGACAATGGATCTGGCCTCAACATTTGTAACATAAATTTTATTCAACACATAGACATGTTAGAAGTGTCTGTCACTCCTTCGTCTATCTCTATTCATGGTTTTGATAATATCCCAAAGCGTGTTTTAGGCACTGTTCATTTACCCATGTACAATCAATATCCCATGTCATGTCATGCCGAATGACCTTAACTACAATATTCTCCTTGGGAGACCTTGGATTCATGTTATGCACACAATCCTTTCTACACTACATGCATGACTTAAATTTCGTTATCAGGGCACTGTTTACGATGTGCCCATTGACCCATCACCCTTCGAGTATTGTAACTTTTTTGAACACACTGTTGATCTACCTGTTCCCTCTGATATTAGTCTGGATCTCTCTAGATATGGGTTAGGGTATGAATATTTCCTCTGTTTTGGATACTCTGATCACCAAGAAAATAAAGTCACGAAGCTTTGGGACTTCCCCACATGGACTCATAAGTTTGGGCTAGGGTACCAACCTCCTTCTGCATCCCCTTTAGATACTTATACCACCTGTCACATTACGTCCCTTTCCTTGTTACATCCAAAAATTATTAGTAACAATGCCTCTATATTTTAGGACAACCTCAATACTTTTACTACTGATAATGCATTACTTCATTATATGGGTGCTTATGATCATCTTCCCTCTTTCCACCATAAACAACATCACCCTTCCCTACCCACTGATGCAATTTTCCTTGGAGAGTCTTGATATCCCCATTAATAATGCCGATCCACTCAATACTATTCTGACTTATCTAATGTCGAGGACCGTTCTGCCCTTCTTAATGAAGAAACAATACAATACAATTTGGGCACATTTGAAAATCCATGCATAGTCTTACTAACTGCCTCTCTTACCCCTGCTGAACAAAAGGATATCAAGAAATTCCTTCATGACTTCTTAGATATTTTTGCATGGGATTATAGTGACATGTCAGGTATTGATACCTCTATTCACAATGCATAACATTTTCCTTAACCTAGGTGCCAAACCCGTCCAATAAAAAATACATAAAATGCATCCTAAAGTAGACCTCTTAGTCAAAGAAGAAATTCAAAAAAATTTAGATGCAGGTTTTATCTGCATTGTTGACTATCCTAAATGGGTGTCCAATATTGTCCCCGTAATGAAACCAGATGGTTGCATTTGTTGTTGCACTGAATTTCATGATTTAAATAAAGCTTTCCCTAAGGATAGTTTCCCTCTGCCACATATCGACACTATTGTTGATTCTACCACTAGGTATGACATCCTTTCTTTTATGGATGGATTTTTAGGTTACAATTAAATCAAGATCAATCGAGCTGACCAAGAAAAAACCTCCTTCACCACGCCATGGGGTACATTATGCTATATAGTTATGCCCTTTGACCTTAAAAATGTAGGGGCTACCTATCAGTGTGTAATGACCCATATATTCCATGAATGCATTCACAAGATCATTGAGGATTATGTAGATGAAATTTTAGTAAAATCTAGGAGGCGTTCTTCCCACGTAAAGGATCTACACATATTATTTAAATTATTATGCCAATATCATGTACGTTTAAATTCATTTTTTTTGGGTGACAAAAGGTAAGATTTTTGGATATATTATCTCCCAACGTGGCATAGATATTGACCCTAAAAAAATTAAAGCCATTATTGACATGCCTTCACCCAAGAACCTCCACCAACTTCACTCCCTATAAGGTAAAATCTAAGCTATCCAATGTTTTATTGCACAACTTGTTGATAAGACACAACTGTTTGCACGACTCATGAAGAAAGATACTAAGGTTTTTTGGGATGAACAACGTCAAAAAACATTCAATCATATCAAAGCTTACTTGTTAAATCCACCCATTTTAGTCCCTCCTATAGTTGATCAACCTTTTTGTTATATATCTCTGCTACATTTCATGCCTTAGGTGCGTTATTGGCACAACATGATGATTCTCAACGTGAAAGATCCATATATTATATCAGTCGTACTCTCCTCTCTTACAAATGTAACTATAACTACATTGAAAAAACTGTGCCTCGGTATTGTCTTTGTTGTAGAAAAATTACACCATTATCTCCTTAACAATGAGGTCCATATCATCACCAAAGTTGATCCCCTGTGTTATCTCTTATCCCACACACACCTCTCAGAACATTTGGCACGTTGGGTCATGCTCCTCACCGAATTTGATTTTAAGTTTATCCCACAAAAATCAATCAAGGGACAGGTCATCGTTGATCAATTAGCCGTAACACCCCTCTCAAATACATCACCTATTTTTGATTCCTTTCGTGATGATTTCATTGCTTATACCATTGAATCCCATATATGGAATATGTACTTTGATGTTTCTCATTGTCGCTCTAGCACTAGAGCTAGGGTTCTCTTTATTATCCCTATGGTGATCCACTCCCCTTCACATATTGATTAGGGTTTTCTTGCATAAACAATATTGTTGAATATGAGGATTTCATTTTAGGCTTGCTTACTTCTCAAAAGCTTCTCATTCACAGCTTGTGTATGCATGCCAAATCTAAATTGGTCATCAATCAGGTTAATGATACATATAATACAAAGGAGGAACATCTTATTCCATACAATACCTTAGTAAAAGACCTTTTAGCTACCTTTGAGTCCTATTCCATTACTACTATTCCTCGCAAGGATAATTGCCATGTAGATGTTATGGAAAGTGCCGCATCACTTATCCCAAAAGACATCACCAATGAACAAACCACTTTCATCATTACGCACTTACATCATCCCTCTATCTCTACATTACCTATTGCAGCTTGCGCCATCACACACAGTCAAGACACCGCTGAATGGTTCACACCTATTTATAATTATCTATATAAACAAACTATCCCTGATACCCTACAGCCTCACGAAGCTCGTCGGTTACGTCATAAGGCTACTCGTTATGTTATTGTTGGGACCAAATTATTCAAATGTGTTGTCGATGGTTATCTTCTCTATTGTCTTTCGCTCGTAGATATTCCGACTGCCATCTCACATATCCATGATAGCATATGTGGTGGCCATTTCTCGAGTAAAGCTATGTCGCAAAAACTCTTACGCCAAGGGTATTATTGGCCAAAAATGGAACAAGATTGTCTTGACTATGCTACTCACTATGAAAAATGCCAAAAACATGGCAATCTCCATCATGCACCTACTTACAACCTCCAACCCATTGTGCCAACCTAGCCCTTCTCCCTTTGGGGGCTAGATTTAATTGGTATGATCAATCCTGAATCATTTGATGAACATAAATTCATTATTATGGCTACTAAATACTTTACTAAGTGGGTACACACATTTTTAACTTTCTTACCATGCATATTATCACATGTTTTTGTGTACCTTCTACTATCGTTGCTGATAATGAAACTTTGTTAAAAATAAAGATGTTAAATTTTTTTGTGCTAAGTTAAAAATCAAACAATCCTTCTCTACACCTTATTATCCACAAGGAAATGGCCAAGCTGAGGCTACCAAAAAAACTATTGTTAAAATCTTATGCAAGACTGTTGACTCTAGCAGTACTAATTGGCATAACCAACTCTTCTATGCGTTATAGGTTTACCACACTAGTGTTTGTACACCTACTAACACTACCCATTTTTTATTAGTTTATGGTGCCGAGGTTGTTATCCCACTTGAACTCAAGATACCATCCTTGCAAATCTCTCTCAAAGGTATCCTTAAAGACAATGAATATCGTGAAAACTGATTGCATGAACTAGAAATGTTGGACTCACATCGTGTCTAAACACTTGAAAATATCCACGCATATCAATCTCGCATTGCTCATGCCTACAATTAAAAGAATCACTCTCGAGAATTCAATATCGATGACCTCGTCTTGAAAGAAAACCAAAAAAATACAAATGTTGAGGCACCTCTTAAAGGAAAATTTAAGCCCAATTGGCTTGGTCCCTACATTGTCATGGATAAACTTGGTGGTGGTGTATATCACCTCACCACTCTTTTAGGGAAACCACTCAAAAAACCCACTAAATGTGATGCATCTTAAGAAATACTACACTTAGATTATCACAATACACTCATTACCCGATGACGCACTCTTGTGCTTCGGTTCACACTTGACTGTTGAGGGATTACCATTACAATGAATCCCACACACTACACCTTAGGAATTATAGATTACATTTAATCATACATTGCATTTCATACACTATTCATTATACACTTATCCTATATTATACCATTATTCTACATCATCTATGCATTACATTCATTAGGGTATCATATGCACTTAGTACACATCATACACATGCATATTTATACATATGTCATACATACTATGCTAGGTTACATTACATATAGTAGCTTTAAATTTTATCATTAAATACATTTTTATATATATATATATATATATATATATATATATATATATATATATATATATTCTATACCTATTTTACATTTTATCGTTACATATGTCCATTTTACATACACCTATTATTGCATTTTACACATTACATAGTATACATCCTACACACCCTACATATCCTACATTACATTTCCCACACCGTGCATTTACAAACCCTACTCATCACATGGTCATCTAGTTTCATCATACATGCTACATTGTCTTCTAACATGTTGCACTCACCACCCTATGACACACTTTAGTTCCTCGGTCCATACTTGACTGCCAAGGGTTTACAAATCAAATGGACCTTACATTCATCATGTGACATTTCATCATGCGACATTCTTAGGATAGTGACATATGCTTTAGGATAAATCATCACTCTAATTTCATCTTGTAGTGGTATACACATTAGGTTACATCACCATCCCTTCATCTTATAGTGATATACGCTTAGGGCTAAATCATCACTCTTCCTTTCATATTATAGTAGTATATGTTTAGGGCTAAATCATCACTCATCCATTCATCATATAGTGATATACACTTAATGCTAAATAATCACTCTTCCTTTTATCCTTTAGTGATATGCTTAGGGCTAAATCATCACTCTTCCATTCATCATATAGTGATATATGCTTAGGGATAAATCATCACTCATCCATTCATCATATAGTGATATACACTTAGTGCTAAATCATCACCCATCCTTTCATCATATAGTGATATATGCTTAGGCCAAATCATCACTCATCCATTCATCATAAAGTGATATATGCTTTAACTATAGGGTTTCAAACATGAACATATGACCATTTGACTACAGGTTCACATCCATTCATCATGTCGCATATCACCACTATGCACATTCATCACAATGCATTAGACACAACAAACACTACTCGACCATTTCCCGATGATGCACTCTCATTTATAGTTCATTCTTGACTACTAAGGGGGAAAACAAAATGAACCTCATTGCATACACTTCCATCCACTTGGGGGGCATGCAGATCCTATCATTCCATCTTGCATTCCATTCCATCCATCCACAACATATTGCATTGTCTTGGGGGCATTTACTCTTGTTTACTAGTGTTTTACATGATCACTTTACTACACATGTTAGATTGATTTCTTACATGTCATTATCTATATCATCCACACATGCACGTTCACACCTTTGTTTAGTGTGATCACAGATACAAGACTCTTACACATGGCATGGATGCTTTCCTTCTACCCTTCCTATACTGGTCACTGGGGCATCCACATTCATCTCATATAGGTTCTATTGTTTCATTTTGTACCTATCATCTTACATTACTTGATCATAATTACTTTGACATATTGGTTATTTATCTAACATGCTAACGGGTGTTCTTTGCGTAATACTTGTTTTGTAGGATTACATGTTTCCATGACTACTTGTTTATTTATATGTACTTGTCTGCTATTGTTTTATATTGTATGTAGGATTTGCCCTATGTTTGTGTGCACACTTGTTTGTTTTTTTGGCCATGACGACCTTGCGTGTCTTGAAACATCATGAGTGATGTCCCATGTTTGTAACCCACTTTCTGTGACCTACTTTTTTATTACGTGTTTACACTATTGTGCTTGGTAGTTTTTACATTGTTTACCTTACACTTGTCTTTGGCTAGCCTTCTTTTTTGTGCATGCCTTAGTTTCTACCAATTAATTTATAGGGTAAAAATTTTAGGGTGAGGTAGGTCCTCTTTTGGGGTCGCATTCTCCTATCAGTGACATTGCATGCACCCCCAAAGAGGGGGGCATCATTTGAGGGTTTACATACTAACACAACACAGTTACACTGGTTTAGTACAATGCACTTTCTGCCCTTGGCATTATGGGTTTTACATACAATGAGTGGGTTTAGGCTAGTCTATGAACCCCACACACAAATGGATTTTATAGGACATGGTGTCCTTAGCATTTCTGGGAAGTAGTTACAGGCTTAGGGGTTATAGTGGGTGTGCCTCTCTACACTACTTCAACTAGTGGCATCGGATCACCCAAAAAACAAGGACGCTATAGAGATATCTTCACACACATTTTAGTAGAAGTGGTTAGATCTTGGAGGACACAAATCATTTCCTCCCTACACTTCTTCAGCTAGGGTGGCATGAGATCACCCAAAAAACTCGCAGCAGTACAGGATATCCTTCTACACCCTTTCTCTCTTGACATGGATTAGGTGCACATATTCCATTTACACTTTTCACTTCACATGTTTTACATTTTTGTATTTTACACATTTCTATACACATGAGTATTTTACATAGTGTTTTTACATACATACATATTTGACTACTTGATCTTTTTCTCCTTGTAGGTCCAACTGTATGAAAAACAAGCAGTCAAATTGAGGGCAACAATAACAACGACGACAACAACAACATTCTGCGATGGCACACAACTTACTAACCATGCAGGTACACTACACACCACAACAAATACACATGCGTTCCACCCTAGGTTCACTCTCATCACTTTTTATATGTGCATTTTTCATCTATAGTTTCCATGTTTCTCCACCTTTTTTTCTACTATTCCACGCTTTTGTCTAGTCATTCGACATATCTTATACTACACTCTACATGGAAATCAGGTATGCATCTCTATCTACTTTATGTTACTGAGATTGACACTCACCAACATAAAGTGGGGGGAAAATGTAGTCACAAAATCATGCACTTTAGACATTATTTAGCCCGGTCTCATACTACTATTTAGAAGGTTCTTGAGTGAAGAAAGTATTAATTAATCCCATCTTTTGGCCATCTTATTTTACTTTTATTTAATCATTCCCACACATTTTTATATACATGTCCAGTATGTTTCAGCACTTTCCCATCATTTTACCCTAAATCGAGGCACCTAAACTTGTACTGGGGTGCCCCAGAGCGTGGTCCCACTCTGGGGTGCCTGGTCCCTTTTCTACTTTCCCGCCACTTTTTGGGCTCTTTGTAGCCATTTTTCATCTTTATCGTTTTCCCAGTCGGCCATGTTGGGATTAATTATGAAATTAGATCAAGAGAACCCTATAAATATAAAGTTATGAGACCATAATGAGGGTCCTAATGTCACTACTACTATCACTCCATCTAGAGTTGCATCCATTGCATCACTTGCATCCACATAGTTCCATGCATCAAGGCTAGGAGATATGTATCAACACACACTTCATAGGGGGAGGGATTTTATTCTATTCCATGCACACATACTATTACATTCTCTACATTTTGTTATTACTCACTACTTCACATAGTGCGATTGACACAGGAGCACTTAGGGCATGACATGCACACACACACACGCACACACTGAAATTACATTTGGGTCCGAAATGTAGTGTAACGCTCAGTTTAGTAAGCCCACTGTTGTGGTAGCTGAGGTTAGTCCAAACCATTCATTTTGCATTTTGATATTTTTAGGGTTTTGATACTTCCTTTGCCTTTTGCAGGTCTTCAGCATCATCTTGTCCATTATTTGATACATTTGGCGCATTTCAACAAATCCAGTGTAATAGACAATTGGTGAGGGTCACAAGTCATCTTCTGACCCTGAAAGAATCAAGTTTCAAGTTTTTTCAGAGACTAAGGTGAGTGCCTATTTCCATGCCAGGGAATCCCAGGGAGCCCTAGTACCCTCCTGGGTGCTCCAGTCTACCCATGATATCCTCAGATCCACCCTCTTTCGGGACCTTTGTGCAGTCATTCCTACTTCTAGAATTTCCTGCCAGACCTGTGAAACTCTACAACAGTCATCTGTAATCAGTTGAGTCCTTTCCTCACTTTACTCTTGCACATTAGTGTTTCATTTCCATTAGTATAATTATTTAATTACTTTATATTGCTTTAGTGCACTTATTTACAACGATTATGTCCTCTTAGATTATATTAACTATCATTATTATTTTTTAATTATTTTTTTGATTGATAAGGGGGGTTGATGGGACCCGTTCCCAATAACAACACTGCCTAAATACCCATGAAAGAAAAAAAAATCTTGGCCTATACCCCAAGATAATAACCCTACGAAAAATTACTTATTCGAACGACAAAAAAGAGGTTATTTCCCAATCTGGGTTGAATAATAGTTCTCTATACTACCTATTCAACCTTTTTTATTTTTCTTATTATTAAATTCTTTCCACTTGCCATTACCATTTGTAATAGCTAACTAAAGAGGATTTACAGACATCATCTGATTGTCTGACAAAGATTCTTGCTCCAAATCTATTTTTGTAGGAGAAAGACCCCTTTTCAAACCGTTGGCAGCTAAAATCCCCTGTGATTCCCAAACATTTTCCAGTTTTCCACATTCCACATTCTCTGATGCCATATTCTCCTTATTTACATTTCTTGGCTCTGCCTTGAATGTTTCCACCTCAACCAACTCTAGATCCAAAGATCCCCAACCTTTGGTCAATCACAAACCTTTATTCTTAATTGGTTTCTTAATCACTGGACAAGATGCTTGCAAATGAACTGGGTTTCTGTAATTTCAACACCGAAAAGTCATATTTTCATAGTCTAAGGGTTGAAAATGCAAAAAATTTCCAAATTTTAAATTAATTCGATATGGCATCCATTTTCTCATATCAACTTCCACACACATATGGGCAAAGGAACATAGTCTCGCATGAGATATGTTTATGTCTTCTTTTAAAAATCTTCCTAATACATTGCTAATATCTTCCAATGCATACTAAAGATGTAGAGGAAGATTGGGAAGTCTCACCCAAACTAGTGTTTTGGAGATCGATAATGCATTTGGGCCAAATTCAGGGAACCAAGGAGTAAAAAATAAACTAGTGGTTCCCTAGAACCATGGCCCATCAGCTAGGCATCGCTAAAAGTTACCTAATTCTCTAAAATGAACCACAGAAAACCTCTGGAACAAAGGAATATTTCACATTTATCTGTCCAATTTTGAAATATCCATTGATATAATGTTGTAGAAAAAGGCCATATTCCATCGAATCGGCCTATTATGACATCCCAAGATAAATGTTTGTAATATTCTTCCACTTCTTAGCCTTCGATGACCATTGAAGGGATTTCCTCAACAATATCAACCAAATATGGTTGATTTCCTGGTTTATTGCCTTCAGCTTTACCTAGGGCATCTTTGAATGAAGCCTTTTTGCTACCTTGAGCACCTCCATTTATATTTCCTTTGGAATTGACTCCTCGCAAACCTAGCCCAAACACAATATTGGATTTTTTAGAACCATAATTAGGGTTAGGGAAAAACCACCCTACCGTAGCATCTGCCACTCCATCCAAAGTGGCCCACGACCCCCCGGCGGCTCTTCCTCCTTTCCTCACAACCTCCCCTAGGTCCATATTCTTCCTGGAACAAATCGTTGTCTCCATCCTCTTGGAGGGTTCACAGTTCGAGCTTGAGGGAAACAAATTTAATAACACAGTGAACACCCTATCATCTTATCAATTCACGGGTTATTTTTTCGATTAACTATCATTATTATTTCTCCTATTTTAGTTAATTTTAGTTAATCAGTATCTCAAATTCTAGTGGTATAAAGACCTCAGTACCGTAGACCAGTGAAAAAGGAGTGGCATTAGTAGGTGTCTACACACTAGTATGATAAGGCCAAATTACATATAATAGCCAATTATTCCAATCATCACCACTAGTAACAAGTCTTATGTAATATTTTGACAATATTTTTATTGGTGGCTTCGACTTGACCATTTCCCTATGGGTAATAAGGAGTAGATTTTTTTTTCTGATTTTAAATTTCATGAAAAAAATCTTAACCTACTTATTTTTAAAAGAGGATCCATTATCAGTGATAATGGAAAAGGAAATGCCAAAACAAGTAATGATGTGAGTAGTGAGGAAAGTGCAAATGTCAATACCAATTATAGTCTGTGGTGGTGCTGCCTTAACCCATTTTGTGAAATATTTTGTGGCAGTAATGATAAACTTATGTCCATTGATTCCATGATAATTGCAATATGGGAAGACCTTGATGTTTTACAAGTCAGTAAGGATGATAGCCTTGAGTAGATGGTAAAGTGATCAATTGATGACTAAGGAGCCCAATAATAATGTCATGTTTCTTAGCATTGTGATCAAAGGTGAGAAGCTCTGGTAATAATATGACTTGAGGCTCATTGATATGAGCACATGTAGTAGACATAGAATGAAGATGAGATGTAGATGGAGAAAAAACATGAGCCTGAGAAGTATCTTTAAGATGTTGGATTTCATATTTTAGAGATGTAATGGTGGATTCCATAGCCTGCAATTTTTTGTGAGATGAAGAATGTAAAGCTTGAATTGAGTCTAACATGGGATAATTAGATGGAGGATCATGAAGACTAGGATCATCAGATAGACAATCTAAAATAGCACTCATTGGATGTGGTGGCATATTGCTAGGGAGATATATGGTTTCTAGGGCCTTTTTAAGAATAACTTGACAATTAAGATGCATTTGAATTAAGTCATACAAAGAAATTTGAGGAATTTCAGGAGCCCTGATAGATAAGATGACATGTCAAAGAAGGATTTGAAAGACTGATCATGAGTGGGGTTCACCAAAATGATTAAGTTAAATGTGGATGTATGAGCCTAATCTAATTATTATTGTAATAGTAAAATAAATATGTAATTAAGTACAAAAAATACACCCAAGAAACTAAGCAATAAATTATGAAACTCTAATTACAAGGAGAAGAAAGAAGTACATAGTTGATTCACAATAAAAATGGGGTGTACCAAAGTACTGACTAGGTGAATAGAGCAGTAGGAGCATCCCATAGAGACCCATGAAAAATATAGATATGGAGAGATAGGCTAGACTAGGGTGTCTGGAGAGGGACAAGGGTGTCTGTGGGAACCCTAGGCTTGTTTCTGGGCATCTAGGTCTATGAAAAAGCTTAGGAAACCTCTTCTGAGTGGTCGTAAGGTGTTAGATGTTAGTCACCATTGGTCACTCTAAGGTCACACCAAGATCACCGATGTCGTTAGAAACATGCAATGAAATATACACCTGAAAAACGTTCAAACCCTAAAAAAGAAAGATGTAGAATGATGGATCAGACTATCCTCAGTTGTCACAATTGTGAACTTGTGACTAAGCACCACACGACATCTCAGACCTAATGTATTTATATGTGTGTGTGTGCGGAATCTTTCCCTAGGTGACTCTTGTGTATGTCACACTTGATAGCAAGCAATTAAGATAAATGTAAAAAAATGTAATAGATGTGTGCATGGAATAGAATGAAATTCCCTCTTATGAAGTGTATGTAGAATAACTAGCCCTTTTGTCCCTTATGATGGTGTTAGATGGATACAATGGATCTCTTAGATGCTTGATGGATGCAACCTTAGGTGGTGATAGCTAATGCTTATTGCTCGGTCCTTTATTGTGATCACATAAGTTTATATTTATATGATTCCTTCACTTGAATTTCATTATTAACCCCAAAAAGGATGACTACCAAAAAGATAAGATGGTTAAATGGATAGAAAGGAACCAAAAAGTATGAGTAAAGTACAAAGGGGTCAGGGGCACCCAAAGGGGACATGGAGCTTGGCATCCTAGTTGTGCGCTAGTGTTCATGATGATAAATGTGAAAGTATAAGAAATCAAGACTAAGCAAGTAAGGGTGTAAGACTAGAAGTGGTAACAAAAAGTAAATAAAGGTGGCCAAAGACAAGGGTTAATTTTAGGAATCATATAAATAGTAGTATGTAATCAGGACTAGATAATTACCCAAAGTGCGTGATTTTATGTCTATAGTTTCTATGCTTCTGACATTTAACATATTTATGAACATATGGACATGAATTAATTTCCATGGTATTCTAGTAGTATTTGACATGATGTTTATTCCTCAAAAAGACTATACCACTAGTATATTCTTTGCATATGCCTTCGTACACCTCTTTAATTTCTAACGTCACCTCTTATGAATTTAAACATTGTAATAGAGTCCTGTTATAACCCGTATGATAGAAATTTATATAAAGGAGGGTGTAACAAGAGATGCATTAGATGTGGGATTTATGTTGATTTTAAGAAAGGTTAGGCGGGTTACTTTTTTCATGGAGATAATTATAAATATAAATATACAAAGAAGAAAAGTGAAAAATAATATCACATACTAAACAAGATTCTAACATGTCATAGGTATGAACCATGAGGTGTTCCACCAATAATTGATATTGGGTGTTTTTAGCTAGTATTTCAAGGACGTGGCCAATTACGTCCATGGAATCTTGTGATATATTTAGAAGGTCGGGAAATTTATCAAAGTCGATGTTTGTAAGACCTTCATGTAATCTATCAACCATGCATTTATAAAGGATCAATTTCTCATCCTTATTTTTTATACTCATCAAAAATGTGTTTAATGATTAGTTGTGAGTCTCCAATGACTACTATTTATTGAATGTTCCACTAAATAGTGATTTTGAGACCTAAAATAAGTTATTCATAGTGTATTATATTATTTTTACAAGGAAAACTAGTCCCAAAGGCCCTTGGGATGAGATGTTTGTTTGTTATTATAAGGAGGATTCCTGCCCCAAAGCCATGAGTGGTGAAGGAAAAATCAAAGTTATGTTTCTAGGAGAGTGGCCCATCAACTATTATGATTGAGTCATTATTAAATTTCATGTTCAAGGGGTGAGTTT
The DNA here is from genome assembly GCA_019776745.2 of Taxus chinensis. Taxonomy (NCBI): domain Eukaryota; kingdom Viridiplantae; phylum Streptophyta; class Pinopsida; order Cupressales; family Taxaceae; genus Taxus; species Taxus chinensis. Next base: position 284,528,629 of record CM034151.1, on the reverse strand, counting down.
CTTGTAATGGTTCTTCAACTAGATGATCTATCATGATATGTCCATTAACAAATTTTTGATTCATATATTCGATATTGTATGCAATGGAAAGTTGAAAAAGCTATGGAATGAGGATAAAGAACCTCAAAGCTTTGCTAACTCATCCATGCATCATGAGATGAGTGCTAAACAAGATAACTTCTACAATAATGAATTAAACTAAAACACTATAATTTTATCTCTAACTACTCTATGATTACTTAAAACATAAATTGAACCTAGTTAAACCTATGAGCAATCAAATTAGATTTGTTGTTTCTTCAATGGAGGTGAAGAGGTCTCTCTAAAATGGCTAAAAGACCAAGTTAGATACCCTCCTACTAACCTACTATGAAGTTATGGATGCAAGATGAAGGAGCTTCAACAATGGAGGATAGCCAAGATCAAATACCTATTAGCTTAGTTAATGCAAATGAGGTCTAATGCCAATATCTCCAAATGTGAGAGAGATTTGTTATGAAAACAAGGTGTAAGGTTGAGAGGGAGGGGTGACCCTTCTATTTATAGTTTTCCAAATGGAAGAGGTTAGAATTTGGGTGCATGGGGGACTAAAGTCTAAAAATCACTTTAGGATTATATTAGGATAAACATGCTTTAGGCTTAGTTAAGTTAGGATTAGGCTAGTTAACTAGGTTTTAGGATAGTTAAAATTTTATTAGCAAGTGATTAGAGACTCATTGAGAGTTGGGAGGGGTCTGGATAACCAATTGTGACTGATAGATAGCCTACGAAGCCAATAGTAGTGGTCTAGAGAGAACTAGGGAGGATCTGAATGGTCGAAAGGAGGAATATTTAGCTAATAAGAGAGATATTAGCAAAATAAGCTGATTATAGAAGGAATACAAGTGAGAAGGTGTCGTGCATGGCCATCCAAGAATGGAGTGAAGAATGGGGAATCAATGAAGTGTTGTTAATTGACTGGATCAGATGAAATGCTAAGTGTAAGCATATTTAGGTGTCTATGGATATCACACTTGTATGATGGGTAAAAGATACATTCCTAGATGGGTTATCAAATATATGGATCTAATCTAATACTGGCCACACTACATAGATATAACTGTTCTTAAGGAGAAGTAAAGTTGTAAATCTAGAGGAAAATTACCCTATCTCTAAGGTAGTTAAAGGCTTCCAATGCATACAATGAAGATAAAGATATGTATCCTGCTAGGATTCTGAAATAAAGAGGGAAAAGACTAAGAGGTAGATAAATCCAAGGGGCTAAGTAACAATAAGACAATGAAATAACCAAAGGAAACATACATTTACTCTATCATATTGAAATTAATGAGAAAGAACAAAAAAAAGCATATAAATACAAAGTAAGAGAATAAATAAGGTTATAAATATTTACCTATAACATCTATGTGACCTCTAATGCATAATCTTCCTCAAAGAAAACAACACTGAGAGACAATTGCTATGAGCTAAGAAGGGGAAAACACAATAAGAAGATCTCCAACACTAACTCAATATGGTGAGAAAAATGTAAGAGAGGCAAGATGTAAAACTCCAAAGTCAGCCAATAAGTGTGATATAGTGCAAGTAAAAAATTATAATGTGCAAATTATATGTAAGTAGTAGTGAAGTGATTGATGTTACTAATTGAATACATGTTAATCATATATACATGACACCATCATCCACAAGTGATGGCTTTGTCTATGGAAAATAAAAAATAGGCGCAATCACCTATGGGTGATGGTGTTATCCTTGGAGGAAAACCCAAGGTAAAAGCCTAAAAATATGAGGAGTGGAGGCCAAAATATCAATGTGGATAAATGATGAAGGTCTAAAGTGACCAAAAAACCAGGATAATAACATGTAATAAGAAGAACCAAGTGGACATAATGGGACAAGTGGACATATTGAGTGCAATGTGTGTTCAAAGGGAAGAAACAAGGTATGTATAAGGTGATTAAGGATAATAGTGACATATCTCAAATGTTGTGGTCTATCCCACATGAAAAAGACTGATCACACCCCAATACTAGAAGGCCCTTTAAGGAACCCACTCAAAAGGAAAATTCATCAACAACCCCTACTCAAAATAGATGGTTAATAAGCATATAAAATATGCTGTATATATATATATATTCCCTACCAAATATCATTGTGTGTCACAATATTGAAACACAAGATGGTCTTCGTAAAAGATCTATGTAAACGAAAATAAAGAGTTAAAATGAAGTAATGAATTGCTCAATAAAATATACTTACATCATACTTACCTACTAGTGCCACTCAACTTTATTGTGGTAGGCATAGTAACTACTTAGAACCTTGAGTAAGTAAGACTCAAAGAAACAACAAAAGATAATTGGTAAAATAATATAGAAATCACGTAGTTAGGACCATGGGAAGGAAAATATATAACATTGAAAAGATAAAAAATGGGGTTTTTTTTTTATAAAAGGGTGGTAGAGATAGGTGTAATATGTCAAAATGAGCATCTCAGTGCAATGAGAAATGATGAATTTACATAATTTTTTTAGGGTTTGTCGGGTGGAAGATATGAAGGTTTGAAGATTGAATGAAATCATGATGAAAAGTAACTATAAAAAATTGTTATAAATAGTAAAAGGAGGATTGTATTTGTTACTTTGCTAATTTTAGATTAAGAGAAACTAAGATCTAAGGAAATCCAAATCAAGATTTTTTTTGGAAAAATAGATAGAGTATGAGATAAAAAACAAGGTAGAGGAGATGGGGCACACTATGGTAGGAATACCATGGTAGGTGGTGTTTTTTTTTGAATTGGGAATGGGTAGGTAGGAGAAAAAGGAAAAATATATGCTATAGAAAATTTAGATAGTGAAAATTTCCCCAAAGATAGTCAAAATGTATACCACATCGTAGTCTAGGTAGGTTTGGGTGTCTCTTGAATTTTGAGGTCATTAGGCTAGATTTTTGTAGTTAATACAATAATTTTTCTGGACCCTAAACTAGAAAAGATCGACCATGTTATAATTACCAATCATAGTAAGGTCAATGAAATATGTTTGAGGGAGGATTTACACCATATCTATTAGTATACGGAAGTTGGGAAAAGTGGTTAGGGGCTGATGGAATTTTGCCAACAGGGATGATGTAGGGGGAAAGTTGAATGTTTGATTGTTGTAGATGCATGCTGATTATTTGGACGATATAATTATATTGAGATATGATGGGTACTTTTTGTTTGATGGTTTTCTATATTTTTCCGATGATCCAACTATGGATATTAATGGATGTGGAATAAATACTAGAGGTATTAAGGAGGTTGTCCATATAGGAAATTACATAATTATAAGGCCTAAAATTCAAAGGAATTATGATAATGGTATGGGTCCCATTAGATGTATATTTGATTTAGATATTCTTGATACATTGTGATTTTAGGTCCAACACCTTCAGGTAGATGGCTAGATGACATTGTAGAGGTTGTAGTGATATTTCATGATGTCCATGACATTCTAGATCTTATAATTTAGGGAGTCCACATGGTTTGTCATGTGGAGATAGATACATGAGGGAGGAAAGTTCTTACACAATTGGTCAGGGTAGTGATGAGTATGACTCAAGCTCATTGATGATTAGATTGAGTGTCATTCATACTGCATAGATTTTGGACATCTAAAAGGTTATCATAAGTATGGGTGTGGTATGAGTCCTATGGCACAAGATAGATGGGACAATACCACTATTTATGTTAGTAGAATGAAGGGATGCTTTATAGGCTAGTATGCAGTTTAAATGGGGTATAGCTATACAGGTACAACTAGTGCATGATCTGTATATGATACGAGCAAGGAAGTAGAGGGTCATATGGCCATTATATTTTTTTCATCCTGAGTATATGAGTGGCTCTTGATGTCTAGGCCTATGGGTACATCAATATAAGTAGCAGGGATGCCCCAAGGTTTATACAGTAGAAGAGATGTCCAACCTTGAGTCTAGCTATAGGTTTTGGGACATTACCACAAGTTAGAGAGGAATAGGTAGTGTGGGATCCCTATAAAGAGATAATGGACCAATGGCCCATCTAGCTGATTATAATGGTAGCCAAGGAGATATAAGAGATTACAAGTCATTATGTGTGGTGGGTGGATACACACCTATTGGATAGAGTACCCTTATAGTTTGAGTGTCTAGCTCATGTGGTAGCCCCACCTATACCAAAGTAGGAAGGGAGACATACTGATTAACTAAAATGTGGAATAATAGTAGTTAATCTAACTAGGAACAACAATAAATAACATTAGATAAAAGAAATGAATAAATATATAAAGTGACCCAAGAAACTAGGCCTATGAAAATAAAAACCCTAATATGAAAAGAAGGGTTGGAAGGAGCTTAGCTGATATGGTGAACTTGATGAATTATGCCGCAGAGCTGACTTGAGAAATAAGAGGAGGAAATGACTATTCCATGGTCCAGAAACTTGTAGATATGGGCAAGATGAGTAGATTAGGATGCCTGGGAGAGTATCAGGGGTGCATGTGGGCGCCCTAGTCTGCGGTCTGTGTGCTATGATCTGTGTAGGAGGTCAAAAACCATATTTCCAGGGTCACTAGATGATCTGAATCCTTCACTGTCTATCTCACTAATGTATTCAAATTGGACTAGATGTTTTCGGTAGTCAGTGATGAAGAAAAGACTAGCTAAACCCCCAAACAAGCATTAAACCTGAAAAAAGAAAGATGCATATGAAGGGGCCATACTGACCTCATCTGCCATAATGGTGGACTTATTAACTGGGCGTTATACTACATCTCAGAACTGGTGTAGTTCTATATGAAAGTGTGTGAAATCATGCCCTAGGTGCTCTTGTGTGAGTTGCACTTTTTGAAATTAGCAAGTAGTAACTATGTGTAGAAAATGTAATAGAATGGTGGATAAAATAGAATAAAATTCCCTCATATGCTTGTGTGATGCAGATGAACTAGCCTTATGCCTTGTGATGGAGATCGATGGATAGAAATGAAGCCTTTAATGGATGTAAACTTAGGTGATGATAGTAGTGACTAGTGCTTGGTCTTTTATTATGGTTTCATAACTTTATATTTATATGGTTCTCTTGTTCTAATTTCATAATTAACCCCAAAAAGGTCGACCACAAGAAATATGAAATGTCCAAATGGATAGAAAGTTCCTAAAAAGTGCCAGGAAATTGGAAAGTGGATCAAGGCACCTTGACTAGGACTAGGGTGGTTGTCGGCACCCCAGTACTAGCTCGAGCGCCCTAGTCAAATGCAAAACAACACAAAACGACACAAAAAGACTAGACACACATATGTGAGAGGTCAGTGGTAACGACAAAAAGAAAAGTAAAATGGCCAAAAGATGAGGGTTAATTAGTACTTGCTTCACCTAAAAACCATATGAATACTAGTATGAGACCGGGACTAAATAATGTCTAAATTGTGTGATTTTGTGACTATGTTTGCCCCAACTTTATGTTGGTGAGCGGAAAGCTCGGTAATATAAAGTAGATAGAGATGCGTACAAAATAAATCTGTGTAGAATGATGTAGAAACATGTTGAAGGACTAGACAAAGTGTGGAGTGATAAAAGGATGATGGAGCGTGGAAACTAAAGATTTAAAAGTATAAAAAAAAGTGATGAGAGTGAACCTAGGGAAGAAACATGTGTGTAGTTGCTGATGTGTGTGATGTACCTACATGGTTAGTATGGTGTGGGCTGTAGTAAAATGTCATTGTTGTAGTTATTGTTTTTGTCGACTACTTTCTTCGCATTTGGTCAGACCTACAAGGAGAAGACAATCAAGAAGTCAACTATACATGTATATATGTCAAAAACACATGTATATGTAATGAAAAGACTAAAATGAAAGTATGAAAAATGTAAAAGTAACATGTGCATCAGATCTATGATGAGAGAAAGGGTGTAGAAAGGGTATATCTTGTACTAGGGTTTTTGGGTGATCTGACACCATAGGCCGAAGAAGTCTAGGGAGAAAGATGGATTATTCTCCAACTTGTAAATGTTTCCCTGAAGTTTTATGAAGAGATATCTATACTGCTTAGTTTTTTGGGTGATTTGACGCCACTAGATAAAGTAGGGTAGAGAGGAATTTCGTTGTATCCTCTAACCTATAACTACTCCCAAGAATGATAAGGACAACCATGCCATGTAAAATATGTTGTGTACAAAGTTTTTAGACTAGTCTGAACCCACTCGTTGTATAACCCATAATGCTAAGGGTGGAAATTGACTGAATTGAACCAATATAGAAGTGTTGTGTAGTATATAAAACCCCAAATGATGCCCCCGTATTTGTGGGCACATGAAATGTCACGGATAGGAAGAATGCAAACCCAAAAGAGGACCAATCAATGCAAACCCAAAAGAGGACCAATCATGAACTCTGTAACTCTTCCCTGGAAGGGGAAAGGAAAGCACTTGATAAAAACCAAGGCACACAAAAACAAGAGGCTAACTAAAGATAAGTGTTAGTACCAACAAACATGCATGTATAAGACAACGTGTAATCTACGCAAATACTGTATGAGCTACCAAGAAGGATAGTCAAACACATAAGAAGACAATGTAAGCCGCATTAAGTGGGATGTAAACATGGGAAATCACTCATGATGTCGTAAGACACACAAGACCATAATGAACACATATAAAAACAAAGTGTGCATACCAAACATAGGGAAAGGACCGCATACGATAAAAAACAAAACAAACAAGTACAAACAACAGATAACCATGGAAGTAAGTAATCCTATGAATAAATTCTACACATGAAGCACCCGTTAGCATGTTAGAAAGATAACCACTATGTAAAAACCATGTATAACCATGTAATATATAGTGCTAAGTACAAAATGAAATAATAACACCTATGAGGGACGGATGTGGATGCCCCTAGTGACCAATGTAGGATGGGTAGAAGGTGAGCATATGTGTTGTATGTAAAAGAACTGTATCTACAATCATAACTAAACAAAGGTGTGAACTCGCATGTGTGTATGGTATAAATAAGTGACATATAAGATATCTAACTAGCATGTGACTATAATGAACAAATATAAATACAAAGTGTGCATACCAAACATAGGGAAAGGACTGCATATGATAAAAAACAAAACAAACAAGTACAAACAATAGATAACCATGGAAGTAAGTAATCCTATGAATAAATTCTACACATGAAGCACCCGTTAGCATGTTAGAAAGATAACCACTATGTAAAAAGCATGTATAACCATGTAATATATAGTGCTAAGTACAAAGTGAAATAATAACACCTATGAGGGACGGATGTGGATGCCCCTAGTGACCAATGTAGGATGGGTAGAAGGTGAGCATATGTGTTGTATGTAAAAGAACTGTATCTACAATCATAACTAAACAAAGGTGTGAACTCGCATGTGTGTATGGTATAGATAAGTGACATATAAGATATCGAACTAGCATGTGACTATAATGAACAAATATAAATACAAAGTGTGCATACCAAACATAGGGAAAGGACCGCATACGATAAAAAACAAAACAAACAAGTACAAACAATAGATAACCATGGAAGTAAGTAATCCTATGAATAAATTCTACACATGAAGCACCCGTTAGCATGTTAGAAAGATAACCACTATGTAAAAAGCATGTATAACCATGTAATATATAGTGCTAAGTACAAAATGAAATAATAACACCTATGAGGGATGGATGTGGATGCCCCTAGTGACCAATGTAGGATGGGTAGAAGGTGAGCATATGTGTTGTATGTAAAAGAACTGTATCTACAATCATAACTAAACAAAGGTGTGAACTCGCATGTGTGTATGGTATAGATAAGTGACATATAAGATATCTAACTAGCATGTGTAATAAAGTGGTCATATAGAAGTAAATGCATGCAAGAGTAAAAAAAAAGATATACAATATGTTGTAGATGGGATGATAGGGGTCGTGTGACCCTCGAGTGAATGGAAATGTATGTAGTGAGGTTCATTTGGTTTTCCCCCTCAGAAGTCAAGAATGAATAGTAAACGAGAGTGTGTCATTGGGAAATGATCGAAATGTGTGTATTGTGTTTAACGTGTTGTGGTGAGTGGGTATATGTGTTATGAGGATATGCTACCTAGAGATGATGTGTTCATGACCCTTATAACCAAAGTGTATATCACAAAAAGATGATTAAGAGAGTGATAATGTAGCCTACAGTGTATATCAGAACTAGATGAATAAAGGGAGTGGTGATATATCCTAAAGCATATACCACTACAAAATGATAGAATAGGTGACCAGTTAGCCTATAGCGTATGTCACTAACCTAGTAATGTCTCATGATAGAAGGTCGATTGATGAATGTGTGTGCATGATAAAGTCCATCTAATTGGTAAACCATTGACAATTGAGTATGGACCGAGGAACTAAAGTACCTTATAGGGTAATGAATGTAGTGCATAGAAGATGATATAATATGTGTGAGGATAATAGATGACCATATGATGTGTAAAAAAATGTAATGTATAATGTGTAATGTAATATAGACTAGTAATGTGAGATTACACACAATGTAGTATGTAGGAGGAGTAGGATGTGGTGCTAGACTCGTGGACAATAAAAGTGTGACATATGTATAATGGATACTAGTATAATGTATAGACAATGTGTGGTGTATAAATGCACATTGCAATTATGTAATGTAGACCCTGAAAAGTGTGATACATGTATAATGATGACTAATATGATGTGTAAATACTAATTTCAAAATGATATAGACTAAATTTAGAGTATATGATGTAAAGTGTAAGACATATGATGCAATAAGTGTGAAGAGACCTAATGTGCAGTGTGTGGGGTTCATGTGTAATAAGCCCTCAACAGTCAAGTGTGAATCAAAGTACAAGAGTGTGTCATCGGGGGTAAGGTGATAATAATCACCTAAGAAAGAACAAGGTGTCACGAATTAGTGTAAGTATGTGGGATGGAAGTAGCACAAGTGTATGAACTGAACTGAATGTCAAATGGAGTTGCAGTGGGATGGACGAATGTAGAGGGTATGACAGCCGATGTGAAGCAATAGTAATATGGATGGAGTAGAAGTGGTGGATGTGATGGTGTAATAATTGATGGATGTGATGGAGAGCGTGCATGAGTGAAAAACTGTGGTGGTGGACACATGATAACCTTAGTATTAAATGGAGGAGACAAGTCAATGTGGGTACTAACATGCTGATGAGGTAGAGGAGAGATAAAATGATAATGTGAGCGAGAGCTAAAGGAAATGATGCCCTTATCTTTCAATTATTGTAATCTATCATGAAGGGTAAAAAAATCATTTTCCCTATGGCCATTGATGCGATGATAATTACAATAGGGTTTATCATGCTGATGTTGTAGATGATGTTGTGGATGATGTTGATTAGAGGGAAAGTGAATCAGATTCTCAATCTATAAAACACTCAGCACATCAAGTGGTTGAGCATGATGATATGAGTGTAATAGTTCACGTGATATAGATGGAGTAGGTGGAGAATTAATCTACCATGGAGGAGGATAAGAAGTATGCTTCTGTGATGGATTAGGTTGAGATTACTTACTAGGTCGAGATGGTGACTTTGTAGGACACTCAACTGATAACAATAGAGGAGCACTAGATGATGTCATAGAAGTGGAGGTAGATGGAGGGTCAATGACATGTGCTAAGAGATGATCTTGTTTGAGGTCTATGAATTTTTATCACAAGAGAGTGAATGAATCACATGTATCATATTGTAATTTAGCTTAAGCGCAGGAATCAAACCATGACATAAAATGAATTTTTTCTCTAAATAAATGGGTTGGAATATTAGTTGATGTATACAAGCATTGAATGATAAGGTATAATCTGTGATATATTCTATTGAGCCTTGATTTAAAGTAGGTAGGTATTCATAAGTAACTCTAGGGTCATTTTTGATGATAAAATCATGGAGGAAAACATCGTCCATGTCATAGTAATTACTAATGGACACAAAGGGAAGATGAGTGTACCATCGCAATGCCTCATTGGTAAGACTATACCGGAAAGCCTTAAGCAATGACCTATCATTATAATATGAAGTCATAGACATGTGGTAATGAAGGAGGTGAGCATGAGGGTCACTAGTACCATTAAAACATGTGAGTGTAGGCATGATAAAGTCCGTAGGAAATGCATAGTAATGAATCCTTTTGGGAATAGGGTTACCATGTAATGAGTTATTATAAATAGAAGCATAGTAAGCACTACTTTCTAGAGTGAGAGACTGCACTTGAGATTATAATTGACCTACAACATGCATGAAAGATAAGATACCTTGTGAAGGAATAGTAGAAGATGGAAATTATATATTGAGCGCTTGTAACTTGTTGTTGTGAGTGACCATAGGAATGTCAAGAGAAGATAAAGGATATTCTGATGCTGAAGGCACACTAGAATTGGGTTTCAAAGAAGCTATAGTAGATGACACAAATGGAATACACATAACAATGGTAGGAACAACATCGGAAACATCCCTAAGAGGTGAATCGACTGATGGAAACACAATAATGGGAGAAGATAAAGTAATAAGTGTAGATGTTGAGAAAAAGGGAGAGGACATGGTGGCAGAAGAAGAACCAACAGATGGAGATGACTCATGCATTATGCTAGATATAATCTTAGGAGAAAGTGGTGATAGAGATTCACAATTTTCAAAATGAAAAATAGGATAATCATGGTTAACAACTATGTCATCAACATCTCCTAAATACTCAGATGTGATAATGTCATTAAGCATATTATCGATAAGGTCATCAACATAATATGAAGGTGTATGAGAACTAGTATGTGATGAATTATGAGAAGTAAGATCAGAAGTAGGAAAATCATTAGATGGAACTATAGCAGTAGTTTTACTAGGAGAATAATCGGTATACACATGTGAGTGATTTTCAATAACAAGCATATAATCAATAAGAGAATCATCTAGGACTTCCTTAGAAAGATCAGAAGGACGATCACTAGCAGCCGTATAACATGGTGTATAATGAGTAAAGGATATGAGGTCCTAAACAATACTAATGGCAATAGGAGAGTTTTCAAAACTAGTAGGCACATATTGTTGTCCATCTAAGATTTGTTATTGGATGTCATTTGACAGAGTAGGATTACTATAGAAAGACATGAGCTCAGCAATGAAAATTTCATCATAGATAGGATTGATGCTAAAATGAGACATAATGGGGGGGAAGAAGATGAAATATGGTTAAACATTAAGTTTTTAAAGAGGGTCCTAGGGAAAAAATGTTCTATAGTACGGGTTCACCAAAATGATTAACTAAAATGTGGAATAATAGTAGCTAATCTAACTAGGAACAATAGTAAATAACAGTAGATAAAATAAATGAATAAATATAGAAAGTGACCCAAACAACTAGGCTAATGAAAATAAAAACCATAATATGAAAAGAAGGGTTGGAAGGAGCTTAGCTGATTCAATGAACTTGTTGGACTGTGTTGTAGAGGTGATTGTGGAAATAGGAGGAAATGACTATACTGGTCTAGAAACTTGCAGATCCGGGAAACTTGAGTGGACTGGGGCACTTGGGAGAGTATCAGGGTACTTGTGAGTACCCTGGTCTGTGTAGGAGGTCCAAAAACCAGATTTACATGGTCACTAGATGATTTGAAGCCTTCACTATCTATCACATTAATGTATTCAAATTACACTGGATGTCACTGGTAGTCAGTGATGAAGAAAAAAATGTAAAACCCGAAGAAAAACATTAAACCCTAAAAAAGAAAGATGCATATGAAGGGGCCGAAATGACCTCAATTGCCATAATGGTGGAATTAATATTTAAGAGCTGCACTACATCTCAAACCCAATGTAGTTCTATGTGCAATTGTGCGCAATCATGCCCTAGGTTCTCTTGTGTCAGTCACATTTTATGAGTGAGCAATAACTATGTGTAGAAAATGTAATAGAATGGTGGATAGAATAGAATAAAATTCCCTCCTATGCTTGTGTGATGCAGATGAACCAACCTTATGCCTTGTGATGGAGCTAAATGGATGAAAATGGAGCCTTTGATGGATTCAACCTTAGGTGATGATAATAGTGGCTAGTGCTTGGGCCTTCATTATGGTTTCATAACTTTATATTTATATGGTTTTCTTGTTCTAAGTTTGTAATTAACTATGAAAAGGCCGACCACAAGAAATATGAAATGTCTAAATGGCTAGAAAGTGCCCAAAAAGTGGCAAGAAAGTGGAAAGAAGATCAGGGTGCCCCGACTGGGACCAGGGTGCTTGTTGGCACCCGAGTACTAGCCCAGGCGACCTAGTCAAATGCAAAACAAAATAGAATGACAGAAATAGACTGGGCATGCGTTTGTGAGAGGTTAGCAGTAATGATAGAAACCAAAGTAGAATGGTCAAAATACGAGGGTTAATTAGAAATTTCTTCACTCAAAACCATATGAATAGTAGTATGAGATCAGGACTAAATAACGTCTAAAGTTTGTGATTTTGTGACTACACATGCTAGGGAGATAGGAGGGAGAGCATGAATGATGGTAGGTATACCACCATTTTGACCATACCAAGTTAGTTGTGCACCATAAATAGATAGTAGGTGACAAAAATGAAGAGGACATGGAAGTGAAGAGGGACTTTAGGTAGTGGAGGTAGATGAAAAACCTAAGAGTTAGGCTACTAGAGAGGAGGAGACAGTAGAGAGACAACATAGTTGACACTATGAGTCATGACTACAAAGGCTTGGGGGATAATTATTAGATGTAGGGATCAAGATAGTGACATACATGATGTGAAAATTGAGGTATAGGGAAAAATATATAAGGATGTCATTAATTATATTAGTGTCCTGAGATAGGTGCGCGTAAGTGTTAATATCGCACTATATAAGGTATGAGGAGGTAGGGTCATTTTAGGGAGGCCGAGAAAATTAACAATCATAAGAGAGAATCCTATAAGACCAAGTAATCCTTTAGAGTTAGATGTATATGATATGCAATATTGTGGTGAGTAGAGAGATGATGAGTAGATGTCCAATTTATGGATTATTTATTTTTGTAGGGAAGGCTATTAATGATTATAATAAGATGATTGAGGATACACATCATGATATGTTAGATGATTTCCTAGATTTGATAGATGTGAATGTGATGGAAAATTTAGTTTCAGCAATATCCAGAGACTTAGTGGGTACCATTAAACTTTTGGGAGAGGAAGATCACAAGCTACGTAGGTATAAAGATGCTCTAGTAGTAGTGAGTGCATGAGATATGCCATCCTTAGCATAGGGATTTCTCCAAGAATAGAAAAATCTAACATAAAAGTAGGTAGTGAGACTATTAGATGAACATGGGGTGGAAACACACTCAAAGGTAGATGTGAGCCACATTGAAACATTGGAGGTTTGGGTGGCTAGAGTAGAGGGAGAAGATTTGGTGGTTTTATCTAGATCTACATATTTGAAATGATCCCTACATGTGAATAGTCAGGCACCATCAACTCAAAGAATTGTCTAACCTCCATTGAAGGGAGGGATTTCTTGAGAGAAGGTAAATTATATGTTTTTGTGATATGTATGATGATTTTATAAAACTGATTTATTGTGGTATATATGAGATATATTCTTCAATATCATGTGTTGATGTTGATGTATGTTTACTTTTATGATTCCATATTGTTATGTATGCACTAATGTATGGAAATTTATTATTGACATAAATGAAATGATGAATGATTTTTAAGATTGATAGAGTATGAGTTTAAAATGATATAGTATGGGATGAGAACTAATGATAGGGCCAAACAAAATAATAAGAGATAAACCAAAATGTGAGATAAGAGGAAAGTGAAAATTATAGTATCCAAAGTATAAGCCATGATCGTATAAACACAAGTGGGAGATAGATAAGAATTATTAAATTATCCAAGATAGGAAGCAATGACCACATAAACCCAAGTAGGAAGGATAGATCTAAGTGGGTGATAGAAAATTATGATAGTAAATTGTCTTAATGACGACATGCAAGGAATTGACATACATCGTTGATGATGTCATATACATCAAGTAGGATTTTCTGGTGAGTTTGAATCATAATGTTATTGTAGACACTAATTCACACACTTTGGGAATCTATCTAGTCTTGATCACATACTACTATTCATATGATTCCTAAGTGAGAAAATTACTAATTGACCCATGTCTCTAGCCTTTTTGCTTGCTTTTAGTTTTCCTTTTTGGTCTCACACACCTTTTTGCCCAATCTGACATTTGACCCTTCAATTTCTTTGAGTATGGACACTAATGCCCAGCTAGGATGCCAGTGCCAGGTGCCCTTCACCTATTTGTACTTTGTTCACATATTTTGGGTTCTTTCTAGCCGTTTGGGCATATTATGTTTTTAGTAATTAGAATTTTCATGGTTAATTACGAAATTCAAGAAAAGGAATCATATAAATATAAGTTTATGTGACCATAATAAAGGACCAAACACTAAACATTAGCTATCGCCACCTAAGTTTGCATCCAAGATAATTCTAAGAGCATCTAAGCATACATCTAGCTTCACACAAGGGACTGCCATTTCTGCATACACTTTGTAGGTGGGGAAGTTCATTCTTTCATGCACACATCTATTTACATCTTTTACATCTACCTACTTACTCACCTACCTACTTACTCGCTATCAAGTGTGACACACAAAAGAGCCACATAGGGAACAATTTTGAAACACATGCACATAGAACTACATTAGGTTTGAGATGTAGTGTAGTGCTTTATTGTAATTTCACTTGTTTAATAGCCAATGAAATTTTGACCCATCATTTGCGTTATTTTATTTTTGGGATTTGATGTGTTTTTGGGGTTTTGTAGGTCATTTATTTGTCACATGTTATAGGTGACATTTGCAAATTTGATGTGACATACTAGTGACAGGAAGCGAGGGAAAACAAATATCTTGTGACCATCTGAAGAAGCAGGTTTTCTAAGGTTTTGAGAAATCACAGGAACCCAGAGTAGGTCTGCAGTACTCGTAGGTGCCCTTGATCCATTCCAAGTGCCCCATTCTAGGAAGATCTTATGGTCACACAATTTTTTGAGCTTCCGTGTGACACTTCTCCCTCTCTGTTTATCATTTTTCCACTTCAACATAGTCACAGATTGATTGTAAATCATCTAATTCTTTTTATCCCTTATTTTCAACTAGGGTTTCATTATTTATAGCTTAATTTGCTTGGGTCAAATATGTATTTCATTGCATATTTAATTTACAAGATTGTTACATATTTAGATTAGACATTTTATTAATTTGTCAATAATTTTTTTTAATCATTTTGGTGAACCCATCGCTTGAATCCACCTTCTTTCTAGGTCTTTGATCATCTTATCATTATGACCCAATCGTATGGCAAATTTACTAAATCCCACCTTAAAGAGCTTAGTGATCATATCACTGAGCATCCTTAGGATCTATACTTGCTTTTATTTTCTTCTTGTGAGGAGGCCACCAATCTTGTGGAGCTTAATGTCCCTTCATTCATTCTCACCTCCATTTATACTCAACCACTCGCTTCCACTCTTTCACCTATTTCTACCGTTCCTATTTTAGTTCCTACTCCCACAAACCATTTCACTCCACCTCTTGTTTCTCACATGCGTAAAGTCTCTTCTGCTAGAACTACTGACTTAACATCCCTTTCAAAAGTTCTTTAAGTTCAAATCCGATAATTGCAGCAGGCTACTTCTCATACGTTTCCATCTATGGATTCCACTTTATTACTTAATACTTCATTTGCACCTCCCATTTTCACTTTCCTCCTAATTTTTTCACTACTAAGCTTTCCAGTTTTAATGGGCATGGAGAGCCTCAAGATGGCATGTCTAGATTTTGTGGATGATCATATTCTCCTAACTAATTTCTTTCCTCATAGTCTTCATTATTATGTGATGTGTTGGTTCAATGACCTACTTGTCCACTTGATAACGTATTTCACACATCTAGACGATTATTTTACAACCCATTTCTCTATCAATATTTTCTTTAAGATATCAAATGATTAACTTGCTTAACTTAAACAAGGATATAAAGAACATATATCAGATTATGGTTTATGATACAAGAAAAAATTAGCTAAGATCTCTAATGTACTTGCATACTCTAAATTTCAAGATATACTTGTCTGAAGTCTACTGCAACCTCTTTTAAAGAGCATTATCTTTGAAATATCTCCATCATTTGATCCTTTGAGTGACACTCTTAAGCTATGTGAAAAAAACTCTTATCTATAGGAAATATTATGTATCAGGAGAAAGCTTCATATTCTATGCATTTTCAAAGTAAATCAACTTTTAAGCCAACTACAAAACCTACTAAAGCTAAGGGAATTATCAACGTTGTCTGTAATAGTAAAGATCTTCAATGGAAACCACCTTAGTGTACATATACAAGATTGACTATTGCTCCACATCTTCTCTTGCCATAGCTTATTGAGAGAAATATTATTATGCTTCCTCCTCCACTCAACTTTGACCCATCTCATCCAAAAGGTCATGACTAAAATGAAACTTTTAGATGTAATTACCATCAGTGCGTTGGAAACTCTATAGATACGTGTTTTAAAATTCACAATCCTATCCAAGATCTCATCGATAATAATGAAATTGAGCTTCTAGATCCTATGTATTTTGCACAAGTAAATGAAAATTACAAGCTCAAAATATTCAACCATCCTCTTCCAAAACATGAAAAGAAAGTTACTAATTCTTCAGCCAATCATACATATTACACAGTGTCTCCTCCTGCATTAGGGGATCTTGAATTTCTAGTTTCTCATGCCGAGCCGTCTCGACCGATCATTACTTTCTCTGATCATGAATATCATGCTACATTCTCTTCTTATCTTTTACAAATTAGTGCTTCTATTGGATCTATGAATATTAATAAAAATATAATTGATCCATCATTTTTCATAACCACATGTTCTATCACACTTCTTGTTGCTATTGGTTATCGACTCTCACAGATTTCATATCTGATTCCTAAATCATACGGTTTTTTCAAACTTCTATTCACCGTCAGTGCTCTAACCATGATTTTTCATTTTCTAGCAGTACCTTCAATTGAAGGGTGTGACATGATCTTAGTTCTCCCCTGGCTCAGCCTAACTTAGGCTATTGTCTCCATAAATCACTTGTGTTTAAAATTCATTCACAACAAACAAGTGATTACCATCAATGGTGTTCTGCCATCTACATCATGGCCAAATCCTCCTCTTGAGGTTACTATTGCACTTGATAGAGCATATAGGTCCCTAGGACCTTTCAATTCTAAAGCAAAATCTTCTCCTAACTATCCTATTCTCTCATGACTTCATCGTTCTTCTAGTCCATCACATTTTTCTAGGTCCACCACTTGAATAACTCCTATATATAGGTATACATCACCTCCATGATATTATTCACATAGGTTCTCATTACCTTTGTAGTCTCCTTCATATAGGTTTACATCACCTTCATGGTTCTCCTTAATATAGGTGTATATCACCTTCATGGTATCCTCCACATAGGCTTATCCTCAATTCCTTGATCTCATGTACATAGTTCTCATTCACCAACTCAACATTTGTCTCACACACTGTAGATCTTTGAGCATGGTCACACACCTTTATCTTTGAAAACATCAAGTGGAGGACCTTCTTCATTCAATTTTATTGGATAGAATATTCATCCTCATACACTTTTGGGGGCATTGTACTTATTCTCGCCCCTTATAGCATTCTTTGTTTTCTTACATACTCTACACTTTACATCTAGTCTATAACACACATCATACACATCTTGCTACACTCTTGTATCATCATTTCCCAGTTATGCACTATCGTGATTTGATTCAAACTTGATTTTCTATGTCTCACTACATAAATGAACCTCACACACTACACATCCCACACTAGACACATTCATGACATATCTTTCTCTCACACAAAATCAACACAACACACTTTCCTATAATGCACTCTAGTTCCATGGCTTATACTTGACTACTAAGGGTTTTGATGTAAAATAAGCCTCACCATAATCATTCACTCTCTATTCTCTATGATTTGATGATCACATTTTTCTAGAACATACATTCAAACAATTTCCCAATAATGTACTATTTTTCTATAGCTCATTCTAGACTTATAAGGGGGCATGTATAAATGAACCTCGTCACATGCATGCTCATATATATCCACTTAGGGGGAAAATGGATCCTATCATAGTGACTTTTCATTTCATTCCATATCACTCATCCACACCATAGTATATATTATGGTTACACATTGGTCTTGCTTACTTATACTCATATGTTACATCTATTTTACTATGTTAAATGGATACATTGTATGTAATTATATTTTCTATATACACATTTATTTTCACTTGATTTCTAGTTGTGATCACATCATTTACACATATCGATACACGCATCATGGATTCTTAGTATTGTAGCTATTACTAGTACCGCAATAGATCCTAGGGGCATCCACTTTCGTACACATTTTAGGTGTTATTGTTTTGATTTATACTAACTCATATTCTTACAAGCATGCACCATTATATCATATTATACACATTTTGACATAATTTTTATCTATCTAACATTCTAACAGGTTCTTCATGTAAAAAAAAATTCTTACAAGAACTATTTTCTGACATTTTTCTCTGTTACATATCTTGTTATTGTCTATCATTATTTTCCATTCTTTGTGATATTTTCCCTTTGTGTTGTGAGGTTTATTACACTACACATCCCACACTAGATGAATTCATGACATATCTTTTCTCACACAAAATCAACACAACACAATTCCCTATAATGCAATCTAGTTCTGTGGCTTATACTTGACTACTAGGGGTTTTGATGTAAAATAAACCTCACCATAATCATTCACTCTCTATGGTCTATGATTTTACGATGACATTTTTCTAGTACTTACATTCAAACAATTTCCCGATAATGTACTATTTTTGTATGGTTCATTCTCAACTTATGAGGGGGCATGTATAAATGAACCTCATAGCAATCATACTCATATATATCCACTTAGGGGGAACATGGATCCTATCATAGTGACTTTTGATTTCGTTCCATATCACTCATCCACGTCATAGTATATATTATGGTTGCACATTGGTCTTGCTTACTTATACTCATATGTTACAAGTCTATTTTATATGTTAAATGGACTCACTCATTGTATGTAATATTTTTCTATATACACATTTATGTTCAGGTTGAAAACTTGTGTTCAGATCATTTACACAGGTTATGTGATACACGCATCATGGATGCTAAGAATAGTTTCAATAGTATTTTCTATATACACATTTATGTCACTTGATTTCTACTTGTGTTCACATCCTTAACATATTGATACACGCATCAACATAGCTATTACTCCACAACAGATTTGGGGGTATCCACTTTCATACACATTTCATGTGCTATTGTTTTGATTTATACTAATTCATATTCTTACAAGCACACACCATTATATCATATTATACACATTTTGACATAATTTTTATCTATCTAACATTCTAACAGGTGCTTCATGTACAAAATTTTTCTTACAAGAAATATTTTTCACCATTTTTCTCTGTTACTTATCTTGTTATTGTCTATAATTGTTTTCCATTCTTTGTGTGATTTTCCATTTGTCTTATCTGAACAATGTCTTCTTTTGGATATGAAATCCTTGATCGTCTTATGACATCAAAAGTTATGCTCCATGGATAAATATGTAGACCCAGTTTGAACAATTATGGTCTAACATTCCCTCTCTTCCTTGCTAGACCCTCTTCTTGGAAGCATTAGGATTCTACATGAAGTGTTTGATTCCAAATGTTTTCACTAACACATTTTCTTCTTCCTTGCTAGATGTGTGTTTATCTTGTTTTCACTAACACCTTTACCTACTCCCTTTAAACCCCAAGCGTGTTGGCCTATCAACCAAAATTATTTGGGTGCTAACTTGAGGTGTGCACAAGTCATGAGCCCCTCCTTTATGTGAGATTCATAAGAATGTCCTCCATTAATGGAAGAATGGTTGTAGAAATAGAAAATACACATATCCATTCTAGCAAAGAAGTAAAAACATTGAATCTAATTATAGATGAAGAATAACAAGGACATATACATTATAAAAATATAAAGGAATTATATCTGAGCCATGACCAATATAAAGGACACAAGGGGTTTTTACCCATGAGCATAGATATTTAGAAAAAGGTGTCATATATTGATTTATAACCATTTAAAGTAGCCATATTACATCAAAGAGGGTCATAGCAGACCAAGTACATCAAGTAATGACACTCTAACCCTACAAAATGACTCTATATAGTGAGCCCTAACTATATTTTTCCATGCACCTAAATATTTATTAACTGGTCTCTCACACCATCTCTTCTCTCTCTCACCACTTCTATCTCCCTCATTATGCACACATCTCTCTACACACATCTATCTACTTGCACAAACACATCTTTTTAGATACAAATGCATCCTTAAATAGAATCAGGATCTCTCCTTCACCACCTCAGTTTCACTCATGAGAAGGCCATAGTTTGATGCCAGGTGGAATCATGATCCTCCATGATCGAGATTCTATGTCAGCTCGATAAAACCCTTATTAGCCTCCACTAACTGTAATGATTCCCCTTTGAAATATTCATTTCATGTAATATTATTTCCTTAAGCTCCAAGACGCCAAGTTGTAACCTTATCCACTCATCATGCCTACTCATGTCTTCAGGTGTTTTCCATATAGTACCATATCCAATGATGTGGCTAAGTCTTCAAAACCTATCCTAATCCCACATGCCAACCTTTGTACACTCTATGTTTACTCCACCATTTTTGTGCAACTTCTTAAATTTCCCACACACACTCTTATTTTCCCACACACCATTCCTTAAGCACTTTTTCCCATACTTTTCTTGCACGTGTTGATTCTCTACTTCAGGACTTAGTCACTTTTCTAGGATCAACATTACCCCACACTAAACGTGTTTTATATCCTTGGAAACAATATGATATTCTGCAAAGAATAAAGAATGGAAAGAATGAATAACCTTTATCTAGTCTACACCAGGGAATAAACAAATTTCATCACTTCTGAAAAAGGATTGGGAACTCTTTATTCAAGGATGATTAAATATTATTCCAAGTGTCTACCTCATTTTGCACATGTTGAAAGAAAACCCCTATCAGTGTACTGAATTCATTGAATGATAAGTATTCACCCTTATCCTTCAGTGTATCAACAATATTTTCCATTTTCTTGCTAAGGTCACTCAACGTGTTCATCCTTCATGTAACTTGCGATATAATTCCTTCACTTTATTTTTAATTGAGACACTTAAGCCTTCAATTTCCTTGAACTTCTTCTCGACTTCTTCTATGATCATGTCTTGTTCCGCTCTATTACCCTTGTTATTTTCCTAGAACTCATTTAGGTATCACTCAATGGGTTGAAAGCAAGTTACACTGTATGCTTACCCATTAGTCCATATCTTGTTCACATATCACTGATTATAGGTCAAGTGAATTCTGGTCCAACAAATTGCACTACATTTCTTAATAGAGGTCAAAGAGTTATACAGAGTATGGAGTTATGGTCTCCCCAATTGGTTATACTTCTCTTATGATCCCTTTGTTGTGCCATAACTTCCTCCTCTGAATCCAGCACAAGTGGTTAGTTCTCTCCAAATACACGACTCATTTCACATCGAAGTCCTACTCAGGAAGTGGACAAGATGACTTGATACTTCTACTAAAGAGGGGCCAAATCTGGGTGCTTATAATTCACCTCAATGGAGAATCTACTTCATGCATCCTGACCCTTTTCTTCTCTCAGACTCAACCCTTAGCTGGGTAATTGTCGAATAAATCCTACTGCCTTGATCTCCTTGTTTCTCTCAAGGTATCTCCTTAGGTTATTTTCCTCGAACAATTCTTCCTAGCAAAAGCTTTGATTTTTTTAGAGATATCCTCCCAAATGTAACCTTTCCTCTGACTTCCAAAGGGTGTTCTTGTTGAAGCACATTACACGAATGTTCATCAGTTACGCACTAGAGCATCCACAATAGTGATTTGCCTCATTGGGGTTTTGTGTATATGCAAATATATGAGTGTGAGATGTGAACATGTGGTTAGAGAATTGGAGAGTGAGTCACCTATCCTGAAAATAGGAAATGTCCATGACATCAGTCTATCCTCATTGTAGAATGCGTACACGCTACCTCTATTAGAATGATGACCAATTATAAGAGAGTATGGTTTGTGGAAACCATGCTCTAGTGGAACTATGCACGTTTTGTCAAGACCTGAATGTTTGTGATCAGTGACATAAGTCATTATGGGTCCTTGCGCTATAGAATCATGCCCTATGTGAATAGGCCATAAATGTTAGAGTAGGTAACATTCTTGACCTTGAGCTCATGTTCACCTAGGTACTTATAAAGGACCTTTATTGTATTTATCCTCACCCACTTCAATGTTGTAATTATGAAAATTTCCTAATATGATTCCTAAATAATAAGTATTATTAGTGTATTGATTTGATCTGTTAAAAAGAGATAGGTATAGTATCTTTCCTTGATCTATGAGAGAAGTTGACTAGATCCTTAGAATCAAAAGTCATACTCTCTGCAACTAAATATGACGGTCTTGAGACATGACAATAACTTGTGATGTACAAGTTATTTCCTTGATTTGATTGAGACTGGATGAAGTCTACGACCTGATGAAAAAATAAGTGCTCTTAGATTGTATATTCCTTTGAAGCTATTTAAGAATCAAAGTGCCCAAATCTCAGATGTCATGATGCAGTTGAGTTCCATAGGCGAGTAATATATGATATTGTCACTCATTTGTTTGCAAACTATTTTATGTACCAAGTTAGCATTCTGGTGAATTGCACTTTCATCTGTGAGTTGATTATGGTGTTTGATTGATCAATAGTGGTTGGTTTAATTATAGGAGGTTGAATCCTATAGATCTGAGTAGAATCGTTCCTTTCAATAAATTTGCCATAAATTACCATTATTTTGTCCTTCCAAGTTACCTTTGAAAGTGGATTTAAATGTAATCTAGGAAACTTATAGTTTTCTTAAGATAAAATATAGGATATATATCTTTTTCAGTTCTTTATAAAAAAAATGTTAATCTATTTTGTTGACTAATCCTATTGATTATTTGAGAAAATATGCAAAGTCTTGTGTATGTAGACCATAAAGGAAAGATAATGCTAGTATTGAGAAAAGTGGAATTGATCATGAACAAGTACATTTAAAATCAAATATGATTTCATATTCAGATTCCTCTCAAAAAATTATGCAAGTTCAAGATAAAGAATCATCTCAATCCAAGGTCGCATGCAAAAGTTATAGTTATTTTAAGTTAGCTGCATAACTCACAAAGTTAGTTCCGTAACTCACAGAGTTAGTTCCAGAACTTGCAGGTTTGGTTCCAGAACTCATAGATTTAGTTCCAAAACTATCAAATTTAGTTCTAGAACTGGAAGGTTCAGTTCTGGAACTTTCAATTCAGTGGAAAAATCAGATTTAGTTCTGGAACTTGTAGATTTAATTCCGGAACTTGCATAGAATCGAATGACAACTTTAGTTCTAGAACTTACATCAATGGTATATTTATAGTTTTCATAGGGATTGTGAAAACTCAGAGGATTCCAATGGGAAAGGTATAGAATGAGAGGTTTTTTTCATATAAATTTAATTCGTGGACAAACCTCATTTAGCTATTTGAACTTACAGGTTTAGTACCAGAACTTGCATAGAAGAGATCTAACTTTTAGTGAGCTTAGCTCTGAGGAAAAGTGTATCAAACGAGCACTAAAAGTTCCATGAGGAATAGTAAATAGAATCATAGTAATCCAATGGAAAATTTGAGAGAATAATTTTGTTCATAGAAATATTTTTAACAAAAACTTTATTCAGGTTTGTCTACAAGTTTTACCAATGAAGATATATCTAACTTTTAGTAAGCTGCAGTCCGAGGAAAAAGTGTATCAGATGAGCACTAAAAGTTCCATATGTTAGGTTAATTATGCATAATATAATATAAATTGACTATTTAATTAATTTTATTAATTAAATAATAATGTTATATGGTTATATTATAAACCATATTATTGTTGTATTTTGTTATATGGTTTTAAAACCATATTTGTCTTTTATTCTCACATATATAATTGTTATAATTGTTATAACAATTTATGTGCTTCCCGGATGTATTTTGGAAGTTGTTGTGAGTTTAGTTTTACCTGTGCAACCTATTTCTTTGTCTGCACATGGCTGTTCAATTCCTATAAGAATTGTAGCACTCCATTGTATTTTTGGTTGATTGAGATTAATAATATTTATCAGGCTTCCGCCCCTGTTTCTCAATTTACATTTGGTTTCAGAGCAGGTTGAAGGATATTGGAGGATTGCAGCAGAGTTTGAGGAGCATTGGAGAAGCTTGTGCAAGAAAAGAGAGCCAGAGTTTCCTCTGTAACTTCCCAGCCCCATCCCTTGCAATACCATCATCAAATTCCTCAAAACCACCTTTATTCATTACAATTAAGGTTGAGGAGGATAAATACACCAAGGAAGAGATTACAAGCTCAAAGGAAGGAAGAAAAATGATCTAAGGTGCCATACACACTCAAAACCGCCTTCATTCTCACCAAAACTGCCTGTCATTTTTTCTCTTTGCTGGAATTTTTGCTCAAAACCACCTTTCCAAAACCGTGGTTTTTTGAAGAGGTATGGTTTTACAGTTTGGAAGTGTTTAATTACATTTTGCTCTTTACATATAATTGTTTAGCTTAGCCACCCAAGTGGCTAGCATAACTTTTGTAAGACACTTCCCATCAAGAGAGGTCAAGGGGTCAAATCCCCCTCCCTCACCCACTACCAAATTTGGCAGAAAATTTAGTGGAACTGCTAAATTTAGTGAAATTTTTCAAATTTAGTTATAACTAACTAAATTTAGAGAGAAAAACCCTATTTTAGGGAAATTTTTTTCCTCCACTCTGTATTTTTGCATTCTGAGGACTTTTTTGCCAAAGGAGGGCTACCTAAAAACTTCATTTTGAGGTAGTTTTTATGGTTTTTTTCTCAGCAAGCCATATTGGGCTCCACAGGCCACCAGGGCCCACAAAACAAAAACATTTTGCTGTCATTCAATTTTTTCTAATTTTTTTGAATGTAATTACATGTTTCAATATATTGTACTAATTTGCATAGGTTGTCATAGTCAACTGCAAACTTTGTAACTGCTCAGAAATTGGTAGAATATTGTAATAAAAATAGTGAAAAAATTGGTTCTGAAACACTCACGAGATCCTAGATCTCATTCACAGCATTCGGTATATACAGTGCCTCTGGGAACTTGCTTACGGGTAAATCCATCAGCAACTACTACTACACTTAACACCTAATATAGCTACAACAACATCATCTGGGCATCGACCCTTTAAATCAATGGGGAGTAATAAGGTCACAGTGCACACACTATGAGCCATCCCATCTGTCTGTGAATGATTGCATGACATAAATCCAGACTGAGAAATTATCCAAGTATATAGCGAAGTTACGCATGCATATGAGGATATTTCTTTGAGCCGGTGTCAATAATCACACAAGACCCCTTTCAGTACTGTCTTGGTACCACATATTGAATTCTTTCATGTATGTTAACACCTCTTTCACGTACCTCCAGGTATATAGAAAGGGTGAGCTTCTTCCACATACCGCTGGGTATATCAGAAGGGAACGTATATAGAAAGGTTCGGTATATCAGACTGACGGTATATAGATTGGGAGACCTTATACCTGGAGTGATAAGAGCCAAACCCTGTCAGTGATCTCTGTAAAATGGGCATGAATGCCCCCAAATTTTTCTTTTGGATTCATAACTACTTAGAGGAAATAACTATGTTGCATGGAAGAAAAAAATCAAGACATAACTTGAGTTTGAAGAGATCTGGCCTGTTGTGAATGGTACTCTAACCAGATCAACTATTGATACAACACAACAATGGAAGTTTGATAAAGTAGATCAGAAGGCCAAACTCATCATCTTGTTTGGAGTGTCTGATGATGTGTAACCCCACATTCGAGATGCCAAAACAGCCAAAGAAGCATGGGATAAGTTGAGCACAGTATATGAAGGCCAAGAACAAGAATGTTATACTGAATTTGTAGAGTCAGTTACACACAATGAAGTTCAAACAGAATGAGAAAATTGAAGCTTTCTTAAGAAGAGTTTAAGAGTTGAGGGCTTCACTTCTAGCCTTGGGAGAAGCAGTCACAGATGATGCTCTCATTCCCATTGTTCTAAGAGCACTCCCCTCTTCTTACCACATTTTTGTCACAACACTAAACATGTTAGATATGACAGTTAGTTTTGACAAGTTGGTAAACCTACTGCAACAAGAGGAAGCCATGCATAATAAGGATGATGAAGAGGAGCAGGCACTTTCTTCACATAAAAAATGGAAAGGAAAAGGTAAAGGAAAACCTAATTCCTATCAAAAATCCCAAAATCAAAATCAGTATCAAGGGGACAGACAACAGAAGAAGCAATGTCCAATCTGCAAAAGAGGACATGACCTACAAGATTGTTGGTATAATACTTACAAGAAAGGTTCATCAAGAAACTCTGGACCTCCACAACAACAATCTCACAAGGGACATTCTAACTAAAATCAAGGGAAGAAAAAGGGGAACTGGAAAAGAAGACCCCATCAGCAAGGAAATATTGTTGAGCAACAAGAACAGTCAGACAATGAAGACTACTTGTTCACTGCTCGATCAAGTGAACCATCCACGTCATCTAGTGATGTTTGGTATGTTGATTTAGGGGCCACTCGACACATGACCAGCCACAGAGACTGGTTTATTTCAATGAGGGACACACCATCAAAAAATCATGTTTCGTTGGGAGATGATTCTTCATATACAGTTCAGGGGATTGGGAACATTTCTCTACCCCTTGGTTCATGCAACTGTAGACTATCAGATGTCTTATATGTCCCTGGGTTGATAAAGAATTTTCTTTCAGTTAGTCAACTCCTTGATCACAACCTAAAAATTGACTTTGATAGTCATTCCGACAAGAAAACATGTTTGATTCGAGATAAATCACGAGGCTCGAAAATAGTTGTAAAAGCCTCTAATGTGGGACACATGTTCCAACTTGATTTTTTTCACAGAGACGATCAAGCACTTGTGGCTAAGAAATCCACCTCAACACAGTTGTGGCATCAGAGACTTGGTCATGTAAGTTTCAAGTATCTCGAGACACTTCACCGGCGTAATATGGTACATGGGCTACCATCTCTTCAGAAGGATACAGACAAGTGTCCTCACTACCTAGCAGGTAAACAACATAGAGCATCATTCCAGAAGAGTACATATCGAGCTCATGGAAAACTTGACCTGGTTCATATCGATCTTTGTGGTCTGATGCAACCAAGTCATTCTAGATTTCAGTACTTCATGCTATGTGTTGATGACTATTCAAGGAAAATGTGGATTTTTTGTCTTCGCAAGAAAAGTGAAGCTTTTGAAACTTTCAAGAAGTTCAAAGTAGTAGTTGAGAATGAAACTGGTCATCACATCAGAACTCTCTGCTCAGATCAAGGGGGGAATTCACCAGTAATGAGTTCAAAGACTACCTACAAACTCACGGGATTCGTCAACAAATGCCTCCTCCACACACACCGTAACAAAATGGTGTTGTTGAGAGAAGAAATCATACTATCATGGAAATGGTGCGATGCATGATCGATGACTCTGGACTTGCAAAGACATTCTGGGTAGAAGCAACAAAGACAGTAGTGTATTTGTTGAACAGAGTGCCCATAGTTGCTCTTGATGGAGTAACACCACAAGAAGCATGGTCAAAATGGAAACCATCTATTACACACCTTAGAGTATTTGGGTGCAAAGCAAGCATGCACATACCCAAGTAGAATAGAAAGAAATTGGACATGAAGTCACAGAAACTCATCTTCATTGGGTACAGTGAAGAGACTCTTGGGTATAGATTGATGGATCCTAAGACCAGAAAAGTCTACACTAGCAGAGATGTTGAGTTTTTTGAGAAGAAGGAAGTAGAGACTCCTCCTCCAGACTCACCAGATGTAGATTTTTCTCCAGTTGTAAAAATTGAAGCTGATGTTCCCTTAGAAGATGAAAGTGATGATGGGGATGATGGTGTTGATCAGATAGAACCACGACCCATGGGAATAGTTCAACATATGCCCAAGTGGTGTACTAGCACATTACAAGATGCAAGAATGGATGCTCCACTAGATACATCCACCCCTAGACCATGGACTCATAGTAAAGCAAGAGAAGAAGTTAACTTTTCTTTGATGAGTAGAGTTATTGAATCTGATGAGCCCTCTATAGTCCAAGAAGCCCTACAGTCAAAATCTTGGAAAGATGCCATGGATTCTGAATATCAATCAGTGATGAAGAATAACACTTGGCAGCTTGTCGATCTTCCACTAGGAAAGAAACCCATTGGATGTAGATGGATATTTAAAACAAAGTACAAAGCAGATGGGACAAGTGGACAAGTATAAAGTGAGACTAGTAGCAAAGGGGTATGCACAAAAAGAAGGCATAGACTATGAGGAGACATTTTCTCCCACAACTAAGATCAACACAATCAGAATGATCTTTTCTCTAGCTGCATAGTTTGGCTGGAAAGTCCACCAGATGGACGTAAAAAGTTCCTTCCTAAATGGATATTTACAAGAAGAAGTCTACATGACTCAACCTGAGGGATATGTAGTACTTGGTCAAGAAGCAAAGGTATGCAGACTCAAGAAATATCTGTATGGCCTCAAACAAGCACCCTGGCATGGTACATCAAGATTGATGAGCATCTCGTATAACATGGATTTGTTAGAAATCCATACGATCCCAATCTTTACCTCAAAAAGAAAGGGGGAGAGATTGTGATTATCGTTGTCTATGTCAATGATCTATTAATCACTGGTATTTTAGTGAGGATGATCGATGCAATGAAGAAATATCTTAATCGATCATTTGACATGACTGATCTCGGGCTGATGCATTATTGTCTTGGATTGGAAGTATGGTAGAAAGAGAATCACATTTTTGTTTCTCAGATGAAATATACCAAGACAACGCTTGAGAAATTCAGGATGATGGATTGCACACCAATTGCTACACCTATGGAGAATAGATTACAGTTATCTCATTCAGATCCATCTCCTGAGGTAAGTGCCACTCTCTATCGACAGTTTGATTGGGAGTCTCATTTACCTGACCTACACTAGACCAGATATCAACTTTGTAGTAAGCTATCTATCCAGGTTCATGCAGGAACCCAAAGTTTGTCATTGGAAAGTAGCAAGGTGCATTTTGAGATATCTCAAAGGATCAGTGGATCTTGGTCTAGAATAAAAGAAGAATGACAACTTCTTCTTGACTGGATATTAAGATTCAGATCATGCAGGAAATATTGATGACAGAAAATCCACTTTTGGATTTGTATTCTTTATGGGATCTGGACCAATATCATGGGGAAGCAAGAAACAACACTTTGTTTCTCACTCTTCCACAGAAGCCGAGTATCATTCTGCAGGATAAGTTGTCTATGAAGCAATATGGCTACGTCGCATACTAGAAGGACTTGGAATACCACAAGACAAACCAGCCACTATGTATGTGTACAATGATGGTGTTCTCAAACTTGCTTGCAATCTAGTTTTTCACAAGAGAACAAAGCACATTGAAGTACAGGTTCATTTCATACGTGAACATATGTGGAAGCACAACATCCAGCTTCAATTTTTTCCAACAGCTGAACAACGAGCAGATATTTTCACAAAGTCACTTGCACATGACAAGTTTGAGTTGTTCAAAGAATTCCTCTCCTCATCCCTTGAGACAATGCACAATTAAGGGGGGGAATGTTAGGTTAATTATGCATAATATAATATAAATTGATTATTTAATTAATTTTATTAATTAAATAATAATGTTATATGGTTATATTATAAACCATATTATTGTTGTATGTTGTTATATGGTTTTTAAACCATATTTGTCTTTTATTCTCACAGGCATAATTGTTATAATTGTTATAATAATTTATGTGCTTCCTGGATGTATTTTGGAAGCTGTTATGAGTTTAGTTTTACCTGTGCAACCTATTTCTTTGTCTGCACATGGCTGTTCAATTCCTATAAGAATTGCAACACTCCATTGTATTTTTGGTTGATTGAGATTAATAATATTTATCAGGCTTCCACCCCTGTTTCTCAATTTATAATATGAAAGAGGTTTTTATTCATAGAAATGTGTTTAATAAAAACATCATTCAGATTTGCTACATGTGTTACCAATGAAGAGAAATATAATTTTTAGTGAGTTGTAGTATGATGAAAAGTGTATCAGATGAGCATTAAAAGTTCCATAAATAGAAACAGAAAAATTCAAATGGAAAATATGAGAGAGGTTTTTGTTCATAAAAATGTGTTTAATAAAAATCTCAGTCATATTTTTAACATGTTTTTCCAATGAAGAGAAATCTAACTTTTAGTGAATTGCAATCCAAGGGAAAAGCGTATTAGACAAGCATCAAAAGTTCCACAATAAAAAACAACAAAGTCAAATGGAAAATCTGGGAAAGATATTTGGTAAAAATTATCTTTTGAGGAAAAAAATCTTTCCAATAATGTAGGAGAATAAAATCATTGTGATTCTTGTTACCGAAAAGCAAGGAGAAGATTTGGGAGAAAATCTTCCTAAAAAGTGAGATAAGACTTTGACTCCAATAATATATCTCTCTCAATATTTTGTGGAGATGGAGATCTTAGTTGTTAGGATTAGAATAAAGATAAGATCAGATTGTATCTCCCAAAATAAGGAGTTGGTTAGATGCATTTATAAATGAACTGTCCATAGATATGTATACTAAAGAAATGCAATGTTCTTTTCTCTCTACGACAAAGCTCAAGAAGTAGTGTAATTTTTTGCAGTAATTTTGCTGTTGTGTCTCGTTTGAGTAGATGACTTCGAGCTTCTTGTAACACTCTTTGATCCATTCTCTCTGATTCTCACTCTTATTCCGGCTCTTATGTTCTCAATTAGTCCCTTTCAAAAAACTATTTGTAATAAAAAATAAATAAATTATGCAATTCTAAGTTAAGATCTCAAAGCATGGTTTAAATCCTCTTCCAAAGAATGAGCTAGCCACTCATTGTAAGGAATATGGATATGTATATTTGTGTTTTTATTTTGTAATAATTTGTGTTTATTTCTTTTTCTGTAATTATCCTGTTATTTTTTTGTTATTCTATTTGTATTGTAACATTCAGTCTGTTGTAAACTTGCAGGTGTTTCATTTAATTTTACTTATTTCCAATTCAACAGTTTCAATTTATGCAAGTGTGTTTTCTTCCTGCAAGTGTGATTTACTTTATGCAAGTGTGTTTACATTTCTGCAAGTGTGCATTTAAATTTCCGCATGCGTGCTTTCAATTTATGCAAGTTTGGATTGTGTTTAAGGGAGCTACTTTCCAAGATATTCTTCTCTTAATGCATACAACCATCGAACACCAGCCATGGATTGACATTATTAATGGTAAGGATTGATGACCCTCATCAATAATCTTGTTCAAATATAGGAGTTGCAGCTCTAGATTGAGTTTAATTTCATTCATGAAACTAATGTAACAGAAATAGGTCAAGTTAGTCCTAAGCATAGTTCATAGTTTCACTGGGTTTTTTTTCCCATTTTGGGTTTCCCACATTAAATTTGTCTTAATGTGTGATTTATTTTTGTTGCTTGTGATTGCCAATTTAGAACTAATGATGAATGTTGAATGAATCACTTTATGAGATAAAAATATGAATAGAAATTGATTCACCCCCCTCTCAGTGTCCTAGTTTCTAACATCAATCACACCATACAATAGTCTACAGTCATAGTTCTTGATAGTTTAATACCAATATAACATAGTCTTCAGTATCAAAAATGGCCCAAAACCTGACTTGGGTCCTCAACACAACATAGAAACTATTGTCCAGACCCTGACAATAATTCCTGGGTGCCCTTGACCCTTCATAAACACATGTGATTAGGGGTAGTTACACAACATTTTTTAGTTTAAAATAGTTTTTGGTAGTATACATAGCGGATTTTACAGGATAGACAATCCTTTAGCACTTGGCATGCATGCACTACACTTTCTTTTCTACTTTCACGTTGGACCAAAATTGTTCAAAATAGATCACATTTTTTACACACCATCTGCAGCGATGTTCTATAATTTAGGGAAAAATCAAAGGTTAGAGGATGACACCATACCTTTCTCCATACACTTCTTCCATTCTTGGTGTGATATTGTCCAAAAAACATACATTTGGTGCAATTGGTGTGAGATCTACCGAAAAAATTATTTTTCTACAACATATTCAGGATCCTTTCTATCTCTTTTACTCATTATAGATCATGTGCACATGTTCCTTTTTCATTTTTATACACTTTTTACTCATTTTGATCATATACGCGTATTTGACTACTTGTTCATTATTCTCTTTTATAGGTCCATCCTTATGGGAAGTGGTAGTCACATCATTCAAAAATCAATCACAAAAATCAATATCAACAACAGGTACATACAAAAAATCTAAACATACGTTCTCACCGTAGGGTCACCATCATCACTTTTTATTTCCTCTTCTTTAGCATCCAAGCTTCATTTTGAATCATTCCATGCTTTTTCTTGTCTCTCGGCAAACTTTTTTCCATTGATCTACATGGTTATCAAGTATGTATATCTTATCTACTTAATGTAATTGAGCATTCTCTTAACAAAATAAAGTGGGGGAAAATGTCATCTGGGCATGTAAATCACACACTATTGGTAGGGTTTATTTTGTCTTCATTATATTCTACATAATCCTCATATTAAAAAATTCCTAAGTAAGAAATTTCCTAGGATTTAAACATCTAAACCATGTCTCAAGAAATTCAAATATTGACATTTTGGGGGAAAATCCATTTTTTAAAATCTCTAACACCTCCATGTACGAGAAATATGACCTTTGAAACATAAGTTCCCAATAATCTTAAATGTCCTCTAAACACTGTACTCATAGCTAGGACACAAGTAATAAGAAAAATCGTCTAATCTGAGTGCTTCCTCGACCTCTGATGCTACTTGCATCACATCTTTTAGATTCCTTTGGATGCTAAGATGGGAAGGAGAAAATCCTTAGCAAAGACACCTAGATCGTAGATAAAAGATCTGTTGCAAATATTGAGGCCCGATGTAATTTCGAAATTTAAGAACACACTTTATTAGAGTCATATGCACAATATAAAGTTATGTGACCATATAGAAGGAAGTATATTATTAAAAAGTGGTTGAGGAGGATTTTCCACCTAAGAATGATCATCCAATAGCAGTCTAAGATACATCCTTTTGAAGAATCCATATTAAACATCACTCAATGGGTATATTGGGACTGAATTTGAGTGTTCTGACAAACATTTAATAGGAGGGGAAGTATAATTGTATGTGGGGTGTCACTTTATATATTTAAGGAATGGTATGGTTTACATCATGAGAATAATCCATTATCTACAACCTAAAATAGAATAAGTAGGCACGTAGAAGAAGCCAATCATAGTAGTAAGATATGGACACACACGCAGATAGACCTACTTTGGGTAACTGGGATGTAATATAAAGATTGATTGTAAGTTCACTAACTTTGGTTCACCAAATGTTTTACACCCTTATTATAATTATAATAGGTTAGTGAGTTAAATACGCTAACATGATGTAAAGGGGGAATATAGGAGGTTATTTTGATTACTTAACTTCCAAACTTAATAATGCAATATCAGAAAATGATTAATTATTACAACTAATGTATATGATATGAACTAAAAAATGCATAACCCTTGTGAAGTGCACTTAGTTGATTACAAATGAATCTTAGAAGTTATGGGTGTGTCAGAGTTGCCTAAAATGAGATAGGTCTACAATGCCTGAGAGTGCTTCATCCCTAACCCATTGTAGCTGCTAAAATGACCTGGTGAAGTATCACATAGATGCTACCAGGACTTTTCTATACCATTTGTGTGAAAATTACACCTATCTATTCATCATTTTGTAAACCTCGACTATGAATCCATCACTCTGATCACAATTCATCTAGGTCTTTTCACCCCTACTTGGAAACTAGGGTTTCTTCAATATTGATAGCCTAATCTTTGGGTCATACTATGAATCCATTTGAGTATTATGAATAAGGTATAAAACCCTAGCCATGGGTGGGATACCCTAAAAAATAAACATTAGTTAGGTTGTATTGCAATCCTTATATCACCAACCTCAACAATACTATGAATCTGTTGCTCAAACCTACACATCATTCTCCACCTAGGGATGTGATCATATAAACACTATAGAAACTATATTATGGAAAATTTACTGAAGCCTCATGTTACAAGTGCTTTAATTGATCATATCGCTAGGATCTTGTTAATATATTAAGTGGGGATGTTTGATTGTTTGTAAATGAGGTAAGATGATTAATTTACCTGGTAGAATTCTTCATACTTGTAGTGATTACTTCCTTATTGATTATGCATAAGCTTTGGAAATATTAGGGAGACTTGGGTTCCTTTTGAGATATCTTATGAAATAGGATTTCATGAGAATGCTAGGTTATGTCAGGTTATAAAATGAGGTGATTTTAACTTGTTTTTATGGGGTTCCAAAGGTAAATTATCATGGAAATGTCAGCCCAGAGGGAATAAATGATCCAATGAAGAATATGGAATCAAAGATAAAATGGAGGATGTTGTTGGCATATGGTCCTATAGGTGTTGTCATTGATGAAAACCCAAACTAATTCCAAATTTTATGACATATTATGGTCATATGATGTTGTGTATGATGTTTATATGATGGTTTAGATGTGTACATGATGCTATAGGGAGATTCAGTGTGGATTGTTTTCTTTTGTAAGCCCATTTAGGTGCCTCGGTGATGTTGCATGGTGGTAGGAGATTATTGGTTTCATGAAAATAATTTTAGGATGATGGATAGTAGGATTAGAGAGTTCTTGGGAACACATACCAGATGCAAGGTACATATTCAGGTGTGTGACCATGTTTCAGGTGCTCATTTGGAGCAGGTATGGATGCTTGGAGGTATGAGGATGTGTTTTGGAGCTACATGAGCTCATGGATCTATGTATTCAGGTGTATTTTTGTGTACCAGGTATATTTGGGTCATTTTTAATGCTTTCATGATGAGTTGTGTTATTTCAGTTGGCCCTAGCTTTTATAGTGTAAAACCCTATGGGGTAGCTATGTAATTATTAGTGTCTGGAGAGTTTGAGATATGGTGATGAATTTTTTATGATTTGAGATATTAGCATGATGTCTCATGGTTCTTTCAGAAAAATTTTAGGATGCTAGGATGTGAATTTTGTAAGATATGTCATTTTTTAATGAGATAGGGTTAATAACAAGGCCATTTCCAGCTCGAATTGGAACTTTGGATGGTCACCCTGAATTATGTGCTTTGCATGGGACCTTGTGTATTTCTAGGATGTTTCTATAGTGAGTCTAGAAGGTTTCACAAAAATAAAGATGTCAGTTCATTGTCACATTTTTATGAACGAATGTTAAGAAGGTAAACAAATTTTCATGAGTTTAAAACGCTAACCTGAAAGTAGTTTGAGAGAATTGATTCCTAAGTAGCCAAAATTTCTTCCTAGTGCATGGTTTAGGATTCAAAAATGTAGAGGAATCCTTCATATTTCCAGAAAGTTATGGTAGAGATCATAATGATGAGTGGGCCCCAATCAAACAGGCTAGTTTATGAAGAATAGTGTTTTCAGAGAAGGTTGTCCAAAGGAGTTATAAACTAGATTGTTGTTGAATTATGTATGTGAGTTTTTATTGATTTACAAAGAGGTTTTAGATCATGTTGATGCAATTACATGGTCAACTAAGCTCCATTTAGGTTGACTAGTCAAAGGGTAATTTTGAGGTAATAAAAAGAAGTCTTCAATGAAGTGAGCATAATAGGAGCTACAAGTGGAGTTAGGAGGTGATTCAAGTCATTTTGGAAAGATTATTCAAATATATTTACATTTATATAATTTTTTTTCTCATGATAATGAGTTTTTCTAAGGTTTAAATTTTTTGGACAAGAATAATTTTTCTAGTACAGGACAAAACAACATCTGCTAAATTTTTTGAGTTATTTGAAGAATGTGATGGATTATTTGATGCTTTCTATCACATTGATATTGAAGAGGGATGAGTTTTTCATAAAATGAATCCATTTAGAGGTATTTATTGTTTCTATAAAGGTGTTAACTAGCTGATCTTTTAAAACAAACTTTTGGGCAGGTTGAGTTGACGAAGAAAAAAATGGATGAGGTTTGAGAAGGTGATTGTTTCAAGACTTATAACTTTATTATAAGTGTTATACAAGTATTATAATTTCCATTAAGTGGTCACATTGCATAGTTTGGATGTTTTGGAGTGATTTAGTGGAATAAAGTTGTTTTTAGGGTTCTGAAGGGTGTAGGAAACAATTATTTTGAGGAGGACAAAGATCAGTGGTCCCATTAAATGAAATAATCTGATTGCTCGAGATAAATTGTGACCATTTATGATGTTTAAATATTAATTTAAACATGTGTGGTGATTTTTGGGTCATGACTAATTATGGTTTTGATGTTAGGGATTTTTTCTCACTGTGCCTATGGAGATTTGAGTCGTTTTTAAAGCATGTAATGATGAATTTGGAAATGACAACCTACTTGGGTCACTTGTGATTGTTATGATTAAATTTTGGATGTTTCCATGATGCATGAGTTGAGCCAAAGGATGGAAAAATTTTGTGTTTAAATTCGAAATGTAAAGGAGCTTATAAAATTATTATTTTGGGTGCTTTTTGGAGCTAGTTGTGTGTGTGCAAGAAGTGTGACATAGGCGAGAAATATTTGTATGTGTTGAAGCATGAATTGAGGTTAGATGAAGTGTGTTAGAAAGTGTTTTAAGGCTTTATAATTGAATAAAGAGCTAGTTTATGAAGGATTGGACACCTAGGGTTTGTATGAGGGTTTGAAGAAGTGCGAGTTGAACCAGTGGTCTATATAAGTTGCGGCAAAAATAAATTAGTGATAATATCATCATAAGGTAGTTGAGTGGGTGATTGATGATCTTGGTGGGTTCTAACCTCCTTGTGGAGTTTTTTACTCACAAAATTAGGGGTTGGTGCTCCTTGTAGGGTTGTAGCTCTACTAAACTAGGGGTTGGTACTACTTGTAGGGTTGGTGCCTCACTAAATTTGAAAAATATCAATAAAAATATTGTGTTTCAGAGGTTTTTCTCCCCATTAAGGATTTACCACTTATATCTTGTGTTCTTGTTTTGATTCTATGTTTCATGGTTGATTACAATAATGGTATCTGATGTTATGCACACATTAATGACTGGATAAGTGAATTTGCAGTTAGTTGAATAATCTGAAATTTGATTTAACATTTTTTTAAGGACTGATATGCCCACCCCTCTCATCCCATTGTGTATTTAACAATTTATTCTTATGTTTTTAAAATAAAAGATAGTGGTGATAAATATGACACATTCCCCATGACTAATGAATATGACAACAACAAGGACCTAGTTTTTGAGGTTGATTAAGATAAGTTGTATGTGAGTCATGAAGCCCTAACCATGAAGACATGCAATAAATATTCTAAAGAGTACTTGTAAGATGAGTTGGTTTGCTATGAGATAAGGATAAATAAAGATAATGTGTCAAATAGTGTAGGCACTCCAAGTGTAAGGATATATGTAGAGGTTGAGATTCCTTGTAATTGGTTACAAGCCAAGAAGGGCATGGATTTATCAAGATACCATCAAGAAACATCATTCTATCAAACAAGGTATATGTTTTTCTTTAGTGAATATCTTTTCCCATTCAATAAAAGTGAACATAGGACTATAAATAAGTTTAAGAAGGAGAAACTATTATGTCTTAGTGCATAATTTAAAAGCTCTTGTGAAGTTCATTAGTATGCATTAAGGTTAATATGTATGGTCATTCATATTGTTTTGCACATTGGGTCTACTAGCTCTTACATAACCTATTGAGTTATGATTTATAGTTTTTAAGATTGTAATCATGGATAATGATTTGGAACATTGTTATGAGTATGCCAATTAAAATTGAAGTGCATGAAATATTAATTGAAGGTCTGTAGAGTGTTCATGTTACAGTGCTAAGTCTCTATATTAAGTAGTTATACATGATCTGGTATATCTTACATAGTTTGGATTCATAAAGGAATAAAATAATATGATAATAAATTTTTAGATTTCTTATTGATATCTATAATGACATTTGATGGAATCAAGTTTATAAGAATAACGTTCATGATCTACTGGTAATAACATTACCTATTTTTTCTTGCTGGACCCTACAAAAGGTGCTAATGACTTGACTACTAATTTTTTTTTGAAAAGATGTGAAATAGGTGATAATCTGATCAAAGGTATATATATATATATATGTGTGTGTGTCACTTTTATACATAGATCTATGATGAATTCGTTCTTCAATTACTATCATGAAGGTTTTATCTTCTATAAGAATCAAATGGAAGACTATTGTTATGAGAGTGTGTGAGTGATGTCAGGTCAAAGTGTTATAAAGGTATATGCTTCTAAGAAATTTCATAGATTTGGGTTCTGTTTATGGATAGAAGTCGTTTCAAATATGAAATCATGAAGAAGCTAAGAATGTTGAGAGAGATGTGCAAGTACTATTAGAATTATTTGAAGAAGGTTTACAAAGTTGACCATCATCCCTAGAGGGTAGGATACCAGTTCATTAAGGGATCAAAATCAAACAAGATTTTGATTGTTAAATTTGATGTCATAAGTGCTTCAAGAAGGTTTTGGATATTGTTGATAAGACTCAAGAACTAAGAATCAGGTATGAAGTATCTTGAAGATGCCTTAGATTATTGAACAATGTTGATTAAATATCTATGAGTGAAGTTTACAAAGCATTAAAAGGAGATATATAATAAAATGGAGGTCCATCTAAGTTGATCAAGGGGGAGTTGTGTTAAGTCATGAAAATGTCTAATGAAACAAGGTAGTAAGGTGTGTATACCGACGTGTAACTACTCTATGAGGAAAAATTAAGGTATGTGATCAAAATTGTGGTATGTTATATTATTCTTTTCATTGGTCAAGTGCAATCAAGAAGATGTATGAGATCATTGCAAACAATATGGACTAGTAGTTTACAGGTTCAAAAGGATATGTGAATTCTAGATAGGGCACTCTTAGATTGTTGATTTTCTCAAGAGGGATGTATCATCCCAGGGGGAGATGTGTTTGATCTGTTGAAGGTGCTTATAAGGTATGTAATGTTGTGTTCAATTCCTTGGCATATGTTTGAGTTTGTACATGTCATGAAATAAAAGTAAAAGATCCTAGTTTTGAGGGTCTATATTAGTTAAGAGGATATTACAAAATCTATGATGACAAAAAAGGTGAGCTTCACTTGATGAATAGAGTTTGATGGTATAATGCTATAGAAGCATCAAAGTTATATCAGGAAATTATCAATTATGAAATAAAATTTTTTCTCAAAAGGTAAGACTATACATAAGGTTAAGACCATGAGTTTTATGGTTCTATCCGGGTCTTTGAATATTTTGAGAAGCTGAGAGTTATTGTTGACACATTATAAGGTATGAAAGTTGTCAAATCTTGAGGTTTTTTGCTAATAATTGTTAATTGATTTAATTTAGTCTGTGTAAATATATTATGAAATCTCTTAAGAAGTGTATGACACCTTGTAAGATAAAATGATAGTTTGATGGCATTCTTAGGACTAGTTTTGGTCTATACTTGAAGAATCATTCATAAGATGCATTAAAAGGTTTGTTGGCACTTTGAAAAGTGGTATGTATCTATTTAGAGGGAGTTAGTTGTCCTGTGTATAATGTTAAATATGTGTGGTTTATGATAAAATCATAATGACAAGAGTGTTACATGAAGAAGTGAGTTTCATAAATTTTTCAAGTAGCTTTGAACGTGAAATATGATCTAAAAGTAGAAGCATCACTCTATGGGGAGCTAGTTATGATGATAAAAGTCTTATTGTTAAGTGTCTATGAGTATGACAACAAGGGTTATAATCATCAGGTATGTTATCATTAATGTGAAGCATTAAACTGTCTTATGAGTATATTATTTCTAACTCATAAAGATAATGGAGGACACATAATGCTAGTTAAGAGAATGTACAATAGGGTTTGTATGATTGTTATAGGAAAAGAAAGTAAAAAATTATTGGCATTTGTCATGAGTTGCAATTGAAATAAAATCATTTGAGTCAGGGGAGCCACGTATGTTCAGTTATCCAAAATGATCTTATAAGAATCATGTAAGTTTGAGGTACATATCCAAAAAAAATTCTATAGCAAGAATAGAGATCAAGATAAGTATCTACTTGTTTAGGGGGAGCAATGAGGATGATTAAATATGTTTATATTAGGATCAATAACATTTTTTTGAGGTCAGAATAGAGCCAAGAAGAAGGATATACTCTCAAGGCTAATAAATAAGTTAAATTAAAGTAAGTTGAGTGCATTGTTGTCATTTTTTTTCATGTCAAGTTGTTATAGAGCCTTTTTCAGTAGATGTCAAAGGGGAAAAGTGTACTTAGAAACATCAAAATAGGTTTGAAAGTGGTTTGTAGGTACTTGTTATCCATTTTTCCCCCATGGGAAAAAATGGACAATGGGTATGTGACTAGACCTGGGCACTAAGAGGGGAACCTAATGAGGAAATTGCATTACAGGTGATTCTCGAGGCTTCGAGAGCTCGTTCAGTGAGTTCAGAGGTGACAATCATATTTGAGGAAGTTTTTCCTCTTCTAGGTTTTGACCCCCAAGATCAAATTTAAAAATGATTGAATGCAAGTATGGTGGGCCCACATATGGTTAGGATGGGCCAAGGCTAAAAAATATAACCCCTAATAACACTATGCTAATTCCCATGACCCTCCTAGTCTTAAAATTTCCCAAAACTTACAAAATTAGGGAGATAGGGTGTTTTGGGGTCAGATGCAGTAGGATTTTGATGAGAGCCTAGCTAGCTCAGTTGAGCTGACAAGTGAGTCGAAGAGCTTCGTCGAGCTATCGATCATTGCAAAGGGTGAACTCACCAAGTATCTTGGTGAGCTACTCGGTGAGTTGAGTCAAGTTTTTTTGTGGAGGGTGGAGATCCGAGCTCCCTGAGCTCAACAAGTTTAGAAGCTCACAAAAGGCGAGCATGGTGAGAAGGAGCTTGACAGGGAGGAAACATTGGACGAGCTCGTATTGAGCTAAAACATAGCTGCAAGCAATCACAGGTGACCAATGCAGAGGTGGCTGTGGAAGACTCAGCCGAGTAACTTGGTAGCTTGGCGAGTTGGGATAAAATGCTGTGAGATCTTTGAGCTCGTGAATGGAGTGTCAGCATGAGGAGGAAGACTCATTTGGGCTGAGCAAAGAGAGCTCGGGACACAAAGCTACAAAGTGAGATCTCGAGTGAGTCAGGATAATGAATCAACACACAAACAAAGGGAATTAACAGCCATGGTAGATGGAAAGATGGGCTCACAAAGGATATGGAAACGCCAAGCTCAGGTTAATCGTAAGTTGATGCGAGATATGAAGGCCTAGGCATGGGACGAATAAGTTGAATAGCTGACAGCATGGGAATCATGGAAGGAGCTCGACCTTGGTCTAAGCCAACTCATCATGGCACGCATTGAGGTGAACAAAAGTATGGGAATGTCAAGCTCCTTGAGGTCGACAGTTTAAGAGCTTGCTTGGGTGAGCTAAATGAATACGTGTGGTAGGTAGGAAATCAATTAACTAAGAAAGCCATGACTAAGAGATCGAGATAGCTCAACCATGAGGAGATGGAGTTTGGTAAACCAAAGGGTGACCATGGATGAGATCATGAAAGGAAACTTGTTATAGAGAGTTGATGAAGCTTGAGTGGGAAAATAACAGAGAAGTGCATATGTAAATGAGATGGTTTGTCTGATGAGCTAGGGATGATCTAGAAAATAGAAAATGACATGACTTGGAGAAGGTCAAGTGGACTCGCGAGAATGCAATGAAAAGTTATGTTGAATTGGAAGGGTCTTACTAAAATAGTGATGGTCCTTGTGTTCAACACAAGACAAGTAGTGTAAACCAAATTCAATGCAAAGAAGCAAGTCATAGCTCATTGCGGTGATATGAGGAACTCTCACTTCTAAGTTGGGGGTTTTGTTTAACATAAGTAAAGCTAAATTTAATCACCATAATGGATATGGGAGGCCTGAGTTAGGCAAAGTGCATTGTGGAAAAACAAAGAGCTTTTACTTCACATAATAAGTGAAGTAAAAGTAAACAAATTCAACATAATGAGGGGGAAAAATGAGTGTTGGAAGTAGACAAGGGAAACTGAGTAAAGTAACTTGAAATAACTGTTGCAAGCAAAGGAAGGAAAATTCAACACAAAGAATATGAGAGGCAGTGACAAGTTGCAACATTTGAGGGATGCCTTGTTAAAATAGAAATGGGGGTTGTATTCGACACAAGATGAGTAGAGTAAGTACAAATTGTTAGTGTAAGTGGGAGATTGTCGATTTGTTGGTGTTGAGTGTCTATTTGGAAGGGGAAAACTCAATTGGTATGCATACCATAAAAATTAAAGACCAATGCATTCTTTGTGATGCAAGTAAAGACAGATGAGTTTGAAATAATGAACTAAGCTAGTGAGTTGGAAAAGAGAAGTGGTGATTTGTAAGTTGTTTACTTAACTCCCCCACCAAGCTAAGTAAAGTATGTGTCATTCAATGTTATGCAAGGGTGAGTTGGCTGAGGCAGTAAGACACCTTTAATTCACCGAAATGAACTAAAGCAAAATGCCAAATAGAGTTGTGGTGAAAATGAGTTTCTTTACTTCACAAAAGGGGTGAAATAAAGCACATTGAAAATAATAATGCAAAAGGTAGTAGAGTAAGGTGAAATCGACGCAATGAACTATGAAACAATGGTAATGGCCCATGGCTTTACCGATTGGTCTGTGATCTTCAAAACACCATAAATTTCTCCTTAGATCTTTGTTTCATGTAAAATTAGACTTTTTGAAAAGGTCTTAGAGTCCTCTACTTTCCAAAAAATTTAGATGTTGGTTTTGGCAAGTGAAAAAGGGTCAAAACGGAATTTCTCCTCCATCACGCCAGGGCACTGTACAACCATCTACCACCGTTAAATGGGCATGGGATGAATTTTCTTGTCCCATAGGCTACAGTAAAAGAGGGATGGGTTGAGCAGGCATCCCATGATGTTTTAATCAAGATTTACACTTGGTAGGTGGAGAATGTATGCATCTAATTTTTTCTAATTTCTCTCTCTTCTCACATCTAGTACTATAAATTGTAAAAGGGATGCATTGTAAAGGTTATTGGTCATTTTCCTCCCCTTGCTCCTCTTCTAGGGCTTCAAGCCTTCCTCTTGAATCTTGTACTAGAAACTCTTGCCTCTTTCTATTAAAACGATGTACTTTTCATCTTTATGGAGTAATGTAAATGGTGTTTTGTTATTAAGTTGTCAATTATTTGCATTATTTATATTACTTTCACTTACCTCTCACCATGCTTACAGGATCTATTCATATTCTTATGTTATTTCAGGGTTCATTTGTTTGTGCTTGCTTGGGATGGTGAAGTTCATATGATTTGGCCTGTGGTGTATGTCCACCATCTCCAGTTTCATTATTCTCCATTGGTAGGCTAAAAGATTGACTAACAAATCCTTTTGTTGGTGTATCACCGCTTCTAGTGTAGGTTTCAATTTCATGCATCTTACTCCCTATATCCTTGTAATGTTAGGATAGGTGTAGTTAGTTCCTTTCTTTCTTAGGACTAGTTGTGATAGGTAGGATTTGGAAAGGAGCTAGCCTTCTCTGGAGAGTTATCAGAAGCCCGCAAGTCCCACAACTTGAGGAATAACACCATGTTATGCAGATTACACTGAATGCCCCATTTCACAGATTGGCCATTCAGGGGTGCTGTGATTTCGTGATAATAGTACTTGTATGTTTGGTTTCCATCAATGTTTTTGACAATGGTTTTCATCAATGACAAAGGGGGAGATTGTCGGGCATTGTTTCTCCTTTTTCTATTGATGTCAAAGGGTTTCTAGGTAGCATAGGTGACTCCATGAGGTGTCATTCATTAAAAAACATGAGGATTGATTGGCAGTGTCTAGTTTATTTGTCTTCAAGTGGTGTTTTCATGTAGTTTTTATGTTACATTAATGGAATAACATGTTCTTGGTATATGGTCAAACAAGCTAGGTGTTGTATGTGAGCTCCAAAGGTTTTCATATGACTCAATGTGGTCTTACATGATCAATATAATGTGTCAAAGGTGTTAATGGTCTGTAAGATGTTGTCAAGGTTT
Organism: Taxus chinensis; assembly: GCA_019776745.2. Lineage (NCBI taxonomy): Eukaryota > Viridiplantae > Streptophyta > Pinopsida > Cupressales > Taxaceae > Taxus > Taxus chinensis. The sequence continues at coordinate 284,483,979 of CM034151.1, read as the reverse complement.
TTTCATGAGATTTTTATGTTATGATAGGCCATTCTAGGATGTCCTAGTCATAGTGCAAGCAGGTGATGTAGTAGCATGTAGTATGAGGCAGAGCAGGTCATTATGAATCCTGTAATGAATATGTTGAGGCTACATAACATAAGTAAAAGGTGTATCAGGTCACAATTTAGATGTATGATGTAAGTTGAGGTCCTTTGAAGCAAGAACTATAAAGACAAGGCTAGAAAACATCAATCAGTCTTAGTGTATGGAGATTTTTAGGTGTGTGCAAGCATATATGAGCATTGGATATCATCAAGAAGGTTGTTGTAGAAGTGTGTGTCACTTTTTAGGTAAAGAGAGTGAATATAAAGGAAGAAAATTTATTTTTGGCCCTATCGAGTTCTTAGAAGTGAATTTTCTAGTTCAAAGGTCATATTCTCTTACTCACCCATATGTGTGTGTTATTTATGGAGTCCTGAGATTTTGGTGGATGTTAAGGCATTGAGTTAAGATCAATTTTCAAGAAGAATGGTTTGATTTTGATGTTGGAGCTATATGAATGATTGCTAAGAAGTCAAGCATGTCTGAAACCCTCCCATAACCTAGACCTAGAACGATACAAAAGAAATGCATGGTATGAGAATATGATTAAACTAAAATGGAAAATGGTGGTAATATATTATAGCTTAATCAGATGCTATGAAAAGTAGTAAATGATGGCTAAATAAATAAAGAAATTGGCCCAAACAACTAAGTAGATGAAATATGAAACCCTAATGTGTAAAGAAGGGTTGGAAAGAGCTTAGATGATTTGACGATGCCGTAGGATTGTAGCACAGAATAGACCAAATGAACATAAAGAAGGAATAACTATACGGGAGCTTAAGAAATGGCATATATGAGCTATCTAAGAAAATTAAGGAACCTTAGGAAGAATGACGGTGCCTAGGGAGCCATGGTCTAAGATATGGGTGCCTTGGTCTGTGCAGGATGTCCATAAACTAGATTTGTAGGGTTGTTAAGTAATATCAATCCTTCATTGTCTGTCGCGTGTATTTCGTTAAACTGTGTTATATGTCATTTTTAATTAGTGATGAAGGAGAGACCTTCAAAACCCCAAGCCAAGTATCTAAACCTTAAAAGATGCATATGAATGGGTTAGACTATCCTCAATGGCCATAATGATGGACTTACTAACTTAGCATTGCACTACATTTTAGACAAAAATGTAGTTCTAGATATGTGTGTGTCTAAATTGTGCCCTAGGTGATCTTTTTCCAGTCTCATTTTGTGAAGTAACAAGCTATAACTAAGATGTAGAAATGTAATAAATGATGGATGGAATATAATAAACTTCCCTCCTATATAGTGTGATGCAAATGAACCACCCTTGCCCCTTCTGATGGAGCTAGATGGATGCAAATAGAGCCCTTGATGTATGAAACCTTAGGTGATGATAGTAGTGCTTAGTGCTTGGTCCTTCATTATGGTCTCATAACTTTATTTTTATATGGTTCTCTTGTTTTAATTTCATAATCAACCCCAAAAAGGCTGACCACTAAAAATATGGAAAACTCAAACAGATAGAAAGTGCCAAAAATATGAAGGTAAAATGGGAAAAGGATTAGGGCATCTTGATTGGGACTAGGGCACCTAGGACACCTCAGAACTGGTCTAGGCACCCCAGTTAGGGGTAGAATGATGTGGAATGAAAAAAAGAAATAGGGAAAGTATGTGTTGAAGGTCGGTAATGACGATTGAAAGAAAAGTAAAAAGGCCAAAGGACATGGGTTAATTAGTAATTTATTTACTCGAAAACCACATGAATAGTAGTATGAGACTGGGACTAAATAATACCCAAAGTGGATGATTTAGTGTCTACATTTGACCCCACTTTATGTTGGTGAGTGGAAAAATCGGTAACATAAAGTAGATAGGGTTACGTACTTGATGTCCATGTAAAATGATGTAGAAAGCATGCCAAAGGACTAAAAAAAGCGTGGAGTGACAAAAAGATGGAGCATATAAACTAAAGATGTAAAAGAGCAAAAAGTGATGAAAGTGAACCTAGGGTGGAAATGCGTGTGTAGTTTCCAATGTGTGTAATGTACATGTATGTTAGTATAAGGTGTGTGCTGCCGCAAAATGTTGTTTTTGTTATTGACTGCTTTCCTCTCATATAGATACACCTGTAAGGAGAAGACGATAAAGTAGTTAAATATGCATGTATATATGTAAAAAAACATGTATATAGTAAAAAATATTGTAAATAGAAGTATGAAATAAAATGTAAAAGGAACATGTTCACCTGATCTATGATGATAAAAAGGGTGTAGAGAGGATATCCTATAACTGTAAGTTTTTTGGGTGATCTCATGCCACCCTGGCCAAAGAAGTGTAGGGAGAAAGCTGCATTATTCTCAAAATTGTAACTTCTTCCCTGATAATGTATGAAGAGGTCTTTGTATTGCTTGGTTTTTTGGGCGATCCGACGCCTCTAGCTGAAGTAGTGTAGAGAGGAAATATGATGTATCCTCTAACATGTAACTACTCCCAAGAATGGTAAGGAAAACTATGTGTTGTAAAAGTCACATTGTATGGAGTTTGTAGACTAGTCTCAACCCACTCAATGTATAACCCACAATGTTAAGGATGGAAAGCTAAAATTAATTGTACTTGTAGAAAGCATTGTGTAGTATGTAAAACCCCAAATGATGCCCCATCTTTGGGGGTGCATGCAACATCACGGATAGGAGGATGTAGCCCCAAAAGAGGACTACTCTCGGAAATTGTGCCTTGTAGGGGAAAGGGAATGCACTTGGTAGAAACCAAGGTGCATGCAAACAAGTGTCTAGAAAAAGAAGTGTTAGTACAAACAAGCATACATGTAGAAGACAAGTATAAGCTACCAAAAAATGTAGAAGCAAGTACGCTATATGATAATCTGAAATCCCAAGACTATAACCATAAACTGTGAAAAGTGGGTTACAAACATGGGACAACACTCACGATGTCTTAGGAAACTTAAGGCGATAATGGAGACATGAAAAAAAACAAGTGTGCACACCAAAAAATGGGAAATTCCCACATATAAGATCAAACAAGAGACAAACAATAGTAGGTAAACAGACAGATATCCATGGAAACAAGTAATCCAACAAAAAAAATGTTGCACATGAAGCACCTGTTAGCATGTTAGAAAGATAGCCCATATGTCACTAGCGTGTATAACCAAGTAATAAAAAGTGCTAAGTACAAAATGAAACAATAAAAACTATAAGATACGAATATGGATTCCCCCAACAGCCATTGTAGGAGTGGTAGAAGGTGAGCATCCATGTTGGTTGGAAGAGACATGTATCTACAATCATAACTAGAGAAAGATGTAAATGCACATTTTTGGATGGTAAAAATAATGACATACAAGAGATCTAGCTAGCATGTGTAGTAAAGAGAAAATGAAGAAACAAATGCAAGAAAAAGTAAATGCAACCAAGATATACATGTTGTGGATGGATGGAGTGGAATGCAAGATAGATGATAGGAGGTGTCTTCCCCTTGAGTGAATGGAGTTGTATGTAATGAGGTTCATTTATTTTTCCTCCTCAGCAGTAAAAAATGAATAGTAAACGAGCGTGCATCATTGGGAAAGGGTCAAAGTGTGTGTTGTGTCTAACGCGTTGTGATGAGTGTGTATGTGTGTTGATGATATGGGACCTAATGATGAAGTGTGTGCGTAATCCTATAAATGAAGCATATATCACAATAAGATGAGCGAATAAGTTATGATTTATCCTAAAGTGTATATCACTATAAGATGAGTAGAGGGAGTGACGATGTAGCCTAAAGCGTATACCACTACAAGATGAAGGAATAGTTGACCATATTTCCTATAGCATATGCCACTAGCCTAGTAATGTTGTATGATAAAAGGTTTAGTGAGGAATGTATAAGTATGATGAGGTCTATTTGATTTGAAAACCTTCAGCAATTGAGTATGGACCGAGGAACTAGAGTGTGTCATAGGGTAGTGAGTGTAGTGTGTGTGAGGAGATGTAGTATATATGATGATGATAGATGAACATGTAAAGATATTGATATGCAGTGAATAGGATGTAATGCTATATGTGTAGATATTCCAATAGTGTGAAGATGCGCACTATGTGATATGCATGATGAGTAGCATGTAATGTGAGAATCATAGACACTAGGAGTATCATGAAGACTAATATGATGTATGATGTATGATGTATGATGTATGATGTATAGAAGCACAAATCTCAAATTGATGTAGCCTGGATGTAGAGTGTATGATGTACAATGTATGAAGAGTTGTAATGTGTAGTATGCAGTGTGTGGGGTTCATGTGTAATATTCTCTCAACAGTCAAGTGTGAACCAAAGTACAAGAGTGTGTCATTAGGTAATGACAATGCTAAAGTGTAAATTATCATGGCTATGCTAGAATATTGATGTATGATAATGTGAAGATTAAAGATGCATAGATGCTAGGGTGGGGGAATGTATGAATTCTATGCCCCCTAAGTATGAAGGCGATGAAAGTCTAGTCAAAAGACACTAAGTGGATCAATGTAAGGAGTAGTTGCCTTAAAAAAATTGATGGGATGCTGAAGTAAAAGAGAAGTGTGATCATTAAATGGTTCATGTTCATATTAAGATTCATCTGGGTCCCAATCATCAACATAGGTATGGTTTATAACAGATGGTGGAAATAAAATTTTAACTATAGAAGGTGGTTGTTGAGCATGGCTTGGTGATGTCGTAGATATGTTTAATGGAGGAGGAGTGATCTCATTCTTAAGGGGAGTTTACATAATTTGACCTGGTAATGTTGTGGATGACTCGACATAAAGAGATGTGGAATTGATTTATAAAAGAGGTTTCTTATGTTGAGTTGGTGATACCGTAGGTGGTTTCCTTGGCATATCTTGACTTTCCTTATTAGAGGAATCAGATTTAAGAACCCATTGAGATGTAACAAGTGGAGAGGACCATGTAACATAATGTTGTGTGGTGAATGAGATGAAACCTTGATGCTCAAGATGTTTTATTCTTAGTTTTAAAGCATAATAATCATTGTCAATATGTCCATTAATTTGATGATAATTGCAGTATGGAAGACCTTGATATTTAGCTATCCGATGAGGAGGATAAAAATGAGTAGATGAAAGATAACTAATTGATGAGTGGTGATATTTAGAATAATATATTTTTTCTTAACATTGATTACAAAATTTGTTAAAAAATATATTGTGACATTATTAATAAATTGTAATATTATTAATAATACGTTAATACAACTCATATTAATATTAATAATATAGTTAATAGTTGTGTGTGAGTGAATTTGTTGAATAAACAACTCTTGTAGCTATTTTGGTGTGTGAGAGATATCCTAGGGATAAGTTTGAGAGATTCATGGAGAGTGATATGAGGAATTGAAGATGAAGTTTGATTCCACCTTTGTAGGAGATCAAACATTATAAATTGTAACCTCTATCATTGTAATTGATATCCCAGATGAATACAATTTTCATATTATAGTATTTGGTGTTTATTTCTCATATTATATTGTAGCTTCTAACAGTGGTATCAGAGCGGGTATGGATTTGTGAATGGTAATCTGGGGCAGAGCCACATAATACCTCTTTGCTTCTTGGTTTCTGTACGATGGAAAAGTGACTAGCGAGCGTGGGAATCTACAAGGAACTCTTCCTCGCACTTGACCTCCTAAGGTCGTGCCGAGACAGCCGGTGGGGATGGAAAATGTATGGGATGTAGACAAACTAGTTAGGTAATCTAATGTCTTTAATACACACTAGTGGAAATTATGAATCTAAGGCAAAGAAGGCCCTCCTAACCTAAACTGGTGTGATAGATTGATCGGCAAGGATGACTGCTCGAAGGCTCCAATCAATATCAAGCTCTGGCGTGATTCGATCTATGGGTTGTGGAATACGTGGAAAATGACCTGGGATAGTTTTGTGTATGTCTCCAGATAAGGTCATATGGTGGATGGTAAATATAGTCAACTCTATGGATGATTCTCTGGCCTAGTCCAGAACTCTCTAGCTTTGTTAGTTGTTGTATCTAGTAAGGATAACTGTTCGATGATGATGGGTAGAAATGGAGTGGATCTGAATACTAGTGTGCATAGGCCAATGTCTATGTTCATTTGACTTATGGATTCGTTGGGTTGTGGGATTTGTGGATCACAACCATAGACTCTTGTTTGTTGCGGTCCTGCTACGGTCATGCATAGAATTAGTTCCTAATCCCTAACACCTAGTAATTGTATGCTTTCTCAGCCTCTATATTCAAAACTAGTAGCTGTGTGATCTTCTTAGAGTGCCTCACAGGCATTCTTGCAACCTAAATTCTTAGGCTAGTATCTATGTCTGTGAGAATGTATCCTGCATCTAGCTGTGGGACTAAAGGATCACAACCAAAGGTTTTTTCTCTTTTAAGCCCTTCTACAGTCATATGAATGTTGCCTATGGTAATCTGTAGTTCGGTTGATTTGACCAAAACGTGTGTGCTTGGTCGTCTTCTATGTTTAGCCCGCTCAACTGGGAATTGATTTGTTGCAAGCTTACCGTTGTTCGGAAGACTTGGATCCTAATATTTTGATCTATATCAGTTATTGCTGTGATGAGATTGGGCTGAGGCACGATTGGCTTGAATACGTATTCCCTGGGCTCTCTAGGTCCCGTAATTGTCATACAAAAGCAACAATGTAAATTAACTACGAAAAAGTGAAATTTAACTATTTTGATTATATCTATAGCATATATGATTTCTTTATTTTTTTGTATTTTCTGATGAACTATTCGAATGAATTTAGAAACTAATTTAATACATCTAGAAATTGACAGCTAAGATAACAATTAAAAAAAAACAAACAAGATAACCGAGTATAGCTATTTGTCTGTGCAATTTGTAGATCTACTCTAAACAATGAAATAACTGATCTAATCTATTTGCAAGGCTCTCGACCCTACCTCAGACGTGAGGAATGAATCATAATCTCTCAGAAACTATCAATCCCCACAACTTTCCTGGCAATATCAAAAGTAAAATTAACTGAAATAAAGTGATTGGCTACTTTATTTGATATGTTTCTAACTAGAACTTTGAAATCTAGAACCTGGATTCTACAGAACAGTGGCGAATCCGATGGTGTGTGTGATCTTGTCCCCTCAGTGTGATCTCCTTGTTCCTTTGTGTTCACGTGGATCCAAAAAAGTGTGTAATGTTAGCATCAACAGAAATAGATATTGCGACGTAGGCAACTCAAGATACAGACTAAATATAATGCGAGTAGGAGAGGGATAGCGCAAGAGTACAGAGCTTGGCTTATGCAATTCCTAGCGGGATTTATTGCGAGTCATGCAACATGAAATGTCCAGAACCTGAAACTATCCTGTTTGAGGAGAAACACCTGCAACTTTAATGGCTTCCTATTGATAAACAAACTATCCTATTCCAATGGATTGGATAAAATAACAGCAGTACTTGCACAAGATGGATATGTGGCTTACTAACAGTAAAACAATGCTAACTAAGCAAGCAATGAAAGAAACTAAGCATTCTAAGAAAAATGAAAACTAAATCTATTGCAAAGAGAAATCAGAGGCAAATTTGAGGGGCCATTTTCTTGAGCACAAGCCATCTATTTATAGCATTTGCATTTACCCAAGGTAAAAACCAAATAAAACTCTTAAACTATAAACAATGGCAAAACACTATTCCAGGGAACCAGAATAAAAAATGCAAGCTTATGGCGGTGAAAGAAAGCTGGTAAAACGTTGAAATTACATGAGTCGTGTTAAAAGATCTTTCTAGAAAATGTGTAAAGGACCGCCGCCCTGAGCAGGGCGGCGGTTTCGTCACTGAAGAGAAAAAGGCCAAGAAAAGAGAGGAAATGGGAAAAACAAAGCATGCGGGGACTAAGCGAGGCATGCGGGGGCTAAGCGGGGCATGTGGGATGTTAATGAACACTTGGAGGTATTTCTTGGATCTTGAACACCTTGCGAGGAGGCCTGTATCATCATTGGGGAACCTGTCACGTTGTTCTGGCAGTATAGTACTTTACAATTTTGGGTACGTACATATTGCCCCCTCAGAGAAGTGTTTTAGCCATAAAGATGTGTAAAATGGTGGGTTCGAGTATGGCAGTCCTGAAATGTGAAGTTAGAAGTTATACCTAATACATCCGTGTGTTGAAATGACGCCGTCCAAAATTCCCACTACCTGCAAAACGAAAAGAGAACTCAAGTGCAGATAGACACAATAGTTTGGAAAATAAATGCTAAAATAACAGGAAATGAGAATGTACCATTTGTGTGGGGATAAGAACTTACCTCCGTCGGCACTCCAAACCTGTGAAAAAGGCATTTAAAATGAATCAGGGCGTTATATATATGAAAAGTGGGCCCATTTTCCTATTCATTTGCGCGAGTTGATTTGATTAGTTTTGAGCTCTGGAACCCACGGTGACGGTTTCTTACATGAGTAGAGTCAAAACGTCCGTGACGGGATAGTGATCATGCCTCCGTGAGCGGAACATCGACCCGTGAGATCACAGGTTAATTTTATCCCTTTTACCCCCTTAATTTTGAAATGCTAAAATATTTGTCATGGGGGGGTAATTTTTGAAAATGTTAGTGTTAAAAGGTCCATCTAGGGGGGGTGCCTACCAGGTAGGTTTTGTTTTTAGGTAAAATGGTCTTTTTTTTGCATTTTTTAGGCTTTTTAAGTTAAAAACCCGCGTGGGTTTTCGGACCACGACCGCCACCCTGTTCAGGGTGGTGGTTACACGACTGCTGCCCTTAAGGTGGTGGTTACGAAACCACCTCCCTGCTCAGGGTGGCGGTTTTGAACAAAATGTAAAAAGAACATCCTTTTGAAAATGTTTTTGCTTTTCTAGCATTTCTACGTGTTTTCATGATTTTTCCAATGTTACTCGGATGCTAACTTGCTCTGTTTTGTGTGTTTTTGGGTGTATGTAGGTGAGAGAGGAGTATATTCAGTGGAGTAGAGAGAGAGAGTGTGATTGGATCCTAGGGGTACTAGATGCCCTCTCATAGGATGAGGAGGACACTCTTCAGCGGGCTGGGATACTACGCATTTCACGCGTGCCCCATGTTACACCATCCAGTCACATTCTTTGTGACATGTTATCATATTGGGATGCAGATCGGAACACCTTCCGATTGTCAGGGGTCCGCGGTGAGTGGACTATTGCATTGGAGGATGTCTATCGCATTCTGGGGGTCCCGATTATTGGGAGACGTCTCACCCTTGAGATAGCAGGTTCACGGGCCCAGATATTATAGTGGGCCACATATATGGGAGATGTAGCCATCTCCACGAGGTCAAAGAAGGGAGTTAGAGTTAGATCCATTCCTAGTTTTCCCATCCCCTTACTTCGCCAGGCCATCATGGGGATCCTTGCCTTGAGACTGATCGGGGACAAGGGAGGAGATACATTGTTATACTGCTGGTCCCCCATTATTGCATAGATAGAGGGACACAGTCGGATATATGCCTGGGGAGCAGACATTCTTGGGACCACCTACCATGATCTATACAGGATAGTCCGTTTACAGGGGTAGTCCTTGAGCCACCTGACCCTAGTCATGAGTTGGGTCTATGAGCACTTCATCCCCTATGGCAGAGGTGTGGAGGTGGTAGATCCCGGAGCTGTGAGGGCAGCCAGATGGACAAATATGTCGGTGCTCTGAGCACCTCATCAGCCAATTGCTTCTTTGACTACTACCGACATGGAGGCCACACCACGCCAGACTATGGCAGGTATATGGGGCGAGGAGGCTCTTACTTTGATCTCCTGCTCGACGACAGAGTAGCTTATTGATAGAGTGTGGCGGGTGGAGATGCACCCCCTTGGGCGAGTTCCCCAACAGTTTGGACTACCATACATGGGTATGCTTCCCCCGGTAGAGCCAGTATATAGATCAGTCTGAGAGGCCATAGGGGGGCCTAGAGGCCGGGGTTGGACAATGGTTACTCCTGGCATTCCTATTGCAACCAGGAGGATAGTACGTGCCAGAGGGAGAGCCGGTGCACCTCAGGCACCCTTGCTTCAAATTTCCGTGGGTCCTGCCCATAGCAGTGATGACCCAATTGACATAGACTCTGAGTTTGAGGAGTTTATAGGGGGAGAGACAGAGGAGGAGACCGAGGACAGTGATCTTGAGTGGCATGACACCTAGGATATCATGCAGGCAGAGAGGGACGAGCAGAGTGCAGAGAGGGTGACTCTGGTTTCAGAGGAGCCACTCTCCGAGGGCCATGTGGGGAGGATGAGTCCGTTGTGGGGTGCTACGTTACTCCAGCCACAGGAGCAACCCCTCAGTCGGCAGTGGCATCCGTGGCAGGTGCTGGTCCCATAGATCCATCTTGGAGGCCTGGTGATCCAAGTGAGTTACCCTCTCTCCTTTTAATGTTTGTTTTTAGTTAGAATCTCCTTAGTTACTATCTCTCCTTTTATTTTATCTTGTATTTCTAATCTCTTGTTTGGTTTCTAATTTATTTTCTCCTTTGTTTGCAGAGACTACCGATGAGTGGCGGGACTTGATTCGCAGGGTATGTACTGATACCCTGATGATCCCTATGGAGAGGACCCGCACAAAGCTGTCCGTAGATGTTGGGGAGCCCTTAGCAGCTGGTAGGCACATTGATGTCTTCGCCCCAGTCTGACATGTGGCTAGGATGGTATCAACTCTCTGCACGAAGCTAGTGGGGTATAGGACGGCTGAGCGCTTGATGAGGAGCCACTCTCATGGTGAGACTGTGGCTGCCCCTCGGGATCCTGAGCCTTCTGTGCACTCAGAGCGCCAGCATAGCCGGAGTCCTAGGCGTGGGCGTGCACCATCAGAGGGTCTCGTAGGGATTGAGAAGCTTGATGGCTCTCCTAGATGTTGTATGATACATTCTTTTGTATACCCCGGGCTCTTTGAGCGTTTTGACCATGCTTAGAGCATGATGGCATTGTACAGATTATTTTGATCATTTATATATATATGTATATTTGTTCTGGATCAAACCCTTGGCATTCATGGCTTACTTTCCCTTTCCAGTTTCCTTATGTAGATTACGATGTATGTATGCATGTTCTTTTAGAGTTTATGTAATGGAGAACAAATGATGCAAGTGTTTGAATGTCTTTTTATACTTCATGATGTTGATATATGATAATGTAGATATAATGTGATTTTGAATTTTAGCTTCTGCAAGCAATTTTGGATACTTCATACTTTTTTTGGCAAAGTGATGAAAATAAACTATCATGATGACCAGATAAACCTGCCCCTACCCCCAACTCCACGCAACTAGTAAGACGCGAGGGCTCATCACCAAGAGTTTGGAAAGGGCACAAGTTATGAGATGTGTTGAAGTGATATAGATGAATGACAAAAAAATATTTGGCAGAACCAAATTAGGATACCAGAAGTCCACTCCACTCGAGTGACTTCATAGTTTAGAATGCTACTTACTTTGCGGTTTATCCAGACTTAGATCCTTAGATGGCCACATAGTAGACAAAATCTGGGTTTTTAGGATTTTGAGCTCCTTTGGAATTTTGGACATCTAATTCACTTGTTCTTGACCCAAAGACTTTGAGATTTGAATTGTTTTCTTATGACCTTTTGCATTTGTTTGTCAAGAGGACCCCCTACACTTTGCCCCATGCTACTAGTAAGAAGCGTGGGTTTATCACCGCGGGAAAAGCATAGGCGAGTAAGGGCATTTCCATCCTTTCCCAACCCTACGTCACTACTAAGAGACGTAAGATCATCACCGAAGGTTGGTGGGGCAAGGAAATGTGTAAAATTAAAATTTTCTGTTTGATCAATGTTTGACTCGTTTTCTTGAGTAAAATGTCAGTATGTGCTTATTTCCAAAGAGATATACATATGGGATAGATGTGACACCATGAAGCTTCTAGAACAGACCATCGGCAATACACCTATCCTAATAAGAAACCAAAAGTGAGAACAAGCCCGCAGATCTTGGTATGGTTATCGTTTAAGACTTTGTCATATCTAGTTTTATTTGATGACATGATTCCAAGATAATTTGATGATATCATGAAAATGGAGAGGTATGATTAGAAATTTTATGCCAACAACATTATGAGTTTGTAATGAATTGCTTTGAGAACAAAATCTCTTGATCAAAATTTGTGTACGAAACAAGTGGACAAAATGATCTTAATCTATATGAAGATGCAATGTAAATATGATTATAAATAGTGCTAGTTGCTTACGCGTAGAACCGCTTGAGGTGTAGGGAATTGACCATTTCACCAAATTCCTCACCTTCTAGTGTACATAAGAGGTATGCACCATTTCCATAGTCCTTCATGACTCGGTATGGGCCCAACCATTTAGGCCGGAATTTCCTTCCTTCGTTGGTCTTCTTGTCAATCCGGCTGTCTAGCCTTAGAACTAGATCACCTTCATATATGTCGCGTTCATAGATTTTCTTGTTGTATTGCCGGCACATCCGGTCAGCATAGGCTCTGTGTCGTTGTTCAGCATCTAACCTAGCTTCATCTAGGCTTTCTAATTGGGAGAGAAGTGCTTCCCTGTAAGCGTCTTCATCCAGAATCCCTTGTAATGAAATACAGAGACTGGGTATTTTAACCTCAAGTGGGAGAACTACCTCTGCCTCGAATACTAGTGAGAAAGGCGTTGCTCTCATTGGTGTTCTTATTGAGGTTCAGTGGGCCCATAAGGCTGGATACAACTTTAAGTGCCAATCTTGTTTGTTTTCCTTTATCGTTTTGAGGAGAATGGCCTTTAGTGTTTTATTCGTTGCTTCAACCTGTCCGTTGGCTTTAGGGTAATACAAGGAAGCCGTATAATGACTTATTTTAAATTTATTGCATAATTCGTGAACTTCATCATTCTTAAAAGAAGTCCCATTATTTGAGATAATGACTTGCAGGACACCGTACCTACAAATGATTTGGTTCAAAATGAATTTGGCGATTACAGAACCTGGTACAGTAGTAAGAGGCACAGCCTCTACCCACTTGGTGAAATATTCGGTGGCTGTGATTATAAAATTATGGCCATCTGTAGACGAGGGAGAGAATTTACCTATCAATTCGAGACCACACGTAGAAAATGGCCATGGAGTAGCAATCGGTTATAGAGCTTGTGTCGGCATGTGGATCTCATGAGAGAACTCTTGGCACTTATGACACCTATGTACAAACTCTATTTTGTCGTGTTCTAGAGTGGGCCAAAAATAGCCCATTCAATGTATCTTACGAGTGGTGGCATGGCCACCAAAGTGGCCTCCACACATTCCACTATGAGATTCATGGAGAATCTTCTTGGATTCTTCTGTGTTGACACATCGTTAGAAGCATTCCGTCGAACGCTTTTCGAGAGAGACTTGCTCTATAATGAGCGGATTTGGCTGCAATAATGCGTACCCTCCTCTTTGTTGCAATGTGTAGATCCTTTTGGGATACGTGTGGTCCATGATAAATTAATGTATCAGTGTACCCAGGGACAATCAGAGAATATGGTCTGGTTTCAATGTAGTATACGCACTCGTCAGGAAAGTCTAGATTTACTAGATCGCCTCCGTCTAATGGGTTATCAGCTAACCAATCCACGATGATTTTTCCTTTAACTGACTTTTGATTTACAAATGGTAATTCAAATTCCCCCCATAAGGTTATAAAAATACAGCCACGCCTTGTTAGACCAAGGGACCCTTGTGGTGAGAAAAGTTGTAAATGGTCTGTTTTTACCATGACCCTTGTTTCTTGATTTAGCATATAATGTCTTAAGCGTTTGGTTGCAAAGACTATGGCAAGGCATTCTCGTTCTGCTTGTGTATAACGTGTTTCATGGTCGAGCAACATCCAGATAATGAAATAAATCGTACGCTCTCTCTTTTCATCATCCTCTTGGGCCAACATATAGGCTAGCGAGACATCGGTAGCTCGCGAATATAAAATTAACGGTGATCTAGCTTAGGTGGCATTAGCGTAGGTGGTGACAACAAGAAATGCTTAACTACGTCAAAATCTTCATTGCAATCTTCAGTCCAATCAATGCTATAATCCTTCTTGAGTAAATTGTTGATTGGATGAATGGAAAAAATTAAGTCCGGGATGAATCTCCAGATTGCACCAAGTTTTCCAAGAAATGACCTGATTCCAGATTCATACAAAGGTGGGACCATTTTGAGGACAGCCTGAATTTTGGTTGGGTCAACATCTATTCCTTGTGACGATATGATGTAACCTAGGAGCTTCCCTCCTATTACACCAAAGACAATTTTTTCTGGATTTAGCATGACTCCGTATTCTATCAGACGTGAAAGAATGATGCGAAGGTTTAGTTATTTGGATTGGTCACAACGCTTCTGGCCTTAGCTAACAAGTCATCTACGTAGGGATTCCATGATCTTATGAATTAGATTGTGAAATATATATGTCATAGCTCTCTGGTATGTAGCGCTAGCATTCTTGAGACCAAATGGCATAACAACGTAGCAGTAGGTTCCCCAAGGAGTTATAAATGTGGTTTTAGCTTGATCTCGTTCAGATATTCTGATTTTATTGTATCCCGAGAATCCATCCATGAGAGACAAAATTTCAAACCCAGCTGTTGCATCAACAATGACATCTATGGATGGTAATGGAAAGCGTCATCTTAGGACACTATTTGTTAATGTCTGGAAATCTATGAAAGCGTATCTTTCCATTTTTTTTTTGAGAACGGAAACAATATTTGATACCCATAAGAGTAATCGACCGGTTTGATGAATCCTACTTGGAGGAGTTTTATTACCTCCCTCTTTCACCATGAGAGCTACCTTAGGTTTCATGGGTCTTGATTTTTGTTTAATTGGTTTGCATCAGATTTAGTGACAAGGTTGTGCACTGCAATGTGGGGTGTCAATGCCCTGTCATTCCTTATAAATTAAATGCAAAATCCTTTGATGTTCCTTGAGGATTCGAGTGGTATTTCTACTTCTTTGGAGTAACGAGGATCCTACCTTCAAAATCCTTGGTTCATCTTCCGTTCCAATGTTAACATCAAGTTTTCTTCGATTTAAAGAGGCATTACCTTCTTCAAACTCAGGTGGGGCTGGAGGTAAGTCCAAATCTCCTATCTTTCTACTGTGTATACGCTAGGGTTCCATTTCGAGGAAGATCCATCATGGGATTTTCGAAGTAGAAGACGAATGTGGGATAAGGACAAATCTTCATATGATAGGAGAGATTAGTGTCACATAGGCATTTAAGTAATTCAGAGTGGGCCATATGCACTATCCATGGGTCTAGGATAGTAGATTCATTTCCATTTTAAAAGAGAATTTGTCATTTTTTTAGCAATGGTTTGCATCATGAAGGGATACCATGAAACAGTAATCTCTAACTTCCTGTTTGGAGTAGCATGATGCTGAGTTGCTATAATAGAATCGGTAAGAAGATTGGTTTCTTCCGTCAGATTGCTTCAATTGATCAAGTCCAAACTCCTTGCTTAGAATAAATCTAATACAGCGATTTTGGAAAGCGTAAGTGCTCGGCTTTTGGTTTTCATATACCTCAGAGACTTGGTTTGTCAATGTTAGTCTCCTAACACCCTGATGTTATTACAAAACATGATCTTTTGGCTAAAATAAGGCCAAGGAGGAGGGCTTCGTACTCAGCGCCGTTGTTTGTACATTCAAAATTTAATTTGAGGGCGAAAGGTAAGACTTTTCCTTCAGGGGAAGTAAATAATACACCTGCTCCTGTTCTGAAATGGCATCTAGCTCCATCAAAATGGAGTGTCCAATATTTAGCTGGGAATATGGACGCTGGGATATCTGTTGTGTTTGCGCATTCTACTTCCACCATGTAGAGATCCTCTACTGGAAGAGAGCCAATGCCTAGGGAATATCCCATGCCTGCAGAGTCAAATGGTAAGAACATTGGTAAATCTTGTTCTAGTAATTCAACGATTTTTGCAGTGGTTCCTAATGATACCGTTTTTACGGTGTTAGCCTCATCTTTGGGGCTTGGGATTGCCTTGGCTGCACTTATAGCTTCAAGATTTGTCGTAGGTATTAAATTTTCTTTTGGTTTTGTGTCAATAGGTTTATTAAGTTGGTTTGTTGGGAGTTCAAACTCTGAGTGCACGCCTAGTCTTTTCTTTAAGTCAGCTAGGTGTACATCGAATCGTTTTGGATCACCTTTGGCCACAAATATCTTTCCTACGTGTAAAACCCTTACTTCTTGAAATAGTGTAGAAGGGATGCCTTCATGCAGTTATCCATGGTCGGCCCGAGGATCATATTATAGTTAGTTCCCAATCTATAATATAAAACTCAGTCAAGACGGTTTTTGGGTCCTAAGGTAACCGGTATATTATAGTTCCAACCGAGGTGGCTTTAAGGTATCATTTTTAGGGGGGCCCCCCATTTAGTGTGTTTCGAGTCATGGAACAATGGTTTCTCCATACCCTATTTTTGAAGGAAAGAGAAAGGAACTATGTTAACTGCCGCCCCCATCGTCAACCATTGCACGATTTCCATAGTGTTATAAACCCATACTTGCAAATGTAAGGCTGGATCACCTCGTCGTGTGATCTCAGCATCTGTCGGCATTTTGTTTATCTCAAATATGAATTCGACATTCCTATCCGTCTACCTCAAAGGATGATGTTAGGTTGTGGAGCCTATTTTTTTCATGTGTGAAAGTGTTGAAGATTGTACACTAAGAGTATGTACAATTGTCATGGTCCTCGTCGGGGCTGGGCTTGATTGTTGAGCGGGGGTTCGGGGGCTGCGCCCCGAAATTTTTTTTTAGGCGTAAAAATTTTTGGCCTCCCTAGGACAATTGCACCCGACATATCGGGAAAAGGCTTTTCTCATAGGGGAGTTGTTGGACCATAGGTTTTGGATGGTGTTTTCTCATGGTTTTGTACCCATGGATTTTGTAAAACGCTTAAGCAGTTGTCTATTTATGGGTCTTATGCATATGAAGATGTACAAGAAATGTCTTACAGATGCGTTTTGAATCGGCTAGGTGAATGTGGCTGGGAATTCGTAGAGTTGTTGAGCATAGCTCCAAACGGATCTGGGTGGGTATGTATTGAGAGAGAGGTGGCTTGTGTAATAAAAATCTGAGCAAGTGGATTTATTGGTCGACGTTTAGCCCAAATTGGGTGAACCCGTTAAATACTGTCTCTTTTTGTTTGTGTGTTATTTATTCTTGAAATTTTCTTGAGATCTGTAAAAAGTTTGCATATTAGTTTATGTTGCGATTCTGTTGAGGATATTCCGCAATATTTATACCTTATTTCCTAACAGATGAACATCAAGTCCACATGATTTACCTGTGTTTCAGGAGGTGGTGAGTGATTGTAATTAATGACCTAAACCTTTAATCTTCTAAAAGAGCAGCCATGTGGGGAGAGAATTCTTTAGTAAGTCTAAAATGAAATGTGTGAGAGGTTTTGTTAGGTCGTTAATTAAATCATAGGCACCCACAGGTTTTGCTATGATTTTGTTGGAGTTATCCACCTCAAGTAGGTGGCTTGGACTTGGCTGAGAGGAAATACTCTACTTTCCTTGTTACACTTCGATGGGTAGTTTCGGCGTCTAACTCCACTAAACCGACTACCTTAGGTAATGGTCCTGAATTCCCAATTGTGGTTGCAAAACTATGGATTTAGTGAAGTCGAGGCTCATGGATCAGTGTTTCCTATCATCCCACCCTTTGTTTGTGCCCCGTTAGATTAGCCTGTTGTATGTGATTGGGGAGGGGATCATTAAGATTCAGGGGGCATTCTAAGGGGAAATATTTCCTGAAAAGGTATTATTTGATGATGATGACGTAGGGTCTGCCAAGAACATATCCATGGAAAAAGTTGTCTTTTCATTGGCAAGTGTTTTGCATGGAATTGTTGTAGTCACGACACTTCTAGTGTCATGGCCCTAAATTTTGTGGAAACCACAATATGATTTAGGATGGTAATTCCTCGTTGTTGGTTGGGCGTATTGGGTCCAAAATTTTGATCAAACCGTTGTTTACTAGATTAAATTTTTCGTTTGTTTTTCTTTGGTTTGAATATGGTGTTGGTATCTAGTTGAATTTTGGGCTCAGACCCTTTGTGGGGTTTTCCATTTATGTTGTTGTTGTTTGATTGTTAAAATCCCTGGTTGATGTTGGGAGTAAAGTTGTTGTTCGTTGGTTGTTATTTTGTGATGGAGTATTGACAACATTTAACTTTCTTAGTCTGGAGTCGGTTACTCGTCTGTTGTTACCAACCTCAATTTTTATTAAGATTTTAGGCCTTGATTGACATTCATCATGGTAGTCGGCTCCGTTGTGGTGTTCTGGTTTGGCGGTGCCTCCCCTCCCTTGCTCTCTCCTATTGTGCGCCCCCCTCTCCCCTTAGGCCGCTTGATCTATTCGAAGAGCACTCTCAAGCACGTCATCGTAAGTTCTTAATGGAACTTCTGGACTCGTTCCTTCATTCTTTACTAAGAGAATGAGGGAATAATCCACAAATATTCCATTTTATCCTGTTTGGATCGCTTGCCGAAGATGAAAGAACTGGACGCCCCACCTTTTGAGGAAATGGGTGACATATTCATGTGTTCTTTTTATTGTAAGAACTCCCTGATCCGTCTTTAATAGTTTATTCATGTTCAATGGCCGTGATGAACTCTGACATATTGTTTGAACAATGTATGGGAAGCCTCAGGTATTCTATAATACCAATCAAGAGTGATTCCTTCCAAAGGTTTTGGGAATATCTTACCAATACCCCATCCCATGGGAGTAGTTTCAAAAAATGGTCATAGCGTAAGCTTTGATATGTGCGTTTGGATCTCCCTCACCTTTGTATGTGGGTAAATCAGGAAGAGGTCTTGGACATGACACTTACTCTTCGTATGGTGAAATCTAAGGGCTCTTTCGAAGTAGTCTGAAGAATGTCCTCTATCGCACGCATAGGTTTCGACCATTGATGGTGCTTTCAGAGGGAGCGATGGTGGAATGGGTTGTTTGGAATTTGGCGTTGCATATACCTTGGTAGGTAGCATAGGAAAACCTGTTTTGACCAACATTCCGGGAGAGGAGAACATATCCCCTTGTGGTGATTTGGAGTAACTGTTAAGTTGATGGGGTAGCTGTCCAGACTGGATTGTTTTACCTAGATCAGGATGAACATTTTATATATGGTGGTCTATTCTGCGTTTGTGTGAATACTGCTGAGTCCATGCTAAAACGTGCCTATTCTATGAGAAGTCTACTTGGTCTGGGATGAGGTGGAGGATTGGAACTTCATGCCTGCATAAATTGTTGAAGTTTTGTCTTGCTTGGGCAAGTTTCTAAGCCCTCTAACGATTTTTCTACTAAGTTGAAATGCAACTTCACTTGGTGACTTCACTGGTGTGTTTCCGTAGTGGCGTGTTTTTTTGTATACCATTGTGTTGTATAACATGTGATATCCTGCTATGAACTGATCGCTGCCCTTCCAAGTTTCCTCGAGGACATTTCCTATATGTATTGGATGGAATTAATTTTTCTTCTTGAACAGAGACCTCGAGTTGTGTTGTAAACCTCCTATAGTTGGATACATACTTCGAGACGGTGGTCGTTCCTGTGTACATACTGAATATTCATCGTCAACCTTGGTATGAGTCTGATTGTCTACTATTTTTGGTCCTACAGCCCAACATCGGAGAGATGAACAGATTCTCCGTGAACTTCATGTATTCAGCCCGAAGGCTTCTGTTGTTTTGTTTTTTTTAGTGAGCTGATCTAACTCCCTCCTCTGAAACTATGAGTAGATCTGATTCTTTGGAGTTTGTGTTGACAACTGGTTTATTGAGTAGTTGTCACCCCATACTGAGAGTGAGGGTGATGATTGCCTATTTGTTGGGCGTATTAAGCCTCAAAGGCCAGAGGGGCCTTCCATATTACATCGAATTTTCCTAACATATTCGGGGGGTATATGAATACCTGCAGAATAATGGGAAGGAGTGAAGGTGATGGTGAAAGCTAATGAGGTGTAAAGATGAAAAGCTATACTAATTTGGAAGAACACGTATAATATGACTCGGATAAAAAAAAAAGTAGGAGTTTCACGTCGCGTTCACCATTTTGTATGATGGAAAAGTGACTATGAGTGTGGGAAATCTACAAGCATCTTCCTCGCACCCCGACCCTCTTGAGGTCCATGCCGAGATAAGCCGTGGGTGGAAATGTAATGGGATGCAGAAAAACTATTTAGGCCTATATGTCTTCAATACCCACTCTCCGGAAATTGGTGATCAATGCAAGAGGGGAAGGCCCTCCTAAACCTAAACTAGTGTGATAGATTGATTGCAGGATGACTGCTCGAAGCTACCAATCCAATATCAAGCTCTGGCGTGAATTCGATCTAGTGGGTGTGGAATACGTGGAAAATGACCTGGGATAATTTTGGTCTGTTCTCCAAATAAGGTCTATGGTGTATGGTAAATATAGTCACTCTAAGGATGATTCTCTCCTGGCCTAGTCCAGAACTCTCTATGCTTTTTTAGTTGTTTTATCTAGTAAGGATAACTTATTCGAGATGATGGTTATAAAGTGGAGTGGGATCTGAATACTAGTGTGCATAGGCCATGTTCTATTTTCGTTTTGACTTATGATTCGTTTGGGTTGTGGGATTTGTGGATCACAACCGTAGACTCTTTTTTTTTCGGTCCTGCGACGGATCATGCGTAGAATTAGTTCCTCGGCAAAGAATACCCACTAGCGGAAATTTTGAATCTAAGGCAAAGAAGGCCCTCCCTAACCTAAACTGGTGTGATAGATCGATCGGCAAGGATGACTGCTCGAAGGATCTAATCATAATTGAGCTCTGGCAGATTCGATCTATGGTTGTGGAATACTTGGAAAATGGCCTGGGATATTTTCGTGTATGGCTCCAGATAGGGTCATATGGTGATGGGTATGAGTCACTCATAGAGACGATTACTGCCTAGTCCAGAACTCTTCTAGCTTTGTTAGCTTTGTATCTAGTAAGGATAACTGTTTGATGATGAATGGTGGAAGTGGGTGAATCCTGGAATACTAGTGTGCGTAGCCAATGTCTATGTTCGTTTGAACTTTGGATCGTTTGTTTTGTGGGATTTGTGGATCGCAACCGTCGACTCTTGTTTGTTGCGGTCCTCGCTACGGTCTTGCTTAGAATTAGTTCCCTAATCCCAACACCCATTAATTATGGCTTTCATCATTCCTCTATACAAACTAGTAGTTTGTGTGATTTCCCTCAGAATATCTTACAGGTGTTCGTGCAACCTGAATTCTTAGGCTGGTATGTGAGTATCTATATCTGTAAGAGTGTCTCCTGCATCTGGCTATGGGACCAAAGGATCACAACCAAAGTTTTGTTCTCTTTCAACCACTTCTACAGTCATATGGATGTTACCTAGGGTAATCTGTAGTTTGGTTGATTCGACCAAAACGTGTGCACTTGGTCGTCTTCTATGTTTAAAGATTGCGCTCAACTGGGAATTGATTTGTTGCAAGCTTACCAGTTGTTCAGGAAGACTTGGATCCTAAGATTTTGATCTATATATCAGTTATTGCTGTGATGAGATTGGGTTGGGGCACGATTGGCTCGAATACATATTCCCTGGGCTCCTAGGTCCCGTGATTGTCATACAAAAGTAACAAAG
The DNA here is from genome assembly GCA_019776745.2 of Taxus chinensis. Lineage (NCBI taxonomy): Eukaryota > Viridiplantae > Streptophyta > Pinopsida > Cupressales > Taxaceae > Taxus > Taxus chinensis. Next base: position 284,462,260 of record CM034151.1, on the reverse strand, counting down.
TAAAACGAACTGTAGCAAAATAAAATTTAACTACATTGAATATATCTATAGCATATATGATTTCTCTATTTTTGTATTTTCCTGAATGAAACTTTTATGAAGGAATTTTTAAAAGAGCAATTATTTTTTAACATACCTAGAATTTGACAATTAATCTAATGACGAAATTAAAACAAACAAGATAACGAGTGTAGTTATTTGTCTGTGTAATTTTGAACCTATTCTAAACAATGAAATAATTGACTTAATCTATTTGCAAGATCCTACCTCAGAAGTGAAGAAGTGAATCATAGTTTCTCAGACTATCTACAGAATATCGAGAGTAGAATTGTGAAATAAGTGATGGCTACTTTATTTAATATTTTCTAACTAGGAAAGATAGCTCGAACCTGGATTCTGGAACAGTGGCAAATCTGATGGCTGTTATCTTGTCCCCTCAGTGTTTTCGTTCCTGTCATGTCCACATGTGGATCCAGAAAAGTGTTGTAATGCTAGCATCAACAGAATAGATATTGGGAAAAAGGGCAGCTCAAGATACAGACTGGAATACAATGTGAGTAGGAGAGGGATAGCTTCATCAAGAGTAAGAGCTTGGCTTATGCAATTCCTAGCGGGATTTATTGTGAGTCATGCAACATGAAAACATTTTAGAAACCTGAAACTATCCACTGTTTGAAGAACAAAACCTGTAAACTTTAATGGCCTTCCTATTGGTGAAATCAGACTATCCTATTGTACCAATGGATTGGATGAAATAACATCTAAATGCAGACTTGCACAAGATGGATATGGGTGGCTTCCTAACTAGCAAAAACTAAAACTATTAACTAAGAGGAAAAAACAGAGGAAAATTTAGGGCCAAGAGAAATTTGAGCAATTTTGAGCCATTTGCAAAATCGCCAACTATTTATAGCATTTGCATTTAACCCAAGGTAAAAAACCAAAATGGAACTCTTAAAACTATAAACATGGCAAAACACTATTCCAGGAACCAGAATCATAAATGCAAAGCTTATGGCGGTGAAATGAAAGCTGGTAAAATGTTGAAATACTTGAGTCGTGTTAAAAGATTTTCTGGAAAAATGCGTAAAGGACCGCCGCCTTGAGCAGGGCGCAGTTATAGACCCGCAATGGGAAAAGTAAAGGACATTTTGTATTTCGATCACTGAAGAGAAAAGGGCCATTCTGTTGAGGGGTAGAAGGTCAAAACATGACCATTTTGAAAGGGGCTAAGAGTAGGGCAATGAAGGGATGGCTAATTGGGTTGACCCATAAAAGTAGGGGTGGTCTTTTTGGATCTGAAAGGTAGGAGATTGGTATCATCATTTGGGCAGGTAGGTGGCCAACGATCCATGGCAGTACAATACCTTAATAATCCATTAGATAGTGGTTCTTTGGGATAGTCGCATGTATTTAAAAAACTGGGATGTCAACGTAACGATGTTGATCTCCGGGTGGATGAATTTTGTGACGCTGAGTAGGTGGGGGATCCTGGGGGATTTAAGATCTGTGGTAAACCTGGGGTCAGTGTCGGTAGTTCTGTAGGGTCACAATATAGGAGGTTGACGTTGTTGAAAATTGGTTCAGTTAATGAACTCACAATTGGATTTGACGTTAGTTTGGGTAAGGTATAACGCTAAAACTGTTCTTACGCATCATGAAGATGCAAACATGTTGTAGGTTGGAATACGTTGTTCTAAAGTTTATGGTTCCAAAAATTTGAAGTGGCTCCTAACCTGTAAGAGGGGTTAATGGAGTTTAGAGGAATCAGGATGCTTGTTAATATGGCATGAACAAGATTTTCCTATCATCAGTGGATGGCTGAATGGGGCATGACAGGTCCAGAATTGGAGACCGTGCAACTAGATTTTTTATTTTGTGGAGGCTTGAAAGGATGAGATCATAAAGGGTTATTGGTCTACGCTGTTGACACAGGTCATTGGTGGGTTGTGATTGATGGGTTCATGCTCATGAAGGCATTGTGAAGAAATGATGAAGGAAATCTACCCCTACCACTACTGTCATCTTTGATCGGTTGAGAATATGGAACTTTCCATCATAGAAACGTACATTCTAGTGCCTCATAGCGAAATGATAAAATGTTACGAGATTCGGAAGGGGCCCTGATAAGTTAGTGGATGAAGGATGAAGCTATTAGGTATTTTGACTCATGGGATTACAGGAAGGTTTTAATCTAATGAAGAGGACAAGATATTCTCCGGGTTGATGGGGTCACCAACAACGGAGTGAGAAGGAAGAAGAAATGGGTATTTCATAGGGGGTAGTGGATTGTATGGTTGTTTTGTGGGCTTGAGAAAGGGGACAGATGAGGCCATTGAACGTGTTTGAGGAAACTACAGGGATTTAGCATATGGTGCATATCAGTGAGGGAAATGGGTCTACTTGGTAAACTATTACAATCTAACAGGGGTGAATTTGAGGGTCATAACATATGAAGGGTGAGGAAGTTACTCAGGGAATATGAGGGTCCCTAATGGAGAAGATTCATATGTATGGCATGTAAGCTGAGGCGATGTCTCTTATTCTGCACAAGTGAACTAGAGTAGAAAGGTCTCATTAGTATAGGGTCAGGGCCGCATTTATATAGGAAGGGGATGCAATCAATTTGATGGGTAGGTCTTGAATCAAGGCTTCTAACTTCGGTAGTGAGCAAATTTGAGTGTCCAGTGAATTCTAGGTTGTGCATCTTTCTCAAGGTTATGGTAAGGAATTTGGGGCAAACATCTTGTGGATAAGGGACAGAAGATTTATGGGTATCCTCCGTCTGGCATGTAAAGTCCAGAGGTGTGAAGAGTTTGAAATAACAATGGGGTAAATTTTATAGAATTCCATCCTGAGGTGGGATAATAGAGGAGGTAATGAGGGTGTTTAAGGTGGAATGTTGATGGTGGACAAAAAAGGATTTAAGGGCTTGTGTCCAAAATCCCTTTGGTAGGGGTGGTCATGGTCAATGGGTTTTGATAAAATTTTGGAAGGGGATGGTAATTCTATCACTAAAAGGAATAAAATCAGGCTAAAAAGCCTTATACTATGTTAGGGAAAGAGGAAGCAAATTTAATCATGGGCGTGGGATAGTGTTTAGGGATCAACTGGTGAGGTATTCTACAAACGACTAATGGTGACTAAGTCTTTCAATGGAATCCTGAAATGACAGGGAATAGATGAGGCTATTTCACTCAATTGGAGCAAAATATATGGTCATTAATGCATTGAGTTTTGACGCACATATTCTATGACAGAGAAATGTGGTTTTATGCCAATTTTGAAGAGGTGATAAATTGATGGTTGTGGTCAAGTCACATGAAGATTGATACACTCTATGTCATCCCGAAAGTGAAAAAAGTTCAAAAGTATCCCTGGACATGGAATGTGTTATGAAATGATGTAGTCCAAAATTCCCAAACCTGTAAAATGTGAAAAAATGAAAGAACTCAAGGGTCAATGCAGCATAAACAAAGTTTCGGAAAAATAAACGCTAAAATAGGAAATGAGAACATACCATTATTTGCGGGGATAAGAATTACTCCGTAGGTACGCTACAAAATCTTGTGAAAAACGCATTAAACTAATCAGGGATGCTTTATATATTGAAAGTGGGCCCATTTTCCTATTCATTTGTGATGAGTGATTGATTGCATTTAAAAGTACCATGATTAGTATGTGCTCCGCATACCCCCTTCATGTACTTCTTTGATCGCTTGGATCGAATTCATCATATCAAGACAACGTAATAGATTCCCATCATAGCCATGATGATAAAGCATACCTCCTAAAAGGGTGTAACGGGCTATTTGGCGGATCAGGCTTTGTTTTTTGGAATGGGAGATATCAGGAGGGAATGTGTTATCCTTGAGATAGGTAAAGATTGGTTCATACCATGGGGAATCGGGAACAACAACATCACAAGCTAGACAAGATTTTGTCATTTCATATGCAGGATGGCGTAAGTTTTCTATAAAGAACAACATGTCATTATTCCCTGATGGAATACAAAGCATAGAACCCACTATCACCATAACATCTACTGATCTATTCTACACTTGTGGAATTTGTTCAAATGTAATGTGCATGAAGTACTCCTTTAGAGTTTCTACCAGCTTTTTGTAAGGTATAAGCTTTTCATTTTTAACTTTATATTCATCATTAACCTGCATGATAATTAACTGAGAATCAACCGCAACCTTGACATGATGAATTTTCCACTTGATAGTGAGCTTCATCCCTATGATAATTGCCTCATACTTTGTAATATTATTTGTGTAAGGAAATATAGGCAAAAATCTTGTGGTATAGGGTCACCAGAAGGAGTAATGAGGAATACCCCTACACTTGAACCATGTAAAGTAAAGGACTTGTCAAAGTGTATCTTCCATACGAAAAATTCTTCAATGTATAGCAATGAGGCATCTAGCAGATCCAGATTCAGAGGTTGAGTGCCTTGCAAAGGTGCTTTTGCTAGCTGGTCAGTGATTACTTTTCCTTTAATTGACTTCTGATGTACAATTCTATGTCAAAATGACTTAATAAAATGATCCAATTAGCCATTCTACATGTGAGGGCTGGTTTAGATAACAAATACTTGAGTGGGTCAACTTTAGATATCATCTTGGTTTTGGTATTCAATAGATGATGGTGAAGTTTCTAGAAAGTATAAACAATAGCCAAGCAAGCCTTTTCAAATTGGGGATAATTAAGTTCATAAGCGATGTGAGTGTGACTGATATAATACACCACTTTTTCTTTGTGACCCAAGTCGTATTGGGTGAGCAACACACAATAGAAAATTATGTAGTAGAGATATAAAGCAAGAGTTTCTCCCCAGGAGTTGGAGGCATGAGGACAGGTGGATTGGCCAAGTATTGTTTTAGCAAAGCAAAGGCCTACTATTTCTCTGGCCCCCAGACGAAGGTGACATCCTTTTTTAGCAAGTGGTGAATGAGTTCATTTATATGCAAGCTGGAAGATGAAGTGGTGAATAGCCTAGATTTTCCCCAATAAGCTGTGTAGTTGCTTAATGTTTTTAGATGGAGGCATTTCAGTAATGGTAGACACTTTAGTGGGGTCTACCTCAATTCCTCATCTTGAAACAATGAATCTCAATAGTTTTCCTGATAACATGCCCAATACACATTTGTTTGGGTTCAACCTAACCTTATATCCTTATAGGTGCTCAAAGATACGCCACAAAATGATAGGGTGATTTTCTCTTGTCTTATACTTTCTAAGGATGTCATCCACGTAGTCCTCCATGATATCATGAATCATATCATTAAATATTACTGTCATTTCCTATTGATAAGTAGCTCCCATGTTTTTAAGGCCAAATGGAATTACTTGGTAGCAGAAGGTACCCCAAGGAGTAGTGAAATCCATTTTGTGCTGATCTTCATTAGCAATATTGATTTGGTTGTATCCTGAAAATCTATCCATGAGAGATAACATCTCGTATCCCACTATTGAATCCCCAATCATGTCAATATTTGGTAGCAAAAAATCATCCTTAGGGTAAGCCTTATTAATGTCTCTAAAATACGTGTAGATTCTAATCCTGACGGGATTTTTCTGGACAGAGACGATGTTAGATATCCATTCAGAATAATCAATAGGTCAGATGAATCCTACTGTAAGAAATATTTCTAGCTCTTCTTTAACCCATAGGGCTACCCTTGGGTGCATCTTTCTAAGCTTCTGTTTAATAGGCTTAGCATTTACATGCACAACTAAAGCTGGGTCTAAGCCTAGCATGTCTATGTAGGACCATGAAAACATGTCTATAAAGTCTCGTAGTAGCATAGTGAATGTCTTATGTTCTCTAGACGAGAGTGAAGCTCCCAATTTTACTATTTTCAGATCCTCCTCTATACCAATATTGACATCGATAGTCTCATCTACTAATAATTTTGACAATTCCTCCATACGCATAGGATTGGGAGGAAGGTTGAGATCTTCGTCCAAGGATGTCTCCATGAAATTTTTATCCTTTCTGTGGTCACTTTCATTATCCTTTGATTGTTTTACTTGTTTTTCGGCCAGTGCCTCAAAGAGGTTTTCACTATGCAACTTGGACTTTGATTTTTGCCGAGGCTTTATGTTAGAACTTTTGCCCTCGCTTTTTCTTAAGTTTTGGTGACCATGAAGCTCAGCCTCCTCACCAAAGTAGGCAAATGTATCCAAGTCAATAAAGAAACCCTTCTTGTGGTCTCCAATGGGATTTATATCCCTTATGCCCATGAACTCTGTGATAGCTTATTCATTCTTGAATAGATCTAGTGACAAGTGACATAATTATTCCCATTCAACAAGGGAAGGGTAAACAAGGTCAAGGGTTGGTTCCGTAGGGGTTATGATTAGGACAATGTTATTCATGAATAGGTTTGTGGAGGAAATATCCTCATGCTGGCTACACTGGGCATCTATATCGCTATCTAGATAGTTAGAGCTATCCTCACGTTTAGAACAAGTAGCATCTTGGTCATTGGGGTGTGCTCCAAAAGGGCAAATCCCAATTCTGTATCTTTCTGTTTTAAAATACGGAAGAGGCACTGGTTCTCTCTGTCCTTGTTTGTTTCTTCCAAATCCTAGGCCCTTGTAGCCCATGGAGTACATCATTTTACTGGATATCTCGTATTCAAGGGTTTGATAATAGGATTTCTAAGTATCCTCTAGGACCCAAGTTGTAGGTGGATCCAAAAAAAATTCTTCAGCTAACAAGCCTCCAAGTAAGAATGACCCAATAGTGTGTTCATTTCTAGGTCTTACAAAGTGATAGTTGGGTTGACCTCTACTCTTGGGTGACAATGAGAGGTCTGAGACCAAGAGGGCTAGCTACACATTATATTCCCTGCAGCCATATTCAAGGATTTTCATCTCCCATGAATCAAAAGGAGAGGTTGATGTTAAAAGGAACGATAACCAGATCATACCAAGCCAAGAACACATATGCTAATCAAACACCATGATCAATAAGATGAAAGCAATTCACCAAAATAACTTTACAGAAAACCTTTGCAAACAAATGAGCAGCAATATCATATATTATTATTGAACTCAATAAAATACAATGAGAATGGGCCTTGCTTATATAGGAAATGAATAACAATCTAAGAACCAGTCAAGGTCATAGATCAAGCCATAAATCATGGAAAGAACTAGTCATCAAAGAACTAGTCAAGTCCATAGATTTATGAGAGAACTAGACATCAAGGATTTAGTCAATACCATAGATCAAGGAAAGAACTATACCTAACAACTAGATAATATCTCCTAATATCTAAATAAATAAAAAGAAATATCCACACACATAAGTGGGTGAGGATAAATACAATAAAGGTAAATAATGTACCTAGGTGAACATGAGCTAAGGTAAATACCTACTCTAGCACCCCCCTCAAGTGAAGCTAGGGGCCAAAATAGAAGTGGCATATCCGTAGTATGAGTCTTGGCAACTAGGCTTGATGAGGTACTCATGTACAATATATCCATGAAGAAATATCAAACAAAAAGAAGGAAAGAGAAGAATAAGAAGAAAAAGGAAGATGTTCTCATGAACACCCCCCAAGAAAAACTTTCGAAACCCTAAGAATTCCACGTAAATCAAGGTAGCAAGGTGATGCAAAAGGCTTCGTAAAGATGTCTGCAACCTGCTGCTGAGCTCGTGAAGGTACTCCAAGAAAATAAATCCATTGTGAATGTGCTACCGAATGAAGTGGATGTGTATCTTGATATGCTTGGTCCATTGGTGCTCAACTGGGTTGTGAGAAATGTGAATTGCACTTTGGTTGTCACACCAAAGTACAGTCAGTGAATCCTGTGGGAATCCAAACTCTGTCAATAACTGGTGAAGCCAAAGAATCTGCTGACTCGTTGTAACTGCTACCCTGTACTCTACCTCTGAAGATGAAAGTGTAATATCCTGTTGCTTTTTGTATGCCCAAGCAACTGGAGAAGAACCAAGATAGAAAAGATAGCTAGAAGTAGAATGTCTATCATCGATAGAACCTGCCCAATCTAAATCTGTATACCCAATCAACTAAGTAGAACCCCTAGTGTAGTGTAAGCCAAAGTGGGAAGTGCCTTGTAAATAGCAAAAAATCCTTTTAGCAGCCTACCAATGACTACTATGAGGAGAATGTGCAAACTGAGATACAAAGCCCTACTGTAAATGAAATATCAGGGTGAGTATGGGTCAATTACATGAGACTCCCAACCAACTACCTATATAATGTAGGATCACAAATTGGTGTGGTACATGTGTATGTAAGAGTAATCCTAGACTAAAAAGGAGATGGACTTGGCTTGCAATCAGCCATATCAAAGCACCTAAGAAGATCATGGGTGTACTTTTGCTGAATCAAATGAATCCCTGAATATGTATGAGAAATTTTCAAACAAAGTAAATAATTCAATAGCCCAAGATCTATCATGTCAAACTGTGTAGAAAGATCCCTCTAAATACTCTGAATGTGGGAAGAAGAGTTGCTAGTAAGTAACAGATCATCAACATACAAGACAAGTATCACAATATCCTCACTGACATGTTGGAGATACACTGTATGATTAGAATGGAAATGAACAAAACCAGTAGATAGAAGAAAAGAATCCATCTTCTCATACGAAGCCTAAGGGGCTTGTTTGGGACCATAGAGAGACCTTCGTAACCAACAAATAAGAGAAGAATCCCAAACAAATCCAGCCAGCTACTCCATATATATTTCCTCTTTTAGATCTCTATGTAATAAGGCACTCTTCATGTCCATCTGGTATACGGACCACCCCTGTGATGCAGCAATAACAAGTACAAGGCATACAAAATCCATCTTGGCAACGGGTGCAAAAGTCTCAGAGTAATCAATACCTTTGATTTGTGAAAAACCCTTTGCAACAAGACAAGCCTTATACTTGTCAATGGACCCATTAGCTATGTATTTGGTTCGGTATACCCACTTACACCTAATCATCTTTATTCCTTTAGGAAGAGATACCAAATCCCAAGTATGATTCTTCATAAAAGAAGAATACTTAGCTGCCATTGCATCATCCCACTCCGGTATCCCATGAGCCTTTGAAAAAGACTTTGGATCCTCAGAAACTGCCTGACACAAAAGTCCAAAACTAGTAGAATGTGCATGATGATGCCTAGTGGGTGGAAGATCCTATATGAAAGGTGTTGCCTCAGAAACTATAGTACGAGCCCACTTAGGCATAGTGACAACATCAGTGGGAATAGGATCCTCAATGGCATCTATAACCTCCTCATCAATCTCCTCAAAGAAAGGATCCTCAAGATGAGATGAAGAAGAAGAAGGAATGGAAGAAGATGAAGAATCATGAGGAGTGAAAGGCTCATCAAACTGAACATGTGTTCAGAAAAAGAACATCATGTGCATCAGGATCTAAAAAATGATAAGCTCCGATGTCCTCACAATACCCTACAAAGATCAAGGGTTTTCTTTTCTTATCCAAATCTTTCCTTTTCTTCTTTCACACAAAGGCCCAAGCATGGATCCTAAAGACTCGAAAAAATGATACATCTAACTTAGTGTTGGACCAATCTTCTTCTGGAGTCAAATGCTCCAGTGCTCTATGTGGTGTTCAATTCTGAATATAGTTAACACAATTAACTACTTCTGTCTAGTAGATAGGAAGTAAATCTCTAGAATGCATCATACAATTATCCATTTCCTTCAAAGTTTTATTATTCCTTTGTGCTACGCCATTTTTTTGTGGAGTATGAGGAACATAATTCTAGTGAATAATTCCTTGAGTTGCCAAAAAATTAGAAAAATCATTGCTGAAGTACTCCCCCCATTATCAGTACGAAGGTTGTTTATGTAGCTAGAAGATTATTTCTTGACCAAAAGCCTTGAAGACTTTAAAGTGTGAAAAAACATCACTTTTGTACTTGATAAAATAAACCCAAGTATGCCTCAAGAATTTATCAATAAACGTAAGTGCATAGTTAGCTCAATTGAAAGAGGGGGTAGGAAAACCCAACAAGTCACTATGCACAAGCTCAAGTGGTGAAGGAGATCTCTTAGAAAATATCTAGGAAATGGATCTTAGTGTTGTTTCCCTAATGCACAGCTAGAAAAAACTCCCTCAAGACAAAAAACTCTAGGAAGACCATCTACCATACCATGAGTGCTCAACTCCTTCAAATATCCATAATTAAGATGTCCAAATCTTTCATGCCAAATCTTACTCTCTGAATCTGCATGAGAAACCAATCCTGTCCCTATAGAGGAAGTGTCATCAAAACCCTCAAAGTGATATAGTCTAGAACTATGATCAATAATACCCTCAGCAACAAGTGAATTTGGCTCCAACAAAGTTTGTACTTCTGCCCCATGTGGTGTAAAAGTCACTATTTTCCCTTGACCAGAATGACAAATTTGACACACAGAAAGTAAATTTTTAGTGATGTTAGGAACATATAGTGCATCTTGGATACTACCACCATCAATTTGTATATCATCTTTTCCTTTAACAGAAAGAAAGGAAGAATCTCCAACCTCAATTTTGGAAGTAGAACTCAAACCTAGAGAAACAAAAGACTCCTTAGAAGAAGTCATGTGATGAGAAGCACCAGAATCTATAACCCAAATGTCTGTAACTTGTGACTGAGATCTCCCAACAACATTAAGTGCTTTTCCATGCTGATTAGAAGGAGGTGGAGTAGAGATATAAATTTTGTGTTTCTTGACTGCATCCTCTAAGGCTTGCATTCGCTTACAACACCTATGTTCTTCATGATTACTACCCCCACAAAAAGAGCATGAACGACTAGACGTATTCTTGGATTTAGAAGACTCCTTGGGTTTTGAGTTGTTTTCTTTGGGTTTAGGATCATTTTGAGATGGAGAAGGGGTGGATTTGGTTTTACTATTTGGTTTTCCCTTGCCCTTAGGATTAGATGAAACTAATGCCTTTTGAGAGATGGAAGACTCAAGGTGAGACAATTTGGATTCTTCCCTAGTAAGTCTTTCACAAAATGTTTCTAGGTCAGACATTTTAAATGTGTCACCTAAGGCATCCATGCTAGAGAAAAAGGTAGAAGAAAATATTTGAAATGGTCCTCTCAACTTGGATAGAATCAAGTAAACACACTCTTCATCTTTATTATCTCTTCCACTCCCCTTCAACTATGTCAACAAATGCTTGAACTTGGTAAGATAGTCTATAATTGTTGGAAAATATTTAGGATTAAGAGAGGTGATCTCAATTTCAAGTTGCATGGATCTCATATGATCCACCTTACCAAATAAATCCTCCAATTTCTCCCATATTTTGAAATGAGAGTAACATTTTTCCAAATGAAACAAAATACTGTCACTTACATAAGTTCCTATCAAACCCATACACTCATTAAATTTTCACTGGTACTGAAATTTCTCATATTCTCTAGTGAATACTAGTTATTCTGAAGAATTTAAATCCTATAATCCTTTCCACTTAATTATTGTTTGCATTCTTGGTTTCCATGTGTGGTAATTATGTGTTATTAATGGTTCAACATGATCTAATGCAGAAGTAGATTCCATCAAAAAATCACCAAAATAAATGCAAGAACCAAGCAATGCAACAAGACCCCCAAGCAATGCACCAAGAGCCCCCTTAGATTTTGGCACTTTATAATGAGTGTTTGTTACAATATGGAACTTTATAATTATAGTGAAATTCTCAAAATAAATATTTCCAATGGAAAGAGCATGGAAAACAAGTGCTTTTGCAAAAAATAGCACTCAAAACCGAGTTACCAATCAAAATTTACAAGTTATTCAATATTATGCTCTACTATATATATTTTAGTTGCCACTAAAATAGAATAAAATGATCTTGCTTTCACCACACAAATAAAATGAAAGGGGGCTAGAGTTAAGCACCTACTAGTAGGAATCACAAACTTTAAGCCCTCATATGACCATACCATGTGACCATGGGCTAAGTATTAAGGAAAGAACTAGTCGAGTCCATAGATTTAGGAAATAACTAGACATCAAGGATATATTCAATACCATAGATCAAGGGCTGATGGGGTGGGAGCGGTGCAGTCAAGTCACACGATTGTGGGCTTTCCCACCCATGTTCAAATCCTCTCGAGGCATGATCCCCCTCAAAGGTGGTTTCTCCACTAGAGATGACATCTCTACTCGTGTTGACATTATTGGTTACTCCTCTTGTTGTTTACGCTGGTGGCTCCTCCTCACTGATGACACTGGTGGCTCTTCCTCTCACTGTTGACGTTGGTGCCTTCTTCTCTCACTGATGACATTGGTGGTTCCTCTCTCACTTCTCCTCTCACTGCTAACACTAGTGGCTGCTCCACTCACTGCTAATGCTCCTCACAATGTTTTCATGGTTTCTCCTCTCACTACTGACACTGGTGGTTACTCCACTTGCTGCGAACATTGGTGACTGCTCCTCTCACTGCTGACACTAGTGGATGTTCCTCTTACTTCCATCACTAACAGTTGTCCCAGTCATTGTGGTCATTATCATTGGTTACTACATTTTCACTATGGTTTCATGGTTGCTTCAATTGGGTTCCTAATAGTGGTCCCCTTCATTGTAACCAGGTTGGTGATCCTCTCAAAAAATATTCAATTGTAAAAGGATGTGGATCCTTTCAACACTCTTAGTTTACCCTCAATTCTAAAAAAAATACCATAGATCAAGGAAGGAACTATACCTAAAAACTAGATAATACCCCCTAATATCTAAATAAATAAAAATAAATATCCACAAACATAAGTGGGTGAAGATAAATACAATAAAGGTAAATAAAGTACCTAGGTGAACATGAGCTAAGGTAAATACCTACTCTAACAATTGTATGAGAAAGAATAGAATGGTCATATGTCCATTCTCATATTATAGATCATAATTAGAATGGTCATATGTCAATTCTAAACATTCAGACAATATAGAAGGAATGATAAATATGGTTGTATGAGAATGAAAATAACGGGTTTATGTTCATTCACATTTAGGTTAAATATATAAAATAAGAAATATGATTATATGAAAAATAATATAATGGGAAAAATGTCCATTCTCATATTATAGGAAATGATTAGAATGGGCATATGTCCATTTTATTCATTAAAAAAATATATAACGAATGAGAAAGATGGTTGTATGAGAATGAATAGAATGGGTAGTTGTCCATTCCCATTCAAGTTAAATATAGAATGAATGATAAAGATGATTTTATGAGAATTAATAGAATGGGAAGATGTACATTATCATATTATAGACAATGATTAGAATTGGCATATGTCCATTCTAAACATTCAGAAAATATAGAAGGAATGAGAAGGATAGTTGTATGAGAATCAATAGAATGGGAATATATCCATTTTGAACATTCAAGAAGTATAGAAGGAATGACAAAGATGGTTGTATCAAAATGAATAGAATGGGAAGATATCCATTTTCATATTATATACAATTATTAGAATGGGCATATGTCCATTTTGAACATTCACGAAATATAGAAGGAATGAGAAAGATGGTTGTATGAGAAATAATAGAATGGGAAGTTCTCTAATCACATTCAGGTTAAATATATAACAAATGAGAAATATGATTGTATGAGAAAAATTAGAATGTGTAGATTTCCATTATCATATTATATGAAATGATTAGAATGGACATATGTTCATTCTAATCATTCAATAAATATAGAAGTAATGAGAAATATGGCTATATGAGAATGAAAAGAATGGGAATTTTTCCATTCTCATTCAAGCTAGATATAGAATGAATGAGAAAGATGAGTGTATGAGAATGAATAGTGGGAAGATGTCCATTATCATATTATGGGAAATGATTAGAATGGGCATATGTCCATTTTGAACATTTAGGCACTATAAAAGGAATGAAAAGGATGGTTCCATGAAAATGAATAAAATAGGAAACTTTCCATTCTCATTGAGGTTAAAAATAGAAAGAATGAGAAAGATGATTGTATGAGAAAGAATAGAATGTGCATATGTCCATTTTGAACATTCAAGAAATATAGAAGGAATGAGAAAGATGGGTGTATGATAATGAATAGAATGGCTAGATGTCCATTCTCATATTATAGGAAATTATTAGAATGGGAATATTTCCATTATGAATTATCAGGAAATATATAAGGAATGAGAAAGATGTTTGTCTGAGAAATGGTTCATGGCTAGAAGAATGGATGATCTGGAGCTAGATGTAGGTAGAACCAACACATAAAAATAACTATCTAGAAGACAATTTCAACAAAGAATCCAAGAACACATCTGTAGAAAAGATATTGATTTATTGATCTCTCTCACATACAACCCAAATAATGATCCAAAGAGGAGTGTTGCATGCTAATAAATAGGTAGCTAGAAGTGAGAAGATCATTCTAGAGAGGATTCTAGAAGATAAAGTTTCTAGAAAGTGAAAGAAGGTATGAATACCCATATTGTGAGTAATGCACAAAAGGAAAAAGAAATGTTCACATCCTATTATCTATTAGAGCTTAATTATTTATCCTAACACCCTCCCTTAAGTGAATAACTAGGAAGGTGGGAACACAAAAAATGGGTCATCATTACTAGGCCATATTAGGTACCCATTTACATAACAAAGAGAAGGAAGGATGACTTCATGATGAATCCCCCCTAAGGAAAACTTCCTTCACCCCAAGAAAATCTCACAAATGAAGATAACGAGGAATTTTTAAACATTTAGTGAATATGTTGACAACTTGGTCAGCAGTAGGCACAAACTCAAGTGAAAGGACTCCATCTTGGATCAAATGTCGAATGAATTACATTTGTATCTCAATATATTTCATACGTTGATGCTCAATCAGATTGCAAGAAATAGAAATGGCACTATGGTTATCACACCAAAGAGTAGTAGGAATAGATTGTGGAAGAAAAAACTCATCAAGCAGTTGTTGAAGCCAAATAGCCTCTTGACTAGCTTGAACTGCACCTCGATACTCATCCTCAGTAGAAGATAATGCAATAGCAATATACTTCTTACATCCCCCAGTAACTGTAATATAACCAAGATGATAAACAAATCCCGAGGTAGATTTACGAGTGTCAACATCACCTTCCCAATATGATTCATTATATCCAATGAATTATGAATAAATATGTGGTGTGTATTGTATGCCATAGTGCAAAGTGCCCCAAAGATAGTGCAAACTATGCTTAGCTAGTTTCTAATGAGTCTCATGAGGCTCATGTGCAAAGCAAAAGACAAGGTTAACAATAAATGTGATGTTGGGGTGAGTGTGTGTCAAGTAGAAAAGACTTCCTATAAGTTTCCAGTATAATGTGGATCAACTAGAGGAGTCTTACAATCAATAAATAAAACAACACCTGATTAAAATGGATTAAGAGTAGGCTCACAATTTTCCATATGAAACCGATGAAGTAAATCATGAGCATACTTTTGTTGTCCAATGGAGATTCCTTCAGAAGTCTGATGAACCTGTAATCCAAGGAAATAATACATATGTCTCATATCGTCATGTCAAAATGCTCCATCAATTTGTGTTGAATGTCACAAATGAGGGAATCTGAACTTCCAGTGAGAATGAGATCATCAAAATAAAGGAATAGTATCATAATAGTATCCCCATTCCATTGAATGTAGGCATTAGGGTTTGAGTAGCACTAAAGAAATCTAGAAGAGAGAATAAAAGAATCCATCTTTTCATACCAAGCTCGTGAATCATGTTTGAGACCATAGAGACAATGACAGAGTCTACAAACAAGTGAAGGATTCTACATAAAACCTGGAGGTTTCTCCATATATATCTCCTCATGAAGATCACCATGCAAGAATGCATTCTTTACATCCATCTGGTATACAGGCCAATGATTAGTTGCAGCAGAAGAGAGCACAAATAGATCAAAATCCATCTTAGCTACAGGGGAAAAATCCTCAGAGTAATCAATCCCATCAACTTGTAAAAAATCCTTTGCAACTAAATGAGCCTTGTATCGATCAAAAAACCCATCTGTTGTATACTTGGTCTTATAGAATCATTTGCATCGCATAGGTTTTCTTCCTTTACGAAGAGGAAGTAAATCCCAAGTGTGATTCTTCATAATTGAAGAATACTCCTCACACATAGAAGTCTCCCACTCTGGTTTGGTAATAACATCACAAAATTGAATCGGATCATTTGAAATATCATGACTAATAAGAGTCATACCAGAAATCTGTGAGTGAGTTTGACGAGGAACTAAAGGATCACCAACCATAGGACCAGTTGAATCTAAAGTGGATTTGGCCCATTTGGGCATAGTGTGAGAAGCATTTGGTGGTGGAGGAGGAGGTTGTACATGTGCATCAACTGAAACCTCATCATCATCTGGAAACATATTAGAAGAAGGAGAAGTATAAGTAACAAAGGATGGTATTCCAAGAGATGAAGTATCCACAGAAGGATCACTCTCATCAAAAAGAACATCGTGCTAAAATAAAACATCATTAGTGATAGGTTCATGAAGGCGATAAGCCTTAATAGTCTCACAATAGCCAAAAAAAAATAAGTGGTTGAATTTTATCCTCCCTAGACTTGCATTTTTCATTAGGAATAAATTCCCATGACTTACTCCTAAATACATGAAAATATGACACATCAAGTTTCTCTTCAGACTAATTTTTTATAGGAGTTTTGTTCTGCAAGGCCTTATGTATGTTCTAGTTATAAATATAATTTGCACAATTTATCACCTCACCCCAATATTGAGGATCCATATCCTTAGAATTAATCATGTAATTGGCCATCTCCTTTGAAGTACAATTATTCCTCTCAGCCACACAATTTTGTTAAGGAGTATAAGAGCATGGTTAAGTGATGCACAATCTCATGTTTGGTATAGAAAACCTTGAATGCATTGCTAACATATTCCCCCCCCCCCCCCCCACCACATTGTCAGTGCATATCATCTTGAGTGGAAGAGATAATTTCTTCTCAATAAGAGCCTTAAAGGCTTTGAAATTCTCAAAAACATCACTTTTGGTCTTAAGAAAGTAGACCCAAGTGCATCGAGAAAATTCATCAATAAAAGTGAGTACATAGTTGGCCCCAGAAAATGAATGAGTAGGAAAGGTGATAAGATCGCTATGTACCAACTTCAGAAGAGCCCTTGCACAAGATGCGTTGCCCTTTGGAAAGGGATCCTGGTGTTGTTTGAAAAGCATGCATCTGGGACATACTCCATTTATGCAAGAAATCTTCGGAAGACTGAGAACCAACTTCTATGTACTCATATGATTTAATTATTTGTAGTTCATGTGGCCAAACCTCTCATGCTACAATTTACTGGTTGGATAAGAATGGGAAAGTAATGAAGAGCCTGTAAAGGGCTCAAATCTTTTAAAATGATAAAGACAAGCACTATGATATGTAACACTTGTAGCCACTATCTCTTGAGGATCTTGTATTTCTTTGATTACAACTTTATGTGGAGTGAATTCAATAGTTTTTCCAGTGTCTGAATTACAAATTTGATAGATAGACAACAAATTAGAAGTAATTTTGAAAAAAAGGAGTACATCAGTAATACAACCATCTTGTATCTAAACATTTTCTTTCCCCAAAAAATCAACTCAAGAAGAGTTTCTAACTTCAATATGGGAAGTGTTGCAATCAAAAACTAAAGATAGAAGATCTTGAGAATGTGTGATGTGATAAAAATCCCCTAAATTAATGATCTAATTATCATGAGATGCAGATATACCTTGAGTAGAAATAAGTTCCCTTTTCCTGATGAAGAAGAAGTTGGAGTAACAGAAATCTTATTTTTTTAACTTCTTCCTCCAAGTCTTTCATCTTCTTGAAACATCTATTCTCTGAATGATTTTTGCCACCAAAAAAATTTCAAGGTCCATGGATCTTTTTTTGTTTGCATTGTCCTTTAGGATTAGGATTTTTGAAAGACTTAGTGGGCTCAAAAGATGGATTAGGCTCAAAATATTGAGGAGGAGATCTATTTACCGATTTGGTGGAGGGAAAGGTATTTGTTTTAGACTTGGGTTTTCCTTTGGAAGAGGTAGCAACACGAGCGTGCTAGCTACTAGGAAGGGCATCAAGGGACATTAATTTGGTTTTCTCCCTAGTAAGGTGATCACAAAAAATCTCAAAATTAGGCCATTTGAATTAGTCACCAAGGGCATCCATAACCGAATAAAAGGTATAGGCAAAGACACTAAAGGACCCTTCAACTTAGAGAGCATAAGAAATATAAATTCTTTATCATTTTCTATTTTTTCCTCCTGTTTGTAATTTTGAGTGAATAGACTTAAACTCAGACAATAATTCTTCTATAGTGGTAAAATCAAATGGAAAAAGGGAATATAATTCTGCATCTAATTATAACAATCTAAATTCATTCAACTTACAAAAGAGCTTGTCAAACTTGTCCATTGCTTCCTTAGGTGTGCTAAGGATAGAAAGGTGGAACATCAAACTGTTAGAAGTGAAGGTTGCATCAATCAAGAAGTGGTATTTTTCAGAAGTGAAGGTTGGACCATTATCCAACACCACGTGCCATAAGCCCTTTGACTACAATAATTGTTGCATATTTGGTTTCCAAACATTATAATTGGAAGTATTAAGTGGCTCAAACAAATTTTACTCCATATGATAAAATGATGAGATGAATGGGCCAGGATGGACATCGGGTACCACCAAAAATGCGTCCCAAGGCACTATAAGAGGACCCTCATGAAAAAGGTCAAAAAATCAACCCCCTCGGATTATAATAAAAATTAACCAATAGAATGGGAACAAAAAATAAGTTACTTTTATAAAAAAATAGCACTCATATCCAAGGTATCATGCAAAATTTATTAAAAAATCAATTTCCCGTTAAAAAGGCTTAAATTAATAAAAAAAAACTCAATGATTAAAAAAATCATTGAGACAAAGGGAAAAGTGGTCGTATTGTCTCTGTTTACAAACAACCTAGAAAATGTATTAATTGGCCGAAAAAACACGTTAATTTCCCCCAAAGGAAATTATTAATAGCAAACTATAGAAAAAAATTTAAAAATTAGAAAAATAAAACTATAGTTTGGGCTCAAAAATGTTTTAATAAACCAATGAATGGGTTGTTGTGTGGTGATGACCAAATTCCAAAAAATTACGAATGAGAGATATCAAAAAATAACGTCCCTAATAAAGGTTGGAGACAGATCTATGGAAGGAGAGCAACTCAATTTGCAACACCAAAAATGTAGCCAAAGAAATCTTGCAAACTTCAACACAGGCCAAAAACAGAACCAAAGAAATCTTGCAAAATTTAATGTAGCCACCCTAATCCAAGGACGTGAGCAAGTCTGCCACATGGAAGAGAAAGATGGACTTTAATATTTGGTCTGCATAGACCAAGGATGAGAGCAGCATAGGAAAAGACAAAAATGTGACCCAAGGACAGGGAAAATTCAAAGAGCATGTAGATAGAACGCAGCTTGAGGACAGGGAAAATCTGAAACAACTATTCCTTCAAGAGGGTGACTGCAGGCATTTATTGCACCACCAACAACTCCTCTTATATGCATATGCAAGGTGGATTTGAACTTCAAAACTGAATCAATATTATGTTAGATCCAACAATGCAAGCTTGTGGGTAAGTGTGAAAGAGCCTTCCAAACTCTTCAATAATTTGGTACCATGCAGGTAGAATTAGTAGAGGCAAAGATCTAGCTGGAAGGCAACTTTAACAAAGAAAGAACACAAGATCTACAGAAAAGAGATTGCTATTATTGATCTCTCTCACATACAACCCAAATAATGATTGAAATAGGAGTGTAACATGCCAATAAATAGGCAGCCAGAAGATAAGGTTTTTAAAAAGTGAAGGAAGGTGTGAATACCCATATTGTGAGTAATGCACAAAAGGACAAAGAAATGTGCACACCCTATTATCTATTAGAGCTTAATTATTTATCCTAACACTAGAAGTGTGAATGGTTTAGATATGCAAATATGATTAGTCTAGAGCTTGAAACATGAATGGTTTAGAGCCAAAATTACCTATTTACCAGGATACAAGTGATATGGGTACACATGTAGGTGTAGCTTATTGGGAAGCCCTTGACGATGATATCAGTGTTGATGTTGAGTTTGAAGAGTAGGAAGATGATGATGATGATAGTGATTTATATCAAGTGCATGAAGATAGATATACCAAGGATGATGATGTTGGATAGGATGTCAACTAGTCAGAAGTTATACAAATGGGTGGTATTGATGACGATGACATGAAAAAATAAGATGAGGGATTGAATATCTAGGACATATATTATTAATATTAGATTCAACATAAAATATCACATGATTTTGATGTGATTGACCCTCAACATAACCAGAGACTTGTTGAATATGTTTTGAAGAAACTGGTAGAGGGTGTCAATTGAGATGTGGATAACAAGCTAGTGAATTAAATTAGATAGAAATAATGTCTCTAGCTTTAGATTGAATATTGTTAGTGCTCTATGAATATGGATTATTGTTGGTTAACAGTGTCCATGTGTTGTGTATTACATTACTTGTGATCGTAACTCACAATGTATTATTTTCTTGTTTTTTGTCCATATGTGGATGTCAAAAAAATTACTAGTATTATTTATATAGGAGTTTAGAAGGTACTCTATGAAATCATTATTATTATATGACTTCATGAAAATGAATAGAATGGGAATATTTCCATTCTCATATTATCAGAAATGGTTGACATGCCTCAGGTTTATGATATTGAGCCAAGATTGAATTTGAACCGATAGAAGAAAGTCAAAAAAAAATTATAAACCCTAAAGAGTTTGGATATATATATATATATATATATATATATATATATATATATATAAAGAAAAAATAGAAACCCTCAACTAGTTTGTAGGTATCAACACCTTCGAGCCTTCAACTCATTTTTCCCCTTTAAGATGAGTTAAAGAAAATATAAAAATATTGTGAACAAATTGGCTTGTATTTACCCTCCCATAGGCTCATGATTATCACGTGGTCTCGAATCTATGGTTAAAACTAAACTAGAATTTTCCTTGATATCATACTTCTTGAAACAAGTATGGGGCTCCAGACCTCTCCCTTGATATGTCATTTACCCTATTATTTATAAAAATTAAAAGAAAAATAATAACACATTTCCCTGTATAACGTTCAAAATATTGATTAGCTTAGGTTTTATGTTATTCGGTTGCTTGGGGTTTATGATATTCCACTACTCAGGGTTTATGATGTTTAAATGCTTAGAATTTGTGATATTGACCTACCTAGGGTTTTTTGTATTTAATTGCTTGGTATTTTTTATACTAATTTAGCTTTGAATTCGCACTGGTAGAAGAAAGCTAAGAAATAAATTGGAAACCCTAAATAGTTTGGAAAAATATATATTAATAAATAATAAAAACCCTTAACTATCTTGTACGTATTAGCATCTTTGAGACTTCAACTTGTTGTTACGCTTTGAGAGGAATTCAGAGGATATATAAAAATTTGGTTAACCACATTGTCTCGTATTTACCCTCCTATAGACTCATGAGTATCGCAGGGCCTCGAATATGTAGATAAAACTAAATTAGAATTTTATTTGTATGCATACTACTTGAAAAAATCATGGGGATATGCACATGCCCAAAGATGTGTCATTTATCCTATTATTTATTAAACTTCAAAGAAAAATAATAACACATTTCCATGTTTAGTGTTCAAAGTATTGTGTATCTTATGTTCTATGTTATTCAGTTGCTCAAGGTTTATGATATTCAACTGCTCGAGGTTTACGACATTTAATCACTTAGGTTTTATGATATTGACCTACCTATGGTTTGTGGTATTTAACTGCTTGGGGTTTGTAATACTGATCTAGGTTTGAATTTACACTAGAAGAATAAATCCAAAAAAGAATTCTAAACCATAAATATTTTGAAATATATATATATATATATATATATATTAAGAAATAATAGAAAACCTCAACTAGCCTACAGGTATCAGCACCTTTGACCCTTCAACTCATTGTTGTGCTTTGATATGGAGTCAAAGAAAATATAATAAGTTTTTGAACCATATTGGCCCATATTTACCCTCCCTTAGCTAATATGAATCCCTTAATTGCTCGAGGTTTATGATATTCAAATGCTTGAGGTTTATGAAATTCGATTGCTTATCTAAAATTTCATCTTCATTGAGATTTTTTCAATTCATATTAAATCATCTTCCCTGGCCCGATGATTACACCAAACTATATAATAAGATTAAAGTTTTCATTATCCAAAAGTGTCACTGGTTTGTTCTCCACATTTCGATCATCACCCTCTGTCAGTTTCTTTGAAATATCTTCAGCAATTCTCTATCTATGTTGAGGGTAAATTACATAAAATCCTATGAGATTTTTTGTTGAATTCAATATTAATAATCTATGTCCTATACATTCAATCCCCCATCTTCTTCTTCCATGTCATCATCATCAATACCACACATTTGCATAGCTTTCAAATTTTTGGCATCCTAACCATCATCACATCCTTGGGTATCAATATATTCTTGCACTTGATTGAAATCACCATTATTATCCTCTTCCTCCTCAAAATCAACAACAACACTGATATCATCATCAAGGGCTTACCCAACAACTTCACCTACACTTTAATTCCTATATTCTAGTAAATTGATAATAAGATTTCCAATCGAAACAAGTTGACCAAACTCCTTGATCCTAGGCTTATAAATTCCATCATCTGTAATAGAAAATATTATTTCCTCTCAGAGTCACCTTCTTCTAGTGTCCCTCTTCCGCACCACTATAACCAAAGAACGCATTTCTCTCTACTTCTCCTTATCCTTTTAATTATGTCCAACAATTCAGGGGTCTTATCTTTGTAAACTTTGTTATTAAACCTAAAAGATAAATAATAACGAACTTTAATTTATATCATTTAAAATATTTAATAGCTTAGTTTTTGTGTTATTCAGTTGTTTGTGGTTTATGATATTCAACTTCTCAGGGTTTATGATGTTCAACTACTTAGGGTTTGTGATATTGAGTTGTTTAGGGTTTGTGATATTGAGATGCTTAGGGTTTGTGGTATTGAACTACTTGGTTGTTCTATTCATAATTTGGGTTGTCCTTTTCCATTATTATACTATCAATATAGAGATACTGTGGAATATATCCTTAATAACGAGAATTTTTAGAATGGGCATATGCCCATCCTCATACATGTAATATAGAAAGAGTGTGGAATATTGTTGTAAAAGAAACATGATATATAATTAGAATGATAAACATATTTGTATGAGAATTTTTAGAATGGGAAGATTCCCATTCTAATTATCTTCATAATTTAACAAATAGAATATGTCATCTCATGACCATTTATAATTCTAGGTATAGATCTTTTATACTTCCATCTCTAGACCAGTCATACTTCCAAATCCATACCCTTCATACTTTTATCTCTAGATCATGTATTCTTCTAGCCACTAACCATTTCTCATACAATCATTTTTCTCATTCCTTCTATATTTCTTGAATATTCAAAATGGACATATGACCATTCTAATCATTTCCTATAATATGAGAATGGACATATTCTCATTCTATATATTCTCATACAATCAACTTTATCATTCCTTATATATTTCCTGAGTGTTTAGAGTGGACAACTTCCCATTCTATTCATTCTTTCTGTATTTCCTTTACAATAATTGGCATATGCTCATTTTATTCATTCTCATACAATTATCTTTCTCAATCCTTTAAAATTTCCTAAATGTTCAGAATAAACATGTCCATTCTAATAATTTCCTATAATATGATAATAGACATCTTACCATTCTATTCATTATCATATAATCATCTTTTTCATTTATTTGATATTGCCTTCATGAGAATATTTTTTAATGATATATCCCGATTGCAATTATGATATATTGTACAAGAATGTTTACAATGGGTAGATGCCCTTTTTCAAATTTCAAGTAATATAGAACCAACGAGAAAGAATATTGTATGAGAAATTATGATTAGAATGGGCATATGTCCATTCTCATACATCAAGATTCATACCATTTCTATTATTTCTTAAGTAAATTAATTATAATGGAGAAATAGTAGAAATGGTCAAGAGATAGAAGTATGAATGGTACAAAGCTGGAAGTATAATTTGCATCATATTAAATTATTTAAAAAAAATAAAGTTGAACTAAATATCATAATTACAATCATGTATATGTCCATTCTAAAAATTTAGGAAATATAGAAGGAATGAGAATTTAAAAGGAATGACAATATCAAAGATGGATTGTAGGAGAATGGATAAAATTTCATTCTCATTCATATACTATAAAGTGAATGAGAAATATGGTTGTATGAGAATGAATAGAAAGAAATAAATAATGAGAAGAAATAATGATTGAATGGATAGATGTCGATTTGATATGTTGTATTTACAAGATTATTCAAAATGAAAAGATGTTGATTCTCATTTCCTGTATTAGATTTGGCATTTTACCATTCTATACAAAACTAAAATATATGAAATTTTTTTATTTTTTCTATACATTTGCTTTTATAATAATGGTGAATTTGTAGTTTTTTAAATACATTATTTTATTAACAAATTTTCTAATAGGAAAAATGTCTCTTATTACCACTACCCCATATAAAGAAATTTCATTTATAGATGGTACCATTGCTCTGGAAAGGAGGATTAGGAATGGTTGGTGGAACTTGACATTCTAGAAAATTACCACAATAATGTGTGGTTGTTTTATTCTTTTTCTGGCGAACATCAAGAGATGGGAATTCTATTGAGCATAAAGTGTATATCAGATATTTTTGTATGCGTTCAAGTTGAAAATATAAACAACAAATAAATAACACGCTCAATACTAATACTAGAGCTACATGTTGCATTATATTAAAAAGTGGCATGGAACGATCTACAAAACATCACAAAGATTCATGCTATAGTTATGGTTGGGAAATGGAGCCATATATTGAGGGGGACATGATTGGTGTAAAATATAGTCAAAATATTTGTGTTGTAATTGTGAGTGTATTTTTAAAAATTTATCAATATGTATCTACTTCATCTGTTTCCCATAGCCTAAATATGGATAAAGAATTAGAAAAAAAATGTACATTCCCAAATGTTTACAATGTTGAGAAGATAAAATTTGTCTGAGATGGAAAAACATACTTCAATATCACACTTACAAGAGCTTAATGGATCCGTAAAGGAGAAATCTATGTTAAAGCTAGTAGAAACATAATTTAAAAAAAATGAATCTACAACATCTCAAGAGATTCAACTATTTATATTTAATGAAAAATCATTCAAGATTGATGTTGGGCGATGTCATCAAGCTCCTCCACTATACCAATACCAGACACTTGACTTAACAAGTGTAGTCTTCTTGTTAAATCTATGTTATGTAACCTTGTGCCTCTTCAACGAGATGTAATATTGCTTCCATTCAAAAAAATCAAATGGAGATATTATTGAGATTTAATTTTGATCATGAAATATAGGATAATGAAATTGAGTTTTACATTATTGATGGATAACACAATATTGAAGCTCAGAAAATTATCTTAGTCAATCCTAAATTTGAATTTTTTCATGATAGAATAAATAAAATGTCAACTCATATTATATATTCTAGAGAACACAATCAAAAAAAATAATCACCATTTACAAATAGTATAATATGGCCAATAAACCATGGGTATGCATAATATTTATTGAAAGTTTGTACAAAGTTAGGTCAAGGTGGATCCTAGAAAAGAGACCACAACATGCTGGTTTTGACTATGAAAAGTCAGAAAATTGGAAGATATTTATATTTTGTACTTCATTTTATTGCACATAGAAATGAACTAAATATAAGTTTAGATCTTATTTTATAACATGTAAGTAAATTTTTTTTATTAATTTTTATGTTCACATATAGTCATTCGAGAGGAAGTGTTTACTTATTTTTGAGATGAAAAACGTACGAAAATTGAATGATAAGCTTCCTTCCTTGTTCTTCCATATGAAATTTGGGGAAAATAGGTATTAGTTTTTTACTTGTATGCTAATGGTGGGCTATCCTATTTTCCAAATAAATATACTGACCCCGAATTCAAGAAAAAATCATTAGACCAACTTACAATAGGTCTTTTAAGAGGAAAAAAAGGTATGAAAAATGAAGAATTAGATCTGATTGCAAATAAATGTATCAGTGGTGAAGTTTGGTTCAAAACATAACTAGATGTGAATGCAATAGATTTATAGGACTATTGTAAAATGATAAAGGAGAATAGATCCAAAAGAGAAAAGGTACTATCATAGGTGCAAATAAGAGTTCCAGAAAACATTACTCTTATGGGAATGTACTTTAACCAAATATGGTTGAGAAACTTGAAATTCATGACACTCATTTTTATCTCAAGTCTAACACAGAGTTTGGATATGAAAAGAAAAATAAAAAATGAAATCTAATCAATTAAGGGAAGGGAGTTAAGGAAATGAGACAAATTACTCGAAAGAATTTTATTGATCTCCTCGAATAATATGTATCTTTTATTAAATAGAAATTTACAACCAAAGAGAGCTAGATACATATGAGTTTACATGTCAATGTTCTTATTATTTTTTGCTAAACATAAGATTGGGATGTTTATAAAACCTATATATCTGCCACTTAATGTAGAAGTTATTATTTATGATTTTTTTTAATCTTGTGAATAAAATATCAAAAAAAGATATAATAGAAATTCTCACACCGGGTCAAGTACCATGAATTGTATATACATATTCCTTCTACCCGCAGTACAAGAATAATTATTTCATAATTTTGTAAGCATCTACATGAAAAAATAAAAAAATAAATGCAACCATTACAAAAGGGTGCTATATGGATTTGAATGGATAACTTGGGTTAAGAGGGATGTCAATAATTTTTAGCATTCATGGTGTACATAGTTCAAATGAAATGGTTAATGACAATGTGGTAATAGATCTTGACTAGTCACATGAAGATCCCTTCGATATTGTTAGACACATTGATATTGGGGTTATCATTCATGAACCTCCATTCAAATATGAGAGATATATGTATTTTTTGGAGCACATGATTAATAACTATAACACTAATTCAATCCACATATTAATATTATATGGTGGTATAAATGCAATAAAGAAAAAAAAATGTTCATAGGACATCCTTTATATCTATTAAGTAAAAATAAAAAGCAGGAGCTCATGTTGAAACAATATTATAAATATCTAACTATACCTCAACATGATTAGCCTTTATGAAGCATTTGTTATTTTAATTTTCATATTAACCTCTTTTATGTAATTAAAAATTGATTTTTATATATTCTTAATAATATTTAATTTATATATAGTTTACGATTAAAAATAAATTACTTGATATAGTATGTTCATTTATATTCCCAGCTCCCAACCATTCACCTTTTGAGCTTTCAACCATATACATTCCCAAATCCCGACCATTCACCCATTGACCCCCAAACCATTTATATTTCCAGCTCTGTCCCATTCGTACTTCCATCTTTGGAAAATTCATACTTCTAACTCCAGACCATTCATAATTTTAGAACATCCAAAAAATTCATACTTCTAAATCTAGACCATTCATACTTTTAGCCAGCTCCAGATCATCATATACTATCAACTCCGAACCATCCATCCTTCCAGCTCCGGACCATCTTCATACTCCCATCTCTAGACCATCCATACTTCCAACTCTAGACCATTCAAACTTTAAGCTCTGGAAGATTTTTTTCTACTTGACTCATAACTAGACGTCCAATTTTTGAATAATTAATTTAAAATATTATACATTTTATAATAATAGAATGAGCATATGTCCATTCTAAGATTATTATTTGTACCAGTCTAGGCATCTTCCCATTCTAATAATATTTGGAATGAGTAGAATATTAAAATTAGATCAAAAGTATTAATTGTAGCCTATATTTTTCCTTTAAATATATTTATTGTTCGAGTTGAATGGATGTATGCTCATTATATCTATTCTCATAAATAAAAACAGAGAGGAAATATAAGATCCTCACTAATTGAGAATATTTAAAATGGGAAGATGCCCATTCTACATAAATTAAACTTGTAACATCTATGCGTTCTATATATTTTCTAATGGGACTTGTTAGAATTGTCACAACCTTATTCAAGAAAATATGGAGGAAGAATAAAGGTTACATTTGTACTTTGCATATAAAGTGTAGATTCTACTCATTCCAAAATTTCTCTGAAAGGAGAGATACCAATTATAAACAATTTTGAAGCTTCCTTTAATATATACTTGAGAATGGACACTTTTTAAGTCTTGAAAATGTTTTATTTTCAATCCCAGCATATATATTTCATGGACAAGAATATTGAACTGCTACAAACATATGTGAGTGGTTCTTAAAAAAGTGTAAAAAATAAAGTAAATCAATATGGGTCAAATGTTATTCATGAGGGTGACATTTACAATTCCAACAAACAAGACATTCCACAGTAAGACCTCCAACTAAAGATGGTGAATACAAAAGCTGCCTCAAACCCTACACTACCATTTATGAAAAATAATTTGTAGAAAGGTATCTAGTACTATTTTTAATTTTTATAAAATTTAATACTTTTTAACGTTGATTGGAATCACTTTATATGCGTAAAAATATTTATTAATTAAAATTCTCACGTTTTGCAAAATCTTTAGCTCAAGACAATATTCAAGTAATGGAAATATGCAAGGATATAGGTATAAAATATATTCTTAGTGAAAATGCTCTTATTATATTCTAAATAAATATAAGGTAATAATGTATCTCAATATTATTTTTTACAGTTGTGGACACCAGAAATTCTATTTAGCCAACCTATTTCTCCCTTTCCCATCTAGTCAGAATTTGCGTGTAAGGATGAACTATTGCACTTGTGACAACATCTTGATGCTTAGGATTATCAACACTCTATTATCAAGACCTTCCAAGACTCTCTCATATCATTATTCAGTCTTTTGGGAGCTCTATCATTCTCAAACAATTATCAAGGTTAGTACCCCCTCTTTTGTCATTTTTTCATCTTGTGTTACATTGGTTATATTCTATAGTTTATCTTCACTATCATATTACATAGGATTATTCATCCCTGCTATGTTGATCCTATCTGTGACCCCTCCTAGCAACATAATGAAGCTCTGTGGATGGCCCTGGATGTATATGGATTCACAACCTTCGTGGGGAGGATTAAAGGCCATGCTAGGAAAATTTCTATTACTTTTGCTTAGAAATGGAAGAACAAGGTTATAACCTACAAAGGTAAGGATTTCAATATAATCGAAAGTATGATTTCCTTTATCACTAGCTTGGGCATGGATGGAATTAAATTTTATAGTAATAAATTCTACAAGGATGCAAAAGAGAAAAAAAATTTAGAAGGGGATGAAAAACTTATAATTGGGAAAACGGGCTTAGTCTGTTCTTTCATCACATCTACTTATGATGAAGTGGCTAAAATGGTGGTTAGATACATAACCTTAGAGGGTCATTTCTCTACTTTTCCTCTCCATAATATGGTCTTACTGAACCACTTCCATCATACCCCCGACATTAGCCTCTCTTATTACATCCTCCATTCTCTGGAAAAATATATGCTTGATGTTCAATCTCACCTCATAGGTTTTCCTCTTCACCAAGGGGTCATTTTTCTCCTACAGTTGTATTTTCATGATGTGGTTTCAGATACCCCCTCTCATCCTTTAACCCCTCCTGCACTATAGAAACATAGATTTGGGACTAAAAACCTAAGATTTTTTCCTCCCTCTCTAACCCCTCCCTTAGAAAAAAGGGTGTTATGCATGAGGGAGAAGGGAAAATACATGACAGTTGCAAAAATCCTACTCAATATTATCCTATCTATTCATGTTACCAAGCTAGCAATGAACTGAGGGCACAACTCAAGTTACAGGTTGATGCAATTAAAGGCCTTGGAGAGGATGTGGAATTTATCCTCAATGAGTTCTTCAAAGAATACAGTGACCCTATTTCCTACTCTAAATTGGTGGGAAAAGTTGATGTTCCCACCAAGAAGCAACATGCCATGGAGGGGAAAATACAACAAATAGTAAATAAGTAGATTGACCATTTCTCTATTCACAAGGCTTTGTTTGACTTCATCCAGATACATGTTAAACAAATTTGTGACATCGGTGGAATCTATGAAGATATTTGTAAGGAAGGTAAGGCTAATAAGAGAGCTATTTATTTGAGAAATCAAGACCCTAGTTAGCTAACAATTATCAACCTTGTTAGGGCTATGAAGGATGCTTAGAAGGTCTTCAGCAAATTCCTCAAGTAAGTGTCTCGTGGCCCCTTTTTTGGCTTCTTCTTGCCTCAGTGCTATTTTTTTATGGGTGTACAGATGATGTATTATTATTTTTTGGTTTTTTTTTAGCTCCTTGGTGGAAGATTGTCCCTTCCTTGGTTTTTACTATATTATCTAGCTTTCTAGGCTTTTGTATCTAAGGTGTGGTCCCCACTTGTCAAAAAACCACTACTCTTTCTAGGTCTATTCTAGCTATTGATCCCTTTTGTACCTCGGGGTATAAACAATGAGAACATTCAACCAAGAGGATGTGTTGGTCAATTTCTATTAGTTGCATTTTCATAGTTTCAAAGAACATTTTGGTATACACTTGATACAGATGCCAATGTAGAAAAAAATGCAACGAAACTACTCTAGACATGTTAAGTAGAGGCTCATCCATTTTTTGGGGGGGTTTGGAGCACTATTAAAAAAAGAATAAATATTTATCAAAATTTTGGATATAATTTGGAGAGAACCAAATATTCATTATAATTTTCAAACAATAGTTATAGTCAATTTAATCAACAAAGGAGATCCTGAGGAGAAGTTTGTGGTGTCTTCAAATGTGACTTAAGATAGAGAATTTAAAAGTGGTAAATGCTTTATGGCAACATTGTTTACAAAACTAGCCTTAATAGGTGACAAACATGATGTAAGAGAATCCTTAAAGCAATGTATTTTGTCGCAAACAACATTTGAACAAATCAATATATAAAATTGCATTTGTAATAATTATAAAATTCCTTTGACCATTTTCTATATGATTTGATTACTATCTAATTATTAGAATTTAATTGATAGTTATATTTCATCATTTTTTATTGGATGAAAATTTGTATTTAAATGCATACAATTCCTACATTCGTGCCCTAAAATTTTGAAAATGTTGCACAAAGAAATGTAAAATTAACTTTATACTTTAAATCATATAAAATAGAAGTGTGCAAATTTCTCAACAATAAGATTTTATTATTAAAAGTTTATTGTTAGAGAATAGAAAAAAATATCAAAACTATGGAAAATGAATTTATATGGAAAATGAATTTATATAGAAAATAAATGTATACTATAAACTATTATTTGATTTTGAAAAAGAATTGTTGTGTACATTGGTTGATTTTTCAAATCTCTATCTAAATGGAAGGAAGTTATTGGTTTTGGAGGTAGAAGGAATTCTAGTTGGAGTTCCAAGTATTATTGAATTTAAATGACCAAAAATCCAACGAGATTTCACATATTCATGCTACCGATACTCCTGTCAAACATTTAGCCCTATTTTGTTAAGGATAACACAACAACATTTTGATATTGGATTGTGGTTTACATACATGCACTCAAGAGAACAATGCATCTTCATTCAAATATTTGACTGCCTAGGAAATATATAATTCATTTTTGTTGGGAATAATGTAATGTGAAATCAACAACAATTTTTAAAGATCAAATAAGGGGAACATTGTTCTATTTTACATAGAAAAACTGCAAAAGGTTCTAGACAAGTACATTCAAACATATGGAGAAGATACCATATTGTTCATACATGAAAAAACATGCTTTGTTCATGATAAACAAGAATCCATTTTCTTTGGATGGGCTGTCAACTGGACATTTAACAACACAATGCATTCTGATAGAAAAATATTTACACCTATGTACATGGTTAAATCATGTGTGGCCACACCAAAATATGTGTTGTTATTTGGAAACATACAAAAAAATAATTAGTTAGCTTGATTAAATTTACTTGATAGCATTACAATTCTTAATAAATATAATTAAATTGTTTAAGTTTTATAGTCAATTAAAATTTAATTTAACTTTCCATTTTTAGTTAGAAGTTGATTATTTGAATAGTCAATCGGAAATACATCTGTAAAAAATCACAATTTATGATGATGATTCATCTTCTAAAAAGTTAATTATGTTACTTTAACATTATTCTTGAGCTGAAGACTAATCTTCGACATGTATTATTTCTACCTTAAAAGGAATATCTAGACCATTCATACTTCCATCTCTGCACCATTCATACGTCCAGCTCTGAACCATCCATACTTCCATCTCTAGACCATTTATACTTCCAACTCCAGATAATCCATACTTCCAACTCCAGACCATTTATACTTTCTTCTCAAGACCATCTATACTTCTAGCTCTAGAACATCCATACTTACATCTTTGAACCATTAACACTTTTATCTCTGGACCACTTAATAATACTTCTAGCTCCAAACCATTCATACTTCCAACTCAAGATAATTCGCTTCCATTAGCTATGAACTTGTTGAATAGCTAATTATAAATATTGTACATTTTATAATAAGAGAATGAGCATATGTCCATTCTAATAATATTGTTTGTGTCAGAATGGGCATCTTCCCATGTAATGAATATTTAGAATGAGTATAATTTGAATAATATATGCAAAGTATTAATGTAACCTTTATTTTTCCTTTTATATATTAACTTTTTCTTATGCATAAAAATTTCATAGATGTAGGACAACCTGTAAATAAGTAACATTCATTAAAAAATTTAATATAACAAGTAGTATTTACTATTTTTATTCAAGTTAAAATTTGTAAACCTTAAAAGTAAAATCCAAAAAAGATTATATATAATTCAGAAAATATCTAATTTGGAGCCAATGATAATATATTTGAATTCCAGTATTTGATACAAATAAAACCAATACAAATAATTTTGGTTTTTAGTCTAGACTGGAATATGTCCAAATTTAATGAAATTATGGTTTTAATCATATGGTTCAACTTGGTTCTTGATTGGGCCCAATCATCCACCCAATCAAAGAAAACTAGTATTTGTTTTAATGTGAGATGTGATTGGGGAAAAGTGATCTTAAATCATACTATAATGTTATACTTGATCTAACAGATCTTGATTATCCCCAATCATGCATCTAATTAAACAAAAAAAAGATCTAATTGTATTTGGCATGTCATTAAATTCAGTAGATCACTCATTTATATTTCACTTTCACAAATGATCCAACATAACTTGATTATACAAAATCACTCGCTTAATCAAGCTAATCAGGAATATTTTTCAAATTGGCATGCATTGTGTCCAATTAATTATTGATCTATATTTTATTATCATAAAATATATGATAGTGCGTGATTGGACACAATTACACACATGATTCAACTAATCAAACATCTTGTTTAACTTGGCACGTGTTTGGGGCCAATCAAGCCTTGAATCTCATTACATTATTACACGTGCTCGTACGATGTGTGATTTGAAATAAATTACAGATATGATTGATCCTATCGATTATATAGATCATTTTTCATGTATATGGGGATAATCAAAAACTCATTCATATTGTATTTTCACACTTGGTTCAATGTGATTGAATAGGGCTAGATCAGACTTTATTTTGAACAAATAAATTGAGTTTCTAGTTAAACTTATTATAATATTAGGACCATTTGAGCATATATTCACATTGCATTATCACTCTTTCTCCTACAAATCTCAATTGTCCACAATCATCGACTCTATAGAACTATTCAAGAATTTGGTTCAACTTAGAATGTCATTGGGGTCCATCAAGCACTAATTTGCATTATATGATCATACTTTCTCCAACGAGGCTTTCCTAGAACCAATCAAGCTGCTCAAGCATATAGTTCAACATAGCACACGATAAGGACCAATAAAACCTTAATTCACATTGCATTATTTCACTTGATCTCATTAGGATCAATTAGCCTCAATTGTGCTACCAGTCAAGCCAATTTAGCATATGTTAAAAATTGGAATGTTATTGTGGAAAATAAAAAACCAACTTGCATTACATTATCACGTTTTATCTAATAGGATTTAATTGGACCCAATCGATCACATGATTAAAACAATCAAGCATTTAGTTTAGCTTGGAATCCCATTGGGGTTAGCTGAGAACTGATTCATATTGTAATAGTTCACTTGATTTGAGTGGCCTTGATTAGCCCTAATTATCCATCTAATAACACCAATCAAGCATATGGTTCAACTTAGAATATAATTTATGTCAATCAAGCATGGATTTGTATTATAATATCACACTTGATCTAAAATACCTTGATTGGACCTAAGAGGACACAAGATTTACTTAATTGGGAATATTAATCAACTTGACATTTTATTGAAACCAGTGATGCATCTAATTATACACCAAAGTGTATACAAATTGTGTTAACACATAATGGTGTAAATCCTTAGAATTTGGTGGTTTAAATCTCTCTCTCTCTCTCTCTCTCTCTCTCTCTCTCTCTCTCTCTCTCTCTCTGTGAACTTGTAGGTTTTTATATGAGACAATAGGACATTCCAATTACATCTATTTATAATGCCCTCAATGGTTATCAAACCTATACATATTAACTTATATCCTTTGACATATCATTTCTAATTTTGGATTCAAGGGGAAATTATAGACTCCTAATTCTTGCCTTAGAAACTTGGAAACATCAATTTTAGCATCCTTTGACACACTTGGAGTCTTGACCCATATATGAATATTTTAACACACATTTTCCCCTTATGATGGACAACATTTATGATTCCTTGTAAGATGAAATTTTAATAACTTATGGTGGATGATAACATTTCCATGTGCAATATTAAATGTTTGAAAACCTTTCAAATGACTATTTATTTGCCCCTTTATAATTCCAAATGCTCTAAGAAAATAAAAAATGTTGTTAATGTTTTTACACATCGAAAATAACATAAAATGTGGCATATTGTATTCACTAAATAATGCACTTACTATGTACATCTAGCCTCTAAATAATTCATTTATATGTATGATTCCTAAGCAAGAGAACTAGTCATTGACAACCCATTTACTTTGCTTTCAAAATAGTTTTATCCTTTTCATATTTATTGCTTACTATTTATGAATTAATTTTTTTTTTACATACCATCTGACATATTACTTGGCCATGATTCCACTAGTTTATCTTTCTGGTATCTTGTACATAACCACCCATTAGGGACAGGAGCACCTAAGTGCTACTATCCCCTCTAGGTGCCTTTTATCCAAAATAACCCTGGTTATTTTGATAATTTTCACTTCTGTAGGGGCTTAAGAAGGTACACAATGATCAAAAATGGGGAAAATATAGTGTTAGGGAACTCCTTATCCATCGCAAGGCCCTATAACCCAATACTTATCCAAAAATCAAAAAATGGGAAAATTTGGGACAAGATCCACCAAGCCGGCCTTTAGTAGAACACGAAGAATTATTCCTCTATCCCTAATGTTCCTCATTTTACCGATTTTTTCAAATGGGTTGAGGGGGGAACTTCATCATGGAAAAAGTGGGTGAAGTGGGCATTGTGGGAACAGACAAAAAGTTTCCCATATTCCGTCAATTTTATGATCAAGAGCTTAGACAAAAGGGGTATAAAAGTTGGTAAAAGTAGATAATTCGATCCCACATGACACACCGAGAACATTTCCCTACTTATTTAGGTACTCTGATTTTCCAATTCACCCACCCCAACATAAAAGGTGATTAAAGTGACATGTTTTGACCTGCAGGGAGCTCTGACGTAATTCTCCTAAGATCCTTAACTTAAAAAGGCCATAACTTTCACCCTGGAACTCCAAATTTCACAAAATCATACTTTTTGGAAAGGTCTCATAATGAGATTCATCATGAAATTAAGAAATATTGAATTTTTTGAGGTAAATTAGGTTAAAAATGGGAAATACAGTCCCATCATTAAAATAGCAGTTCCAGGTAGCTCAACCAATAAATTTGATGAGGTATGGTGCCCATTCCTTCTTCTACAAGCAACGTATCATGGGGAAATGGTCTTGGTAAGGTGACCATGCCTATTTTAAGACATTTAATGCATGTTGTTGGTGGTTGAAGGTGGAAATTCTAGTTTCTCTCTCTTTTCCCTCGTCCATCTTTCCCATCTTTTATATATTGTAAAATGATACCCATTTGTAAAGTGGGAACCTCTTGGAATTTGGTACATCCTTATTCAAGTTTTGTATGTGTATTTTGAGTTGGAGGCCTTAGATTTGGACCTATGTAAGGTTGTTCTTACATTCTTCCTTCATTATAATGGATTGTGCATCTTTTTGAAGCAATAAAAATCATGTTTTGTGGTTATATTTTTCCTTCACTGGTATTTTATTGTAATTCATTGCCTCTTCATCTACTTGTAAGCATATTGTGCATGTTTATTATCCTCTTGTATGGTTTATTTTTGTTTTTCTCCATGGAAATGTGAATTTAATTTTTTTTTGGGTAATGTGGCACTCATTTCTTCCCTCTCCTCCTTCATTTTCCTCCCATTTCCACTCATCTAAGAGTGTCTTTCCCCCTCTTCTTGATGTTATCACAAATTTTAGCTTAGGGTTCCCCCTTTTAATGCATCTCTCTCTTCCCATGGTCATTTGGATTTTTAGAAAAGGATTAGATAGTTACATTTCCAACTGTAGGAGTAGTTTAGAATTACCTAGGAATAGGTAAAGGAAACAACCTTATCTGGGTGTTTGTCTCAAGTAACAAGTCCCACATCTTGAGATACATACCCATGTTACTCGAAAACACCAATTGCTCATTAAATCATTCATAAAAAATAAGAGGCTGATGTTTTTCAGTGATAAAAATTTTGGCATGTCTGGTGGGCCCTTTAGAAGTTAATATTTTCATTATTCCAAGTTTGATGTGTCATTGGTAAATTTTCAGCCATTGGAGGCCATGTAGAACACATTTGGTGATTCCAATCATCATATATGCTGGTTTTAATAGTACTATTGCCTCAATTTCATGAGAAGAATACAAATAAAACAAATGATAGTATCTATAGAGACCTTTGACTTTTTGTAAATGTCACTAAGTTGAAAAATAAGAGATAGGTCATCTCAGAGATCACCATCACTACCAAACAGTCCTCTCTACTCCTCTTCTAGGTAGGCCTTTTGTGCTCTCCTTCATAGTTCTAATACCCATCCTCTTCATGGAACAACGAAGAAATATTTATTTTATCAGCTTCAATGGTGGTAACCCTCTATTACTCAATGCACAACATAATATACTAGTTTCTTCCCTTGAAAGCATTCCCTTCTTCATTGGTGAGATCTAAACTACCCCAACTGATCATATCCAAGATGTTGTCAATGTTTTTTCAATACATCTTGTTACCAAGGATGATGTGGCAATTAGACTCTTGGCTTCATCATTCAAAGGAAAATATATTCAATGGTACATGAGTTTAATACCTTCCTCAATTCAAAATTGAGATGAATTTTGTGTTCCCCTGTGTAATAATTTTGATGAAAAGTCAGATCACCTGTATTTGGTAGAGGAATTGACTAGAAAAAATATCACAAATGAGTAGATGACTGATTTTAACATCAAATTTCAAAAGACTTGGGATAGGATTCCACAAATGGTAAGACCTACACCACACTATGTTTTTCTCTACTATTTAAGAGCTTTAAATAGTGATATATCTTTCATGATTCATTCCATGGGAGATGTAACCTTACCAGATGCCTATGTAATTTTTATTAGGGTAGAAAATAGCCTTATTCAGTTTGGGAAACTTTCTCCTAGACCTCTCATACCCATATTCCTAGAAATACAGGCATCTACTCCCCATCATACTCTTGAATTATCTCCTATTCCATATTTGAGAAGCCAAATCTCTATTCAAGCATCTACTTCCTCAAGATCTTCTACTCAGTTACAAGAAGTGATGAAACAATTGAAATTTTTTGGGAATGAGTTGGTATCCATAAAGAGGAAATAATATCAGATTTTTAAACCTTATCATCCTCCATACCAGCCCAACAAGCCCCCATTTCAACTAAGAAAACATCCTTTCCAATATGATCCTCAAAATTGAATAAGTTTCCCTCTGCAAGGCCATTTCAACAATATAACCTAAATGTGACTATTTCATTTAAGTCCCTTGTTCTTGTTCAGAATAACCTAGAGAGAGATTATGAGTGGTGTTTCCCTTTTCTTCTTCCATAAAACCGAACAAAATTCCCCAATGGAGTAATGAATCAAACTTTTATATTTAAAAACACATCTAACTCCCAAGATGCAACCAAAAAATGAAATTAGTAGTGGGTGGTCACTCAAGAGATTCCATCAAGTGACACCTTACTCATAAATTAATAAATGGAATAATTTTGTGTAATAAATTAAAACACTCTACATGGTATGGCTCTCAATACTAGATCCAAGTGAAGAATTATGGAAGAGGGCTAATCAAAAAATGTAGTTCCATCCCAACCCTCTCTGACACTCCAAGGAGGTGGAAATTTAAAAATAGATCCATATGTGCAAGGCCATCCCAAGGATCCCTTCATATCAGCTCAAGTGTAAGAGAAGATTGTTACAAGTAAGGTGAAACATAAGGATAATTCCACTCCTTTCAACATCCTTGAAAGAATTAAGAAGACCAACGTGAATATATCACTGTGGCAATCTTCAGCAATTCCAGGAAAAAGAGTTATCTTGCAAGCAGTTATGGCCAACTTCTCTATTCCAAGTAAGTCACCCAAGGAACAAGAAAAAGTTATTCTTACTAATGCTATACAGCAGAAGGAATATCATCCAATCAAAAAACTGAAGCATCCTCCATTTTATGTATCCTTGATCATCACAAATCATTTAGTTCAAAATTGTATGATTGATTCAGGGGTAAGTAGCTCTATGATGCCTAATCAAATATCATACTAACTAGGTCTCAAATATGAGTCTCTTTCTAAGGGAGTGGTGTAGTTAGACGGGAAATTAGTGGGGACCATTGGAATTATGAAAATTTTAATCATCACATTACATGCATTCCATAAATTTTCTATTACCCAGGATATATTCATAATTGATCTACCTCCACTCTTTGCTCTATGTATGTCCAAATACTTCACTGCCAAGATTAGAGGTTACATATCAGCTAACTGGTCTGATATGCTCTTTAGAACTAGGTATGGCAATAAGTATACTATTAAGTCTAACTAATTACTACATACTACATAAAGACTTATGTGCCCAACCCCATCAATATCAATTGTACCATCTTTGATCAAGAGGATTGTCCAAATGCAGATGTAGATACTCATATTTAAGGCATTCTCTATTTTTTACTTAATGAATTGGGAAATGGGTGACATGGTTTTGACCGATATTAACATATTGAAGAAGCCAACCTTGGTATTTATTTCCTACATTAGGATAATTCACCTCTACCTAGTATTGTGAAACCAAAATTTGAAGAGGAAGATGGCATTCTGCAAATGTTCTTTGATGGATCAAGAAGCAGGAAAGGTGCAGGAAGAGGTGTGGTCCCTTTTTCTCCTAAAGGAATGAAGTATTACTCCTATTTCAACTTTAAATTTATATGCTCCAATAATACAACAGAATATGAGTCTCTTAATCATGGCTTACAATGGGCAAGAAAAAATAATATCAAATGACTAGAAACCTTTGGGGATAGTGAACTGATATTGAATCTGTGGGGGCTACCCCATATTCGGAGAAGAGCATGTGATCAAAAATAATTTAATTCAACGCATATGCAATAATATGAGTTAAATATTTAAAATAATTTTCCTATAATCACCTTCTTAATTTTAGATAGGTTGTTCTAACAACCTATAATCTCTCTTAACCCCCAAAATATATCACACCCTTTATTCTCTCAACTATATTCCTACGTGAGTTGTTTTCACAAATCACTTACCTTTTTATACACTTATAATAACACACTCACAAATACATAATATGATAACCTTAAAGCACCCATGTTAGGAATAATTCCTAACATTCCCCCACTTAGTGTTAACATGGGTTCAGGAACAACATGTTCAAGAGCTGTAATGTTGGTTGGCCTTGTCACATGAATTGTTGATGACATTTGAAATTCACATGCTTTATAGTCCACCCTTGATGTATTATACCTTGGATATTAATTCCAACTAATGTCCAACCATAATAATGAACCTGCTATAATATTTTTTCCCAAAACATCTCTTTTTTGAAAATAGCCTCTACTTCCCCCCTTTTTCGAATAAATTATGCCCCTTTTACAAATACATTTTTATATCTTCCTTTACAAATTTTATCTCCAAAAAATTATCATGAAACCTCAATATTTATAGTCAAACATAGAATAAATATTACACATTAATAAATATTGACTATGGATAAAACAAAAATAAAATCTTTACTCAGTGGGTTTAGGGTTTGATCAAATCCACCAAGTGCGTTGATAAATCCAACATGAAGTTGAGATGTCCTTATTAATGGTTCTGCCATCAGGAGAGGGATAAAACATTATACGCATCCATCAAGGTTTGAGCTCGCAAAGGTAGTAAGATTGAAGTCGTTAGCTTGAATGGACATATCAAGAAGAGTTTGCGGAAGGTTAGAGCTCTCTGATCTAAGGTGCAACAATTTTTGACTGTAAAATGATCCAAACCATGCATAGTAAGAGCTCCATAGAATGGTGTATTAAACCAATTGTATTCTTTCCACTGTGAATAGGAAGGATGTGCCCATTTTAGGTATAAAGGATCTGATTTTCATGGCATGTATTCTATGTTGCAAGAGCAGATTTGAGCTAGAGATGAATTTGTTTCCTCAGCCGTATATGTCATGGTTGATCTCAGAGTTACATGCCAAAAAGTTCATGATAATAAAGATGAGGAAAGATCTAAGTTAGTGCCATTTTCATCATTTTTATATGTTGATTTGATAAACCGATGTTATGTAGAACCCAGAGATATTCAGGAATCGAAAAGATCCCAAAATAAAATGGTTTTGAAAGATATCCTTCAAATCAACTCTTCACAATATCTACAAAGATTGATATGATCTAGACTCATATTTATAGCATCTGAAACATGGGCTCACCTACCAAAAAATTAGCTTGCTAGAATCCAAAAAAAATATGCCTCAGCATGTTGTGTAAAGCACATCTTGAGCCATGGTTTGCATGTAATGCAACGATCTTCAACATAAAACTAGATATGTAATCTTTGTACACCCAAAAAAAATATCTCCAAACAATTACACCTATAGAACCACATACAAAAATATATATCTAATTTTTTTTAAATAATTTTTGGATTTTTTATGATAACTATGAACAGGATGGGCAACCCCACATTTTGTATCAGAGCATGTACTCAAAAATAATTTAATTCAATGCATATACAATAATATAAGTCAGATATTTAAAATATTTTTCCTATAATCACCTTATTAATTTTAGATAGGTTGTTCTAACAACCTATATTCTCTCTTAACCCCTAAAATAGCTCACACCCTTTATTCTCTCAGCTATATTCCTACGTGAGTCATTTTCACAACTCACATTTTTTATACACTTACAATAACACACTCACAAATACATAATATGTTAACCTTAAAGCACCCATGTTAGGATTAAATCCTACTGGAATAAAATCTGAGGATCAAATGCAATTAAGAATGACTTGTTGAGAGCTTACAAGCATAGATTATGGGATATTTTAGAATATTTTGAAGCTTTTAACTATAATGGCATTCCATGGAAAGATAATGAAGTTGCTGACAAGATGTCTATTATTAGGTCAAAATTTGATGTTTTGTGAACATTAAGAGAGACAAAATATTGCAACATATTAAGGAAGTAGTGAGGTATGTTGTACTAGACAATGACATGAATTGACAAGTGTTTGAGAATGATCAGTAGATTTTTAATTTTATTAGAGAAAAGGTTGAGTTTTCTTCGAGGAATCAAGATAAGTTGGAGATCAAATTATCCAACTTAGATCAACTAAGTTGCCCAAGGGCCTAGTGACCTTGGAATCCATTTTCAACCCTAATGACCAATTTAGAAAAGAAAAGGAAAACATAACAGTTAAGGGTGTAGATTCAGATTCCATCCCAATTGGTGAAGGATAATTACTTCAGATTGGTAAGGTAATCATTCCACAAGAAAAAAATGCTTTTTTAGAAATTTTCCAGGAATTTTTTGATATTTTTTCATGGAGCTACGAAGACCTCAAAGGTTTTGATCCTAGTTTATCTCAGCACACCATTCATTTGGATTCAACTATCAGGCCTATCATAAAAAAATAGATACCTGTCAATCCACACATTAAGCCCTTGATGAGGAAGGAATTGAAAATTTTAATTAAGGAAAGCATCATTTTCCCCATCAATTATTCATCTTGGGTCGCTAATCTAGTTCCAGTGTGGAAAATTAATGGAGAAATTAGACTATGTGTTGATTTTAAGGATGTAAATAAAGCATTCGTAAATGATCATTACTCTCTTCCCTCTATGGAACATATATTATAAATGGTGGTCAGGTCAAAAAGGTTTTCTCTCCTAGACGGTTCCTGTAGCTATAATCAAATCATGGTAAAGGAGTAAGACTAATTCAAGACTACCTTTACCACAAAATTGGGTACTTATGCCTATAAGAAAATGCCTTTTGGTTTTTCTAATGTAGGAGAAACATTTG
Source organism: Taxus chinensis (assembly GCA_019776745.2). Taxonomy (NCBI): domain Eukaryota; kingdom Viridiplantae; phylum Streptophyta; class Pinopsida; order Cupressales; family Taxaceae; genus Taxus; species Taxus chinensis. Next base: position 284,419,330 of record CM034151.1, on the reverse strand, counting down.
AGAGATACATAAGTATGGAATTCAAGGGATTGATCAACAACATTGTTCTTGTATACCTAGATGATATCACAGTATTCTCCAAGGATGCAAAAAAATCATCTACTCCATCTAAGGAAGGTTTTTGAAATATGTAAGTAGTTTGGAGTTTCTCTTAACCTAAAGAAATGCATCTTCCTAGCTCATGAATGTAAGCTCCTTAGCCATATTTTCTCTAAGAAAGGATTAAATATTGATCCAGAGAGAGTTACTATCATTCTTGCATTCCCAATGCTTAGTCACAAGAAATCCCCTGTAATATTCTTAGGAAGAATCAACTTTGTCAGGTGGTTCATCCCAAATTTTTCCAACCTTATCAAATCACTAACGTTGAAGTTAAAAAAGAGTATGGCCTTCAAATGGACCAATAAAGGAAAAAAAACTTTGAATCTATTAAAAAAGAAATAGCACAGGATCTAACTCTCATTAATCCTAATTTTATAGAAGATTCTACCTTGTATGCTTTTGGAGGCATAGAGTCAATATCTGTCATATTGGTGTAGCTGAACAAAGAGGGTTTGGAACAACTTGTTGCATTTTTTAGCCAAAGTCTAGAGGATTATGAGGTGAGATATTTTTTTATTGAAAAATATGCACTGGTCATCATAAGGAGTTTGAATAAATTCAAGCATTTGGTATCCAAAAACAAGATCCACCTAATAATCTCTCATGTTGGTGTGAAAGATTTTTTTCTAAGGATCTAAACGAAAAGAGGTTGGTTGGATAACCAAAGTAGTGGATTATGACATTGATGTCAAGGTAACTAATTTGGTTAGAGGCATGGGTTTTTGCTATCAAATGGTATCAAATAACATATTGATGAACAATCCATCCTCGTGCTTCGACATGATCAAGAGCATTCAGTTAATGTCTTTCCTACCTCTTGTTGGAATCATGATGTAGTCAACTTTCTCCAAATAGGACAATGCCCCTAGGTTTGAGAAAGGCTAAAAGGAGGTGTTTTAGACTTTATTCAATTCCCCTCATGCTTATTGGTGGCATCCTATTTAGGAAATATTCGAATGTTCTCTTGAGATGTTTTAAAATAGATCAGATAGAGAAAGTGTTGCATGCTTTTCACAATGGAGAAGGAGGGAATTTTTCTCCAAGGGAAACAACTCTCAAGATCATGAAATATAGTTACTAATAGCCTAAAATTTTCAAATACTATTATGCATGGATTAAGATATATTAAAAATGTGCTTTATTCATAAGAAAATAAAGGTTATCAACCCTTCCACTCCACCCCATTTTAGTAATCAATCATTTATGAAGTGGGGATTGGACTTCATTGGAGTGATCAACCTACATTCAAGATTAGGTCACAAGTGGATCCTCATAGTCAGTGATTATTTCACTAAATGGAAAGAGGGAGTTACATTGAAGGAAGTGAATGAGGCCAACATCCTAGACTTCTATGAAGGCATTGTGACCAGATTTGGTGTTCCTTCCACCATCATTTTTTATAATGCTTTGGCATTACTTAGCACAACTATTTGTGACTGGGCTATTAAGAATGAATTCTACTTGAGCACCTCTTCAAACTATTACCCCCAAGGTAATGGAAATACTAAGTCCACAAACAAGAATATTTTAAGAATCATAAGGAGGACCTTGGATGAGAATTAAAGGAATTGGAATACAAAGTTGAATTCATCCTTGTGGACTGATAGAGTCACTCCTAAAAGATCAACTAGTAGCTCACCCTATAAGTTGTTTTAGGGAAGGGGAGCCAAGTTTCCAAATGGGTGGTGAATCTCCAAAATGGACATTCAAAAATATGGTGAATATTAAAAAAAGTGATTCATGGAAAAGGGGAATTGGCATGACATTTTATTCAATGGTTTCATATGGTTAGATGGGTATTAGATGGACATCCAACATAGGCTAGAGCTTGGATGATCATCCAACATAGGTTAGACATCCATCTAACCTACGTTAGATGGCTGTCCAACCTAAGTTGGACTGCTATCCAACATAGGTTGAATGGCCATCCATTGTGGGTTCTTGTTACACACCATTTTGAATGGACGTATTTTTATGTTAGATGGCATAATCTTGGACATCCATCCAATAGATATGAATGAAAATCTAGATGTTAGGTTTTCCAAATGGAATATACATCCATCCAATAAGAGATGGATGGATTATGTTGACTGGTTAGGTGGCTAGCATAAATTATACACCTGAAAAAAGATGGACAGGTGGATTTCACACATGTCCATAGGTGGTTTCCTCTAACTTCTCAACCAATTATTTATTTCTATGTGTCCCTTAAACCCTTCTCAGCCCTATATATACCCCTACAAGGTTCATTTCTTCACTTTTCCATGAAATTTTCCAGCACTCTGAGCTCTCCAATCTTCGCCCCAAACTTACATGCACCTTTCAAGTTTATTTCCTCCCTCTTTTACATATAATAAAAATAGAAAGCACCACATCTACTCCTATGCCCAAATTCCAATAAAAAATCTCATGCACCCACAAATTACATCATTGATGAAACTAAAATACACACCATAGGAGTGGCTGTAAAAAACATAATTTATGGGGCTTGTCAACATTCCCCAATTCAAAACCGATACGTTTGTGTTGTATTACATTCTCGTGTCTTACAACCAAAAATAGGGATAGTTTTTTGTTCTCCTCATGGATCATACATTTTATTTCACAATTGAGCTAGCAGACATACATCATTTAACCAACTTACCATTCTAAAATAGTTTCTTGTGACCAAAAAGGTGGTCCTTACAGTTGAAGACAAAAAAAATTAGTCTCATTACAATGTGTAGGTAGATGGTAAGTTAAATATTATTTTCAATTGTTTACTTTCTTAATATTACTCAACTACCCAAGTATCTAGCATTTGTTCTCTATTATTATAGTTGTTATTAATCATTCAAAAAGAGGCCTTGTTATACAACGTATTACACACAAATTATTTATTGCAGTTGTATCACTTTTTTAGGCTTGGATTGTGTTATAAGGAACATCTATAGACATTCTGTTTTGGGCAGTTCATTATATAATGTGGACACTAGTAGGGAAACAATTCAATTGGTTCACACATTTTTCCAATCGAATAAAAATAGATGTCACCCATGCCTACAGTACGAATATATATGATAAATCCAAGATTGTATTCTCTTATGCCAATTATTTAATTGCTTTATATCATGAAGCTTTCTACCAATTACATCACGCACAAATTCCAACTGCAATTAATGATAAAATGATTGGTCTCCCTGTTGAAGAACAACATGTAATAGTTACTTTTAAATTTTTCACATTATAACTATTGTACATTAACTATTTTTGAATATAATAATAATTGTAATATTATATTTTACAAAGAAGAATTATGGTTGCAATATCTCATAAGGATACTATTTCTCAAGGTAAAGCCCCTCCAAAGGTCTCTTTGGATTCTGACATGGATTCAACAGAATCAACACCAATATGAGTTCCTCATCAAAAAATACCTAGGGGGTTGATACCTCCATCACACCTACATTCTATACCATCACATTTTTCTACAGGTATAAATGTTACTATTTATGTAATCAACCAATTTTACCTACTAGTATAGGTAATAGGATGAAACACAATCAACCTATGCTATGTAAGTAGTATAATATTTTAATATTTCTAGATTTATTGTGTTTATAAAGTGTATAAGTTTGTTGATGAAGATAAAACTCATTCTCAGTGTCAAGATCAAATTGTCACATCTGTGTCTCCGAGTATGTAAGGTAATTTATAATATTTAGCATGTTTTATTTATTACTAATTTTTTTTTTAGCATTTACAAGGCCCAAGGGTATAATGATTAGTTTTTTAATAAATTTTGGCTTACTTTTTGTAGGTAGTAGACCTTCTTAGCACCTTCCAAGAAGGCCACTAATACCGCAAACACGTACATTCCAAACAATAAGAAGATCTTCTGGTAAGAATATAAGGTTTCCTATAGACTTGACAGGAACAATTCATCCTGTAACCATAAAATTTCCTGGATTCTCACTAAGTGGTGTCTTAAGTATAATAGTCACCCAGGTTTTGAACAACATCAAGCTTGATGATGAGTATTTGGAATTTGATAGTGGTGATGCAGATAAGGGTAACTATTTTGACATACATGATATGATACAATCTACTCTACCTCCTTAACCACAACTGCAGTAACATGTACATTAAGTACATGACTATCCTCCTACTCCAAGTGAATTTCCACTCACATATGATGAGAAGACATATTTTACATTCAAAAATATGATATCAGATAGTATGGGGGCCATAATTCAAGAAGTTGTAATGTCTGGTGTGGATTTAGTGCGAACTTGGGAGAGGAGTGCTAAAATTTTGATTAAAGAGATAAAGACCTGATACCATAATCAGGCTCAAAGGAATTCGTTTTTCACTATTCGTAGAGAGCCAATTGGCAAGGTTTTATATTTTTCTAAACAAATATCAGTCGGGAATAATTTCATATAATAATAATTATGATGATGATATTATAGACATAATCTTAAAAAATTGGAGAATCTTAATGCTAAATCACATGATTACTACAAAAATGGGCTAAACACAAGACAAATGTTTTAATAGCAAATGTAGAAAAAAAAAGATGTGGTAAGTCATCTTTTACACGAAAAATTGTAATATTATGAGTACCACAATATATTATTTTGACTTATCTAATAAACCAATACATTTATATTTTTGTTTTGTAGGAAAAGTATGAAAATTTAAAGAAAGAAACAGCTATATTTGAAGCACATTTGACTAATGCCCAAAAAATCTTGAATTCATTTGTATAACTGAAGAAAAAAATCATAGTATTAAATAAACAAAATAATACATTGAGAAGGATAATTAAGGAGTATCAGATGGATCCATAGAATTATTACTGAAGGAAAAGATAGATGTTGATCCATCACTTTTTTCATCAGGAGATGTTGCGAGGGAGGAGCAATATATTCTTCAAAATATCAATACTATAGCATAATATTTGTAGGCATCTGAAGTTTTAGTGGATAACATTGTATAGACTGAAGAACATACCTCTTCCTCTTACACAATAAAAATATCAAGCTTCCCCTATAACATAAAATTGAAAAAAATAGTTAGTTTCACCATGTGATAGGTGTGTTGTCACAAATTCTGACATTGGCGTAGGAATTAAAAGATAGTGGTAAACCATTTTTTCCTAATTATTAATTTTGTGTGGTAGACGTAAGGACAACTATGATTCAGAATCATAGGTAGAAAATACAACATTCCCTCGTAATGTGTTCTTATATTACAAAACTTGCCCGAAAGCTTTGAAAAACATTAACAACCCAAAATTGTGTATATGTATTGGCTAAAAATAGTTTATGAAAACATGTCTTCATAAAGAATTCCATCTCTGGATAGAATGAATTGTGAATATAATTTTTTTTTGAATTGGAATTATATTAAATATTGTATTGCATTTGTAAAATGTTTTCAACAATATAATATGTAAACCTGTAATTGGATTTCTGCTCAGTGTGAATGTTTTTATGTTACTATTTGGAGATGTAAACAATAAAGAATTATTTGAGATGAATATTTTTTATATGTTTGAAAACATTTTTTTCATGCATAGATAAAACATTAATCGAAAATCACACAGATGGAGCCAAATAAAGCAATCTTTATTTCGTTAATAAAGCAAAATATTAAAAATATGAATTTCTTACAAGTAAAAAAAGTCTATGAAGAGTAGTCGATTATCATTAATGAATATGAAATATATCAGTATTAAATCAATTTCCACTCTCAAATAATGTCAAGAATGTATACAAGAAATTAGAATTATTACAACTAAAACAGTCATGGTGCAACCCGTTCATTTTCATCTTAGAACACTGCAAAATCAGAAGCATGTTCCATACATGTGTTCGGATCACCTGGATCATTCAAAATGTTACTGAATCCTCTTATTTCTATGAGAAAATTCCATAATGAAATTGGTTGATCATAAGTGAAAGTTTCCTTAGAGTAACGGGATACATACAATCTCAAAAAACTTTCTAAACTTTTATCTAATTTGTTTCTTACTTTTGACTTTACAAAGGAAAATGCACTGAATACCCTCTCGTCTTCAACAGAACCCAGAATCATTGTTTGAAAAAGTTCATATAGCTGAATATACTTGCTAAAATCCTCTCACATAATACTACTAGAATAAATCATTCTTCCAAAGTCTTCTAATGGAATCATTTTCATCTGGCTCTTCTAGAAAGACAAATTTCTCTACCATAGTAGTGGTAAAATCTCGAGACTAAGAACTCAACAAATTTTTTTGTAAAATACCTTTAATAGCAACTCCATTTATCTCTTATCACTTGTAAAAATGTTCAATTAGAATAGTCATGTATTTGAGAAATAAATCACTGATGGATGTATCAAGAATGCCACCACGTGTATTCCAAAAATGTGGATTGACAATTCCCATTGATTCAAGTAATTTATCCTTTTTGAATCTTTCACATATCTCTGTAGATAAAGATAAAGAAATATTTTTCAATTTATTTCAAGTTTCAGATATAAATATAAAATGTGTCACTTTTACTTCCTCCATCTCTAACCCAATCCAAATCTACTCTTTTCTAAAAAGTATGAAGTGGTATCTCTTTTCCATGTGTTTTTATACATAGATGATCATGTATATTGAATTTTAAGAAGAAACTTGTATTCTTAAGGTTTGTTAATGTATTCTAGCTACCAAAAAACAGGACCCTTAAAACTATCATCTAACAAATATAAACAATATAAACTCAAACACACGTGTTTTTTAAGTCTTATGAAGTTCGTTATGTAAATGATATGCTCTTGCGCATGCTTTGTCAAAAGATTTTGCTCCTTCAACATTGGCATAATTCCACAGAGTGTAAGTAAAGTTTCGATATCTATAAGAAAATACAATAAGTCTTTAGCTTTATCCACATCCCTGTGATATTTGTACATAAAACTTGTCAATGAAGGATATTCTTCAAATATTTTGCAAGCAGTCCCATACATTGAGAACCATCTGGTATATACATCTTTGAGAATATTTTTTCCATCGGTCAATCCAATAGAAATTTTATGAAATTCTAAACATCTCTTTAGAATGTTAGAGTAACATGCATGAAAATATTTGATCAACTCCTCCATTTTGGAAATAGTTTTAAAATTGCTCACAATTTTATAGTCCATATTCATGTTATGATCCATGCTATGGATTGACAATCATATAGGGGGAAACAGTTATATGTAATTATACATAGAGACTATTTTTAGACCCTTTGCATTATAGTTGCACTTTCTATTCCAATGCAAGCCAACTTTGTTGCAATGGAAAAATCACCCATACCTGCAACATCCTTCAAATTTGACAATGCTAACTTATAAATGTTTATAGAAATACAAATTTCACTCATTTTATGAACTGCTAAGAGATGGAGGATTTTTTACTTCATTTACAAATTTGTATACATGAATACAAACCCATTAGGTATTATCCACAGTTTTAATCTCATCAATTAAAAGGGAAATAAATTTTGCATTTTTTATAGCCACTTTCTGATCCTCCTTTTCCACCAGAGGAATACATTTTTCTATTTCCCAACCTCTTTTATCTAACCAATGTGATTGTGGAACATTTTGTAAACCAATTATCTGATACAAAATTTTATTTTCTAAAAAATATGAAATGGGTTTTCTCTTTTTCAATATATGGAATACATTAGCAAATTGAATAATTATCGCATGCATTTCAGTCTCCATAGCTTTGCTCAATTTTGTAATAATTGGGTTACCTTTTTCATTTACATTTTTCAAACACTTTTGTTCTTTTTCATATTATTTTGCATATTTTACATGTAAGCACTCTTTTGCATATTTCCATTTATGAGTTCTTACTATGCTCCCATCCTTTTGCTTTTGTGAAATATATATTTTCCCATAGTGTTTTTCAATGGTGTCTAGTTTTAGCTGCATTGTGTGGCCTTTCCCTTGTTTCCAACTACATATTTTTCATCGACATTTAGTTGGAACATCATTACTATTTTTCAGCTCTATTGGTTCAATAAAAGGATATTTTGTTACCCAGTCAAACCTGAAAGTCCTTCCTATTGTCTAGTTTGTCCTCTTTCTTCTGATAGATTTTTTTTTACTTTCTTCAACTTCAACTTGTGTATCTGATTCCTCAATAGGAATATCTCTATCCTCACATGTCCTTTTTCTAGAAATAGACACTGGAATACAAGCTTCCTTTATTGGTGTTGGATGAGAATTTGATGAATCTTCCCCTAGTTCGATGTCATCAAGTGAATGAATGTTTTGATCAATCGGATCATTAAAACTAAAAGGATCATCAAGATTGATAGTTTGTGAAGGTGTTTGAAAAATTTCTACATTTAAAAGTGTAATTGATATAGTATTAATTATTTATATTATTAATAACACTAAATAAAAAATAAAAGAGTGTAAAGAGTATTTGAAACGTACCAGTGAAAAATATAGTAATAAAAAAACTCTAAATTAGTAGATAGTACATACCTATATTTTTTGCAAATCTAGACACATTAGTGGTTTTTTACAAGTTTCCAAAATATATAAACAATGTCTTGTTACTATTTTTTGAACTTGCAACAACCTTTTTACTCTTCTTTCCCAAATCCATGGAAATGGCACCAAACAAGGGAAGTCACAAATAGGATTTGAGTTAGAGGCTTTGAGTTGGATGGCTCATTGGACACTCTGGATGGATCTGAGTTCAATGACTTAAAGTGGGATGGCTCTTAATCATATGGTTATGTTAGAAAATTATGTGAGATAGATCAATTAGATTATCAGTTGGATGGATTGGTTAGATGACTCAGTTGCATAGCTTGGTTGGATGACTCTGTAGATGGCTTGGTTGGACGAATATATTGGACAGATCTGTTGGATGGATCTGTTGAATGGATCTTTTGGGTTCAATCTGTTAGATGTCTTGGGTTGAGAGGCAATGCTTAGAGTGACTACAAAAGGTTGGGTGGTTTGGAGTTCAGCTTCTATGGAAAATATTTCAAAAGAGGTTAGATGGTTATGTATGTATTATACCTTATACCTTATATACTTCGGCAAATATGGGCATAGGTGTATTCAAATCATTGGCAAATTACATGCATAAGTTCATTTATATGTGTAAATACTAGGAGAGTTGACCCACATTAAGGACCTATCGGTGGAATTTTCTGGCGAAGTAAGCGACAGCTGACTGTTGAATATTCACCATTTACAATTTCTAAAAACCCGAATATTCATGATTTTATGAAAAATTGCCACTAAAATTTTCCCTGACCAGCCTTAGATCTCATCAAACAATTAGAATTTTCTAATTTTGAAGCCATGGAATTCAGGTATGCAGATCTCATACAGCTAAAAGAATTGAGAAATCAAGCAATGTAAATAATGGACAGAGATCAAGCTCGTATTAAGAAGTGTTTTGACAACGAGGAAAAAGTGCAAAGCTCATGGAGCTAGAAGAATTGGTAAATCAAGAAATGTATACAATAGAGAGAGATATATATATCAAGACCAAATTAAGAAGTGTTTTGATAAGAAGGAAAAAGTGAAGAGTTTCCAAGAAGGAGATCTTGTCCTTAAATGGGACCAAGACAGAGATAAACTAGGAAGGAATTCAAATTTTGATGCAATCTGGAATTTCCCCTATATGATATCAAGCTACAAGTCAAATAATGCTTTCCAATTATCTAAATTAGATGGAGAAGAGCTATAGATCCCAGTTAATGGGATTTATCTAAAGCATTGTTATTGAACATATCAACACTTTTACATTGTAGTTTAGTTTTTTTAATTCGTCCATGCACACTCAACATATTGTCTTGTTGGTAGTATAGTTTTCTTTCCCTAAGTGTTTTGTGCAGTGTTTTATTGTCTCTAGATGGCATGGTTCATGGAGGAATCCAAAGAAGATATGTTCTAGAGGGATGAAATTTAAACTAACGAATTGTAAGAAAGAAGTGTGTTGGAGAATCAATTCAAGATAGTTTTCCACTCTCATTAAAGTTTTATTTGGAACACATTTCATAATGGAGATGATCAAGTCCAAATAGTTCCTTATGTAGATTCAGGGGTGAGCACTTCACACTCTATACCAATCTTCAATATTCTTTGGCTAACTCCATGCCCAACGGATGCTACAAGGCCACTGATCTCTTCATCTAGCAGGCATATTGCCCCATTGAGTCATCAAATTATTATCCAAAAAACCCTCAGGTTATTTTAAAAATTTGCACTTCTGTTGGGACTTGGGCAGCTATAAATTGATCAAAAATGTGGAAAACATAGCATTGGGGCACTCCTCCATTATAAGGCCCTACTATCAAATACTTAGCCAAAAATTTAAAAAATGGGATAAATTAGGACAAGATTGGCCAAGTTGTCCTTTAGTGGAACAGGAGGAATTGTTCCTATGTCCCTCATGTTCTCTGCTTTACCAATCCATCTTAATGGGTTGAGGGGGGAAATTCATCGTGGAAAAAGTGGGTGAAATAGGTGTTGTGGGAATAGAAGGAACGTTCCCATGTTTTATTGGTTTGTTGATCGGTCAACTTAGGCGGAAATGGTAGAAAATTTGGTAAAAGTGGATAAGTTGGGCTCACATGACACACCAAGTAAAGTTCCCCATTTATTCAGGTACTCTGACTAGATGATTCCCCTACCTTAACATACAAGGTGATTAAATCAATCTATTGCAACCTACTGGAAACTTTATCATGACTCTCCATATATCTTAAACTTCAAATAGAAGTAACTTTCAATATGCAGCTCCAAATTTCACAAAATTAGACTTTCTAGAAAGGCCTCATCATAAGATTCACCATGAAAATAAGAAATATTGAATTTTATGAGCTTAGGTAGGTTAAAAAGGGTAAATACAGTAACATCATTCAAATAGAAATTCCAAGTAGCTCAACCATAAAATTTGATAAGGTATGATGCTCATTCCTTCTTATACAAGCAAAGTATCATGGGGAAATGGTCTTGGCAAGGTGACCATGCCTATTTTCAAACATTCAATGCATGTTGGTGGTGGTTGAAGGTGGAAATTCAAATTTCACTCTCTTTTCCCTCCTTTCTCTTTCCAATATTTTATATATTGTAAAATGATTCTCATTTTTAAAGTTGGACACTCTGAAAATTGTGGTGCATCCTTCTTCAAGTATTGCACGTATATTTTGAGTTGCAGGCCACATATTTGGACCTCTATAAGGTGAATCTTACCTTTTTCCTTCATTATAATGGCTTGTTCATCTCTTTAAAGCAATAAAAAATATCTTTTGTGGTTATATTTTACCTTAGCTGGTATTTTATTGTAATTCATTACCTCTTCATCTACTTTTAGGTAAATTGTGCATGTTTATTATCCTCTTGCATGGTTTAATTTTTTGTGATCCATGAAAATGAGAATTTAAATGTTGTTTTTGGACTGTAGCACTCATATCTACTCTCTCCTCCTTCATTTTCCTCACATTTTCACTCATCTGAGAATGTCTTTCCCCATCTTATTGGTGTTATTTTTGAGTTGTGGAGCTTAATTACTTCACAAATAGCATGTTTTACAACTTGCAGGTTTACACAGTAACTGACGTCAGTTGGGATATCGACACTGGTCAGCTAGTAGGAGCTGGTATCAGTGGGTAACCGGCATCGGTTACATATGCGTGAATTTTTTTTATTTAAGATGCGAGATAAGATCTAACCTTTGATTATAAAGTTTATATAAGGTTTGTAATTACATAGCCAAAGTTCCCTAAGTTTGTATATGCTTATATAAGCTAGAAATCTAGGGTTAGAACTAGAGAATTGAGAATATTGTAAGAAGGAATTCTTGGAGAGAGTAAAGAGAAGCTTGTGAAGGAAAAGTATTGTACATCCAGAGAGGTGTGAAAGATTGTAAATCTTCATTGCATTTCCTTTGTAAAGAAAATATTAATAGATTAGTTGTTTCTTGGTGGGCGTAGCCCACACTGGGTGAACCACATTATATCTTGTGTATTTTTCTTTTACTTTATTTCCATATTTATTGTTTGTATGCTTTATTATGATTATAGATCTGTATAACAGGAGTGTGCTAACTCCCAACAACTGGTATTAGAGATTTTTTGTTTAAGGGTTTTATGTGCTGAAAATTTTTCTCACAAAGGGATTTTTGATTGAGTGGGAGCACAACAATGGAAGAAGATAATAAATGCAAAGTGGAGAAATATGATGGCTATAATTATTGATCATGGAATATGCAGGTGGAAGATTATCTATATCAGAAAGATTTATATTTACTGTTGGATATGAGTGCAAAGCCTACGAAGATGTCTGATGAAGAATGGAAGATTCTTGACAGAAAGGCTCTAGGATCTATAATATTAAGCATAACAGCATCTGTAGCTTCTAATATTACTGAAGCAACAACTATAGTAGATTTGATTAAATCTTTAGCTAATTTATATGAAAAATCAAGTTCTTTGAATAAATTTTATTTGACGAAGAAGATATTTAATTCAAAAATATAAGAAGGTAGATTTGTATCAAACCATTTGAATTATTTCCATTCCATTGTAAATCAATTAAAATCGGTTAATATTTTGTTTGATGATGAAGTGAAATCACTTTTATTCTTATGCTCTTTTTTAGATAGTTGGGATAACTTGGTAATGGTTGTTAATAATACAACATCTACTACTAATATTTTGAAGTTTGATGATGTGGTTATTATAATCCCGAATGAAGAAATACACAGTAAAATTACACGAGAGTCATCATCTAGAAATTATTTGAACGTAAAAAGTAGGGGAAGGCAGAAAGAGAGATCCAAGAGAAATAATAATGGGAAATCAAATTCTAAGAATGACATATCTAAATCCAAAGGTAGAGGAATAACCCGCTGGAATTGTGGAAAGAAAGGACATGCAAAGAAGTATTGTTGGTTTAAGGAAAACAACGAGAATATACCAGACAAAGGTAAAGATGAAAATGTTACAACTAAGGTAATACAAGATGCCCTAATTCTTTCCTTGGATAATAAAATAGAATCATGGGTTTTAGATTTAGGATCTTCTTTCCATGTTACCCCTGATAAAGGTTATTTCAGAAATTATGTCTAGGGTAATTTTAGGCATATTTATTTAGGAGATGATGAACCATGTAATATTACCAGTAAATGGGAAGTTCATATAAATTTTTTATAATGGAAGTACATGGATATTGAAATATGTGAGGCATGTGCCAAGCCTCGGGATAAATCCAATTTCTACAAGACAACTTGGTGAATCCGGTTACATGCACATCCGACTCTTGGAAAGTTACCAAGAGAGCTCTTGTTGTGGCAAGAGGAAATAATGTAGGAAAATTATATTTTTCTACCTATTTTACTTATTCATTTTCTATTCTATCTACTTTAGATTTAGATGTACATGTGGCACAATCGGCTAGGCCATATGAGTCAAAAAGGAATATAGATCTTAAAGGAAAAGGGTAAGTTGTCATATTTGAAAAAAGTATATGTTGATTTCTATGAGCATTGCACACTTAGAAAGCAAAAGAGAGTGAGATTCCTCAAATTTGGGGCAACAAATAAGTAAAAATTAGATCTTGTGCATTCAAATGTGTGGTGACTAGCCCTAGTAGCTTGTCATGGAGGATCCCAATATTATGTGACTTTCATTGATGATGCCACAAGAAAGGTGTGGGTTTATTGTATAAAGTGTAAATCTGATGTTTTTGAGACTTTTAAAAGATGGAAAGCCTTTATAGAAAATGAAACAAATTTAAATTTAAAATGCCTTAGACCTGACAATGGTAGTGAGTATTGTAACAAGGTTTTTAATGATTATTGTTCAGTGAATAATAAGTAGAGAAAGAACAGTTCCTAGAATACCACATGAGAATGGTGTGGCTAAAAGAATAAGCAAGACTATCATGCAACATGCAAGAAGCATGAGGATACATGTTGGATTACCCTTACAGTTTTGGGTAGAAGCTCTAGATACATCGATGTATTTAATCAACCGTGGACCTTTAAGTGCACTAGATGGTGGAATACCAGAAGAAGCTTGGACTAGAAAAGAGATAGATCTTTCATTTATTAGAGTATTTGGTTCAGAATCTTTTATCCATGTTGATAAATAAAATAGAAAAAATTGGATGCTAAATCCAAGAGATGCACTTTTATTGGTTATGGCTCTGGTGATTTCGGATTCCGTTTTTGGGATTTAGATGATTCTAAGATTGCTAAGAGTCGTGACATTGAATGGAATTAAAAGAGAATGTACAGGGATCATATTTTGATACCCAAAGATGAACCTATGGAAGATTTTATGGAATAAAATGAATTTTTGGATTTAGAATAATCATCTACAAGTACCAGCGTTGGTGAGAGCAACTGGTGCTAGTAGACACAGGACCGACATCGGTTAAAGAAGAGTAGGACCGACATTGGTCTCCTGGACCAACGTTGGCTACAGGTGACCGACGTCAGTCACTATCTGAAATTGATACAAATTTAAAAAATGAGTAGATTGAGCTTCTGGCACCCCAAATTTCTCTAAGAAGGTTACAACGGGTAAGTAAACCTCCAAAAATATTTACACCTTCCTTATTTTATCTATTATTGATTGATAATGGTGAATCAGAAAGTTTTGAAGAAGAAATGCAGGATGAAACCAACAAGAAGTGGGAGAATGGAATGGATAAGGACATGGACTCCTTGAAACATAAGTAGATATGGGATTTGGTTAAGTTATCAGTAGGTAAATAACATTACAGAAAAAATGGGTTTATAGGATCAAGGAAGAAGAGGGTAAATAGAAAAGATACAAGAAAAGGCTTGTGGTAAAAGGATTTGCACAGAAAGTATGTATTAAATTTGGTGAGATATTTTCTCCTGTAGTAAAAATGACTTCCATATGTATTATTTTGAGTTTAGTTGTAGTAGAAGACTTGCACTTAGAACATCTTGATGTTACGATAAGTTTCCTTCACGGTCATTTGGAGGAAGAGATATATATGCAGTAGCCATTTGGTTATGAAGTCAAGCGTAAGGATAAACTTGTGTGGAGGTTGAAAAATATCTTGTATGGGCTCAAGTAAGCCATAAGGAAATGGTATATAATTTTTGACAGTTTAATGCATGAGCATGGTTATATGAGATGCAAATATGATCATTGTGTTTATTTCAAGAAGCTTGAAAATGGAAGCTATATTATTTTGTTACTATATGTAGATGATATGTTTATTGTAGGATCTAGTATATAGGACATTGTTGAGCTTAAAGGAAATTTATCTCATACATTTTCAATGAAGTATTTAGGAGCCACAAAGAAAATCCTTGACATGAATATTCATAGAGACAGGAAGAACAAGATATTGTATTTGTCTCAAGAAGATTATATCAATAAGGTGTTGGAAAGGTTTAAAATGCATAATTACAAACCTCTAAGTACACCTATGGCTGGAAACTTCAAATTATACAAAGATCAGTGTCCTACATCACATGAGGAGGTCACGTACATGGCATGAGTTCCATATGCTTTAGTATTTGGAAGTCTTATGTATGTTATGGTTTGTACCAAACCAGACATTACACAGGCAGTGAGAGTTTTAAGAAAAATTATGGCCAATCCAGGTAAAGAGCATTAGAAAGAAATCCACTGGATACTCAGATACTTGAGAGGGACATCCAACATGCATTTATGCTATGGAGGGTCAGATACTTCTTTATGCATCTTTGTTGATTTAGATATGGTTGGAGATTTGGATGGTAGGAGAAGAACCACTGGATATGTATTCATAGTAGGTGGCATGCTAGTTAGCTATATTTCTAGATTGCAGAAGGTTTTCACCTTGTCTACTACAGAGGTTGAGTATGTTACGGCTACAGAGGCTAGAAAAGAAATGATTTAGATGAGCAGGTTTATGGAAGAGTTGGGAAAGGACAAAGGGGATTGCAGGTTGTACAGTGATAGTCAAAGTGTGATTCATTTGGTAAAGAAATCATCATTTCATTCAAGAATGAAACACATTCAGTTGAGATATCACTTCATACAACATGTGTTGGAGGATGGGAGCTGAAACTGGAGAAAATTCATACAAATGAAAACCCTGCAGATATGCTAACAAAGTCGTTGGCAAAGGAGAAGTTGGAGCTACACTCCACTTTTGTTGGTCTTCGAGTTTGAGACTTGAAGAGGAAGAAATGGGCCAAGGTAAGGATCCAAGGATGGAGTTGTATGGTACAGTGCAACAATTTATCTCTAAGTAGGATATTGTTGAGTTATGGAGCTTAATTTCTTCACAAATAACATGTTTTACAACTTGCATGTTTACACAGTAACCGGTATTAGCTGGGTTACTGGAATCAGTCAACTAGTAGGAACTGGTATCAGTTGGGTAATCGGTATCAGTTACTTGTGCATGAAATTTTTTATTTAAGACACGGGATTAGATCTAAAAATTGATTATAAAGTTGATCTAAGGGTTATAATTATATAGCTAAAGTTCCCTAAGTTTGTATATGCCTATATAAGCTAGAAAGCTAGGGTTGGAACTAGAGAATTGAGAATACTATAAGAAGGAATTCTTGAAGAGAGTAAAGAGAAGCTTGTGAAGGAAAATTATTGTACATTCAGAAAGGTGTGGAAGATTGCATATCTTCATTGTATTTCCTTTGTAAAGCAAAGATTAATAGATTGGTTATTTCTTGGTGGATGTAGCCCACACTGGATGAACCACAGTATATCTTGTGTATTGTTCTATTGGTTTATTTTCGTATTTATTACTTATATGTTTAATTCTAATATAGATATGTACAACAAGAGTGTGCTAACCCCCAACAGTTATCACATATATTATCTTAGGATTTCCCATTTTTATGCATCTCTCTCTTTCCCTGGTCCCTTGGATTATTATAATAGGATTAGATAGTTGCATTTCCAGTTGTACGAGTACTTTAGCATTAGGAATATGTAGAGGAAATAGGCTTATCTAGGTGTTTGTATCAGGTGGCAAGTCCCACAACTTGAGAGACAATCTCATGTTACCTAAAAAAACTAATTTTTCATTCAATCATTCATGCAAAATCAGAGGGCGATGTTTTTTGGTGATAACACTGCCTCTATCCTCCTCTCTTTTTCTATTTTTTTTATGTTTCTTCTTTCTTGTCTTTGTTTACTACCCTGGGTCATACTTTCACTTGTTAACAATAGAACTTATGCAAAGGAATCATATATACACATGTATTATTTAACCTCATTAGGGGGAAAGAATTTCAAGAGGCATATACTATTACAAGGAGCTAATATCTTCTATTTACTACACTAAGGAAAACATTTTGGGACTGCATACTTCACTCCAAATGAGGGTTTATTCTAAATTCCATACCACACATTTGCATGGGGAAAAATTATTTGTAGCATGTTATTATTTGTGCTAATGACACTGGGGAATCCTAGTTCAAGGGATACCATTTCATTCACACACACAAACTAGAACTACATTGAGTTTGAAATGTAGTGTAATGCTCGATGATAATCATATTGGGGTGACCTTTGAGGTCATTCTGACTGAAGCATATGCATATTTTAATTCATCTAATGTGTACTTGATTATTTATACAAGTAGTTGGGGTTTCTTTTATAGGTACAAGTGTGACATAGTAGAGGTGCATCAAAATTGACACAACCCATAGTGAACATGAAGTGACACAGAAATAACCATAGCCAAAGTTGTTCCACAAAAACTAGTGCCACAAATAGACATGAGCACCCAGAAAACCATGTCCCATTCCAGGAACCCCTATCCCTAAGATTGTTACATTACATAATCAGACACAAATCTTATATAGTCTAGAATCTACCTTTTCATCTTGTTCATTAGTCTAGAATCACTCCATACCTACAGCTACAAGTTGAGTAGTCTTTATCTCCTATCTTTAAATTTTTTTATTAACTAGATCTTGTTTGAATACTATTATATGTATCTGATCAAAAATTTCCTCACATTATATTTAATTTTATTAAATCATTTGTTGATTTATTCCTTACATTCCTGTTATCCAAAATTACCCCCTAAGTTAATTTTTGAATTCACAATATTTTAAAATGGACTTAGCCATTTTTATAGGTCTAGGAAGATTAAATGGCTATCAAATTCCATTTCCCAAAATTACTATCCCTTGGTATTCAAAAACCCATGGAAGACTAAGGTGTAAAGCATTGGTGGGTTCCTATTAAAACATATCAGTACACACAAAATTGAAAGCCATGAAACAAAGGTCAAAGGGCTAATGTTGTGCAGAAAATATTAGATCTGATGTACAAAGGAGAGCATAAGGACATGTGGCACAAATCAAATGTATCAAAAATACCACGTGGCGACATTCTGCTAGTCGCCAAGGTAGATCCATTCCACGGATCTCAAGTCTGCGGGATAAGTCACAGTATATATTTCGTTGGGTCTGTCAAGTTAGCAAAGTAAAAGGGGGGCTATGTGGTGAAAAATTCAAAGCCAAAAAAATTTCTAAGTCCCTCAAGTTAGCAAGTTGTGATGTGAATTCCAAATCCACATGGATCCATTTCATTGGTTCTCCTTTCAAAATACTTCCGAATGTGAAGGCTAGAGATAGGTATGACAAGTATGACAAGCCTAAAGCTAGGTGGAGCCTTCCCATTGGCACATACTTCGCAGCATGAAGAGTAGTTTAAAGAAAATACTGACAATGAAAAGTTCATGGAGCTTTCTCATTGTCTCGCACTTCGCAATTGTTAGATGAGGCTATCAAAATTATGATAATGCGAAGGAGCATGGAGCCTTCCCATTGGTCCATGTTTCATAATTGACATTTGAGACAAGAGAACAAGGTAAATTGTAAAGAAAAGTGGTTGTTTCTTATTGGATTGCATTTCTAAAGAACTATCAAAGGAAAAATCCAATCTGATAGTTGTGGGAAACAAGTTAATGTATTATTGGTCCATATTCTCAATACAAACAGACCTTTAAAAAGCTAAAGGAGGAAAATTAAAAGGAAGAAAAGGCCGAACCCCGAGCGAATGAAGGACCGACATATGGAAAAGGATGAAGTGATGTACACGTTGGCAAGGCCCGATCCCTGAGCTAATCAAAGGCTACCACTTGTCACATTTCTATTCATTCTAGAATGAAAATATTTGAATTATGATATCTTTTGATTCCTTGATCCAAATCAAACAAAATTAGTCTCATTCAAAATCTTTTTGTCATCACCAAAAAATAGAACCCTTCGATTTGCATGAATTCATGGATGAGAAATCGGTGTTTTTGGGTAACATGGGATTTTCTCTAAGTGTGAGACCTTTTTGTTGAGATAAACCTCTAGAGAAGGTTGCTTCCTCCACCTAAATCTAATGTTAACCTACTCCTAGAAAAGTAAAAACAACTAACTAATCCTAAACTAACCATTTCAAGGGACCTAGGTTAGAAAGAGATGTATGGGAAGGGAAATACTAAGCGAAAAGGAGGTGATAGCACTAGAACAGCGGTGAGATCTTTCCATAAGGGGAAGTAAATTGAGAAAACACAAGAGAGAGGGTAGAAAGGTGTGCCACAAACAAGAACCATGTAGATTGAACCTTACTTCACATTGACAACACAAAAAATATAGACCCTACAAACAGGAGATACATACAACATGCCAAAATAGAATAGAGAGGCAATAATGCAAATAAAATGAGCTAGGGAAGAAGAATTTGCAACAAAAATAGATTCTATATTTCTTAAATTATGCACAATGCTATTGTAATCATGGCAGAAGGAGAGATTACATTACAGAGACCAAGTTAGAGGTCTGAAACTAGTGGAATGTCAGCTATCATTTGGGCATAGTGTTGTTATACCAAAGAGCCATAATTTTTTACATAAGTTCTAGTTACATATATATATAATAAGGAAGAAGAAAGAGAGAAGATTGGAAGAGAGAAGGAAGAACATCAGATTTGATCTTGTTGTGATTAAAATATCTTTGTCCTTCCTTACAACATGGCTTGTTAAGTGCAATCCACGAGTCTACTTTTCTTGTAGAAGAAGTAAATGCCCCATAATTTAGTAAATTAAGTGGTTGATCCATCTGGAACGTTCATAATTAGCCCAAACCATTTTTTTATCCTTTTCACCTTTCAATTCACGCAAAAATCTAACTCTCATGATGTGAAATTGGAGTGCTTAAGGAAAGCTTTTGAATTGGATCAATTTTGTTTGATTTGGAGTAGGGAATCAAAAGATATCATCATTTGAATATTTGCACACCAGGATGAAAATAAATGTGACAAGTGGAAGCATTTGATTAGCTCAAGGATTGGGCCTTGCCAACATGTAGATAATTTTGTATTTTTCCATATGTTGGTCCTTCATTGGCTCAGGATTGGGCCTTTACTTCCCTTTAATTTTCCTCTTTTATTTTCATAATAGTTTGTCTATATTGAGAAATACAAACCAATAAGACAACACCACATTTCCCATAGTTGTCATACTGTCCTTTTATCTTTTCTACCTCTTTAGAAATGTGATCCAATAGAATATTACCACATTTCTTCACAATTTTCCTTTTCAAATTCCTTTGACTAACCATTGCAAAGTGTGAACAAATGAGAAGGCTCCATGCATTTTGTGTTGTTTGTCTTTTCTTTGATCTCCAATGAAAACTGCAAAGTATTAACCAATGGGAAAGCCCCACATAGCTTCAAGATTTTAAGATTTATCATAATTTCTTAAGACTTCACATTTATCAGACTTGTGAAAGGAGAACCAATGAAATGGCTCCATGTGTCTTTGGGCTTCACATCACAACTTTGAATCTTAAGGGACTTGAAAGCTTTTGGCTTTGAAGTTTGTTTCCACATAACTCTTTGACCTTTTCTGACTTAATTAAACCTGATGAAATATGAATTGTGGTTCATTCTATGGACTTGAGGTCAGCAGGATGGATTTTCCTTGGAGACATTATGTAATCTCGCCACGTAGACTCTTGGACCAGTGATCTTCTATCACTTGACATTTCCTTCACCCACTACTTTTTGGTCTTTGATTTCATGCGGCTTTACTTTGTTGTACGGGTTTCCCCGCATGTTTAATTAAATCTATCTAAGTCTTAGACCAAAAATCCTTTTTTCCATGACTTTTAAACATATAATCTGCCAATGAACTAAACCTTAGTATCCCGCAGGTTTTTAAATGTCAATTGTTGAAGCATTTGGGAAAGAAAATTTGACAGTCGTTTAACTTTCCTAAGCTCTTAAAAATGGCTAAGTCCATTTTTAACTCTATTAAATCCAAAATTAACCTAGGAGTAGTTTTGGATAACAATTTGGCGACCTCTCAAGGAAATCTACCTGCTAGATTCAATCAGTAGCCTTTATGCAATCCATTGGGCATGGAGTCAAACCCAATTTTTTTATAAACTAATCAAAACATTAAAATCCTTACCCACGATCCGCATTAAGTGTGAGATGAACTTAGAAAGTCTGGAGGCTTGAATTTGATATTTGGATCTCCAAATGAAGCTTTGAAACTGCTCCAAACTATCTGATTTTCCATTAAACTATTCGTGTTGATTTGGAAATGAAATGCATGTAATTGGCATTGTCCCAAGCATTGAATTTGACCAAGGAAGAGGCACCACAGGATCTTAGCTGTAACTGATCTATGGGGTTGAATAATTTAGAATTTAAAACTATTCCATATCTGATTTGGTCAAGAATGACTCCCCAACTAAACTGGAATGTGCAAAAAGCAAAAAAGCACCCAAAAACTACATACAAACATGGAAATCATACATGTTACAAGTGGAAACATGTAGAGTGTTCATAAGCACTTCTTTTACTGACAGAAAACCTACTCTACCCTACTCTAACCAAAAACAAAGGAAACCTAATCAAAAACCTGAGACAGGTAGGGAGAAATAACATCCCTTTCTTACAAAATGTGGCCATGTAATCAATTTAGCAATGGGTGTGGCCTTAAATTAAGAGTGAAAAATTAATTTGAATCTATTTTTCACCATTTTCATCAAGGTATCAACTAAAAAAATAAAAAATACCTCTTTTATTTTCTCTTTATTTTGATTTGGGAGGCATTACAACTGATTCTTGGAACTTTAAAGCTCTATCTCAAGCTCTGAAGTCAGCACGACTAGTTGCAACTCTAATTTTGGTTCCAAACTAGCCAGATACCTAATTGGGCAAGGGGATTTTAGAAATAATTGGTTGATCCTTGTGATTTACCCATTCCTTTGAAGTTTAACTCCATGAATGGAGTCATCTTGTGGACTTTCTTCCTGAAGGCAGTTGTTTGCAAGTTGATTTGTACTCTTCCTTCATTCTACAAATAACCTTGCATCCTTCATGATGACTAATTTGGAAATGGTGTCACCATTTCTCTCCTCTTCCTTAAACATATATCTTAAGAGATCAAACTCATCCATAAAATCAGACTCCTACAAGTTGAAGTGAAAGAAGGATCTGAAATTCTATCAACAAAAGAAAGCAATAAGCTTCCTATGATCTCTTCTTCATCCAAGACCTCTAGAATTGATTTTCTCTCCTCCATGTGCTCCTCTTCTTTTGAATTTGATTCATCTTATTCTTCTAATTTTGTAAGTTGAGATGAATCAACAACATCTGAGGATATGGTGCCAACATGCACGCTACATTTAGAGCAAAGAGATTATTTGTCATCTTCTTCTTGTTTGTGTTCCTCTTAAAAATCAGCTTCTACCTTATGTTCTTCAGCTCCAACCTCTTTTGAATGCCTAGTCAGCTGTGGAATTTGGTTGAATTCAAAATTTACAACCCAACTCTTCAAAATTTGTACAAGTTATTCTTTACTAGGCTCTTCAACTTGCCACCCTCCTTGACTGATTTTATGATCTTCTTCTTCCCAAAATGGGTTTGGGAATGCCAGAGAAGGGGTGGGCTGAATTACAACGAATTTTCACACTTGGTGAGGTAGAAAGGAAGGTGCATTATCTTATTATGGAGGAGATGGAGGTTTGGAAGGAAAGATGACAAATAATTAAAGGTGGAATGGAAGAGAAGAAGATGGAGAAAGAGAATCCTCAATGGGAGCAGGTAGACAAAAGCTAAGAACATGGAAAGTAGGCTGAGATGGCATAGGTTAGGGAGGAGGAATGGGAGGGCTATAAGATGGTAGTGTAGGACTTCTCCATTGACAAGGTTTCCTAACACTAGTTTGATAAGCCTCCATTAATTCAGTGCACTCTACAATTTCGGGCATCATCTCATCTATAAATTGTAGCCTCTATTGAAGGTTGAACCAACTTAGTATAGGGCCAGCCCATGGATAAGGGGCCTTGAAACCAATTTTGGATGCCTTCATAGTCTTCTTAATCCTCATTTGCATCATGTTTCTCTCCATTTCTTGAATTTTCCTCTGGAAATCAACATCTGCCATGAAAATACTACTATCACCTGCATAACCTTGTTCTTGAAAAACATTTTGGTTAAAATAATAACCATATGGGTTAATTCGGGTTGGGTTATATGTAGGTTTTTCATGATAGGGATCATAAAACTGATTTGGAGGAATATTTTGACACTGTGGGGATGGAGAGGACTAGTTTTGTTGTTGTAAATAAGAATCCCAAGAAGGAAATGAATTAATGATTTCACAACTTCATGAATGAATAAAATGGAAAGATATGAAAGGAAAATGGATTGAAACAAATATAAAGGAAACGGAAAGGGTCTACTAATGAGAAAATGGGCTACTTGGATCAGTGGAGTCACCAGATGTGATTAAAAATGCCTCCAAATGCTTAAATCTCACCAAGAACACATCAAACTTAGTAAAATGAAAGTTACACACAAGGGGGTATAATGGAACACACTCAAAAATGACTTGGATGCACACCTGTGAAATATAAAGCTTTCAATATTGTCCCACCACGTGTGCTAGAACTATTATCACCAAAAAAACAAAACCCTCTGATTTCATGAATTCATGGATGAGCAATCAGTGTTTTTGGGTAACATGGGATTGTCTCTAAGGGTGGGACCTTGTTGTTGAGACAAACCTCTAGAAAAGGCTAGTTCCTCTACCTAAATCTAATTCTAAACTACTCCTAAAAAATCAAAAACATCTAAATAATCCTAAACTAACCATTCCAAAGGACTAAGGTTAGAAAGAGATGCATGGGAAGGGAAATCCTAAGCTAAAAGGAGGTGATAGCGCCAAAACAGGGGTGAGAGCTCTCCATAAGGGGAAGGAAAGAAAGAAAACATGGGAGAGAGGGAATACAAGTGTACCAAAGACAAGAACCATGTATATTGATCCTTGTTTTGCATTGAAAACATAGAAAAATAGACCCTGCAAATAGGAGATACACACAACATGCCAAAATAGAATACAGAGGAAAGAATGCAAATAAAATGAGCTAGGGAAGATGAATGTGCCAAAAAAATAGATTCTATATTTCTTAAAGTATGCACAATTTACTGTAGTCATGGCAGAATGAGAGATTACATTGCAGAGACCAAGTTTGAGGCTTGAAACTTGTGGGATTTCGGCCACCATTTGGGCATAGTGTCATTACAACAAAGAGCCATCAATTTTTACATAAGTTCTAGTTACATATATAGAATAAGGAATAAGAAAGAGAGAAGATGGGATGAGAGAATGAAGAATATCAATTTTGATATTTTCATGATTTAAATATCTTTGTCCTTCCTTGCAACACGACTTATCAATTACGTTCCCCAAGTCTGATTTTCTTGTAGAAGAAGGAAAATCCCCATACTTCATTAAATTAAGTGGTTGAAAATTCTGCAACTATTCATAATTATTCCAAATCATATTCCCCTTTTTCCCCTTTTATTCACTCTAAAATCTAATTCTCATGATGCCAAATTCAAGTGCTTGAGGAGAGCTTTCAAATAAGACCAATTTTGTTTGATTTGGATCAAGGAATTAAAAGATATCATCATTTGAATATTTCCACATCATGATGAACATAAATGTGACAAGTGACAACCTTTGATTAGCTCAGGGATCGAGCCTTACTAATGTGTACATCATTTTTTCCTTTTCTATATGTCGATCCTTCATTGGCTTGGAGTTGGGCCTTTGCTTCCTTTTACTTTTCCTCATTTAGCTTTATAATGGTCTATTCGTATTGAGAAATAAAGACCAATAAGACAACACCATGTTTCCCATAGGTGTCAGACTGTCCTTTTCTCTTTTCTACCTCTTTAGAAATGTGATCCAGTAGAATATTGCCACATTTCTTTGCAATTTTCCTTTTCAAATCCATTTGACTAACCATTGCGAAGTGTGAGCCAATGATAAGGCTCCACGTATTTTACGTTGTCAATATTTTATTTGATCTCCACTAAAAATCGTTAAGTATTAACCAATGGGAAAGCCCCACATATCTTTAGGTTTTTTATAACTTCTTAAGCCTTCACATTTTTCAGACCTGTGAAAGGAGAACCAATGAAATGGCTCCATGTATCTTTGGGCTTCGTATCGTAAATTTGAATCTTAAGGGACTTAGACACTTTTTGGATTTGAAGTTTTTTTCCATGTAGCTCTTTGACCTTGTCTGACTTAACCGGACCCGACGAAATATGAACTGTGGCTCATTCCACAGACTTGAGGTCCGCAGGATGGATCTGCCTTTAAGACATTCCAGAATCTCACCACATGGACTGCTTGGACCGCTAATCTTCTACCACTTGACATTGCTTCACCCACCATGCATTGGTCTTTTATTTTCTGTGGCTTTTCTTTGTTGTTCGGGTTTTCCCACAGGTTTAATTAAATCAGCCTAAGTCTTAGACCAAAACTCCTTTGTTCCGTGGCTTTTAAACATATAACCCACCAATGAACAAAACCTTAGTATCCCATGGGTTTTTAAATGCCAACAGACGAAGCATTTGGGAAAGAGAATTTCATGGTTGTTTAACCGTTCCAAGCTCTTAAAAATGGGTAAGTCCATTTTTTACTCTGTTAAAGCCAAAATTAACCCGGGGGTAATTTTGGATAACACTTTCCTTAAGAAATCCAATTTGGCATCATGAGAATCAGATTTTGTTGTGAACAGAAAGGTAAAAAGGAGAAAAAATGGTTTGGGCTAATTATGTACAGTTGCAGATGGCTCAACCACTTAATTCAATGAAGTATGGGGCCTTTCCTTCTTCTACAAGTAAAGTAGACTTGGGGAATTCTCTTGAAAAGCTATGTTGTAAGGAAGGACATAGGTATTTTAATAACAAAAATATCAAATCTAATCTTCTTCCTTAGCTCTTCCCATCTTCTCTCTTTCTTTTTCCTTCTTCTATATATGTAACTGGAAATTATGTAAAAAATGAAGGCTCTATTTTGTAACGGAACTATGCCCAAATAGTGGTTGATATCCCACAAGTTCCATACCTCCAACTTGGTCTATGAAATGTAATATCACCTTCTTCCAGGAATGCTATATAATTGTGCATACTTTAAGCAATATAGAATCTACTTTTTGGCACATTCGTCTTCCCTATCTAATTTTATTTGCATTCTTGCCTCTCTATTTTATTTTTCATGTTGTGTGTATCTCCTATTTGCAAGGTCTATTTTTCTATGTTGTCAATGTGAAGTAAGGTTTAGGCTACATGGTTCTTGTCCATGACATACATATCTGTCATCTCTCCCATGTTATCTCACTTTCCTTCCCCTTATGGAGAGCTCTCACCCCTGTTCTGGGGCTATCACCACCTTTTTATGTTAGGATTTCCCTTCCATGCATCTTTCTAACCCTTCTCTCTCTCCCTGGAACCTTGGCATGGTTATTTTAGCATTAGTTAGCTTCATTTTCCCTTGTAGGAGTAGTTATAGCATTATATTTAGGTAGAGGAAGCCGGTCTTCTCCGGAGGTCCATCTCAAGAAGCAAGTCCCACAACTTGAGATATGGTCCCATGTTACGCAAAAACATTGATTTATCATCCATAGTTTATGACATATCAAAGGGTGTTATTTTTTGGTGATAACAATTCCCATTATCATATCTTTCACGGCTTCCCATATCTTTGATTCCAATCCTTCCCCAGTCTATATCCAAGTTAACCTTTGTAATCTCCTTGTTAAGTGTGTCTTATTTGATACTAGATTTGATCTTAATATATGCACTCTATCCTTTCTCCATCAAATAGGAATTTCTACTACTCATCTTAATCCATCTACTCTTTGTATTTTTGGCTTTGATGATACACCTGAGAAATTATTAAGCACAATCTCTATTCCCCTTACTATGGGATCTTTCACTCTTGATGGTCTATGTCACGTTATGTCTCATGATGTCCCTTATACTATCCTTCTAGGCCATCCTTGGTTACATAATATGGATATAGTTATTTTAAACCATGCCCTTGCTACACCTTCTTCCATGGATATAGCTATAATAGATTACATACCTCATGTTGCTACTCCTTTTGATATTCCCAGCATACATGATGTTGATGAATTTTCCTACATTACACATCCTTCTCCTCTTGGGATGCACCTTAGTGCTACTAATTTACAAGATCAATTTTCTAGTGGCACTCATGTTACTCCTCCCATTATGTCTCACTCTTGATGTAATTCTATTGATCATATGCTTATTGTTTCCAATGTTACATCTCTCCCTGCACCTTCCTCATCAAAAGTTAGAGCATCGTATGTTGATTTGACAATGATTCCTAACGCTTTCACTTTTTGATATTCTATGCATGATTCATTTACTAAGGAAGTACCTTATCTTGTTACATCCATGGGGGAAATTAATTGCCCTCTTTCCAAATTTTTGTCTATGGTCATTAGGGGCTAATTTATATTACTTTATTGCTTATAATCTTCCCAAATTACACCTATTGCTTCTAATGTGTCTTGTTTCTCTCCCTCCATTACTTGAAAATGATAACGATGAGCCTCCTGGTATTACATATGTTATACATATTTTGACTCACATTTTAATCCTTACGTTTGCACATAATTTTTCCATTATTCCCAACATGCCCAGTTTACACCTATTTTGTTTTCTCTTAATGGGGGTATTATTATTGCTTATACACTTCCTACTCATACAATTGGGATCTTGGACTCTATAGGGTTTTTCCCTCACCATGTTGAAATTATTCTTTGGTAACTCTTGTGTTTACCAATGGTATACCTTTTTTAATTTCTCCACATGTATGACACAATCCTACTCCACATGTTATTATACATGCACTTTTACATGAATCTAGGTCCTTGCCTCATGTTCACATATGTTCATCTTCTTTAGAAAATCATGATCCCTTTCCTACTACTCTCATTTTATAGATCATTTTGGCATTCACACTTGGGAGAATCATGATTCCCCCAAACCATCCGATGACACACTCTTGTTCTTAGTTCATACTTGAATTTTTAGGTTATTCCTACATGAACCTCACTTTACACGCGCACGCGCGCACGTGTGTTAGGGGGGATCCTTATTCCTCCCTTGTATCTTTTATCTTTCACATATGTGTAATAAAAAATCCAAAAACATGTTGTATTTGATCTCTATTGGATGTACTCTTGCTTCCTTATAGTATTATATGGTGTATCTTTTCCTATCATGATACTACAGTTCCAAGTATGCTTTATAATATTTCATACAAGCATGCACGTTCATATGGTATCTTAAGGTGAATGTAGGTCACCTATATGTTATTACATGATGTATGATGTTTGTCCATGTCCATTACAAGTCCCACTGAGGATCTTGGGGGCATCAATCTCTTCTCACTTACTAACAAGTTCTATCATTGCAATATTTCACATTTTCATTTCTATATTTAGATATTACATTGTGTCATATTGTTTACCTTTCCTAACATGCTAACAGGTTGTTCATGTGTAGCATTTACCTTACAGGACTCCTTCTAATCATGGTTGTTTTATTTATTTATCTCTTGTTTCCTATTATTTACGGGTTATTCCCTATGTTTTCTTGTTTTCTTATTTGCACAAGCTTTGAAAGTTTCAATTGTCTTGTGACAATACAACCATCTCCTTGTTGTGTCCTTGTTTATTTTTTTCCTAAATTATTTTACTAGTTTTTATTTTGTGTGCATTTATTTTTTTCCACTAACATTTCTACATTAGCATTTTCCAATTTTTTTGTTTACACCATGGTAAGTACCATGTGTAATCCCTATTCTCCTTGTAGGAATCCATATATCATATATGCATATCATTTTTAGCCTTCCTCATTTGGGATCCATTCTCATTTTTTCATCTCACACACCTCAAATGAGTGGGGAAAAACATTGGGTAAAACTTTTCACCCTCCCAACAGTTATAGAATCACAGTCAATAGGAATAGAACGAAAATCAGTTACAAAACAGGGCCAAAAATAGACTTGGCCACAAAACTCAACCTATATAGAACCTCCCAGTATAGACAAGAGTGATGGGTGTAAGTGTCCCACCTAGGCACTCTTGTCCTAGGGAAGAAACATTTACATAGTAATTTTCAGCAGTTGCATAGTTTATGTTTTCTGATTTCTCTTATTTTAGTAGTTACACATTCAATTTCAATTTTTAACTAGTTACTAACATGAACTAAATTCATTGGCATGGTATAAAATAATAACTCAAGAATAAATAAGTGGCACCTAGGGCATATGTAAGAAAACAATATACCTGGAATAGTATATCACCTAAGGCAAGTTAAAAATTGGGTTAATGATCATCTACAGTGACACTTATCCATGAGGAAACATTGAAAGTTGGAGTGAAAATATTAAGAGCTCTCAAAATATAGTTTCCCTTAGTGGTGACAAGACGCCTGAATCCAAAGTCTAGCATCAAAATGCTCAAATCCCTATTTTGGCAAAAGGGTGCCTAAATAATTCATATTACTCTAACCAACTCTTAACCAACAAGTCTTAAAGCAGTAACATGCTTTTATCTCTTTCTCTTTCAATATTTCAAGTGTACTCTAAGCCCTTGGTTTAGTTTTTTCCAATATGCATTTCTAATTTTACATATTGTTTAAATTAAATTTCAATTTCTTTTACCTATAGTATTGAATACACTTGTATTCTTTTATAGGTCCTATCCTATCCCAACGAAGGAAAAGCACACAAGCAACCATGAAGAAAATATCGAGCATGCTCCAGAAAATATGATATTCCAAGGAACTACATGCACACATCATTATCACTCCACACATGCAAAGGTCATCGTAGGATCCTTATCATTCCCCTCCCTTATAATTCCATAATACACATTTTGCATTATTTCATTTAGCATGCTACAGGGCACAATCATCTTTTGACTCTCTAAGGTACGCTTTTCTTTTCAACTTTATACTACTGAATCATTATTCACTAGCATAAAATGGGGGACAATGTAGTCACTAAATCACACACTTAATATGTACATCTAGCCTCTAAATACTTCATTTATATGTATAATTCCTAAGTAAGATAAATATTCATTAACAACCCTTTTACTTTGCTTTGACATTAATTTTATCCTTTTCATCTTTATTGCTTACTGTTAGTGAAAATCAGTAGCACCCTCTGGATGTTCTATCAGATTTCTAGTTTGACATTTTGGCATCCAGTGTGATTGCACAACATTGGATCTTTTCACACAATTGTGGGGGTTGCAAAACTGGAAAAGGTCCTCCAGATTAGAGGTTGGTTCCTCAATTCCTCTGTTCAAGTGTGCACAACATTTTTTGAAGAGGGTTTACCTATATCTTAATCAAACTTGCTAAGGAGATAGGGTTGAGAAAATGTAAAAAATAAACCTAGTCTAACCAAGGTGATGCACCAAAAGAATGAAGAACACTTGTTTTTCCAATGAACA
This sequence comes from Taxus chinensis, assembly GCA_019776745.2. Taxonomy (NCBI): domain Eukaryota; kingdom Viridiplantae; phylum Streptophyta; class Pinopsida; order Cupressales; family Taxaceae; genus Taxus; species Taxus chinensis. Next base: position 284,388,369 of record CM034151.1, on the reverse strand, counting down.
CAAACTATTAAAATGTAATACAATATCATACACAGATGACCAAATTGCAGTGAAAGATTAGGAGGATGCAAATGAACACATAGAGGGTTGAGAATCATCCACAGACATGCATTATTTGCTCCAAAATTGATACAATACACTACAAATGATGCCAAGAGGCAAGGTTGCATTACAATTTTAAAAGGGAGGTTATAACTCCACAAAATCCACCTGCAAACAAGAGGAGAAGGGAGGAGCAAAAAAAGAATGTACAACCACACAAAATGAGCTCATTCTGGCTTTTATAATGCAAAATTCGAGCCCAGGAGAGAGAAATGTGGGAAAACATGGGAGGAGCTTTCAACCACTAACCAAGTTCATAAAAATAGCATGGGTTCCCTTACAAATTCACTCCCCAATGTTTTAGACCATGCTGGGAGAGGATTCAAGCCATTCCTCATTAAAATTGATGGTTGAAATGTCATTTCTGTTGATTTCCACGTGCCAGAGGCGTTTTCCAATTTTATCTCTCTAAATCCCACCAAAACACAAAATTTAGCCCTGAATTGTGTAGATAATTTCACTAGCTTTCCATTGATATAAATAACGTGAAAACTCGAGCTCTGGATCGAAATTTATGCCCCTCTAAACATTTAGGGCAAAACAGGGCCGAAAATGGGTTGGCAGGCCAAAAATTTGAAATTTTCCCACTTTTTGCGTTTTGGAAAAATTCCTCAAAAATCTCCACGCCCCTCCATTCTGGTGCCACCTGGCACATTCTGATTGGTTGCAGGCTCTTTCCTATTTCATTTTCCATCGTTTCAGCCTTTGGAAAATTTTCCAAAAATTCTCTGTTGGCCCGATGACTTGAGGACACGTGGCATGATGTGATTGGTCGCGGGCTTTTACTCTCAACTTTTCCATCACTTTTGACCATCTTCCCTGAGCTGGACATATGGTGCAATGCTATTGGATGTGGGCCTTTCCCTCTCCGTGTTCTTTGTAGGCCTGCCTTATATTTTTTTCGCCACATGGACACGTGGCATGATCCTATTGGTTCGGGTTTTAGGGGGCGGACTTTCCTTTCAATATTTTCCTTTGATTTTGCTCTTGGAAAGCTCCATAGCCAAACTGACTTTGGCACTGCTGTTCATATGGGTATGCATACTGATCTTGAATCTGCTCAAAATGCTGATTTGGAGGATTTGTAAAACGTGTTGGAGGTGGAATATATTGCTGTTGTTGATGTGAAATCCATGATGGAAATGAAGTCATGATTGCACAACCTCATGGAATGGGAAAGAATGAAAGAGATGGAAAGAAGGATGAATGGAAAATGAATGAAAATGAATGGAAAGGAAGGTCTGCAACTTCAGAGATGGGTTGTTGACCAGATGGAGTCGCCAGATGTGTTTGCAAGTGCCTCCAAAGGCTGAAATCTTCACAGGAACACATCAACCTGCAAAAGATGAAGTGAAAGACCTCTACCCCTGGACGCACATCAGGCTTCTAGGTTGATGTTCAGGCATCCAGTGTGATTGCACAACATGGAAACCTCTCTCCAAGCGTGGGGACTTGTGAAACTGAGAGAGGAATCTCCAGAGAAGGCTGGTTCCTGCTCCTAAACTACCTGCCACAAGCTATTCCAGTGCAGGCAAGCTAATCTAATCCTAATCTAACCGTGCCAAGGAGACAGAGAGAGAGAGAGAAGAAAGGAAAAACAACAAAAGCCTACACTAAAACGGTGATACACCAGAGAAGGAGGATGTTGAACATCTATCAAAACTGCCATGGGACAAAGAGAGGTGAGCAATGGGAAGGATGGACAGATGCATCACAAACCCAAGGATAGATTTCACACAGAAAATGTCCCAAAACTCCATGAACACAGCTCCAAACCTGCAATGAACATTCAAACATGCACAGATACCTGCAATGAAGAGAGGCAAGAAGAGAACAAGCAAAAACGAGAGAGGATGGACAGATGCATCACAGAACACGTTTTGTTGCTCCAGAAGTTTGCACAGAACATCATTCCATTAATGTAAAAGGCAAAAACGCCATTACAGAGCAGGGAGGAGGCTCGAACTCCATTTTCAACCCTAGAGAAGAAAAGAAGGGAGGGCAGAGCAGAAAGAATGAACAACCTTTTATATTTTGCCACTCCTTACAATATATAGGAAGAATGAGAGAAGGAAGAAAGAGGAAAGTCAGATCTACTCCAACCACCCCCAGGTCGTATTTTAAATCATCTCATTATGGTATAAGCAGCGGATCCTGGCAAAACGGCGGGCTGTCTGCTGCATTAAAGCTGGTTGTTGAAGCGTCACTTCTGCTGTATCACACGTCAGAGCCGTTTCTTGATTTTCTCTCTCCAAACTGCACCAAAACTCGAGATTAACCCCAGAATCATGTAGAGAATTTCATGAGCTTTCCGTTGATATAAAGAACGTGGAAATCCGAGCTCTGGATCAAAAGATATGGCGATCTGAAGATTTAGGGCACGGAGCAGACCAAAACGGATTTTAAAATGTTTTCCCGCTCTTCACCGTCTGGACGACACGTGGCACGTGCTGATTGGACGAGCAATTCTCTGTCCTCCGTCTTTCGCGGGCTTTCCTTTTGAAATTACTTGTGGGCCCCTTAAACTTGGACACGTGGCGCCATTTCATTGGTTCGGTTCAGCGCTCGATAACTCGCCCCTTTGACCTTTTGACTTTTTCTCCTGTGAGGACACGTGGCAGTTTCTGATTGGTCCTCGGCTCCTTCGGCGTACTTCACGTACTTTTTTGTCCCGGATGTCCCATTTGATTTTGGGCCCTTTGTGCTCATTTCGGCCGGTTCGGGCATTTCGCGTCCATTTGTCCCAGATGTCCCATTTGATTTTGGCCCCTTTGGACTCATTTCGGCCGATTCGGGCATTTCGCATCCATTTGTCCCAGATGTCCCATTTGATTTTGGACCCTCTGGACTCATTTCGGCCGATTCGGCCGGTTCGGGCATTTTTGGCCCGCTTGTCTCACTTTGCTTCGGACTGACTTGACTCTTTTCGGCCGGATCGGCCGGTTCGCGCCTTTTTGTCCCAAACGTCCGGTTCACTCCTTTTCGCGCCCGCCGCGTACTTTTGTCCCAAAATGCGTCCTGTGCTCTTTCGTGCTTCGGACTAGGACTTGGCCGATTTTCACAATTTTATCTGGCCCAAACTACTTGCTTTCTGCAACCTTTTCCGCACTTTCTCAGAGCTTTCTCCTTCCAACTTCGACCAGGGGAGTTAGAAAAAATCTGAGGGGACCCTGGAAACATGAATTTTGGCCCCGAATCAATCAATTTGCCTGGGACCTGAGAATCTGATGCATGTTATCGAAATTTACCCAGGGGGGGTGAAATTTTGATAACAGTTTTGGCGACTCAGCGGGGTCATCTGCCTGCTAGATGAATGATCAGTAGCCTAAAGCAATCCATTGGGCATGGAGTCATGAGTTGTAACCTGCAACTGATCTGAACTTTGAAAATCTCCCTTCTGAGCCACTAAGAAACCCATTGAACCTGGAGTGTTCTCACCAAGATGCCACTGAAATGAACTGTGCAAGAGCAGAACCAGCAACACCAAAACTATGTACAAAACTGAAAATCATACATGCCCCAAATGGAACATGCAGAGTGTGCACAAGCACTTCTTCTACTGAAAGCAAACCTAGCTACTCTACTCTAACTGGAAGCAAAGGCAAGCTAAACAAACCCTGCAACTGGTTGTGAGAAATAGCTTCCTTTCTTCAAAATTGGCAGCCATGCAATTGATTTGGCACTGATCATGGCTGTTTGGATGGATGGAAAATCAGCAAGAAGCTGGTCTTCTATCCAAATCATCAAGGTATCAACTGAAAAATCCAATACCTCTTTTAGTTGCTCTGCATTTGGATTGGAGAGGTATGGCAGCTGATCCTTGGTACTTTGTAGCTCATCCTCATGCTCAGAAGCAAGCATGACTGGTTGTGGCTTCTCCTTTGGCTCCAATGAAGCCAAATATCTGATTGGGCAAGGTCTGATCAGTTTGATATGCCCATAGCTCTGATTTTCAACTCCAAGAATGGAGTCTTCTTGTAGACCCACCTGAATGGATGATGTGGAAGAAATGGTGGAATTCTTCTGTCCTTTCTCTTCCTCCAATGAAGAACAGGGAAGATTAGAATCTTCCAATTTTGATTCCAAAGGGCTGCTATAAGATGCAAGCTGCTGTAAATGAAAGTTCTCCTTCATGGCAGCAGGCTCTTGTGTTTGGAATGTGGATGATGAAAAAGAGAATGGTGAAAACTCAACCAGCTCTTCTCCATCAAAACAGTCCTCCAAATCTGACAGGTAAACTGCCTCATCGCTGTCCTGCTGCTCGTGTTCAACTTCCTCCATGGTGTCCTCTTGATCTGCAACTTGACCACCATGGTTTCCTTTACTCTCCAATATCGAGTTTGAGAGATCAAACTCCTTTTCAGTACTAGAACTTGAGAGAGATGAAGTGGAAAGAAGAACTGAAGGTTCTCCTGTAGCCTGCTTTGTGCTCAGAGCTCTTGGATCTACAACTTTCTCCTCCACAGCTAGATTGTGCTCCTCTTCTTTTGGATTTGGAGCATCTTCTCCTTCCTCCAATGTTTGAAGAGAATCTTGCTCTTGATTGAACTCCTCCTCCAGCATGAAGTTTGTCAAGTCAAACTCTTCAATTTGTTGCTCTAGAGGACAAGTTGGGACTGCAAGATCTTCTTCTCCAACAAAATCAGTCCTCACCACCACTTGTTCAACCTCAGCCTCTTCTGTAGGCTTAACCATCAAGGGGATCTTTGTCATCCCAAATCTAAGAGCCCAACTCTTCAGACTGTCTGTCACTTCTTTTCTTTTTGGCTCTTCCTCTTGTTGTCCTTGATGACTGATTTTTTCAATTTCTTCTTTCCCACATGGAATTGGGAATGCAAGAGGAGGGATAGGTTGAAACTCAACTGATTTGACAATTTTGTGTGGTGGTGGAGGCGGTGAAACTTCTTGTTTCTTTGGAGGAGGGGGTATTTCTGTTAGCTCTTGTGGAGGGGATGACTGTTTGGAAGGGAAAAGAAAAGAAGAATCGAGATGGGGTGGAAGACTAGGGGATGGAGGGATGGATTCAATACATGGGACAGCAGATGAGGAGTTTAAATGAGATGATGCTGCTTGAGTAATGGAAAGAGAAAAACCAGATGATGGTGTAGAACTTACCCATTGACAAGGTTGTTCAACAACAAGTCTGTAGGCCTCTATTTCTGCTGTCCATTGTGCAAGCAAAGGCAGCATTGCAATCATGAAGTCAAGCTTCTCCTGAGGGCTGTAATGCCTTGGAAAAGGTCCCACCCATGGACAGGGTGCTCCATAACCGATTCCAAAAGCTTTCATTTGTGCTTGAGCCCTGGACTGCACCATCCCCACCTCCATCTTTTGGATTTTCTCCAACAGACCAGCATCTTGGATCTGATTGTCTTCATTGTATGCATACTCTTGCTCTTGGAAAGCTCCATAGCCAAACTGACTTTGGCACTGCTGTTCATATGGGTATGCATAATGATCTTGAATCTGCTCAAAATGCTGATTTGGAGGATTTGTAAAACGTGTTGGAGGTGGAATATATTGCTGTTGTTGATGTGAAATCCATGATGGAAATGAAGTCATGATTGCACAACCTCATGGAATGGGAAAGAATGAAAGAGATGGAAAGAAGGATGAATGGAAAATGAATGAAAATGAATGGAAAGGAAGGTCTGCAACTTCAGAGATGGGTTGTTGACCAGATGGAGTCGCCAGATGTGTTTGCAAGTGCCTCCAAAGGCTGAAATCTTCACAGGAACACATCAACCTGCAAAAGATGAAGTGAAAGACCTCTAAGGTCCCACCGGGCGTGCCAAAACTGTTAGTGCAAAATCACAGCACCCCTGGACGCACATCAGGCTTCTAGGTTGATGTTCAGGCATCCAGTGTGATTGCACAACATGGAAACCTCTCTCCAAGCGTGGGGACTTGTGAAACTGAGAGAGGAATCTCCAGAGAAGGCTGGTTCCTGCTCCTAAACTACCTGCCACAAGCTATTCCAGTGCAGGCAAGCTAATCTAATCCTAATCTAACCGTGCCAAGGAGACAGAGAGAGAGAGAGAGAAGGGAAAAACAGCAAAAGCCTACACTAAAACGGTGATACACCAGAGAAGGAGGATGTTGAACATCTATCAAAACTGCCATGGGACAAAGAGAGGTGAGCAATGGGAAGGATGGACAGATGCATCACAGGCCCAAGGATAGATTTCACACAGAAAATGTCCCAAAACTCCATGAACACAGCTCCAAACCTGCAATGAACATTCAAACATGCACAGATACCTGCAATGAAGAGAGGCAAGAAGAGAACAAGCAAAAACGAGAGAGGATGGGCAGATGCATCACAGAACACGTTTTGTTGCTCCATAAGTTTGCACAGAACATCATTCCATTAATGTAAAAGGCAAAAACGCCATTACAGAGCAGGGAGGAGGCTCGAACTCCATTTTCAACCCTAGAGAAGAAAAGAAGGGAGGGCAGAGCAGAAAGAATGAACAACCTTTTATATTTTGCCACTCCTTACAATATATAGGAAGAATGAGAGAAGGAAGAAAGAGGAAAGTCAGATCTACTCCAACCACCCCCAGGTCATATTTTAAATCATCTCATTATGGTATAAGCGGCGGATCCTGGCAAAACGGCGGGCTGTCTGCTGCATTAAAGCTGGTTGTTGAAGCGTCACTTCTGCTGTATCACGCGTCAGAGCCGTTTCTTGATTTTCTCTCTCCAAACTGCACCAAAACTCGAGATTAACCCCAGAATCATGTAGATAATTTCATGAGCTTTCCGTTGATATAAAGAACGTGGAAATCCGAGCTCTGGATCAAAAGATATGGCGATCTGAAGATTTAGGGCACGGAGCAGACCAAAACAGATTTTAAAATGTTTTCCCACTCTTCACCATCTGGACGACACGTGGCACGTGCTGATTGGACGAGCAATTCTCTGTCCTCCGTCTTTCGTGGGCTTTCCTTTTGAAATTGCTTGTGGGCCCCTTAAACTTGGACACGTGGCGCCATTTCATTGGTTCGGTTCAGCGCTCGATAACTCGCCCCTTTGACCTTTTGACTTTTTCTCCTGTGAGGACACGTGGCAGTTTCTGATTGGTCCTCGGCTCCTTCGGCTCCTTCGCGTACTTCACCTCCATTTGTCCCGGATGTCCCATTTGATTTTGGGCCCTTTGTGCTCATTTCGGCCGGTTCGGGCATTTCGCGTCCATTTGTCCCAGATGTCCCATTTGATTTTGGCCCCTTTGGACTCATTTCGGCCGATTCGGGCATTTCGCATCCATTTGTCCCAGATGTCCCATTTGATTTTGGACCCTCTGGACTCATTTCGGCCGATTCGGCCGGTTCGGGCATTTTTGGCCCGCTTGTCTCACTTTGCTTCGGACTGACTTGACTCTTTTCGGCCGGATCGGCCGGTTCGCTCCCAAACGTCCCAGACTGTCCCTTCAGCCAAGTTAGTTTTTTTCCTCTTTCGGCCGGATCGGCTTTTCGCGCCCACCAACTTTTGTCCCACGTCCCAAATAGTGGGCCTGTGACTGGCCGATCCGGCTTCGGGTCTTTTTGTCCCACTACTAGGACTTGGCCGATTTTCACAATTTTATCTGGCCCAAACTACTTGCTTTCTGCAACCTTTTCCGCACTTTCTCAGAGCTTTCTCCTTCCAACTTCGACCAGGGGAGTTAGAAAAAATCTGAGGGGACCCTGGAAACATGAATTTTGGCCCCGAATCAATCAATTTGCCTGGGACCTGAGAATCTGATGCATGTTATCGAAATTTACCCAGGGGGGGTGAAATTTTGATAACAGTATTAACTAGCTCATTGCCTAGGAGGATACAATTCCTTCAAGGGTGATGGAAGTTCATTTGAGGCACTTTAAGATGATCTGGAAGCATTGCATTTGAACTCATATATCTTCTAGGAGTCTCAACAGGATATAAATTAGGTGCTTAAGAAGAGCTTGGAGATCATATCTATCACTTGGATACAATGGCACTTGCAAAGTGCCTAGGAAACTATGACATATCAACTTGAATCCAAACAATTTTCAGAGCATATTTGGCAATGTCATAAGTAGCATGGAAAATTATACCTGGGCACATTGATTGAAAAAACATGGAGCAAAAAATCAGAATCTTGATATGCCTTAAGATCCTTTAGAGAAGCACATTCTGCCCTTGGCCATACTACCAAGAAAGGACTTCATCTCCCAATTCCTTTGGAAAGGTGAAATTGAAGTCTTTCAGTTGTTCATTGTGAGCTCTCTTGATATTTGTCAATTGAGTTCCAGGAAGGGACAAGTCATCTTCCATTTCTCCAAACAACAAAAAAAGGGCTATACATAACTGGTTCTAATGAAGGCGAAGGTAATAGCCTGAAGCAAGGCTCAAGAAATGCATTTCCAAGGCTTTCAAATCTTGTATGAAGACTCCAGTATTTTAACAGTAACTTGAATCTCATCAATGTCATTGTATATGCATCCAAACATTAGCACTATCCTTGACATGATCATCCAGGAGTCGTTCAGATTCTCTCTAGTGAAGTCGTGGAATGTTCCTCATTTCTTTCAACTGGGATTGGATTTTGTGCATTTGAAAGCAACTGGGATGTTGCCAGTAAAATATAGCCATATTGGAGAAGCATGCCTATGCCAGTGGTCTGATTGGCCTATAAAAAAACTTCATGTTGGGATGACAGGCCTCAATTCCCAGGTGGACGGTGGTGATAGAGTCCTGTTTGCAGTGCAGATCAAGTCAATCTTGACATTAGCAGGATCCCTCTTTGTCTAAAAGATGGAGATTGGATTGCAAATACTCAAATAACACCTCTTCTTCTCTAAATCTCGACCTTGTGGTGATTCTTCTCATGAGTTTTCAGGTCTAGACTTCTAAAACCAGTTGATTCTTCTTCCTTGGAGTCGGTAGATGTGTAATTCAGGGCTCTTTCAGCAACAAACTTGCAACAAATGCACATCAATTTTGTTGCAATGAAGATGAAGACCTCTAAGGTCCCACCGGGCATGCCAAAATTGTTAGTGCAAATCAATAGCACCCTCTGGATGTTCTATCAGATTTCTAGTTTGACATTTTGGCATCCAGTGTGATTACACAACATTGGATCTTTTCACACAATTATGGGGATTACAGAACTGGAAAAGATCCTCCAAATTATAGGTTGGTTCCTCAATTCCTCTTTTCAAGTGTGCACAACATTTTTTACAGAGGGTTTACTTATATCTTAATCAAACTTGCCAAGGAGACAGGGTTGAGAAAATGTAAAAAATAAACCTGGTCTAACCAAGGTGATGCACCAAAATAATGAAGAACACTTGTTTTGCCAATGAACACAAACTATTAAAATGTAATAAAATATCATACACAGATAACCAAATTGCAGTGAAAGATTAGGAGGATGCAAATGAACATAGAGAGGGTTGAGAATCATCCACAGACATGCATTATTTGCTCCAAAATTGATACAATACACTACAAACGATGCCAAGAGGCAAGGTTGCATTACAGTTTTAAAAGGGAGGTTCTAACTCCACAAAATCCACCTGCAAACAAGAGGAGAAGGGAGGAGCAAAAAAAGAATGTACAACCACACAAAATGAGCTCATTCTGGCTTTTATAATGCAAAATTTGAGCCCAGGAGAGAGAAACACGGGAAAACATGGGAGGAGCTTTCAACCACCGACCAAGTTCATAAAAATAGCATGGGTTCCCTTACAAATTCACTCCTCAATGTTTTAGACCATGTTGGGAGAGAATTCAAGCCATTCCTCATTAAAAATGATGGTTGAAATGTCATTTCTGTTGATTTCCACGTGCCAGAGGTGTTTTCCAATTTTCTCTCTCCAAATCCCACCAAAACACAAAATTTACCACTGAATTGTGTAGATAATTTCACCAGCTTTCCATTGATATATAACGTGAAAAACTGAGCTCTGGATCGCAAGTTATGCCCCTCTGAACATTTAGGGAAAAACAGGGCCGAAAATGGGTTGGCAGGCTGAAATTTTGAAATTTTCCCACTTTTTGCGTTTTGGAAAAATTCCTCAAAAATCTTCATGCCCTGCCATTCTGGTGCCACGTGGCACATTCTGATTGATTGTGGGCTCTTTCCTATTTCATTTTCCATCGTTTCGGTCTTTGGAAAATTTTCCAAAAATTCTCCGCCGACCTGATGACCCGAGGACACATGGCATGATGTGATTGGTCGTGGGCTTCTGCTCTCAACTTTTTCATCACTTTTGACCATCTTCCCTGATCTGGACATGTGGCACAATGCTATTGGATGTTCGACCCCGACGCCCCCTGGGACACGTGGCCTCCTCCTATTGGCTTAGGATTTGGGGCCAAAATTTCTCCTTTGCACCCCCACTAAACACTTTAGCAAATTTTCCAAGTCTCCCTCCATGGTCCGCTGGTCCGATGCCGACATGGCACTCTCTGATTGGCCAGCGGGCTTGTCTAGGGAAAATTTCCCACAAAAACTCCGCCGAGCCATAACTTCAAAAATACATGGAGTTAGGAGGAAAAATTTATCTTTCTGGAAAGATGAGAAGGAGCTCTATCCAATGGTGCCATTTCCAGAAGGTTTTGAGTGCATGAAAAATAAAAAATTTTGACTGAGGCACAAGGGAGGAAGGAATGAAGGGAGTTAGCCAAAAAATAAGCAAGGAGCTTATTTTGGATAACACTTACTATTTTTGACTCGCAACTTGTAGTTTTAAATACCATCAGACATCCTACCCAACCCTAATTCCACTATTTTATCTTTTTAGCACCCTATACATAACTCCCCATTAGGGATAGGAGCGCCCAGGTGCTACTATCCCCTTTGGGTGCTTCTTTCCTCCTCACTTTTTATAATTTTTCAGATGTTACTTATTTCTTATCTTTGTTTACTACAATGGACCATCCTTTCACTGTAACAAAACTTAAAGAATCTATATACATACATACATACATACATATATATATATATATATATATATATATATATATATATATATATATATATATACCTCCCTCGGTAGGGCACAAGAAACCGAGACCAGGGGCTCCCCCTATCTATATCTGGGGCACTCGACTGCCCATCTATATCTTTGGAGAGATGGAGGGCCCCCATAGAGAAGATGAAGATCTATAGGGAGGGGGGCTACCCTAGATTATATATATATATATATATATAGAGAGAGAGAGAGAGAGAGAAGATGAAGATCTATAGGGAGGGGGGCTACCCTAGATTATATATATATATATATATATAACCTCATTAGGGGAAAACATTTCAAGGAGAACATACTATTATAAGGACATAATATTTTCTATCTACTACACCAATGACTGCATTTTCAAATTGCATACTTCATTGCATAAAAGAGTTTATTTTGAATTCCATACCACACATTTACATTAGGAAAAATTATTTGTAGCCAGCCATTATTTTTGTGACTATCACTAGGACATCCTAGCTCATGGGACACTATTTCAATCACACACACACACACTAGAACTACATTGATTTAGAAATGTAGTGTAACACTCGGTGACAATCTCATTGGGGTGTTTGTCGAGGTTAGTTTGAATCAATCATATGCATATTTTAATTCATCTAATGTGCATTTGAGTATTTTTGTAGGTAGCTAGTGTTTCTTTTGCATGTACAGGTGTGACAAAGTACAAGTACAGTGAACCTGAAATGGCCTACAATGAACAAGAAGTGACACATAAATAATCAGATCCAAAGTTGTTCCAAAAATACCAACTCCCATAATAGACATGAGCACCCAAACGGCCCTATCCCTTTCCAAGCACACATGTCCCTAACGTCGTTACATTTCATAATCAGACACAAAGCTTATATAGTCCAGAATCTACCTCTCTAGGCTCTTCATCAGTCTAAAATCAGTCCAAACCTATAACTACAAACTAAGTCATATTTTTCTCTTATCTGTCACTCTTGCTTGTATTTCTTTAGCTAGATCGTGCTTGAATATTGTTATATTTATCTGATCAGCAGTGTCCTTACATTAGATTTAATTTTATTAAATCACATAAAAATTCCCTATATATTGAAATTAACTACCTCAAAAAATTCAAGTTCAAATTCAAAATTTTGACACGATTATGTCATAACATGTTATAAGTTTACAAAATAAAGTTTGATCTTCTTATTGGCGCAATTGTATGTTCACATATTAAGGAAAAACTAATTTGAATGGTTTGTGGATATAAATTAGATGATTTGAATATGTTTTGTGTGGAAAGTCAACATGAACTAAATATTTTTAAGGATTTCACATGACAAGAAAGAAGGTTTTTGTTGCTTAGTGTAATGTACCCTTTTCCTTTGCCAAAGGCCTAAGGGATAGGTTGAGTCTAAGCCGTGGTCAGACCTAAGGATCTGTGGATGTTGGGAGTTATGGGGAGGGGGCCACGTGGTTCTAATAGTCTAATGTTGCGTTGAGGGTCACTTTTAGACCATGGCGACTTAAAGGGGAAAATTAACTTAAGTTACTTTATTTTATTGGCCCCTCCATGGAATGAAATGTGTCTAGGTCTATTAGGGCTCTTTTTCTTTGGAATGTATATAAGGAGCTGGGAGAGAAAGGAGAGGAACTTTTGGTCATATATATTTTATTATCCCCTTCACATGTAGCTACTGTTGTTGCACATCTACAGCTTGTGGAGTCAAATCACACAGGGACCCTAGCTTCAGTGGTGAGAGACCCATCCCTAGCTAGCAGGACATTCTTTAGTAGTAAGAGATCTACCCTAGTTTTTCATTTTGGAGCTGCTTTCAGGGTTGTGTGGCAGAGACATTATCAAAGGTTTTAGAGGAAGGATTTCAGGGGTTTTGGGGGCATTTGGGGAAGATAATCAGTGGGGCTCTATATCCGATTCATGGTATCCATTTGGGCTAGATGTGGCAGCACGTTGAAGGCACCTCCATCATTTTTCTGACCCCATTCCAAGTGAGTCGACTTGCATCCTTTATCTGGGGTTTTCTAGTCAGCCGTTTTTAGATCCGAAGGTGCAGCTTTTATTTGGAGGGTTTTCCAGTCGGTCATTCCCAGTTCTGAAGGTGGAAATATTATTTCCTTTATCTGTTAATGTTATTACTAAAGACCCTTAATTTCTTCTCTGGTATTTGGAGAGTTACGAGCCTCTAAAGTTTCCAACCGCCTAGGGAAGTCTGTAATTTTTCTGGTAGGAATATATTATTCCAAAAATGTTTTCATAGTGTTTATTATTACTGTTGAAAGCTTCCCTCAAATTTCATGCACTGTGGGAAAATATTTTGTGTGATATCAATTTAATACCATTTGTTGTCCTAGCTAGACATTTTTAGTAAAAATCAAAAATTTTACTCTGCTGCAATTTTCCCATATTTTGTGCATTTTTAAGTAGTATCCCATAAGGGATATTACAGTGGTATCAAAGATGTTGTTCCTTCAGCCTGTGTGGGTTAAATATGGTAGTTTGGAAAGATCTCAATGTAGGTTTTATGAGGGAAATGTTCACCAACATGGTGAAACAAAAAGAAGCCACTAACCTTTATTTGAGCCAGCTCACTCAGAATGTGAATCAAAGCAGATTTAGGGACAATAAGGAACATGGTGAGAACAGTAATAAAGGGCGGCCAATAGATGTGATTGATGAGGATTCTTGTTAGAGGTAATACCAATCTTTGAGTAAGGGTTTCAGAGACAATATGTCATTTCTAGATTATTATATGATGAATATTGGTAGCAAGCCCAAGCGAGATCATCATATGTCGGTACCTGAAGTACAAAAGAACTCATTTGTAGAAGAATCTTCTAGACAAAAGGGTATGAGTTCCATTGAGAAAAATAATTGCATTAGTTAAACTTTGCTTGTTAGAGAAATTATTCCATCTCAGGAGAAGAAATTTGTTTATGCAAGCAATGAGGATGTAATGGAAACTCTTAAAAAGTGTGAGGAATGGAATATCAGAGCTAGATTTGCTAGGTTGAAAGCGACTCAAGCAAGACAACACTTATAAGAGTTCAAGGAAACAATGAGGGAAATTGATGCGAGGAAGTCTACACCCATAAAAGAAGACTCTATGGAGTAGTTGGCACATGAGGAGGATCCTCACATGGACACTGGTGTAAAATTATAGCCTACTGTAATTTGCAAACCAGAAAATTTTGATCATCTTTCAGATACTTTCAACAAGCACTCAGGCAAAAATGTTGGGGCCAGCTCAACATATGTCTATCTTGAACACACAAAGGACATTGATGGCATTGAAAGGTATGAACAAACATGGCTGGTTGGTTGCAAAACTGAAAAAGATATTTCAATCCAAAAGGTACCTATCAATCCTCTAAAGAATAAGTCATTATCATATGGGATGGATTTACCAAGTAGTAATGAGCATAAAATTGTGAAAGGTGTTGATTCTTGTTCTACTTATTCTCCATCTAAAATCATGAATCACAATAGGGATGGTGTTGTTTTGGAGGTTTCTAAAGCAGGGATAGAAGGTGAACCTTTTGATGATATTCTTTATAAAGAGGTTAGTAGTAGCATGGATTTATTTCATCATCTTCATCCTATAACATTACAATATTTTTATGATGATGGTATTCAGCCTATTGTAATAAGAATGCTAAGAATTTGGTGCATCAAAGTCAAGCCATCATGAAAAAAAAGAGTGATAATCTTCTTTATGAGGAGATACAAGAGAAGTAAAGATGGCAGACCTTACATGATGCAAGGGTTCATGGGCATTATAAGGTATGGGATCCTGGTAATATGTTACAATTATCCAAAACTATCAATTCTGATTTTGAAAACTTTTTGCATGATTTCTTCATTGGAGACTCCGGTGCAAGAAGGGATAGTAACTCTCAAGGTACTAGCATTGGTTTTCTGATTGCTAAAAAGGGTACGAGAATATTTTGTAATCATCTTCAGCCTGATGGACTGTGTATAATAGCAGTTATAAAGAGAGGATAAAATGCTTTATTAATAGAGCCCATGACTTATTTTTATACCAGCTACATGGTGGAACCCTTGGAAGGGTTAGTGGGGGCATTTGGTCATAAAAGTGCTCAAAGAATCAAGGTGTAATTCGCTATTAAAAAAGAAGAGTTGAATTCAAGGTGCATTCATGAATTTAGCATCCTAAGGTATGAGAATTGTTACCATTTTCCTAGCTTGTTGAGTTCTCCTATGTTGTTGTCATGTCTCTATTATTTGGGACAACATTTATATGCTTGGATGATTGGAGAAAACTATTTCATAATCACGTCTCAAGGTATGCTAGATGGGATAAACACATCCTCCATTCACATTGTTCTTGATTCAGCTAATAAGCATATGTTGGCAAAGAAAACAATGCAGGAGCCCATGATAGTAGAAGGACATGAGGTATGTGGTATATTTATTGTGGTTGAATTTGCTAGAGGTAAGACTATTTTTTGGATGCAATGGTTGCATGATGTAAAGGAAGATGATGATGCATGTGTTGAAAAATCAAAGGAGAATGAAGATGTTGATCCTATATCAGAAATTATGAGTTACAAAGGTATGATGAGCAACCACAATTATGTTATTTCAGATGTGTTGTCTTCTCTCATGACGAGAATCAATGGGTACAACAAGAGGTATGAAGTTCCTTACGATAAATTTTATGGATGCATGAGTTCTAATGTTGATTTCCCTTTCTCTTACATTTACGATGAAATGAAAATATGGGGAAAGAGAATAAAGTATGATGAGGGAGCAGCCATGTGTATTCCCAACATAGAAGGAATTGATGAGTTATGTCCATGGAAAGACATGTCTTGCACTAAGAAGGTAACTCATTTGTTTATTGTCATTAAGATATGTGAAGTACTTGAATGTGTTTGTACATTTGGGTTATTTGAAGTTGGAATCATACATTGGACATATTGGCTTCCATCTTTTGGGAAAGTTGCATTCATCCCTCATGTGGATAAACTGAAATTTTTCCAAGGAAAACAAAGAAATCAGATTTCATGGTATACAAGGTCAGATTGCAAAAGATGTGATTGGTGAAGAAAGAAACATGTCGTTGCAGCGGTTGAATTGTGAAATAACTCAGCATCTTGTGGATCATGGTGACATCACAAGGAATGAGACAAGTGGGATATTTGATGACTCCTATTCTGATGGATTGTTTGTTGCAGGCACAGAGCACACCATAATGACTTATGTGGAGAGTGAGTCAAATGGTGTTGAATTATGGAGTGAGTTAGATAGGATGGAGACTTTGACTCTAGATGGGGTGACTGGAGTCATGGATGTGGGTGTAACCAATAGTGTTACACATGAGACAGTTACAAATATTGGGATTACAAGCTCAAATCATTCGAGTTTATCATTATGTTGGTTATCTAAGGTTCCGGTAGACTGGAGATCTCATTTTCTTGTTGAGTCTCCAAGAACCGACACACTTGTGAGCTTCTGGATGGTCACATACATAATGAAAGCTACATATTATAGGATGAGATGATCTTCTATCAGGGTAGATTTTACCTTGTGTTAGATTCATGGTTGAGGATGGAGATATTGCGACATGTGCATTGTTCTTCCGTGACTAGGCACTTGAGCTTCGATGAGACCTACAGGTTCATGTCAGAGAGGTTCATATGGCGTAGGTTGAGTGAGGATATCCTAAACTGTAAAAAATCATGTACGGTTTATCACTATGACAAGTCGGAGCTTATGGGTTCATCATTTTTTGAGTTGACAGGGGATAGCACACCTATGTATTTCACTACTTCTATGCCCGATGAGCACTTCGCCCACGTGCTAGTCAGTGGAGAGATGAAATTGACTCATGGTTATTCGGTAGGTTCACATTCAGCGCAGGAGGTGGACTATGTGGAGCTAATATGGCCGGTTGACTATCTTCTAGAGTCTTTGGACTTTTCCTCCATGTGACACATTGAGACACCTTATGAGGAGCCTTGCTCTCACACGAGTGCAGGTCATGTGGGAGAGTTAGCACCATTTGTGTGTATACAAGTTGTTTCACATGTTGATCCAAGGGATTCTACAGGATTCAAAGTGGACTTTCATACCCAGGAGTTGATTGGAGAGGTCGTGAGTGATCCCATGATGACAGCCTTGCATTGGCAAGGATTAGACTGATTGAAAATTTTGGTGTGGGTACCAGTGGAGATTCGGTTTGGGTATCATTCTACTTCACGGACAACATTTCTCTCGGTACCATATGGAGGTCATGATGATGGCATGGAGTTTCTTGGTTACTTCAGATTACACTGATCCTTGGTGGACAACAGGGTGAGGTGGAGAGACTTACGGCATGATATTCAGCTTCTGTAGCAAGACAGGATAATGCTTGGGGTCAAGCATTTCTCGGGAAGGGAGGACTGTAATATCCCCTTTTCCTGTGCCAAAGGCCTAAGGGTCAGGTCGAGTCTAAGTCATGGTTAGACCCAAGGAGCTGTGGATGTTGGGAGCTATGGGGAGGGGGCCACGTGGTTCTAATAGTCTAATGTTGTGTTGATGGTCACTTTCGGACCATGACGACTTAAAGGGGAAAAGTAACTTAAGTTACTTTATTTTATTGGCCCCTCCGTGGAATGAAATGCGTCTAGGTCTATTGGGGTTCTTTTGCTTTGGAATGTATATAAGGAGCTGGGAGAGAAAGGAGAGGAACTTTTTTTCATATACATTTTATTGTCCCCTTCACGTGCAGTTGTTGTTGTTACGCATCTACAACTTGTGGAATCAAATCCCATAGGGACCCTAGCTTCGGTGGTGAGAGATCCGTCCCTAGCTAGCAGGGCATTCTTCAGTAGTGAGAGATCTACCCTAGTCTATCATTTTAGAGCTGATTTTAGGGCTGTGTGGCAGAGACATTATCAGAGGTTTCAAAGGAAGGATTTTGGGGGTTTTGGGGGCATTTGGGGAAGATAATCAGAGGGGCTCCAAATCAAATTCACGGCAGCCATTTGGCTTGGCGTGGCAGCACGTTGAAGGCACCTCCATCATTTTTCCAACCCCATTCCAAGCGAGGTGACTTACAACCTTTATTTGGGGGTTTTCCAGTTGGTCATTTTTAGATCCGAAGGTGCAGCCTTTATTTGGAGGGTTTTCCAATCATCCATTCCCAGATCTAAAGGTGGAAATATTATTTCCTTTATCTGTTACTGTTATTACCAAAGACCTTAATTTCTGTTCCGGTATTTGGAGAGTTACGAGCCTCTAAAGTTTCCAACCATCTAGGGCATTCTGTAATTTGTCTGGCAGTAATATATTATTCCAAAAATGTTTTCATAGTGTTTATTATTACTGTTGCAAGCTTCCCTCAAATTTCATGCACTATGGGCAAATATTTTTTTTGATATCAATTTAATACCATTCGTTGTCTTAGCTGGACATTTTCAGTAAAAATCAGAAATTTTACTTTGCTGCAATTTTCCCATATTTTGTGCATTTTTAAGTAGTACCCCATAAGGGATATTACACTTAGGAATGCCAGCATGGGATAAGAGTATGCGAGAAAGTTGATAAAATAATATTTTTCATTGCATTTAATGAAATCATGCCATTTATTTGCATGTTTAAGAAATTGCATGGACATTTCTTATTATTTTTTATTTTTATTTCTTAATGTCTTTGAACTATTTGAAAATATATATACCATGTTATGCAGGTCTTGAAAATCAGTTGGATGCAATGGATGTTTTGGCACATCAATGAGTTAGTATTCAACTAACTATTTGAATAATCCAAATGTTTTATATACATTTAGACCAATAGTTCCCCATATTTAGGACTTCCCTTCAAGGAAAATAATCATTTTGTGAAGAAAAAGGAAGAAGAAAAAATCAGTCATAAGGTAAAAAAGATTTATCAGAAGGTGACACAATCTAGGATTCAAAACAATATAGGAGAAAACTTAAAAATAAATACCAAAAAATCCCACAATTAAGTTTCAAAGAGTTATCCTCCTCAATCCAAGACAAAACTTAGTTGGATTGAAGGGGAACCTCTCCTTCAAGATTATCATTCTCGCTAAAATATTCAAAAACCCTACCTTGGGAGTTTGCAATATTAAGAAATGTGTAGAAGAATTTAGCCACATAAAACCAGTCTAGATCATGAAAACCTCTTTCAAACATCTCACAAAAATCACTTTTGATCATGAAAAACCCTCTCTAAAAATCCTCCTTCCATCATAACAACATTCTCAACATTCTTTTGGTCAGACAAAACATAGCTTTTGATCGTAAAAACACAATTTTGACATAAAGGTATCACTCTTGGATGTAGCACTATCACTTTTTTATGGAAATGTGTAATTTTGTTGATGCAAAGTTTCATTTTTTTACACAATAAAGTGTTACTTTTATTTTCTATGAATATTTTGGTTAAAAAGATCAAAATTAATAATCCCAATTTTTTGACTCAAAAAATGTCACTTAATATTTTTTGCAAAATTTTCCTTCCAAAATTTACAAAATAATAAATTAAATTTTTTGACATAAGTTTCTAACACAAAAAAAAAAAAAAAATTGAATTTTCTCACCTAATTTTTGCCAAATTTCATGCTTGAATTGGCCATAAAAAATTGATATAGCACCACAAATTTCTAGTTTAAGTTACTATTGTGAGTTTTTTATGTTGGCACATTTTTTTGCGATCTAATGTTATTTTTTATAATTCTAGATGACTCTAAACACTTTAAATCTAGTTGTGTAAGTTGAGTGATAGTTGAGTCAAATCACCATATTTCCCTTATAAAACACTACACTAACCACATATAATAGGAATTGGGTTTAACTCAAATATAGAGTAGAAAATAAGACGTAATTGGAAAAATAGGGGTTAATATAAAACATAGGAAAATATAGAAAATACTTGAAATAATTAAAATTATTGAAAGGACGTCATTTAAGATTTTATTGTAAAATATTTGTAAATATATATAAAAAATTGGAGACAACTATCAACAACAAACATCAAAAGACATTGGCATGAAACAAGGCAAATCAAATCCAAAAACATAGAGTTGCACAACCAACCTAGTCATAGTACGGATTTAACTTTTCCGGATTTATAAGAGTATAAAAATGGCTCTCTATTATGACGACTAATAAGATCTAATGAATACAATAATCTAGTTTAAACGTTGTAAACCTCACTCATAAAATTCTTGATTTCATTGTGAATCATTGAGAAATTGTTGTTCTTGCTCCAAGACTTAATATAGCATTAAGACCTTAGAAAAGCCTTAAAAATGGAGGCTTTTAGTAGGAACATTGGTTATTCTTCCATTATAATCAAACCCGTTATGTTTTAAAATATTTGAAATCAACCCTCGGTATAAGTGAGAAGTGAATAGATTATTTGTGCATGCAAATGTCGTTGAGCTTATCTTGGAAACAATAATAGCGGGTCCGACCACCGAATTCGTGTAGGTAAGATGTGTGTTTCCATTGTAAACACACGTGCGAGGAGCTTCATACTGTGCTTGATTAAGAAAAGCAGCACTGCCGACACGCGCCGGTCGCTGTATTGAAACGTTGAATGCGTGCCGACAGCCGCACTTATTCAATTCATACTAATTACTTATGGTTGCCGAGTCCGACACGGAGGTCTCTCTTCTATTAGTGGTCGTTCCAAGAGGAGTTAGATTGCGCCGTGGGCCAGGGGTAGACAATGTATTAGAGGCATAGATTCAAGTGCCTCCAAGGAGGTGGGTAGACAATGTATTAGAGGCATATATTCAAAAGGCCAAGTTAGATAGTATTTAAGGAAATGATCATAACAGAGAAGTAAACACATGCGCATAGCTAAATCCTGAATATCATGCTCATGACTTCATATGTGTCATTAAAATATCAGTTAACTCTTATTGTTACAATAACAGTTTAAATTTTTTACTCGTTTATCCAAAGCTCATTGTTCCTGACATTTCTACATTTTAAGGTGGCATTGTTTTGCATATCAGCTTTAAATTCGTTCAAGCAGCCATACTTGAATTCATATGTTCCAACGTTGGTGTGTACAAATGGACCCATTCATTATTACCTCTTTCATAAGTACCTTACCAATCGGTTCGTGTAATGAACTTCTACAGATTTATATCATGTAACTTTTTGAAAGTAGTACATGAAGTTTTTATGGCCAAGTATGAATTTGTGAATGCATGTATACTACTGAATATATGAACAGTTAACAATATAAAATTGGTTTTTTTGGGGAAAAATTGTGTAGGTAATGCTTATGTACAGATAAACTTACATTTGTGTGAAAGGATGACTCATTCAGTCGTTGGAATTTAAAAGAGCACTGATTCACCAATTTTGTTATCAGTGGCTAGCATCCTAGTACTATAAAGCTTACAAGCTATTTAAATCCATTTGATTTAAGGGTCCCCCCAAAAATTCAATCTTCTCACTTTTTTAAGAAACTACATAAACACAAACTGAATCCAAACCTATTACTTGGGAAGAAACGGATCAAAAACCATCTTGCATTTCCTTGGTCCATAGATAAGGTCGTGATCATTGAAGTTTGGGTGTTAGGCATTGAACCAAAAAACATAAGGGTAAGCTAAGATAAATGGGAAAATAAAATTGAACTATGGGAATACCATTCTCAATACCGGTATTTGGCATATAGATAGGTGTGTTAATGTAAATGGGTTTCTACTGCTCCTTAGATTGAATTTAGGAATAAAACCAATAGAATTGAATATGTGTAATTGGAGCATTTACAATTTTTTTACTAAGCCTGATAAGGAAAATACATTAAGTTTCAGTCCTAAAATGTGGTATTAGTTGCTTTTTAGTCAAATAATTGGCGACTCATCAGTGGACAACATTATATATGTGATACAACCAGTCGTCCATTGTATCGACCAATAGGCTCTTCGTAGCTAGTATAGATACTCCCAATGATCATGATAATGTCGTTAACAAGCGTATGACCCAAGATAGATAATAGACTTAGAGAAAAATTATATCCATAAATACATAACGATGTTCCTGATATTGAGTTAATCATTATCTATATGCTAATGAATTTAATCCTATCATGTTATAGGTTTGATGCAAGCTACGGTGAGCAAATCAGTATAACACATTTGATCTCTTTTGATGTAATGCAAATAACATTTTAAAGAAGGGGACTACATTATCCTACCTTAATTTCTTAAAGAAATGACAAAAACACACGTGGCTTGGTTTTAAGGAGGGAAAATCTAGCACATCTGGATAGGACATGGAAACCGATAATTGAAAACTTATCTATGTCTCAAAGGTCATCATTGAAACACATTAGAGCATGGTGCATCTACAAATTGCTCGACAAGTGCATAATAGAAGGGAGTGAGAGAGTAACATCTTTTTGATGTTGTTTAATGCAACCAACGAATAGCCACTTGTAGACACGAGTATATTCATACCGTCATTGTCCAAGTTTGGCTTTGACATTACACCTCAAATCAAAATTAAATTTACGATAAGAGTCAACCGTGCATTTTGTCAAACATTTCTTTTACCTTTTATATTTTGCATGCATGGTTAGCCATAAGTATATTAACCGATAAAAAGTATTCCTAGGAACTTGGAAGATGTTTGGGTTTACATGTGACATTTTTATTTACTGCCGCCTAGAATTTAATCATGTCATACCATGAGAGCATTTCTTAGAAAATAATTAAATCCTGGTAGTTAGGGAATGCCATGTATATATTCATCTCATTCGGTACTTACTTAAGACCATAGGCTTCTAAAGTATATATTTGCATATCACTTATTAAGGAATGACATCCATTAAAATGATTAGGGCACCCTAAAAAAATAAATAAAAAATTTGTCCAAATTCCACATCTAAACATGTAGGTGCGTGTACTTGACAATGTTGGACAAATATACTCCCGGTAGAAAAGAAAAACATTCTTAATTTGAAACTTTAAATATTGAAATATGTGCCCAACATTGTATTAGCTTAAGCGAGCTCACAACATATAATAAGTAACACACGAAAATTTGTGAGTACCTACTTAACAACAGAAAGAAGATGAAGTCATTGCTAATATTAATATAGTCACGTGTTTATTTGAGTTGTCACCAGTTTGGGTTTTAATAATATTAATTAGAATATAAAAAATAAGAAACATAAAATACAAAATAAAATTGACATTCAGAATTCAGATCAGAAGTACAGAATTTAGAATCTTTCTCTCACTACGTAACAACCTTATTTTCTCGCACAAAACCAAGGTTTATTTGAAGGATCGAAACTCCAAGAACACGAACCTGTAGCAGTGCCTTCCAATGCAAGTCTTTCCATTCTCCATTAGAGTTCTATTATCGCCTTTGAATACCTCACTGTCATATAAAATTCCAACCAAAAGACCAGAGAAGAGAAAGAGCCAATGGACAGGTTGAGTATGAGGAAGTTTTATATTAGGTCGTAGTATTTCAACTCTGAAAATATCTGATGCAATCGGAATAGAGATGCAAAGAGGATCCCCATAGCAGATTCCCACTACAATGGTACCAATGTATAGAGACCCATGTATGCCCAGTGCCATTAGAAAAAAAAAACATTAAACCAACGTAATTGTAAAATAAGGGCATTCCCGAAAACACATTAAACAAACATAATTATAAAAAATTTGAGAAAGACCTGATAAAATGTTCGGAGATGAAACCCGCTCCAATTCTTATGAGAAATCCCTAAATGTTGACGAGGGATACCGACACATATATGTCCACGTAGCCCATGGTTAGGCCGATTTGGCCCATCTTGATAATGACCTCCATTCCTGTTCTGACCCTGCACAGAAACACGTGAAGAAGAGAAACTAGAATTTGAATTTCTGCATCGCCTCCAGTGTGTTATGGTCTTCACCAATATGTGGCTTTGGGCCCAAAAATCTGCGGTGGAAACAAGAGGGGTCAGTAGGCGGAAAACATCGATGAGAAACACGAGAAGCAGGAGAGAGTAATGAGGAGACATCGATAGAAAAAAATGAAGCAGACGATGAAACAGGTGAATGTCAAACGCATGCAAGCTGATAACAAGTCAGTGGAGGTGGCATGGTGACAAACAGCTCAAGCAACTAGGCGTCGTCGTGAAGATCGACTGCAGGGTAGAAACACGCCTTCAACGTAGTTGTAATAAAAATGGAAGTGGAGAGACGACAATGTATTGGTACATAAGTATCGGGAATCTTTTTCTTTTTTTTTAGAAATTTTATAGATTTAAATTAATTTATGATTTGTCCCTATATAATAATTAGTAGTCGTATGTGAAATGTGAGATGGAAATGTTGAAGGGATACATTGAAGAAGTTATACTTGAGGTAGCAAAACATCGAAGGAGGGAGAGGGGTGATGAAGAATAGGATAAAGGGAGGACAAATGAATTGGTGGTGAAAATATTGGGGGAACCATTATGCAAAATTCTTCTTTCTTACAACTAGGGACATACGATCGACATGCTTTTATCGTCAATCAATTGAAATAAAAACCCATTGAAATTTTCTCCACTTACAGAAGAATTGGTTATAGTAGAAGCAGTTGGTGAGCCATATTCTTCGATGCCTCTTGGTGATATGAAATCCTCACTAATATAGATAGTTGAAGGACCCCAAATAGATCCACGGGATACAATGAATGAGCTTGTCGATTCCCACTAGAAAGCATAATTGTTTGCACAATGCACATGCCTAGTAGAGGAGGCAACACAATCTCGAATCCACAACAATTGACGAAAATTCATTTTTTGCCTTGCTCTTATTGGGAAAATTTTGTCCACTATCAAGAAAAACAAGTTCTCCTCTGGCACCATTATTATGAATTATTTTTTGGTGAAGCATGCAAAGGATGTCCAATCTAGAAACCTAGTTATTTTAATGTGTTTTATTTTAATTGAATGTTGGATATCATGGAGGATTCATTTAAGGGAAGTTATGACTTGGGTTCATTCGTAGACTCCTCTAATAGTACTGAAAAAAAGCACATAGCTGAAGCGGGAGGTCAAATGAATCAAAATATCTTATATAAAAACAATCATATGGTTCCCTGACACACCCATAACAAGATGTCAAGAGAGAGGAGGTGTCACGAGTGGTCATATGAAGACTATGAAGATGGTCTATATGATTTCATCTTTTCTGCCACTTAAAAGCTAAGGCTTGTCATCAACAAATAAAATTTCTTAATGGGCCAATGTTGAGCACCACCAAATTGATTGTTCACAAAAATCATTCTCGATCCTATGAATTCTTTTACCAACCTTGATGTTTTCGATGAATTGACATGGGGAGGACACAACACAATTTTTCCTTTAATAAATGTGGAACATGGTTCATTTTAAGAACCCCCTCCAAAAAATTATTATAAAATGGGTGGTGAATCTGATGAAAAGGCAATTCACATGGCTGGTGAATGTAGGAAATGAGGGTTTCACGATGGCAGAAAATGGAGGTTTTTTCAAAGTCATCAGTGGTGGGCATGTTGTTTTTTAGGTTTGTTAGCTAGTCAACAAGTATGAAATTTTACCAGACACGATGTATGCACATAATACCATCGAACAATAAACAAAGATCCACTTGGGTTACCGGCCAACAACAAAATATACTTACTACCCAAACTGACAATACTAATTCACTTGCATTACCGGCTGATAACAAAAGAATGGTGCATGTGTTAGCGGTCGACAATTGAAACCACTTGGGTCCCAGATTTCAACACATGTGTTACTGACTCGGTAACAAAATCTACTAGTTCCATAAATAGTAACACATTGGTGTCATTCAATAATAGATATTCATACATGTGTTTCTGGCCAACATGATAACAATTGACATATGTGCTTGCTGTTACCGATTCTTAGACAACACACTGACCTATGTGTGTACCGACCGGTAACAAAATAGTTCATTGGGTTAGGTTACGTTCTGACATGGTAGCAACTAGCTATTCCAGCTAGGATGTTGTAACATCCAGGAAGATCCTTTTCATTATCGTTCAACATTTCCCGATTATAATTTCTAGACGATATAGTTGCCATCCATGTTGATGTTACCCATGCCACGTGTCTTTCATCCTTGATCTGCAGGCCCTGGTTAACCATGGCTCTTTCCTTTTCCATATGCCTATATATATATATATATATATATATATATATATATATATACCCATCCCCATTCATTTTGTCCCATTTTCACTTACACATTTCTCTGAGATGGATTTTTTTAGAGAGTTTCAACCTCCATTCTCGTCCACTTCCAGTATTAGCTAGTAGCTTCTACGATTTGTTCTACAATCCTCATATACAGTTATCTGTCCATTTTCCAACACCTCTTTTTTTTCAAAGAATCAAAACATCAGGGATTTAAGATTAAATAATAATGGCACCAAGAAAAAATTCCATTAAAACAACTTCCTAAGTTTACTAAAACATTGTGTATCTGCAAAGTTTCTACAACAACTGGAAGACCCTCAAATAATCAGTCAATCAAATTAGATTGGTAACCTTAGGTTTCCATGGACTTATTTACATACTCTAGTATTAGACAGAACATAAGTTATCGAATAATAAAATGCAAATGTATAATATTTTTTATGGTACTTTCAATATTGTCTCATTACCATCCCACCAATTTTTCATCAAAATAACATCTTATGATATTCATCATCTAACAGGCCTACCCCATCAAAATGTATTGCATGTAACCACAAAATCCATGATATATCTTGATGAGAAAAAGAAAAATGTAGATTCTCATTACGATCTTTATGTTGATGCTAAGGTTAATAATTCCTTCCAAAAGAGGGATTAACACACCATTAACTTATCAAAAACCCCTTTCTCCTGGCCATGGTGGAATTTTTCTAGTTCCGCATCGTGTTACAAGGAAGATACACTAACATTCCTCAATGGGAACTGTAATACCTTCTCCAAACCATTTCCAATGTTAGATTCGATTGGTGCACATTTATTTCATCAAGGATTCATTCTGACCTTAACAAATCCAAATTTAATCCTTCTGCAATTATTTCTTCTTGTTGTTTATGTTCTTGCATTATATTATGAGGGTTTTTAATGGACTCAAATCAACAATTATTCCAATTACTCTACACGAGAAGATGGATAAACATGGAATTCCTTTGAACCAATAGTTGGTGAGTAGTTTGTTTTAAAAGCATCTAATCTTGATTCTTTTCTGTTAGGAATTTAATATTGTTAGTGTGAACATTAATAATATGTGTGGAATTATATTATCTAGATGGTAATATAATATTGTAATAGTTTGATGTTTGTGAGAGTGAATTGTGAGAACAACTCGCGTAGATGGAGTTGTGTGAGAGAATAAAGGGATGAGATATTCATTAGAGAGATTGTAGGGAGATCTTGGAGATGAGTGTTGACTCCAAATTAGTAGGAGATCAACCCATTATGTATGTAATAACTCTCTTATGTAAAAATATCCCATATAGACTAAAATAAATATTATACTATATTTTTTCGGTGTTATTTGATTAAAATTGTGTGTTGATTTTGCATACAATCTGAACTAAAATAATATTTTCAAAAAAAAAATCATTTTTAAATCAATTATTATAAATATATAATCTGTAAGTTTGTAACTTTGTTTTGAACAGGTCAAAGCAAGCAAAACAATGGAATGCCATAATGCGACAATTCACACACATAACCCTGCTGGGCTTGAGGGGTCTAGTGACAACAATCTAATTGATGTCACCACGACTGATGACTCTTTAGCTGTCATTAGCATCCAATATCATAGAAGGATAACACCAACCAAACAGATGCGTGGTCATTTGGATTCATCCTAGTCCCACATCTAGGACAGAACGTGTGCTGTCAGTGCCACTATGATGAATCCATGTTTTAATTTATACATATTGCATAATAATTTTAGTTTTATTAAATTATTTTATAGACTTATGATAATCTGAATCTCTGATTCTTGAAAATGACATATTTCATTATCTTAATGTGCATCCTTTTCCAGCACATCAATGACTTTAAGACGCATGTTGTCTACTCATACTGGTGCAAACACTACATACATAACTGAGAAGGAAGAGATTGAGTTTGCACCATTTTTTTACTCTAGACCTTCAAGTTATGGTACGAAGTAACTAATAAATAGTGAATTAAATTTTATTTATATTAGTCTTTCTTGTATGAATTTATCATTCTTTTTAATTGGTTTTTGTTAAATTTGGGTTTTGCAGTGCCAGCCCCCCTCCACCCAGTGCCACAATCTGTTGATTATGGACTCCAAAATTCACAACATAAGAAATCTTGATTTATTTCATTCTTATTAATTTGAAGTTCTTACTGTTCACTTATTTGTCTTCATTATTTCAAGAATCAACATACTGAATATGATATTGTTAAATTATTTATGCTCGCAGATCTTTTGCAAATGCAATCTGAAATTCAACCCGCGGTCGCGAATACCCCCACTACTCCACCTCAGTTCTTAAGGAGTATATCGGTCTGACCTCCCCTTCCAACTTTTTCTTATGGTAGGGGAAAGAGGATTGAGTTCCATGGAATGAGCAGGGGACGCATAATTTCACAACATCAGAGTTCCTCATTTTTTCAATTGGTGGTGTGCAGAGTTTTAGAGGAACTTCTATTTTAAATAATATTGATCTATGAATGATGAGTATCTCAGATTTGACAACCTTTATAACATGGCAACGACAGTTAAGAATGTATGAATATCTCACTCAATCTGCACGTAAGGAGGTGCAAGTGCCATCCTCTTTAGATCCTCCTTCCCCAACTGGGCAGGAAAATTTGGATGATAATGTGAAGACCAAATTTTCAGTAGACATCCTTGTGTCAGATAATGCTACAACCCTTGTCATGGAAAATTTTATTCCCGACATTAAGGAGTTGAATATTTGAGATATCAAAGTGAAATATTTGATAAAAGAAATTAATGATAGATATCATAATTTTGAACACTGAGAAAAACTTTTTTCATTGATTAAAAATGAATCAGTGACCATTGATGCTTTAATTGCTGAAGCAAAATCTAGTGAAGTAGTAGCCAATAATATTTACAATAGGTACAAAATTTTTATTATAATGCTGAATAGATTAGCTAATTTGAATGTTGAGGCACAGTCTTACTACAACAAGTGGAATAAAGACAAGAAACTTGTCACTATTGTTAATGAAGAGAAAGAATTGGCCGTGGTAAGTTCTAAATTTTTTGTACATATATATACATAATATCATATATATATAATATAAATACATATATATGTCTATCTATCTATATCTATCTATCCTATATATATATATATATCATCTTATATGTATGTATAATATATATATATATATATATATACAATACATATATATACATATGTATATATATATACTATATCTACTGTTATATATATATATATATATATACCATTATATCACACTATGTATATA
Source organism: Taxus chinensis (assembly GCA_019776745.2). Classification (NCBI taxonomy): domain Eukaryota; kingdom Viridiplantae; phylum Streptophyta; class Pinopsida; order Cupressales; family Taxaceae; genus Taxus; species Taxus chinensis. Next base: position 284,358,792 of record CM034151.1, on the reverse strand, counting down.
ATATCTCTCATATGTATCTCTGGGTGTGTGTGTGTTATATATGTATATCTATGTATATGTATTGTATACCCAAATACAAAAATATATCATGTATGTACATATATATATTACTAATATATAATATTGTATAGAATACTCTACATAATCATATATTATATATATATCTATATATCTACCTACCTAATAATACCTATCATATATATCATATGTAAATGTATGTACTGTATACCTATACATCTACATCTATATCTTTCTTTACAATCCATCTCTATCTATATATATTATATCCCAGTATATATACTGTATATACATATATATATATATATATATGTATGTACATATATATGTATATGTATATGTATATGTATACATACATACATACATACATACATATATATATATATATATATATATATATATATATATATATATATATATATCATTATCTACTTCTAATATTGGATTTTAATTGCAGTCAAAATACCAAACTTTGAAGACAAAGGTGCAGGTGTTAGATGAGCACCTGAAAAAAGTGAGAGAGAGTGTCTATGGAGCAATTAATTTTTAAGAAAAACTTGTTGTATTAAACAAGTAGAACAATACTTTGCGGAGGATTATAAAGGAGAATAGACTGGATCTAGAGATTCTTTTGAAGAAAAAACTGATGAGGATCTGTACGTACCCAAAATTGTAAGGTACTGTACTACGGAACGGTGTAATAAATGCCCCAATGATGATACAGGTCTCCTCGCAAGGTGTTCGAGATCCAGAAAGAGCTCTTCGGATATGCGTTAACATCCCGCATACCCCACTTAGCCCCCGTGTCCTTTGTTTTCCCCTTTTTCCCTCTTTTCTTGCCCCTTTTGAATTCCTTTTGCTGTAAATTTGTTTTACTGTGACTTATAGTTCTTAGTTCAATTCATTGTATATCTGGTTAGCTTTATTCAGCTATTGGTAAGCCACATATCCAACTTGTGCAAGCAGTGTCTTTATTTTGGAACGAAATAGCTTAGGAAGCCATTAAAGTTGCAGGTTTTGCTCTTCGTATAGGATAGTCAAAAGTTCTGGTCGCTTCACGTTGCATGACTCGCAGTAAAATCCCGCTAGGAATTGCATAAGCCAAGCTCTGTACTCTTGCGCTATCCCTCTCCTACTCGCGTTCTCGGTCTGCATTCTGAGCGGTCCTTGTCCCAAAATCTACTCCTATCGGTGCTAGCATTACACGCTTTTTTAGATCCAAGTGAACATGAAAGAACGAGAAGATCATACTAAGGGGACGAGATCACATACACCATCGGATTCGCCACCGTTCTGCGAAGTCCAGGTTTTATATTTCAAAGTTCTAGTCAGATTTATATTAAATAGAGTAGTTAAATTTCTTTATTTCATTTCATTATATTCTCGATATTGCCAGGGAAGCTGTGGGGATTGATAGTTTCTGAGAAGCTATGATTCACTCCTCACTTCTGAGGTAGGATCGAGAATCTTACAGGTAGATTAGACAGGCTATTTTATTTATTCTACAAATCGCACAGGCAAATAACCACACTCGGTTATCTTGTCTATTTTTAAGTTATTGTTTAGTTATTATTTCTAGATACGCTTAAAATAGTTTGCTTTCCTTAAAATTGTTAGAATATTTCTTAGAAGAATAAAAGTTATACAGTTAGATTTATTTCACGTAGTTAGAATTTGTTTCATTACAGTTAGATTGCATTTTGATCTCGCATATGACCTTATCAGGAGACATACACGAAACAATCCCAGATCATTTTCCACGTATTCCGCAACCCATAGATCGAATCATGCCAGAGCTCGATATTTATTGGAGCCTTCGAGCAGTCATCCTCGCTGATCGATCTATCACACCAGTCCAAGTTAGAAGGGATTTCTTTGCCTTAGATTCACAAATTCCACTAGTGCGTGTCGAAGACATTAGACTGCCTAACTAGTTTGTCTGCATATTCTACCCCCACCGGCTGTCTCGGCACGACCTCGAGAGGTCGGGTATGCGGAAGAGTCACTTGTAGATTCTCACACTCGCCTGTCGCTTTTCCAGCGTACAAAATTGGTGAACCCAACGTGAAACTTACAATTGCTTCACCTTCTCTCTGAGAAGTTTCATCTTATCCAAATCACCTTCGCTCCTTCCCATTATTCTGCGGGTATTCATATACCCCCCGAATATGTCGGGATTCGATGCATATGGCAGACCCCTCCTGGGTCTTGAGGCATATTATGCTTAACAGAATAGACAGTCATCACCCTCACTCTCAATGTGGGGCGACAACTACTCAACTAGTCAGTTGTCAACACAAACTCCAAGGACTAGATATAACTCGTCCTTCCAAACAGAGGGGTTGGAACAACTCGCTCAAACACAAACAGAGCCTTCAGGCTCAAACAATATGACATTTACTGGAGAATCTGTTTCATCTCCTCAGATGCTACTTAGACCACATATTAGTAGACAATCAGACCCATACTCGGTTCTAGATGACGAGTACTCAATACGTTATCCTAGGAGTGAACAATGCTCTCAAGGCATGTACCCACCTGTAGGAGGTTTGCAAATACAGCCCGAGTTCTCTCCTCAAGAAAATACCTCTATGCCATCACGTATAGAAAATACTCTCATAGATGCTTGGCAAGATAATGATCAGTTCATAGCAGGATATGACATACCTCCGCAAAACCATAGCATACAACAAACGCCACCAAGGCACGATATCGTGACTTCACCAAACGAAGTCATTTCAACTCTAATAGAGAAGGTTAGAGGATTAGAACTTGCCCAGGCAAGTCAAAATTCAAGATTCATACAAACAGGGAGTTCCAATCCTCCGCACCATCCTAGCCAAGTAGATCTCCTCACAGGAGCAGGCACATTAGGTATGACTCCTCAGTATTCACAACAAGTGCCAACTAAACAAACTGTTGCTAGCACTGTTCCTCCTGGTCTAGTACAGAGCAATCCATTCCTGGATAATACCCCTTCGTACTTAAACATGTATTCAAAATCGCCACAAGGGGATATGTTCTCCTCTCCCGGCATGTTTGCTCCAACGCAGGGACCTCCTTATGCCCCTGCCAACGCGTTATGCCATATCAACAACCCATTCCACCATTGCTCCCGCAGCAACCACCATCAATGGTCGAAAGCGATGCAATAGGGACATATTCAGAATATCTAAATAAACCCTTAGATTTCACCATACGAAGCGTCATGCTTCCAAGACCCCTCCCTGATTTGCCCAAGTTCAAGGGTGAAGGAGATCCAAACGCGCATATCAAAGCTTACGCTACAGCCATTCGGGAATTACTCCCATGGGATGGGTTTGTTGCTAAAATATTTCCCAAAACCTTGGAAGGCATCGCTCTCGATTGGTATTATAGAATACCTAAGGCTTCCATACATTCATTTAAACAACTTGTGTCAGAGTTCATCAAAGCCTTCGATATGAACAAACTACTGAGAACAGGAATCAGGGAATTCTTGCACATCAAACAAGAACACAATGAATCTGTCGCTCATTTCATCCAAAGGTGGCGTACCGTCCTTTATTCATCAGCAAGTGCTCCAAACATGGATCAGATGGAACTATGCGATTTATTCCTTCATTCTCTCAGCAAAGAAGTGAAGGAAGAAGTCCAGAAGTTCCCACTAAGGACTTATGATGAGGTACTTGAGAGCGCTCTGCGAATTGATCAAGCAACAATAGATAGTGGTCGTAAGACTTACGGAGCAAATGGGAGGTTAATCACCTCCACTCAAAATACTATAACTACCACAAATGTCAATCAAGGACCCAAAATCCTTAACAAAAATCGTGGGGTAACAACGGATGGGGTAACCGACCAGCCCAAGAGGGTAAATGTTGTTAATACTCCGTCGCAAACAAACAACCAGCGAAACAACAATTTTACCCCGACCGTCAATACAGTGGATTTTAACCATCCACAACAACAACAACAACAACAACGGCGAAATCCCATACAAGGGCCAAGGAAAAACTCATTTGGTTACCAAAACCAAAGTCAAAACCAAAAACAACAATTCCAAAACTTTGGTCCTAATAGGCAACAGTTTGATCGGAATTTTAGGCCACAATACACACCAAACCAACAAAATGGGAATTATAATCCCAATTCTTATTGTGGTTTCCATAAAATTCATGGTCACGACACTAGAACATGTCATGACTACAATAAATTTATGCAACGTTTGCCAGAAGAACAAAGACAGTTCTTCACAGACTTGTTTTTGGCAGATCCCGTCTCATCATCACCAAATACTCTCGCAGGGGCAGTTTCCCCTCAGAATGCTCCCCTCAGGATCTTTAACGATCCGCTCCCAAATCATGATAGCAATAGGCTGAATCCAACCGGAACAAACAAAGGTACAATAACGGGAAACAATGATCATGAAGCTTCGACTTCATTAAATCCGTCAGTTGCGCCACAGTTGGGAGCTCAACCAAGACCTAAGATAGTTAGCTTGGTATAATTAGACGCTGAACTACCTATTGAAGCTATAACAAGAACACGAGAGTATTTCTCTCAACCGAGCCCAAGTCATCTGCCAGAGATAGATAGGAGACAACAAATAATTGAAAAACCCATCAGTGCCTATGATTTAATTAGTGACCTAACAAAGACCTTTTCACACATTTCATTCTTGGACTTGCTAAAGAACTCTCCCCCTCACAGAGCTGCTCTTTTAGAAGCATTAGGTCTAGGCCATCTAATTAACATCACTCCACCTCCTGAAACACAAGTAAATCACGTAGATTTTGATATCCATCCTCCGGGGCAGCCAGACAAGGATGTCGAATTCATCTTCGAAATAAGTAAAATGCCCACAAATGCTAAGATCGCACGCCGAGGTGACCCAGCCTTACACTTGCAAGTGTGGGTTTATAATAACTATGTAAAACGGGCAATGGTTGACGACGAGGCCACAGTTAACATAGTCCCTTTCTCTTTCCTCCAAAAACTTGGATATGGAGAAACGAACTGTTCTACTACACGAAATACCTTGAGGGGCTATGATAGCCTTAAAGCCACTTCAATCTAGGAACTATAATATTACCGGTCACCTTGGGACCTAAAACAATCCTGACTGAGTTTTATATTATAGATCGGGAAACCAATTATAATATGATCCTCGGCCGACCATGGATACACCGCATGAAGGCAATCCCTTCCACGCTATTTCAAGAAGTAAGATTCTTGCATCTGGGAAAGGTATTCGTAGCCAAAGGCGATCCAAAACCTTTCGATTTGCACCTAGCTGATTTAAAGAAAAGACCAGGGGTGCACTCAGAATTCAAACTGCCAACAAATCAACTTAACAAACCCTCTGACCCAAAGCCAGAGGAAAAGTTGATACCTACGACGGATCTCGAAACTGCTAGCATAGCCAAAACAATTCCAACCCCTAAAGGTAAAACTAAAGAAACAGTATCATTAGGGACTACTGCGAAGATCGTTGAGTTGATAGAACAAGATTCACCAATGTTCTTACCATTCGATTCAGTAGGCATGGGATTTTCCCTAGGTGTTGGTTCCTTGCCAGCAGAAGATCTTTGTATGGTAGAAGTAGAGTATGCAAACGCAGCATATACCCCTACATCCATACTCCCGGCTAAGTATTGGACTCTCCATTTCGGTGGAGCTAAATGTCGTTATGGAGCGGGGGCAGGTATAATTCTTACCTCGCCCGAGGAGAAGGTCCTCCCATTCTCTTTTAAGTTAAACTTTGAATGCACAAATAACGGCGCTGAGTACGAAGCTCTCCTCCTTGGCCTTACCTTAGCCAAAAGAATTGGTATTGATAACATCAGAGTCCTCGAAGACTCGCAATTAGTAATAAACCAAGTTTCTAAAATATATGAAACTAAAGCCGAACATTTACAACTCTACAAAAATGCTGTATTAGATTTAAGCAAGGCGTTTAACTTCATATCCATTGAAGCGATCCCGCAAGAGAAAAATATTCTCGCCGATTCAATAGCAACCTCAGCATCACGCTTCACTCCAAGCAATGAGCTAGAGGATACTCACTTCACAGTATCCATTCGTAACGAACCATTAATAAAAACAATGACAAATCCTCTTTCAAACAGAAGTGAATCTACCATCCTAGACCATGTTGGAAACGATGTGGCTACTTTGGATTACTTAAATGCCTATGCAACACTACATCTCTCTTATCACACGCTATATTTATCTCTGATTCCGCATTCATCTTCCTACTTCGGAAATCCCGTAACGGGTCTTCCCTCACAAAGGGAACCTAACATATACGCAATAGAAAATGGGGATGATATAGATTTACCTCAAGCACCACCTGAGTTCGAAGAGGGTAGCGCCTCTTTAATCGAAGAAACAATCGATGTCAACATCGGAACGGAAGACGAGCCGAGAATCTTGAAACTAGGATCTTCGTTAACCCCAGAAGAAGTGGAAATACATACTCAAGTTCTCAAAGAACATCAGAAGGCGTTTGCATTTAGTTACAAGGAGATGACGGGAGTCGCACCCCACATTGCGGTGCACAACCTCGTCACTAGATTAGATGCGAAGCCAATTAAACAAAAATCAAGACCCATGAAGCCCAAAGTAGCTCTCATGGTAAAAGAGGAGGTAATAAAACTCCTTCAGGTAGGATTTATCAAGCCAGTTGACTACTCCCAATGGGTATCCAATATCGTTCCCGTTCTCAAGAAGAACGGAAAGATACGCATTTGCATAGATTTCCGAGACATCAACAAAGCGTGTCCTAAAGACGATTTCCCATTACCATCCATAGACGTTATTGTTGATGCAACATCTGGTTTTGAACTTTTGTCTCTCATGGATGGATTCTCGGGATACGATCAAATCAGAATATCTGAGCAAGATCAAGCTAAAACCACGTTTATAACTCCTTGGGGAACCTATTGCTATGCTGTCATGCCTTTCGGTCTCAAAAACGCTGGTGCTACGTATCAGCGGGCTATGACTTATATATTTCACGATTTAATTCATAAAATCATGGAATCCTACGTAGACGACCTATTGGCTAAGGCCAAAAAGCGCTGTGACCACCCTGAAGTACTCCGCATCATTCTTTCACGCCTAATAGAATACGGAGTCACGCTAAACCCAGAGAAATGCGTCTTTAGTGTAACAGGAGGAAAACTCCTAGGTTACATCATATCGTCACGAGGGATCGATGTTGATCCAACCAAAATTCGGGTTGTCCTCGAAATGGTCCCACCCTCGAGTGAATCTGGAATCAGATCATTTCTCGGAAAGCTGGGTGCAATCCGGAGATTTATCCCAGATCTAAGCTTCGCCGTTCATCCAATCAACAATTTACTCAAGAAAGACTATAGCATTGATTGGATTGAAGATTGCAACGAAGCTTTCAGCGCAGTTAAGCGTTTCCTGTTATCACCACCCACGCTAATGCCACCTAAGTTAGATCGCCCGTTAATTCTATACTCACGGGCTACCGATGTCTCGATGGCCTGTATGTTGGCCCAGGAAGACGATGACAAGAGAGAGCGTGTAATTTATTTCATTAGCCGAACATTGCTCGACTATGAAACACGTTATACACAAGCAGAGCGAGAATGTCTTGCCATAGTCTTTGCTACTAAACATCTAAGACATTACATGCTGAATCGAGAAACAAAGGTCATGGTAAAGACAGACCATTTACAGACTTTTCTCACACAAGGGTCCTTGTCCAAAAAAGCTGGACGTTTTATAACCTTAATGGGAGAATTCGAATCAACGTTTGTAAACCAGAAGTCAGTTAAAGGACAAATCATCGCAGATTGGTTAGCTGACAACCCGTTAGATGGAGGCGATTTAGTAGATTTAGACTTTCCAGATGAATGCGTATACTACATTAAAACTTGACCTGCTATCTTTGAGTGCCCTTGGTACACTGATATCATTAATTATATCATGGACCATACGTACCCAGAGGTAGTTACACCGCAATAAAGAAGGCGGTTACGCATAATCGTGTCTTAATATGTCATCATAGAGCAGGTACTCTATCGAAAAGCATTCGATGGAATGCTTCTAAGGTGTGTCGACACAGAGGAATCCAAGAGGATTCTCCATGAATCTCATAGCGGTATATGTGGAGGCCACTTCGGTGGCCATGCCACCGCTCGAAAAATACATTGAATGGGCTATTTCTGGCCCACTCTGGAACATGAAGCGATAGAGTTTGCACGCAGGTGTCATAAGTGCCAAGAATTCTCTCACGAGATCCACATGCCAGCACAGGCTCTGCAACCAATCGCTACTCCATGGCCCTTTTCTACATGGGGCCTAGACTTAATAGGGAAATTCTCTCCCTCATCCACAGACGGCCACAATTTTATAATCACGGCCACTGAGTATTTTACCAAATGGGTAGAGGCTATGCCTCTTACTACCGTACCTGGCTCGGTGATCGCTAAGTTCATCTTGAATCAAATCATTTGTAGGTACGGTATCCCGCAAATCATTATCTCTAATAATGGAACTTCTTTCAAAAATGAAGAAGTCCGTGAACTATGCAGTAAGTTCAAAATAAGCCATCATACGGCTTCCTTGTATTATCCCCAAGCCAATGGACAGGCTGAAGCAACAAACAAAACGCTGAAAGCCATTCTCCTTAAAACGGTGAAAGAAAACAAGCGAGATTGGCACTTGAAGTTATACCCGGCCTTGTGGGCCCACCGAACCTCAATAAGAACACCAACGGGAGTAACTCCTTTCTCGCTAGTATTTGGGGTAGAAGCAGTTCTCCCGCTTGAGGTCGAAATACCCAGTCTCCACATTTCACTACAAGGGATTCTGGATGAAGACGCTTACAGAGAAGCACGCCTTTCCCAACTAGAAAGCCTAGATGAAACTAGGTTAGATGCTGAGCAGCGGCATAGAGCTTATGCTGACCGAATGTGCCGGCAGTATAACAAGAAGGTCTATGAACGCGACATATATGAAGGTGATCTAGTTCTAAGATTAGACAACCGGATCGACAAGAAGACCGGCGAAGGAAGGAAGTTCCGGCCCAAATGGTTGGGCCCATACCGAGTCATGAAGGACTACGGGAATGGTGCTTATCTCCTATCTACGTTAGAAGGTGAGGAATTTGGCGAAACGGTCAATTCCCTGCACCTCAAGCGTTTCTACGCATAAGCAGCTAGCGCTGCCTATATAACTATCTACATTGCATTTCCATATAGATTAGGATCATTTTGTCCACTTGTTCTTACACAAATCGTGATCAAGGAATCTATTTTCAAAGTAATTCATTACAAACTCATGATGTTGTTGGCAAAAAAATTTCTAATCATACCTCTCCATCTTCGATATCATCAAGTCATCTTGGAATCTTTTATCAAATAAAATCAAACATGACGAAGTCCTAACGGTAACCATACCAAGATCTGCAAGTTTTTTCTCGCTTTGATTTCTTCTTAGGATAGGTGTCTTGCCTATGGTCTGTTCTAGAAGCTTCATGGTGTCACATCTATCCCATATATACATCTCTTTGGAAACAAGCATATACTGACATTTTACTCAAAAAGACAAGTCAAAAAGTGATTAAACAGAAAATTTTATTTTACACATTTCCTTGCCCCACCAACCTTCGGTGATGAGCTTGCATCTCTTACTAGTGACGTAGGGTTGGGAAAGGATGGAAATGCCCTTACTCGCCTACGCCTTGCCCACGGTGATAAACCCACGCTTCTTACTAGTAGCATGGGGCAAAGTGTAGGGGGTCCTCCAGACAATGCAAAACGTTAAAAGGTCATAAACAAACTATTCAAACTTTGAGTCAAAAACAAATGAATCAGATGCTCAAAATTCCAAGAGAGTTAAAAATCCTAAAAACCAGATTTTGTCTACTATGTGGCCATCTACGGGTCTAAGTCTGGATAAACCGCAAAGCAAGTTGCATCCAAAACTATGAAGTCATTCAGGTAGAGTAAGCTTGTAGCTTTCAATTTGGTTCCACCAAAGCTTCGTCTGTCTTTCATCACTATCATTTCCCCATTTCTCATAAACTTGCGCCCTTCTTGGCTCTTGGTGATGAGCCCTCGCATCTTACTGGTTACGTGGAGTTAGGAGCGGGGCAAGTTAATCTGTTCATCATACTGGTTATTTTCATCATTTTGCCAAAATAAATACAAGTTATCCAAATTGCTAACAAAAGTTAAGATTCAAGATCACAATATATCTATAATATCATGTATCAGCATCATGAAACACAAAAAGAAAGCAAACATTTGCATCATCTGTTTTCCATTGCATACATTCTAGAAAGCATATAAAACATACATCGTAGTATACACAAGAAAGCTGGAAACAGAAAGGGAAAAACACAAGTGACAGAGTTTTGATCCAAAAACGAATGCATATATATATATATATATATATATATATATATAATCAATGTTTATATACAATGCCATCATGCTCTAGGCATGGTCAAAACGCTCAAAGAGCCCGTGATACACAAAAGAATCTATAATACAAAAAGTGCATAGGAGCCAAGTGGCCTCTCAACCCTTGCGCGATCCCGCCGAAGGTGCGCGCCCTCGCCTAGGACTCCAGCTACGCTGGCACTCTAAATGGACGGAGGGCTTAGGGTCCCGAGGAGCAGCCGTGGTCTCGCCATGAGAGTGGCTCCTCATAAGACGCTCGGCTGTCCTATAACCTGCCAACTCTGTACGAAGAGTCGACACCATCTTGGCCACATGCCAAATAGGAGTGAAGACGTCGGTGTGCCTGCCGGCTGCTGAGGGTTCCCCGGCATCTACGGATAGCTCCGTACTGGTCTTATCCATAGGGATCATCAGAGAATCAGTGCATACCCTACAGATGAGATCCCGCCACTCGTCAACAGTCTCTGCAAACAAAGAAGAAAAACGAATTAGAAACTAGGCAAGAGGCTAAAATATACAAATATAAGGTGAGATAGCAGTTAAAACAAGTCCTAAATCAAACTAACGCTGAAAGGGGAGGAGGATAACTTACTCGGATCACCAGGCCTCCAAGATGGATCGCTGGGGCTAGCACCCGCTGCAGATGCCGCTGCCGACTGAGGAGCTGCTCCTGTAGTAGGGGCAACATGACGCCCCGCAACGGACTCATCATCTCCACCACGGCCCTGAGAGAGTGGCTCCTCTGAAACCAGAGTCTCTCTCTCTGCACTCTGCTCCTCCCTCTCTGCCTGCATAATATCCTGAGTGTCATGCCACTCAGGATCGCTGTCATCCGTCTGCTCCTCTGACCCTCCCTCTGTGGACTCCTCAGAATCGGAGTCAATATCTATAGGGTCATTGCTACTATGAGCAGGACCCGCAGTAATCCGAAGTAAGGGTGCCCGAGGCGCACTAGCTCTCCCTCTGGCCCGAACTATCCCCCTGGCTGCAATAGGAATACCAGGGGTGACCATTGTCCAACCACGGCCTCTAGGCCCCCCTCTAGCCTCCCGAACTGATCTGTAAACTGGTGCTACTGGAGGAAGCATGCCCACATATGGGAGGCCGAACTGCTGAGGGACCCTGCCGAAAGAATGTACCTCCACCCGTCCCACACGGTCAATAAGCTGCCCTGTGGTGGAGCAAGAAATCAATGTGAGAGTCTCCTCTCCCCAAATGCCAGCCATGAGCTGGTACGGTGTGGCCTCCATATCTGCTGTGGTGAGGGAAGCTACTGGCTAGTGAGGTGCTCTAAGCACCGACATATCTGACCACCTGGCTGCCCTCACAGCCCCAGGATTTGCCACCTCCACGCCTCTACCATAGGGAATGAAGCGCTCATACACCCAACTCATAACTAGAGTAGGGTGGCTCAAAGACTGTCCCTGTAAACGGACCACCCTGTATAAGTCATGATAAGTGGTCCCCAAAATATCTGCGCCCCAGGCGTATATCCGGCCATGCCCCTCTATCTGTGCAATGATGGGGGCCCAGCAGTATAACAATGTATCCCCTTCCTTGTCCCCGATCAGTCTCGAGGCAAGGATCCCCATGATGGCATGTTGAAATACGGGGATGGGCAAAGAAGGAATGGATCTAACTCTCACTCCCTTCTTCGGCCCCGTGGAAATAGCTGCATCCCCCATATAACCTGCCCACTGTGCAATCTGTGCTCTGGACCCAGCTGTCTCCAGTGTGAGTCTCCGCCCGATGATCGGGACCCCCAAAATACGGTAAATGTCCTCTAGAGTAATAGTCCACTCACTGCGGACCCCTGGCAGTCGAAAAGTGTTCCGATCTGCATCCCAATAAGAAAATAAGTCACAAAGGATGTGACTCGATGGCATAACATGGGGCATGCGTGATATGCGCAATATACCGGCCCTCTGTAACGTGTCCTCCTCGTCTGGTGAAAGGGCATCCAATACCTCGGGCAACCAATCACACTCTCTCTCCCGGCTCCATCTAATGTACTCCTCCCTCGCCTACATACACCCAAAAACACACAAAACAGAGCAAGTTAGTATCTAATCAATGTAGGGAGAGTCATAAAAACGTACAGAAATGCAAGAAAATATAAGTATAAGTCTCCAAAACAAGCTCTTTTGCATTCTGTGCAAAACCGCTGCCCTGAGCAGGGAGGCGGTTTTGTAACCGCCGCCCTGATCAGGGCGGCGGTCGTGTAACTGCCGCCCTGGCCAGGGCGGCGGTCGCGGTCCGAAAACCCGCGCGGATTTTTAACCCTAAAAGTCCAAAAAACGCAAAAATAGACCATTTTAGCTAAAAAAAAAGAACCTACCCAGTAGGCGCCCCCCCTAGATGGACCTTTGAACCAAACATTTTCAAAAATAACCCCTCCATTACAAATAATTTGCCATTTCAAATTTGAAGGGGGAAAAATGCAAAATTGAAGAAAACCAACCTGTGATCTCGCGGGGTGGCGTTCCGCACGTGGAGGCATGATCACGATCTCGCTGCGGACGTTTTGACTATACTCATGCGAGAAACCATCACCGTGGGTCCCAGAGCTCAAAATCGATCAAATCAACTCGCGCAAATGAATAGGAAAATGGGCCCACTCTCATATATATATTGTTCTATTTCGTCTTAAAATGGCTTTTTCGCAGGTTCGGAGCGCCGACGGAGGTAAGTTCCTATCCCCGCACAAATGGTACGTCCTCTTTCCCTGTTATTTTAGTGTTTGTTTTCCAAATTATTGTATCTATCTGCACTTGAGTTCTCTTTTCATTTTGCAGGTAGCGGGAATTTTGGATGGCGCCATTTCGACACACGGGCGTGTAAGGTATAACTTTTAAACCCCCCATTTCGGGACTGCCATACTTGGACCTACCGTTTTATGCCCTTTCATGGCTAAAATGCTTCTCCGAGGGGGCAATATGTATGTACCCAAAATTGTAAGGTACTGTACTGCGGAACGGTGTAATAAATGCCCCAATGATGATACAGGTCTCCTCGCAAGGTGTTCGGGATCCAGAAAGAGCTCTTCAAATATGCGTTAACATCCCGCATACCCCACTTAGCCCTCGTGTCCTTTGTTTTCCCCTTTTTCCCTCTTTTCTTGCCCCTTTTGATCTTCAGTGACGAAACCGCCGCCCTACAGGGCGGCAGTCCTGTAACCGCCGCCCTGAGCAGGGTGGCGGTCCTGGGCGCATTTTCCAGAACGCCCTTTTGGCACGACCCGCGTGAAATATCACAATTCACCAGCTTTTCTTTGCCGACTTGAGCATGCATTAATGTTTTTGGTCCCCTGGAACAGTGTTTTTCCTTTGTTTATTGTTTAGGAGTTCAATTTGCTTTTGATTCTTGGGTGTTTGAATTCCTATAAATGCATGGTTTGTGTACATGCAAATGAGAGGATTTTGGTTTGATTTTGGTCTGAATTTTGGCTGAGTTTGTGTGAAGAATTTGAGCTGGAGTTTTGATCACCATTTTTCCTTGTTAGAGTCTTCTGGTTTTTAGTATTTTGGTTAGCTTGCTTAGGATTGATAGCATAGTTTACTTCATACTTGGTTTAGCATTGCTTAGCTGTTGGTAAGCCACAGACCCATCTTGTGCAGGTAGTGTTGTTGCTCCATCCAATCCGGTTAGAAGCTTGCCTCTGAATTCCTTTTGCTGTAAATTTGTTTTACTGTGACTTATAGTTCTTAGTTCAATTCATTGTATACCTGGTTAGCTTTATTCAGCTGTTGGTAAGCCACATATCCAACTTGTGCAAGCAGTGTCTTTATTTTGGAACAAAATAGCTTAGGAAGCCATTAAAGTTGCAGGTTTTGCTCTTCGTATAGGATAGTCAAAAGTTCTGGTCGCTTCACGTTGCATGACTCGCAGTAAAATCCCGCTAGGAATCGCATAAGCCAAGCTCTGTACTCTTGCGCTATCCCTCTCCTACTCGCGTTCTCAGTCTACATTCTGAGCGGTCCTTGTCCCAAAATCTACTCCTATCGGTGCTAGCATTACACGCTTTTCTGGATCCAAGTGAACACGAAAGAACGAGAAGATCATACTGAGGGGACGAGATCACATACACCATCAGATTCGCCACCGTTCTGCAAAGTCCAGGTTTTATATTTCAAAGTTCTAGTCAGATTTATATTAAATAGAGTAGTTAAATTGCTTTATTTCATTTCATTATATTCTCGATATTGCCAGGGAAGCTGTGGGGATTGATAGTTTCTGAGAAGCTATGATTCACTCCTCACTTCTGAGGTAGGATCGAGAATCTTACAGGTAGATTAGACAGGCTATTTTATTTATTCTACAAATCGCACAGGCAAATAACTACACTCGGTTATCTTGTCTGTTTTTAAGTTATTGTTTAGTTATTATTTCTAGATACGCTTAAAATAGTTTTCTTTCCTTAAAATTGTTAGAATATTTCTTAGAAGAATAAAAGTTATACAGTTATATTTATTTCATGTAGTTAGAATTTGTTTCATTACAGTTAGATTGCATTTTGATATCGCATATGACCTTATTAGGAGACATACACAAAACTATCCCAGGTCATTTTCCACGTATTCCGCAACCCATAGATCGAATCATGCCAGAGCTCAATATTAATTGGAGCCTTCGAGCAGTCATCCTCGCTGATCGATCTATCACACCAGTCCAAGTTAGAAGGGCTTTCTTTGCCTTAGATTCACAAATTCCACTAGTGCATGTCGAAGACATTAGACTGCCTAACTAGTTTGTCTGCATATTCTACCCCCACGGGCTGTCTCGGCACGACCTCGAGAGGTCGGGTACGCGGAAGAGTCACTTGTAGATTCTCATGCTTGCCTGTCACTTTTCCGGCATACAGGATCCTTATCTCATTTAAGCAGGAGATACAACTCGCGAAGATAGAAAAAAAATAGAAAATATTAATGCAGCTATAAAAGAATTAGTAGAGTCTTATGTGATAAAAGATAGTTAAAATTTTGTCGATGTTATAGAATCTATTTAAGGACAAGGGTCCAAATGAACTTGAATTAAAAATATTGTTGTAAATCATTGTATTTGACAAATAAAATTTGAAGATATTGGTGGGATAAAATGTCCCACCAATATCTGTAAATTCCCTTGTAGATTCTGGTGAGACATTTAATCCACACTCTTACAACATGATGTCAGTATGTTAAACACAACTAACTTGAAAAAAAAACATCATAATGCATTGAAAAATCAACATGATGCCTACAAAAACAAGTGGTATGCGAGTGATTGATTTTCACATAAAAGGGTTTGTACATTTCAAAAAATATTTGTCTAATGTTAATGTATTGGTTTTCTTTCTTAAACTTAGAGAACAATTATGTTTGAGTCATATTCAAGAACTGTTTTTCATGTGCTTCACGATTACGAGAACCTATTCTTCTTTTTATTGTATCTCTTATATTTGGCGAAACCCTTGTGTTCTCATTCCAAAGCTTTACAATTAATTCTTTTAGAGTATTAGATGCATCCTTGTCTTTCTATGGGAGTCTTCTAGGGAATGCTCAATAGTCAATGTTATTGGCTAACTCAAAACTTTTGTGTCTCTCTTTTGTGTTCATTAGTGTTTTTCTATTTATCTTCAAGGCTCTACTTGTTTTTCTAATCAATCGTTTATTAACTGTTTTATCGTGCTTCACGATAGAATTAGAAAGTGCACGTCGTATAACATTACTATCTTTGGAGAATTATTTGGCACTTACAGTATGGTATGATTTATGTATATTTTCAACAGTTTCCACATTTTGATCATCAACATTAGATGTTCTTAACCATAGGGTCTTCATTATAGTTCTCATATTGACTAAGTTCATCAACGTAAAAAATAATTGACATCTTTGTGTATCATTTAAATTCTCAAAGTAATTATGCCAAATTGTCATAGTTTTTTTTTTCACATTTCTTTCAGACATTTTGTTAGGCATTGATTTTATGATGTTTTTATAAATTTAAATTAAGTGAATGGGTTTTCTATGTAAAATGGAAGCATGTGTTCTTAGAGGTAAAGATTCATTAACAATATTACTTTCTTCATTCAATGTTTCCATGTAAATTTCAGGATTAACATTTGGAATCTCAGGTAAAGGTTCAATATTATCATTCATATCAAATTATTTACCCATAACAACATTATCATTCAATTCATCGTCAATACTCATTGAAAAATTATTATTCTTCTAAATTTCATTATTTATTTCATCATCATTTTCTAAAACATCAGGGACATTTGACATAATAAATGTACCTTTCCCTCCACGATTTTTTCACATTCAATTCACTTTCTTTATTCTATCCTCTTCTAATTTCTCTGGTGTCTTGTTCTTGATCTTATTCTCATCTTTACGTCAGCTTTTATCCCCCATGATTACAAAAAATATAGATAGTGAGGTAGGGTACAACCTCAACTACTCAAAATTCATGCAAATACAAGAATATGCAAAAAAGGTAGAGTGGGGACAAAAATCCCATGAAAGAGGTGGAAAAGGATGTTAGAGGGTAGGGAATGTGTAAAAAAGGAAAGGAGCTCACTTTTTTTTTGCATTTTCCAAAGCTCAAAGCTCTTGCCTTGGATCAGGTTTGGATCCCCAAACCTGATGCGTGGACCTGATAAAACATAACAAATTGTGTGTTTTCAACAAAAATTATAAAATCTGTCTTCCTCAACTAAGTATCCCATAAAAACAATCAACCCATTTCTTAAAATTTTCCTACAACGTCAATAAAACTATCCTCTTTCTAAATATTTGATTTTTCAATTTTTTTGACTAGTATAAGGTTTCCATACTTATTATTTTCTTAATATGTCTTTTTATAGCTATTTTTTTTAATTTAGACATGTCTATCGTTCATCGTGTATCTTTTGATTCGCTCATCCAAATTGAAAAAAATTATACAGTCACAAACTAGGACTAATTCTACATATATTAAAAAAAAAATTGATATTTTTGAGGTAGTTAGGGGGGCATGGTTGACTATCTCTTATTTTTCAAAATTTAAAATCTTTGTGCTTGAAAAATCATAAAAAATCAAATACTCACTAAAAAATCTTTAAAAATACTATAAAAAACTAGATGCTTCTATCTATCATTCTACCAAAGGGTTTTCAAAAATACTAAATAGTGCTCAAAAAATGGGGGGGGGGAGGGGGGCACGATCGACTGTCTACTATATTTTTTAACATAAAGATGAACACCTATTGGTATTTTAAATATTTAACCCACTTACACTTAACCATTTAAAAAAAAATAGTAGCTTAGAAACTAGACTCAAAATGCTATATTCATGTTCTTATAACATCTTCCAATTTTGAGTGTAAGTATTTCAAATAACTCGTAGAAGTTGAAGATTTTGTATTTTTCATAAAAAATGTTGACTTAAGACCCCCTTTTGCCCCCCAACTTGGTGCACTTACCTAATGTTGTTTCTGGATTTGACGATGAAATTTTAAAAGTGGAATTATTGATTGCTAAAAGTGCGAGGGTGATGCTTACTACAAACTTATGGACAAAAGTTTTTCTTTTCAATATTGCTCTTGGGTATGTTTGAAGCATTATTTACAAACAAGGAATATCACCCCCTGAACCTTTTACATATGTAATGGTTCAATTTGATAACTACACAGAGACTTCTTTTGTTGATGCAGGATTCAACAACAATTCCAATCACGCCTATAGAAAGGGGCCACATACGCAAATTTCCTTTGAGATTGGAATGGGGATTAACAATCCATAAATCACGGGATTTAACACTTAATAAATCCATAATTGATATAGGAATTATAGAAAGAAAAATTTATTTTTGTATCATGTGTCAAGTCATTACATGGATTACAGATCTCACCTCCATTCACATATAACTGGGTTGAGAAGTTTAAGAGTGGAAATGGAGTATAGAGAAGAAAGTAGGAAGAGAAAAGACTTCAATCATTAGAGGAAGAAATGTATAGATAATGATTTATTCATCAAGTGCAAATATATCATATATGAATATGAATGTTTTACTATACTCATGCATTAATATAGTTTTTATTTAAAATGTATATTTTGAATACTAAATACTTTTAAATAAAATTCAATTATGATGTATATTGTTGTGCATTTATATTAAAATTTTATGCTAGAACTTTTGATTATTTAAAAAAATCAATGTTTTTCATTTTACATGCAACACCAACGGGTGCTACTAGCATAGATATCTTAAATACATCTATCTAAAAGACACCAGGAGATATCAATCTCGAGATGCCTATATTAGAATTCTCACATGATTTAGATAAGCACCTCGAGATTGATATCTCTCGGTGTATTTTAGATAGATGTATTTAAGATATCTATGCTAGTTTTTAAATATAGAAATTTATTTATTAAATTTTAATAACAACTATAAAATATTTATTTATATGTTTTATTTATAAAACACATCTAAATCTAAAAATTAAAATAAAACTAACATAAAATAAAAATAAATAAAAATAAAACTAATCTAAAAGTAAAAATACATTTAAAAGTAAAAACTAAAATAAAACATAATTATATGTTTATTTTATTTATTACACATTGAGTGGGCATTACAAAATAAATTATTTTAAACATTAAATATTAGTTGGCAAATAATTTTTTTTTCAATCAACGCACACCATTACACTGCTTACCTGCTGTTGGTTGTCAAATTAGGACTTTAACAGAAATAACAGTCAGGGGATAAAAAGTCCCTCCTCTTTAATGGGAGAGGTGCCCTTATTGAAAGCAAGCAACAAAAGTATTTACAAATGTACAACTTTCTACTTTAATGAGGAACTCTGATATCATGAAAGTGTTTTAATGCAAAGGTAGATCATCAATACAAAAGAACAGAAGAACTAAGGGAGGGAAAAGGTAGAACATAACAACATTCTCAGGAAATATAGATAGAAAAATAGTTCCTTATAAATGCTGAGCAAGGATAATATATAGAACAAAATTATTCATATTAAACCACCAGATATTATTTCATAGACACAAAGTTCCAGAAATGACATCCATAAGAATATAAAGCTTCTTAATGCAATAGATTAATGATTCACAAACTTTAGACAAGCAAGAGAGAATAAATAGATGCAGATAGAAACATGAAGGGAAATCTTCTGTATTGATAGCTTTTAGTTCTTTTACACTTTCAAAAATTATCAGAGTTCCAGCCCTTTGGAATGGTGTGGAGAGCCTAATATATAGTTTACAAAGTGGTTACATTTAGTAACCGTTTCTTTTAACCAAAAGATTAATTAAGGAAATACACAACATAAAGTCCTTAATTAAATTACAAGGAGATCAAAACTAAAAATAGAAGAAGAAAGTCAAGAGACAGAAGTAGAGACATCCGGTTGTGGCTGATGAGGGCCCACTATTTTGAGGATCTGGTGCCTAAATCTCTTCAATGCTTCTGCTATCTCCAATATTGGGCACAAAAGTCTCCAAAGAAGACATATGCTCGTGCCCTTGAAATTTGATCTTCATTTTGACAGTGAACAAAGGAATGGCTTTCAAATAACAGACTCACGACAATTATTGCAAAGAGATACAGGAAGGTGAACAAACGACTTGATTTTGTAAAAATGTGGGCAAGAGATAATGAGCAGGCAATGTGACAAGTGCATAGACGGTTGCCCCCTTAAATAGCCTTTAAGGAGAGAGAAGATCATAAATGTGTATTAAATATACCATGCGCCAACTCAAAAAGGTGAAATGCGGGAAAAACGGAAAAATTTGGCCTAGAAAGTCCATGGAATGTTGGGACATGAGGGACGCGAAAAGCTGATTTGACCGATGCGGGCAATGTAAGGAATCGGTGAACAGGAGGCCCGAGTGTACTTGGGACAGATGGGCTGAAATTTTTTGAAAAAGCCGACGGACAAGGACTTGAGGGGAAATAGGCCAATCGGCGAATAGGAGGCCTGCTGATACTTGGGACATGAGGGACACAAATGTTTGACAGACCCGCAAGTCACTAAAATGACCCCAAGGAACGGAATTTTCACCATCTCTTCGAATTTCTTACTTCATTAAAACACTGCTAAAGGGTGTCAACTCAAAATTTTAAAATTTGTTAACTTTCAAAAGAGGGGAATTTTGAGGGGAACAACAGCTGGCTCTTTCTGGGGATGACTTGACTAGATCACAGGAATGAGGCAAGATAAGAATTCAAGGAAAAATCTGGGGAAGAAGACCAATGCCTTATCCATTGGGCAAATAGAGTCAAAGGCAAATCAATACAGAAGGCAACACATGAAAAAGAACAACAAAACAAAGGAAAGGAAAGGAAAACACACACTGTACATAATATACAAAGGACTTCCTATTCACCTAGGATTTGAACAATTTCAGGTATTGCCCACTATAAGGAAGTGGGAGAGAAGATCCATCCATGTAATCAAGATAGAAAGAATTTTCACCAGCAAAGTGCCTGATTCTGAAAGGACCAAGCCAAAGAGAGTCAAACTTACCATGGCTACCTCGAGGTTCATGCCTTTTGTCCCATAGTAAAACAATGTCTCCAACTTTGAAATCTCTGGATCTAGTTTTCTTGTCAAATAAAGATTTCACCTTCGGCTGATGGGAAGAGATCCTATCGAAAACATGCAGCCTGTCTTCATCTAGCTTATGGAGATACATGATCCTCTTATCCAAAGAATCACTAAAATTAGGGTCCTCAATATCTTTCATCAAATGAAAATTTGGTAGTTCCACTGTCACTTGTAGTTGAGCTTCCACACCACAAACCACTTGAAAAGGGAACATCCCAATTGCTCTTTTGGGTGTAATCCTATCTACCTAGAGAGCATCATAAAGGTTATTGTGCCAGTTCCTCTGAGATTCATTGACAAGATTTCTTACAATGGTTATCAAATTCTTGTTTGTTGATTCTACCTGTCCATTCCCTTGAGGGTAGTAATCTGAAGAATGAGCGAGGGAAATTCCATACCCATAACAAAAATCCATCATCTCAGCAGAAAAAAAATTGGAAGCATTATCAGTCATGATCTTGTTTGGTACTCCAAACCTTACCAAGACGTTTTCTTTGATGAAATTTCATACTACCTCAGAAGTAGTACTTTTAAATGGGATGCCTTCTACCAACTTGGTGAAATAATCTATGGCAGTCAACACATGAGTATGTCCTACACTTGAAGGTGGGTTGAGTGTTCCAATGAAATCTAAACCCCATTGTTGAAAGGGTTTTTCGATCACAACTGGCTTAAGTGGTAAAGCAATCAACTTAGGTCTTCCCATAAAGGTTTGACAAGCTTCACACTTGTCGACCCACTTTGATGCATCTATGAACAACGTAGGACAATAGTACGCTCCATGAAGAATTTTGTGAGCAGTGACAGCAGATGAGAAATGACCCCCACAAGCTTGATCATGAAAGGCTGAGAACAACTTCTTCTGTTGCTCTTTGTCAACACACTTCAAGAATCTTCCATCCACTCCTCGCTTGAACAAAGCATTCTCCCACAACACATATTGTGCTGACCTTAACTTGATATCTCTCTTCTCCTTGGAAATTAAGTGAGATGAACACTCACCATAGGTGAGGAAGTGAGCAATGTCAACATACCATTCATCTATCGAGCTGAGGAATAGAACAATAGGGACATCAACTTCATCCTTAGGCAACTGATGACCATCTCCTTCGGTAATGGGTTCACACAGGCCTTTACACTGAACTAGCTTCGTTGGTATGATGTTGAGATCATACTCTTGAACATTCGCTACCCAATTTCCTCTCTTAGTTCCAAACTCTTGTTGTGTAAGAATAGACTTGATAGTTGTATCAAGCACAACCACAATAGAGTGAGAGTTAAGAATGTAAAATCAAAATTGCTTAACAGCTTTAACTACTGCAAAAGCATGTTTCTCCATCATAGTGTACTTCAACTCATGAGTTTTCAGAATATAACTCATGAATGAAATTAGGAGCTCATGGTCTTTAGAATCTTTCTGAGTCAACACAGTGGCCAAGGTACACTCTGTGGCATAGCAATAGATGATAAAATCTTTGCTAAAATATGGACATGCTAAGATAGGATTCTTAGCAAAAGCTTTCTTAATGCCTTCAAATGCTTCCTTTCCTTTAGAGGACTAACCAAATGTTTTCTTTCCTTTCATCATTTGGGAAATATTCAAAGCCGGCTCTACAAAATCAAGGATGAATCTTCTCAAGATGTTGATCTTACCAAAGAAAGAGTGCACTCCATTTTTGCTTGTGGGAAGAGGAATCTGCTGGATGGCTTAAACTCGTTCAAGATCAATCTTGATTCCTTCTTTGGAGACAACATGTCCCAATAGCTTGCCCTCTGTGACACAAAAGACATATTTCTTGGGATTTAGAGAGACTCCATGATCTCTACATTTCAAGAGGACTGTTTCAAGATGTTGAAAGTGGTCTGCTCTAGTTTTGGAAAACACAGTTAAATCATCTAGATATACAACAATACATTTTCCTTTCAAACCCCCGAAAGCCAAATCCATTGCTCTCTGAAAGGTGGCACCAACACTAATAAAGCCAAAGGGTATGCTCTTGTAGGAAAACATACCCCAATGAGTGGTAAAGGTAGTCTTGTTTTGATCTGCAGTATTGACTTCCACTTGGTTATATCATGAGAAACCGTCAAGCATGGACAACATTTCCAAACCTATGACAGCTTGTAACACATGGTCCATCATGGGTAGGGGATAGTTGTCCTTCAAAGAAGCTTGCTTTAGATTCCCGAAGTCCACACATATTCGAATCTCACTATTTTTCTTCCTGACAGGTACACTATTAGCAATCCATGTTGAATGATGAATGGGGAAGATGATCTTGGCTTTCAACAACTTCTGTATCTCTTGGAAAACCTTGTCGGCAATATTTGGATTGTATTGCCTTTGCTTCTGCTTGAAAGGTTTAATCTCAGGTTTGAGGGGAATGAACAGAATCATTCATATTAAACCACCACATATTATTTCATAGACATAAAGTTCCAGAAATGACATCCATAAGAATACAAAGTTTCTTAATGTAATAGATTAATGATTCACAAACTTTAGACAAGCAAGAGAGAATAAATAGATGCAGATAGAAACAAGAAGGGAAATCTTCTGTATTGATAGCTTTTAGTTCTTTTACACTTTCAAAAATTATCAGAGTTCCAACCCTTTGGAATGGCGTGGAGAGCCTAATATATAGTTTACAAAGTGGTTACATTTAGTAACTGTTTCTTTTAACCAAAAGATTAATTAAGGAAATACACAATATAAAGTCCTTAATTAAATTACAAGGAGATCAAAACTAAAAATAGAAGAAGAAAGTCAAGAGCTAGAAGTAGAGACATCCGGTTGTGGTTGATGAGGGCCCAATATTTTGAGGATCCGGTGCCTAAATCTCTGCAATGCTTCCGCTATCTCTAATATCATGCATAGAAGTCTCCAAAGAGGACAGATGCTCGTGCCCTTGAAATTTGATCTTCATTTTGACAGTGAACAAAGGAGTGGATTTCAAAGAACAGACTCATGACAATTATTGCAAGGAGATACAGGAAGGTGGACAAACGACTCGATTTTGCAAAAATGTGGGCTAGAGATAATGAGCAGGTAATGTGACAAGTGCATAGACGGTTGCCCCCTTAAATAGTCATTTAGGAGAGAGAAGATCATAAATGCATATTAAATATACCTTGCGCCGACTCAAAAAGGTGAAATGCAGGAAAAGCGGAAAAAAAATGGCCCAGACGGTCCATGGAACATTGGGACATGAGGGATGCGAAAAGCCAATTCAACCGATGCGGGGAATTGGTGAATAGGAGGCTTTGGCGTACTTGGGACAGATGGGATGAAAAAGTTTGAAAAAGCCGACGGACAAGGACTTGTGGGGAAATCGGCCAATCGGTGAACAAGAGGCCCATTGGTACTTGGGACATGAGGGACAAAAATGTCTGATAGACCCGCAAGTAACTAAAATGACCCCAAGGAACAGAATTTTCACCATCTCTTCGAATTTCTTACTTCACTAAAACACTGCTGAAGGGTGCCAACTCAAAATTTTGAAATTTTTTAACTTTCAAAAGAGGGGAATTTTGAGGGGAACAACACATGCTAATGTAAGAATACCTCTCGGTGTAAAAATAGTTTTAAAAACGTTAGCATGGAGGTTATATAAACTTATGGTTTGTTTGTTTTCTATTTAATACCTACCTGGGGTGATATTATTGGCATTACATGAGACACTGTATTTATTTATGGAGAAAATTAATATATTTAGCTTATGAGATTGGGGTGCTTGACAAGACCCTTACAAGGGCAATGGGAGATAAAGGACTATTAAATAAGTAATAAGGGAATGCTAAATTAAACAAACTATACCATAAGATAAAAACAAACCCTTTTCTTTTTCTATCATTAAGTCCAACTTGTGATCTTGATTAGTGTCAAATATGGATTCACTCTAAGAATCAAACAATACTTCACATGTAGCGAGTCCAAATACAATACATTCAAAACGTCATATGTATATTTGTAACATATTTTTTGAATATTAGCTATAAATTATTGGTAAAATTAAAATCATTTTTCAGCATTTTTAATTTCTTTCTAACCTATCATTACATCATAGAATTCGGGTGTGGGGACTTATAGTAATGGTGCATGCAAAGCTTACCAATGCATTTATATTTATTACAAAGAGTAATATTTTAAATTTTATGAGAAAATAAAAAATTTGACTCGCACATTATTTTACCTAATCGCTTTCTATATGCACATTGAATAATAATTCCTCTCCCACAGACAATTATTATGTGCACAGAATTAAATATAAGAACGAGAGCTAACCATAGTTTTTCTTCCAATCATAACAAGTCAACCTCCCTAAGCAATACGTCTTTCATACCGTGTCTACTTACCCTGTTTTGTTTTTATGCTAGTCTACGATTTCAATTCAATAACCCCTTTAGTAAATATATTTAAATAATTGAGGTAGCATTAACCCTTCTCAAATTTCCCAATTGGAAGTGAGGATGATTGAAATTTTTGCGGATACTTTTTTAAAAAAGTTATAAAAGTACTTATGGTAAATGGTGTCATTCAAATGCGGTCGGCAGATGAAAAGATGACATCACACCATGTCATCAAAAGTGTTCCAACTTCAACTCAAAAGGGTGTAAAATATTGACCTAGGCTAATGTGCAAATTGTCAATGGCAGCTTGTATTTTTTTTAATGTTCACGAGGAATTATTACATTTTACAATTTAAGCACTTCCCCCCGCCTCAGTAAACTTTAGCCTAGTGTGAGGAAGGGGCATCTAGGTGTGTAAGTTTCATACTGCCTTCGTATAACTAGAGCCTACGTTTCATACCGCCTTCGCGTGTTTTAATTCAGCTCTTGTCTCCATTCAATTAATCATTTGAAATGTGTGTGACAATGCACATGCATTGCTACTCCCATAAAAAAAAAACATCCTCGTTCCTTAACAAAACAAACAAATTTGACTATTCATTTTCTTAAGAATCTCGACATTGAGAAATATTTTCGAAGAATCAAATGAACGCCCTCAATAGAAAACTTTAATATTAACTTCATTATGGTACATTTGAAAAACACTTCGTTAAAAGATTATAAAATATTTTTTGATTGAAAAATTTATCTTTATTAATAATATCATACAAGTTAATAATATTAGTTATATAAAAAGTGGGTGGCATGGAATCACACTCCATAATGTAAATATAAATTACACACTAACAATGTCTCAAGAAACAACAGTCACTAATTTTTTTTTAAAACAACAAAAACAAAGCTATTAAGAAGTAAAAACCTCATACTTGTCTTTCTTTCTCTTTCTTCCTTTTCACCTCATCCCATCCCATAAGAGCTCCACTAAAAAACATTTGAAGGTTGTGAATTATGGATTGCTCGTTGTCAAACTAAAAATTCTCAAATTCATGGGTTCTCTTCAATGCTTTATTATCGTTCTCCACCTTCGATGAAATTTCCATTTTATTTATCTTCTTTTTCCTAGACCACTCTTGAAGCTATCCTTTGTCATGTGTCTTTGAGGACATTTTAATTTTTGTAATCTATATTCCCCTTATGTCGTCATCAACAACCAAATCTTTCTCCATCGGAATATCCTCATCTTCTGACTCTAGATGAGGATAACATTGTCATGTTATGGGCTTCCAAGGGCAATCTTTTTTCCTTTTTGGTTCCCCTTTGAGTTGTGGGTAGGAGTCTAGTAAAGCCATGTTTGTTTGCAAATATAATAATAAAAAGTCATGTTTTCATAGTATAGGATTTGAGACCATTGCATTTGATCATGTTTTAATATCAACTTAGCTTGTTCTCCTTTACTAATGTCCATCTCATTATATATATGAGCAACATAAGTGAACAACCCCAACTTTTCCCATTCAATATTTATTTTAATGTGTTTTCCTAATAAATTTCTAATACATTGCAAAACTCCAGGATGCCAAAAATTAAGACATAGATTAGGAAGATGAACCCATACCAACATTTTGGATACTATAAAATTGTGTTTGGGTTTAAGCAGAGGAACCACGAGGTCAAAAAAGTCCTACCTTGCCCTAGAATTGAGGTCCCTCATTTATAAGCTTTTGAAAGTCTTCCTTTGAAGGCAACTATACAATGAAAAACCCTTCGAAGCAAAGATGGAGTTTACAGAACTTGCTCTAGTTTGTGAAAAGCAGTTGATATAGATTTACAAAGCGGGGCTAAAATCCATTAATTTTACAAATTATCACATATTGTTGATAGTATTGACACAGTTATTCAGCCATCTTACTTGAAATTAGTATGAAAGGTTCCTCGTGTGTTTTATCAACCATTTATGGGCTTGACGTTGAGGAAGAATATGTAGTCTTATTCTTTGCATCTTCAAATGCGACAAGTTTTGAGGCAAACTTAATCTTTGTTGCATTTACAAATGAGACATGTTTTTAGACATTGAGCCTCACAAAAACCCCTTCAAAAGTTGTTTTTCCTCCAGCACTACTATTTTTGCCATTGAGAATCAATTCATTGTCATCCCTTGCCTTTGCTACTACAACAAATTGGTTGAAAACCCTACCTACTAGCAGTGCATATGTGTTTTGATTTAAGAAACGAATAAATCCTCAACCCTTGAGTTTTAACATTGCACAAATTGTCAAGAAAAACAATCGGTGCTATTTTCGTATACTGGAATTTCATTTTATTTTTTTGTTTAAAAGATAAATATATTTCAAAATAGGAAAAGATTGGTATATTTTTTAAATAAATTTTGTTGTGTTTTATATTTATCTTTTAGCTATAACTGCTCGAGCCTGGTGTAAAAATAAATAGATTTTATTTTAAAATAATGATTAAAATCTTAATTCAAAAAAATTATAAGATCTAAAATATTAGTAAAAAAAATTGACCATTATTCTTTTACCAATGCATCGTGGACTCTAAAATCTTCATTTTTAATATGGGAGGGGAGCCAGTCATGGTGCACCCAAACTTTGGCAGATTATACTGAACATTAAAAAAAACATCGTAATCACAAAAATCCGTCAAAAGAAGCGCGCGAGAATTCTCTACAACCCCATCTCCTTTGCCAACAAATTTGATATGTAGATCACCGTACACACTTGCTGGAGTGTGAGGTCTCTCAATTTCTGAGTTTTCACGGTGTGGACCAATAGCTATTAGTATAACACCCCACCTATTACTATTTTCGCTGCTACTTATCACTAAAAAAATCATTTTTTTCGAGGACTTCGAAATCCACGCATAGGGATATGGTAGTAATAAACAACCACTATGCTGTGTCAGGGAAGCAAAGGAGTTCTTAATGTTAGGCATGCGGATTTATTTGCTGATATTCATTGCACCAACTACTCCCAAACCGCCATCCAGCTGGGGAAATGTTTACCGCTCGAACCACCGCAGAATGCAACAAATTCGTGGAACAGAACAGATCAGGAGGGGAATGCTTACTATTTTCGCTGGAAAATTTAACACCAGCGTTGCTTACGGTTTTGGCCTGATGATTTTGTGTGTGGGTGTTTATACTGACCACCTCTGTGTTGGGAGCTAGTCATACTTCTCAGTGTATTGCCTGGCTATTCGTTATAACAGCAGATGCAGAGAGTGGAAGGTACTTCTGATTTCTTTCTTCAGCAATAATATCTAGTTTCAGTGATATTTTAACATTGCTTCCTTCTAAACTAGAAAGAATCATTTGAATCTTGTCGTGGATTCTTCAAAAGAGTTTTCGTTCTGTACACTATTCTGTTCTTAGTCATTGAATTCTTTTATGGTAACGAAAACTTAGTCATTTTAATGTGAAGTTTGGAAAATTGTTCATATTTGAAGCTAATCATGGGTTTAAAAACTGATTTGTATACTTTGGTGCTTTTACATATTAAAAACTGATAGTATGTTTTGTACATGTCTTGCAGTGGTGGGGAGGAGCTTGTTGGATTGACTGAGAATGGAAGTGCAGATGCAGAGCATGATTTCAATTGTGTTTATCAACTCATCAAATGAGTTTGGAAATTGTTTGATTCTCTTCGAATATTTACAGTCCATTCAGTTCTAATAGGTGAGGTTTTTACCCTCACTGAGGCAGTGATAGAAACTATTACATATTTTACTTTTCTACTGGTAGATTGTGTTATATGTCTTCCAAGTTATGTGATTCCTTTTTGCAAAGATTTAAACTCTTATTGTTTCTGAAAATTACATTATACTGAACATTAAAAAAACCAGGTAATCCAAAAAATATGTCAAAAGAAGTGCATGAGAATTGTATCATTTTACTTGTTGAATTAATATAAAATATGTCAAAAGAAGCGCGTGAGAATTGTATCATTGTAGCATTCGAGTGTGCTCAAGTGAGCATGCTCAAAGTGTGATTTTTACTCTCATATGGGGATACTTACATGAGCAACAATAAAATCCCGCAAATAATTGAAAGGACCAGACGTCCTGCTTTATAATATTTCCTTGTACACGGACGTTTCCATTCTTGTATCTATGTAAGGTTAAGGACGTACTGAGATCCAATGTAATGTTATCCCGGCCACATAAGTATTTATATATATTTCTGTTTATTGCCCAGAGAATAAGGTTAGTAGTTGTCCTCATCTTATCTCTTCATGCCGATAATCTTTGTGAAAGAGATTATATTTTATCTCTTCTGATTCTTGATCACTCTTAATGGAACTTGTGCATTTGGTAGCGTAAAATTTGGTTTGATCCTTCCCTTTTCCTCTCTTTGAAAAAATTGTAGCTGCATATTTCTTGAACCTCAAAGCAACAAGCACAAACCCATTGTTTGATATACATTATATTTGTTGAATGAATGTAATAATAGTTCAATGGTTCTCTAAAATCTGCACCGACAAGGATGATGCCATGACCATTAGTAAGGTTCCTATAAGAACATGACCACCTAATGATCACTGATACTGTAATTGAATGTAGCTTCCTTTGTAATCTGAGACTGTGATAACTACACTGGTACAAGATGACTCCACATGGTTCCTCTGTTAATTGAAATTTTCATGTTACCCAAGCTCCATAACGATATGAGTCCTTTTGTCGGACATTGGATTTGATAGGCACTCGTAATGTAGACACCGAGTGAATCCTGATCATTGTTATGCAACAATGTAGACTAATTATCTTAGAAAACACGACCATAGGGATATCAATATCCACCCCACCATAGCTATAGGGATCTATTTATTTACTACTACTTCTCATTAACTAATTTTAGGTAATTGCTTCGACACATTGTAACTCAGCTATCCTAATCTGCTATATTCAATTTTTTTGGATTTCTGTTTATTGCCCAGAGAATAAGGTTAGTGTCCATTGTATGGGAGGGGATCCAGTCACGGTGCACCCAAACTTTGGGACACTATACTGAACATTAAAAAAAACTAGGTAATCACAAAAAATTGTCAAAAGAAGTGCGTGAGAATTCTCTACAACCCCATCTCCTTCGCTATTTTTGACAACTGCGAAATCCACGCATAGGGATATGGTAGTAATAAATATCCTCTATGTCGTGTCAGGGAAGCAAAAGAGTTCTTAATGTTTGGCATGTAGATTTATTTACTAATATTCTTGCACCAAACACTCCCAAACACCCATCCAGCTCTGGGAAAATGTTTACCGCTTGAACCTCTACGAAATGCAACGAATTCATGGAACAAAACGAATCAGGAGGGGAATGCTTACTGTTTTCGCTGGAAAGTTTAACAAAAGAGTTTCTTACTGTTTCGGCTTGATAATTTTGTTCTCAATTTTTTATACTGACCACCTCTGCGTTGGGAGCTAGTCATACTTCTCAGTGTATTAACTGGCTATTTGTTATAACAGCAGATGCAGAGAGTGGAAGGTACTTTTGATTTCTTTCTTTAGCAATAATATCTAGTTTAAGTGATATTTTAACATTGCTTCCTTCTAAACTAGAAAGAATCATTTGAATCTTGCCGTGGATACTTCAAAAGAGTTTTCATTTTGTACACTGTTATGTTCTTAGTCATTTACTTCTTTTATGGTAACAAAAACTTAGTCGTTTTAATGTGAAGTTTGGAAAATTGTTCATATTTGAAGCTAATCAAGGGTTTAGGCTCCTTGAGCAATAAATGAAATGGAGGTGATTGATTCAAACAACACTAGTATGAGATCGATTTATAATCAGATAGGATTTATAAATGAATATATTTCAATCATAGTTGATGAAAGCCTTCGTATGTTACAAGAAAGTCCAAGAGGCTGATTTGTCAAAAGACATGGTAACCCCTATTATTAGTAACTGATTTGTATAATTTGGTGATTTTACATATTAAAAACTGATAGTATAATTTGTACATGTCTTGCAGTGGTGTTGTTATGCTTGTTGGAGTGACTGAGAATGGAAGTGCAGATGCTTGTTGTTATCAACACATTTTTTAGTTTGGAAATTGTTTGATTCTCTTTGAATATCTACAGTCCATACGGTTCTAATAGGTGAGGTTTTTACCCTCATTGAGGCAGTGATAGAAACTATTGCATATTTCTCTTTTCTACTGGTAGATTGTGTTATTGGCTTCTGGGTGTTACTTTAATGTCATTTATTATTTTCTGTTACTCAATGTAATTTTTAGAAACAATAGGAGTTTAAATCTTTGAAAAAGGGTATCACATAACTTGGAAGACATATATTCATTCAGTAAACATTTCCATTTTCCATTACAAAAACATGGCCATACAATATACTTGGGCCATATAACTACTATTACTATATTGTAGTTTTTAAATCGAAAGGCCAATTCCACACATCAAAAATTCAGCCCTCAAAATTAAATATTTACTTTCGATAATATCATTTCCAAAATCCGAGGAAGGGCGGTGTTGAATCTGCAGTTGAGGTTGAAGCTGGGGTGTTACTTTGCAATTGCCTCCCCATGTTGACATCCCTCACAGGCGTAGTTGGGAATGGATCAGAACTTGGAGAAGCATTCACTCCAACTGCAATATTATGTGTTGAAACTGATAAAGGGCAATGTATGCCCATTAATTCTCTTAACATTGGGTGTTGATCAGGAAAAGGATTAATTGGACTACTCAATCTCCTTTTCCTTTCTAACTCTCTTCTTGCCTTCTCAAACTCCTTCTCCTTTATCTCTTGATCCCTTTGAATCCTTTCATGTTCCTTTCTCTGTTCCCTTTCTTGCCTTTGAATCAACTTTTGGCGCTCCTTTGTTTTCCTTCTATATTCTTTTTCAATATTTTCCTATTCCTTCCTTTCCCTTTCAACAATTCGTTCAGCCTTCTTCTCCTAGATTTGTTCCTTTTTTCTTTGCTTCAATTCATCTATTTCTTTTTTTCTGTTCTCTTTCTCAACCAAAAGCTCCATGTACTGATATGTGGTAATTAGTAGAGATTCCCTACTCAATCTTATACCAGAAGTACTATTTTACGTTAATGATTCTCTAACCTTTTCCACAGGGAGTTTCAAGAATCTACCAAGAGTTTTTTGTCCTTGGTTTGCCACACAAGTTTGGTTTGAATCTGCCCCTAATACCCCTGCTGCCTCTAACCATGAATCTGCATCATTTTCTTTAGGTTGACTGCCAACATAGTAGTGCACCAAATCTGAGTCATGAAGTAGTGTTGGATGAGAGGGTAAAGAGAGGCTGACCTCTTCATTATTGAAGTTCAAGTTGACACCAAGATTAAGAGCTGCTTCTTTCATCCAATCGGGAGGGCTATCTTCTATGGGAAAAGATAGTGATTCATCGATTTGATTAATTTCTGTTTAGAGTTTCCAATTGTTGAGTAACACATTCATTTATATTTATCTACATCTGCTGAGGTTTTGATTCTTTCTCCAATTGTTTGTTAGGCACCATCTGAGCATCTTCACTTTGCTCTAAATCAACCCTAGATAGATGAAGCATATTTTCTGCTGCACCAGCATCATCTTGAAAAGATGTGTCAAATTTTCTACTTGGTCCCATGTCTTCATCCAAGGCATTGGGATTAAGAGGCCATATCCCTGTTCTTTTGAATCCTAATTTAATGTTGCTAGGTGTAAGAGCCATTCTGAATGCTTTGCTCCCTAACTTAGCTAATTCATCCCTTTTCACATCTATCCCATGGTTTACAACTATCTATTTGAGTCTCTCCTCCTTGAAGTATGTTTTGAATGGAGAAAAGACACTCACATCCAATGGATGTAATTTATGAGAGGTGTGTGCAGGCAATGTTAACAAATCAATCCCCAAACTCTTGGCTTCTTGAATTGTCCCCAAAGCAACATGTGAACCATGGCCATCAAAAATTAGTAAATGCCTATTGGTAGGAAACACTCCACCAGGTATAGATGATGCAAAGTGATGTAACCAGTTCATGAATAAATCTTTTGTCATCCATGCATGTGATTGTGTTGCCATGCAAGCTCCAAGCTCACAACCTGCAATATAATTTTCTAAATGGCTCTTCCCCTTAAAAAGATAGAATCCTGGAATGCTTTGTCCAACGGCATTTACACAACACAATATGGTAATCCATTCTCTACTTTTTGGGATGATATATGGCACACTCCTACTACCCCTTTTAGCAAGCACTCTCATACCACAGTTCCTTTCAGCTTGTAATCTAGTTTCATCACAATTCCATATTCGGTTTGGTCCATATGGGTTGGCATCATAAGCTTTAGACAAGTTAATGTAGAAGGAAATGACAATTGATGGCCTCAAACACACTGCTCGATCCTTATCAAGGCCTTCAGATGTCCTTAATGTTAGATTTGGGTGTCTTTTTTTAAAACCTGCCCACCATGACTTACCTGGAAAAACATCCGTGAATGGGTTAGACCTTGTTTCACATATTTGTGCCACACATGTCTTAAGTTGTATAATTTCTAACCCATGTCCCATGTCAACCATTTCATGACACCAACTCACTATCTCCATCTCTTCTTCATCTGTTAGAATTGTTGGTGGACCCTTTCTTTTAGTGGTGGTAATGCCCATCAGCCAAGAAGTAAGGGTGGTCACTGGTATACCCCATTTTTTTACAGCAGCACGTGTAGAGTATCCAGAATCTTCAACATCTTTCATGGAATTATTCATATCAGACTTGTTCCAATCAGATCTTGGCTTTGACACATTTTGTGTTGAAGGGCTCACTCTTATTGCTTGGAAATTTACTTCTTCATGTGGTGTGTCATTGACATCTTGAGGTGGGGTATTGATAGCCTCTTCTTCATGTTCTTCACTTGGCAGAAATCTTTCTCCCCTAATTTTGGCACATGCAGGTCTTACTCTTTTTGGAAGTTGCCTTCTCCTCATGATGTCAATAAAAACCTATTAAGATATATAAATTTACCAAACCAATGTAACTTACAACAATGAGATTTTTAGAATATTGAATCAACAAATGTAAAAGGAAGTGTAGCCATTTGATGTGAGTACCTATGTTCTGAGCAATGGATACTTCAAAAATCAAAGGTGAAAATGGGTCTAGTACAGAGGAAGGCAATGTTATTGAAACAAATACAAATTTGAATTTATGACCAAATATACATCTACATGAAAAAGGCAACATGCAATATAGTTGTATGCTTCCTTTTAATGTAGATGAATATTCACAAGTAATTCTGAGCTAAATTAATGAAACTTGTAGATGTATGTGTACATGTAGATTTATATTTACAAGTAATTCCAGGATAAATTGAAGAAATATGTATATGTATACTTACAAGTAATTACATGTTAGATGCATATTTTATGCTGCCTTTTCATGTAGTTGTATATTTTATGCTTCATTTTCATGTAACTATATATTTTATGCTGCCTTTTCTTGTCGTTGTATATTCTGTAGATGTATATTTACATTCAGATGTGTATTCTGTAGAATTTTTTTTACAAGTAGATGTATATTTCGTATATATCTATTTGTAAATATAGAGTCTTTCATTAATTTACCCTGGAATTTCTTGTAAATATATGTCTACAAAACATATAGCTACTTGTAAATATGAAATACATATTTCATTAATTTAGTCTGGAATTACTTGTTAATATATATCTACATGAAAAGGCAGCATAAAGTATGCACCAACAAGGGGAACATGCTACTTGTGGGTATGACATACATATTTCATTAATTTAGTTTGCAATTACTTGTTAGATTTATATTTCGTATATACATCTATTTGTAAATATAGAGCCTTTCATTAATTTAGCCTGGAATTTCTTGTAAATATACGTCTACAGCAAGGGGAACATACATCTACTTGTAAATATGAAATACAGATTTCATTAATTTAGTCTGGAATTACTTGTTAATATACATCTACATGAAAAGGCAGCATAAAGTATGCACCAACAAAGTATGCACCATCAAGTATGCACGGTGGGTTATATGTCAGATTTGTTTGCAAAGTAGATTGGGCTGTAGAGAATTCTCAAGCGCTTCTTTTGACATATTTTTGGGATTACCAAGTTTTTTACAGGCTCCCCTCCCATATATAGATTGACAAAAATAAATAAATTAAAATTAAATGAATGTGCATCAATATAACAACAGAGTTAAGAACTTACTATGTGGCACTATGATGTGGAATAACAGTTGATTACGACAGCTTGGAACTGTAATTGTCATGCACTAGCAAAATAACACTAACTGAATAAAATTTCAGAGCAGTTGAGGAACTAGATTTATAGGAGATATGAAAAGTGTTGTAGTTGATTGATCCTTGTGCTTTTTTTTGATTGGGTAAAATTGGTTGATCCTTGTGCTTGTTTTTGATTGGGTGAAACTGATAGGGGTGGATCAAGATTTATGATATTTTATTTCAATACTCATATTTGAAGTTCAATTTGATTTGATTTCTCATTTCAATTCAATCTTTGTTTCTTGAGCCTCACATTTGTTGAAAATATGTAGGTACATCATTATGGGAGTAGCTGGTATAGAAAATGGTGAGAAAGTTAATGCTTAAAAGACAACTTGTATTTGAAAATGGTGCACTTTGGACTTCTGCTTGTGAGAACCTGCCCCAAAGTGTGTGTATGACAAGACCTTTTACACTGTAAAATGGGAACTTAAATTATATGAAAAGTGACATCAAACTGGTATGATGATGTGGTATAAATTTTGTATAGGGGTGAAATACAATTATATATCCTTGTATTAAATACATGTTGACTTTAAATTTGGCAAACATGGAAGTATAATATATGTTATTTTATGTTTAAAATGATATCGACTATTCTATTGTTGATAGATTCATGGTTGTACATGAAAAGTGATAGACACATCAGTTTTGAAGAGTGTTTGTACATTTATTGAATAGTATTCATTCAATTATTAATATTTTACTGTGTAAAAACTGGAGTCAAATATGTCAACTACCCTCACCACTATTAGGTAATGCACCATGACTGTCTCCTCTCCCCTAGCTGCAATAAGCACCACTTTTCAAAAATGGCGAGTGTAGGTAAAGAGGTTTCCATCAAAAAATATTAAATAAGGAGTCAAGTTCAAGTTAGTCGGTGAAATAAAGGAGGTGTGACAGTGTTAAATAAAGGCGTGCGTGATTCATGTCGGTACTGTTAGTCAAATCTTGGCGTTATAAATAGGTAATCCTACATTTTCAGGAACAATTCAATTCATTCAGAGGTGAAGCCGACTTGGAATAATTAATTGAGAGATGGGTGATGTAATTAGAGCCCATGCCCTGCTTCTCCCATTCCCTGCACAGGGCCACATCAATCCCATGATGCAATTGGCTAAGATTCTCATTTCCAAGGGCATCTTCGTCACTTTCCTTAACACGGATTTCACACAGGAACGACTGAATCCCGCATCGATTGCAGATCAGTATATACAATTCCAGAGCTTTCCCGATGGTCTTCCGCCCGATCATGTCCGCACTCTGAAGCTGCCGGAGCTGTGCGAGTCCTTGCAAAACCATGCTCCCCAGCATGTGGAGAACATCGTGCAAAAGCTCAGGCATTCTCTCACCATCATCGTTGCAGACGGAGTTTTTTCTTTTGCGCAGAAGATCGCCGATAAATTTGGGCTCCCCAGAGTTGCGTTTTGGACAACCAGCGCTTGCGGATTTTCCACCTACTATTACATGCCTCTTCTCATCGATCATGCCCACATTCCGCTTAAAGGTCTCGCTTTTATTTCTCTTTTTCTTCTCGTGTTCTTGGAGACTGCTAATCGGGTACTGGTGCTGATATATTTGTTTTGTTTTAACAGGAGGAGATGAAGAAAGTTGCAAGAACGAAGTGATTCCCTGTATTCCGGAAATGGAAACTCTGCGGGTGAAGGATCTTCCGAGCTTCCTGACTGTAACAGACGCTTCGGATTATATGTTTCAATACTTACTGAGGGAGGCACAGAACACTCACTCGGCTTCCCTGGTTTTGCTCAACACTTTTGAAGAACTAGAAGGACCCGTACTGAGGGACCTCAACGTCAAATTCTCTGAAAAGGTTCTCTCCATCGGTCCCCTCTTACTCTACTCTGCAATGGACGACGACGACGACGATGTTGTTTCCAGTAGCAGCAGCATGTGGAAAGAAGAAACTTCGTGTCTGGAATGGCTGGAGAAGCAGGAGGAATCATCAGTTATATATGTGTGCTTTGGGAGTATCACAGTGTTGTCGGATGAAGAGATTGCGGAGTTCGCGTGGGGTTTGGAGGCGAGCAATCGGGCATTCTTGTGGGCAATCCGCCCTGATCTGGTGCGGGGCAAGTCCGCAGTGTTGCCTCCCGAGTTTGTGGAGAGAAGTAAGGAGAGGGGATTCTTCGTGAGCTGGGCACCGCAGAGCAAGGTTCTGTCTCATCCTGCTGTGGGAGGATTTCTGACTCACAATGGATGGAACTCGACGATCGAGAGCATAAGCGCAGGCGTGCCCATGATTTGCTGGCCATTCTTTGCAGAGCAACCCACCAACAGGAGATTTGTGGATCATGTTTGGGAGATGGGTTATGAGATGAAGTTTAATACATTGGTTATGTATTTGATGGACAGTTATAACTGTCCACCTTCCTCCCGCAGCCTTTATATGGCTCTGCTTTTTCATTTGTTACACGCATTGAATAAAACATTCTTGTCTCTGCCATCATTGGTATCAGAGCACTCATCCTCTCCCTGTGTGGAAACTTAGAGAAGGTGTTTTTGGTTGGAGCGATTTGTTTGGAGTTGTCTAGGACCTATGGCGTGGCATTAATTCTTTAGCCAGTGACCAAACTTGAGCACACGAGGATGTGTTAAGCCAGTGTGGAGTCTTGAAATTGCCTAGCAATGAGACGTGCAATTCGTGACCTGTGAGGTGTGTAGGGTGCATCAAAGTGTGTGTGCTTGCGCTGGAGGAGGTTATCTATGAGGAGAAGTTGTGTGTGAGAGCTTCAACTCTTTCCTTGGCGTGAAGTTCAAAGTACAGCAAAAGTCTGAGAGATCTGTTTGGAATTATTTTGACGTGGCTATCACTTGTGTGATTTTTGAAGCGACTACAGTCAAGAATTTTGTGATCCGTTTGGCATTTAGCTGGTGCAAAACAGTGACTTGTGGAGGAAAAGACAAACAAAAGAAAAGCAGTCAACATAAGAGTTATCTGGCGTTTTGTACTCCTTGCTGGCATGGAGGGTCAGATCCAGCCTGCTTAGAAAGTTACAGACTTGTATTGAAGAAATCTGCGTTTGAAAGCCTTGGCGTGTAGGAGAATTCTGAGCATTTCTCTCTCCCCTGTAGCGTGAAGAGCTTGACGAGAGAGGCTAATCCAGATAACCTCGCCACGTACATGTCACACATTTCCGATGCTGAGAGTGTTACGAGCAACCCTTCTGCTGGGTCACCTCTGAGAGCCCAAGAGGACACCACCGGCATCTATTTTTCCTTGCTCAATGAATTACTGAATACCGGCAACATCTTATTTGACGAATTGGTGCGTCAAGGATTGTTCGACTATTTCTGGTTCGACGTGTGTTGTCAAGCGCGCCGAATCCATGAAGAATTGGAGCACGGCTATGATGCAGATGATGAACGTGAAGTAGAACACCCACAGGAGCATCCACGTCTCACTGCACGAGCTTATAGAGCCCATCTTCATGATAGGTTCCTTCAGTAAGCATTTGTAACCATTTTTGAACAATCAATAAATAAATAAAATACAATTTTGAGTTTTTGGAAATGTCTGCACCTCGCATTTTGTTGTCGGATGCCCAGTTGCTAAAAGGGCCAAATTTCACGCATGGAAAACCAAGATGCGGATGATTCTTCAGTTTGAAGATCTTTGGGGGATCATTTCTGGCACGGACGCCCCTCCCACAGATGCTGATCTGTTGGCTAAGTATGAAAAGGCCGATGCAAAAGCATTAATGCTTATCACTCTGAGCCTTTCTGATGAGGTTCAACCTCACATTCGGGAAGCAACCACTTCCTCTACGGCATGGGCCACATTGTGTACCATCTATGAAGCCAAGAATCTGACGACGATGCTGCATCTTCAGACAAAGCTTCACACAATGAGTATGCATGATGGCGAATCAGTCGAAGCCTTCTTGCGGCGTGTGGCCGAGTTACGCATAGAACTTTCTGCTCTCAGTGAACCGGTGGACGACAAGTTGCTAGTCCCACTCACCTTGCGAGCTCTTCCTTCCTGGTTTCAGACACTGATCACCACGTTGACCATCACTCAATAGGAGGTGAGTTTTGTCAAACTGGTGAATTATCTCCAGCAGGAAGAAGCCATTCAGAATGTTCAAGAAGCCTTCGAAGACAAGGCTCTCATCACGAGGCAAAAGCATAGCAACAAGCCTCGGAAAGGGCAGTCAGCCCCCAGAATCAGAAGCAGCATCCACAGTAGCAACCTTCTCAGTGGCCACCCCAGAAGCAGCAGAACAACAAGGCAGATCGATGGTGCCACATTTGCTCCATGAATACGCACACGACTGCGAACTGTTATTACAACGGTCGCAAGCATGGAAACTCTGGCGAAGAGAGCACTTCTGGCCAAGGATATTCCAAGAAATCCCAATGGCGTGCTCGTAATCAGAGGCAGAAGGGTCATATTGCTGCTCAGCAGGATGCCTCCTCCGATGAAGAGGTTCCAGACACAACTCATCCAGACATTGTCCTAGTCTCACAGACTTTGCAGCTATCAGAAAGTGTCTGGTTGATTGATTCGGTGCCAAAAACACATGACTGGCAATAAGAAGTTGTTCCATACCCTGAGTGACCGGCCCACTGGAGATCGGATCACCATCGCAGATAATCAGGAGTATATTGCGGCGGGGATTGGTGATGTCATCATTCCTCTTGGGACACGAAGATGTACACTCACGAAGGTGCTATATGTTCCAGGTTTGACCTCAAATCTCTTGTCTGTGAGTCAGCTTCTTAATCATCGAATGCGGGTCGAATTCTTTGTTCAGAAAGGGGTCAAGTCCTGCATCATTTCCCAGGGAGACTCAGTTATTGCTCGAGCATTTATGAAGGGCCGTCTATTTGCACTGGATGCGGTCACTTCATCTAACATTGCTCTCTCTGCTTCAATGGCGGAGTCCACTGCACTATGGCACTTTTGATATGGTCATCTTTCTGTCGGGGCTCTGCATCAGCTCAGTGCCAAGGAAATGGTAAGAGGGCTTCCTCCACTCTCCCATTCCTTACCTGTTTTCTTGGGATGTCTTGCGGAAAAACAACACAGAGGTCCATTCAAACAGAGCTCTTATCATTCTACGGAGCATCTTCAGGTTGTACACACCGATCTGTGCAGGACCCCTGCCAGCTAGCTTCCAAGGTTTTGAATACTTCCAGCTCATCATTGATGATTACTCACGGAAAATGTGGGTATATTTTCTCTGGAAGAAGAGTGAGGCATTTGCCAATTTCCAAACCTTTTACCAGCAAGCCACCAGGCAGTCTGGGAAGCCTCTCCTTCTCCTCTGCTCAGATCGAGGGGGGGAATTTGTATCGAAGAAGTTCTTAGCATACCTGAAGCAGCATGGCATTCAGCAACATCTGACTGCACCCTACACTCCCCAACAGAATGGGATTTCTAAGTGACACAACAAGACTGTCATGGAGATGGCTCATTGTATGCTCTCCACCACCAAGTTGGAGGATCAGTTTTGGGCAGAAGCAGTCCAGACAGCAGTGTATCTACTCAACCGGGCACCCACAAAGATCTTGTAGAACAGGACACTAGAAGAGGTATGGACTGGTCGTAAACCTTCTATCTATCATTTGAGAGTTTTTGGTTGTACTGCATATATGCATGTTCCAGATAAGAAAAGGAAGAAGATCGATCCAAAGACACTGCCATGTCTTTTCTTGGGGTATAGTACTACCTCAAAGGCATATCGTCTCATGGATCCTGAGATGAAGAAAATCTACGAGAGTCGAGATGTGGTGTGTGATGAGTCATCCTTTGACTCCCTGCCACACAATGGAGATCCAGTACCGACCTCGTCACATAGATTGCTCACACATCCAGATGATGGGCAAGATGATTCTTCTCAGAGAGAAGAAGAGCTGAGTGGAGACTTATTCGTTGATCTAGGCACACTGGAAAACACATCTTCACATCAGCAGCAACAACACCAACATCTGAAATGGGTCCAGAATACTATTAGGGATGCACACCTGAACTCACTTCCAGGCACTTCTATGGGAGTCAGAACACGAAGTCAAGCCAGACATGAGGTAAATTTTGCACTCATGAGTTCAGTTGTTGATAGCACCGAACCTGACACTGTTCGTGAGGCATTAGACCAACCACAGTGGAAACAGGCTATGAATGTTGAATATGATTCCCTACTTCAGAATCAGACGTGGGAACTTGTCGATCTGCCTCTAGGTAAGAAATCCATTGGCTGCAAATGGATTTTCAAAACAAAATATAAGGCAGATGGTTCAATCGACAAACACAAAGCATGACTTGTTGCAAAGGGTTATGCTCAGCAAGAAGGAATTGACTATGACGAGACCTTTGCACCCACTGCAAAGATCAAAACCATCAGAGTTGTCTGTGCACTGGCAGCACAAAATGGATGGAAACTTCAGCAGATGGATGTCAAGAGTGCTTTTCTGAATGGTGATCTCAAAGAAGAAGTATACATGGCCCAACCTGAAGGGTTTGTAGATGAGCATCAACCACACAAGGTATGTCATCTGATAAAGTCACTTTATGGACTCAAACAAGCACCTAGGGCATGGTATATAAAAATTGATGATCACCTATTGCAGCATGGATTCACTCGTAGCCCCTCAGATACAAATTTGTATATCAAGAAGGTAGGAATAGAGATTGTTATTCTGGTTTTGTACGTAGATGATCTTGTGATCACAGGAAGTTCTGACAATCTTGTGGATGATGTAAAGAATGATCTGAAGAAATCCTTCAACATGACCAATTTGGGGCTACTTCACTACTGTCTTGGCTTAGAGATATGGTAGAAGAAGAATCATATCTTCGTCTCCCAGATGAAATATGCCAAGACACTCCTGGAGAAGTATGGAATGTCAGATTGTAAACCAATGTCCACACCTATGGAAAAAGGTTTGCAATTATCTAGATTCCAGGATTCACCATAGGTAGATGGCACTCACTACAGGTAGCTTGTGGGGAGTCTCATTTACTTGACTTATACCAGGCCAGATCTTTGCTTTGCAGTGAGCTATCTCACCAGATTTATGCAGGAGCCAAAGAAATGTCATTGGATAGCAGCAAAGCATGTGTTGAGATATGTCTGAGGTACAGTTGACTTTGGTCTGGAGTATCAGAAGAACACTCAGTTCTTCTTACAGGGATATACAGACTCAGACTATGCAGGATCCGTTGATGACAGGAAATCCACTTCAGGATATGTTTTTCATCTCGGATCTGGACCTATCTCGTGGATTAGCAAGAAGCAAACTGTTGTTGCTCTCTCATCCACTGAGGCTGAATACCGTGCCGCACGAGGAGCTGTGTGCAAAGTGATTTGGTTACGTCGCATTCTTGCAGATATAGGGATTCCTGAAGAGAAACCTCCCATCATTCACTGCGACAATCAAGGTGTGTTGAAGCTTGTGAAGAATCCTGTTTTTCATGAACGAACAAAGCATATTGAGGTCGAATGTCACTACATTCATGAACAGGTCTTGAACCACCAAATTCAGCTCCAGTACTGCCCTACTGATTTTCAGGTTGCAGATATTCTCACCAAGCCTCTCGGCAAGGTGAAGTTTGATTTGTTTAGGGGGTACATATGTAGAAACAATGTATTAAGGGGGGGAATGTTAGCATTAGTTTAAGTTTAATACATTGGTTATGTATTTGATGGACAGTTATAACTGTCCACCTTCCTCCCGCAGCCTTTATATGGCTCTGCTTTTTCATTTGTTTACATGCATTGAATAAAACATTCTTGAAATATTTTGGTTGATGTGAAAGAATTTGTCAAAACCGCCACTATCACTATGAACACATTCAATATAAGTGCAACATTACATAGATATTTAAATAACATATTTTGCTGAAAAATGTGTTTATATCGAGCATATAATCCTTGAAACTTATCCAACACTTGTAAATGCAACTAAAAATAATAATGTATATTTTAAATTATTAAATAAAACAATATTTAACAGCGATGGACATGTTGTTGAACTAAGACTAAGGGTAAACCCCATAGGCTTTGCCAAATATGATCATATGTTCTCTGTTTGAAGAGTGATTAATTCAGGTGAAAATTTTATTCATAAAATATCATGCTTAGCTTATCTAAACACCAGAGAACATAGTTTGGACAAGACATATAGGATACATTTTGTTGAAAAAAAGTGCAATAAGTTTAGATGTTGCTTAATCAAAAGTTCATTGAAAATTTCTCTGTTCCAAATATCCATAGTTGGAACCAATATATTATTATAGTAGTCTACATACTAGAAATGTTGGTGTAGTCAATGTATGTGTTTCTAATTAAGGAACGAACTAACCTTGCAACCATACCAAACTCTTATTGGGAATGCTAGGGATTCACTAAATTGAAGAGTGCACCGACGAG
This sequence comes from Taxus chinensis, assembly GCA_019776745.2. Classification (NCBI taxonomy): domain Eukaryota; kingdom Viridiplantae; phylum Streptophyta; class Pinopsida; order Cupressales; family Taxaceae; genus Taxus; species Taxus chinensis. The sequence goes on along the minus strand of CM034151.1, from coordinate 284,314,743 downwards.
AAATGTGAGATGTGAGTTGTACAAAGGCAAAACTAAGTGCACACACACACAATTGCAAGTTATGAAGAATAATGAGATAATTGCAATACAACAAGAAATAGATCCATCTCAATACTCTACTCCATATCAATACTCTGCTCCATATATTAGCTCAATAAAATGATGTACATATATAGGAGGAGGAAAGTTCAACTACCACCTAGGTCAGCGGTGAATAATTCTGACTAACTGATAGTGACAGTAAAGCTAACTCCACACAACTAGTAAGCTAACTCAACACAACTAGTACACCTAAGTAAGCTAATACAACAAGTGTAGAGCTAACACAAGTGCAAGAATCATCCTACTAAACAAATAAAAATATAAATAATAACCTACACTAACACCCCTCGTAAGCATAACTTAGCTGGGCAGAAAAGAAGGTGGGTCCTAAAAACAAGGCGTGATTAGGTATCCATGTACAAAAACTATGAAAAAGAGAGTTACCATGGATGAAAAATATCAATGCAATGTACCTAAAAAACCAGTACCAATAAAATAGAGAGAGAAAAATTCCATCTATAAGGCATCGCAAGAAGCTTGACTCAAAACAAACTCATACTTTACTAAAGAATAAGTCTGGTCTGCACTATGGTCTAGATCCAATGCTCAAACATAAACCTTCAAAATCAAATTACAATGTGATACAAACATAATAGCTCCATACTAGGAGACTTTTAATGGAGTCTCTAACATTGTAATTCAACAAAATAACAACCCTTTCATAAAAAGAAAAAGACTGAAAAAAAAACAATTGAAGGAAAGTGTCAGAGGTGATGTCAAAAGTGCAAGAAATCATCAAACATAGTTTGATATACTGCTAGAAAAAGGTGTGCCATTAAATAATAACAACTAATGCAAGGATACAAAACTTGAAGAAGAAGAATCAACACACACACCCTCCCATACTCACTGAGATGGGTGGAGGGATGACTACAAAATATGCATGAGTGGGCCATACCACTATTGAAACAATGATAAGCTTGACACTGGGATTCACCAAAATATCTCTATAAGAAAAGAGAATTTCAACATTCCTAAAAAGGTGTCGAAAATATAGATACAAAATCTATCAATAAATAAGATATACACTCTACACTTTCTAAATAAAAATAGCTCAAAACAAGGAGCATTAAAATGCAAGAGGAGAAGAAAGTGGAGCAAGATTAAGCTAAACTGGAGGAGGAGCCATGCCTATATAGTCCTCTCACTGAATTCTTAAATCGTCACCATAAGTGATTAGATATTGATCCCAAATGAACACGAGATGGTCATAAAGAAGATGTATGTATATGATCTAAGTTGAAAATTTCACAACTAGATCATGCAAGGATACATCATAATGTGTGTCAGGTTGATCATGTCTAATGACAGCTAAAATCTCATGTTTCTAAGGGCTGGGTGAAGGTGCAGAAACTTATGTGTAGCTAATGATCCTTGATAAAGAGTTTAGCGAACAAAAACATGAGCTTTATCAATCATATGATCTCGACTTAAACTACCTACACGAAAACTAATTCCATGGAAATAATGACATTTAACAAGATTGAATAGGAGCAAGCAATACCCTGTGAATGTTTTCCAATACCTCCACTAGAAAATCTCATAGAACGAAAGCATGCAAAAACCATGAATGGAGTGGCATGATTTCTCAAAAGAGCCATGCATGTGAGAATTATAAGGCAACTAAAGTGGGATTGAAACCCAATATGTTACTGTAATAGGAACAGGTGTAATAAAACATGTAGTAACAAGTGCAATAGGCTTATGAAGCATCAACAGTAAAGAGAAGACTCAGAAATTGACAAAACAAGGTCAGTAGGTGCAAGAGCAATAACTACAAGTGGATTAGGAACAAAGGTATTAAAGTCCACAATATGAGGATGATATTGTAGGGGTAGCAAAGTTATCGTATGCTTGCAAAAGAGTGTATGAGTGCATCTTTACTATGAACAAGGTTATGAAAGAAAGAGTGTTTTTCTTTTTAAACAATCTATTTTATTCCACAAATTTATACCATATCCTCCTACAAATTCCGCACTACTTTAGAAGAAAAAACATATCCATTCTCAAAAGCCATGATAGATGTAAGAATACAACATGCAAAAAATTTAGGACGTTGGGCTCATCCAAAAATGCATGTTTGCATGTAATTACACCACCCCCCCCCCTCCCCCAAATTTTGGCACATTCATAAAGTAGTTTGCATTTTACAAATTAAATAGGTACAACTGCGTGGGAAGTTAAAAAATATGAACTTTTGTAAATATGACAATGCTCAAATATCCAAGCCTACTCGATCAAAATTTATTACAAAAAATGATTTCCCATAAACAAGGCCTATTTTAAATAAAATTAAACTCAAGCATTGAAACAATGCACTAAATGAGGATGAATCTAGCCTTCTAACCAAATCATTGGAATAGACATACGGAATTTCATAAGAGAGTGGTTAAGTTTTTGAATGGGAATTTGTCTCCTACCAACCCTCCTACCAACCCGGACCTCACACTTTGTCTTTATCGAGGCAAAGAATATACAAGCTTAACTAGCAAAACTTAATTCCTCTTTAAGGAAAAATTTCCCTCAAATAGGCTTATTATCCCTAAAGCATGAAATGACTTGAATGTTAAATAACAGTAAATTCATATTTGAAAATATAGAGTACCAATATTCACATGTTGGCAAAGTGGGCTCCACCATAGAATGGGATGAGTGAGCTTAACTTTTAGGGTTATTAAACCCTAGGAATTGATATACTTATGGCATCGCCCAACTCTCAAAACTCGGGTCTGTCAAGATCCAAATGAAGTATTGCAGGTTGTCATAGGATATGGGAGAGAGCTTACGAATATTGATGTAGGGGCACCACAACTGGATCATGATTACGTTGGAGTAAAAAAAAAATGTGTGCCTAGCAAGGTCGTAAGTTTGGACTAATTGCACGCCTCCATGTGGAAGCCAACAGAACATCGTATGCATGTCTTGTAGAAACGTCCTAGAAGCTTGAAGCCAATGGGAAATGAAACACCTGCAAGGCAGTGACAAGAGGTTTTAGACTTGAGGGGGTTGGTCTTGTTGTGTGGCACCGATTATACTGAAGAAAACATGGTAATGATTGCTTTTATAGAGTCCCAATACAAGTCAGTGGAGGCCCAAAAACCATCCAATGTAATTAAATGCCAAACAATACAATTCATGGAGGCCCCAAAATACTATCCAATGCAATTAGATTCAAGGTGTCTACAAGGTCGTTTCCAGGCCCATGCAACTTAGCGTCATGAGTAGAGCTTGGAGGTCATAACAAGTGGATGATACTATGGTTAGCTTGGATGTGGCTATATGATAGTTTTTCCAAACATCATGGCTTCCTTAGCCATGCACCTATCCAAGTTTGTGTACTTGTTACAACACATTCCAAGGCTTAGATCACATCCTATGGAGGTGTAAACCCAATGGCTGATTCAAGTCTCCCAACACAAGTCTAGAGGCCAAAACTAGAAGTTTGCACATTAAATGCAATGCAAGTTCCACAAAATAAGTCCATGTGAAACTGGATCTTCACAAGCATGAAATGTGTCGTTGGAGGCCTTTAATGGGATCCCTACCCAGGACATTAATCCCAACCAATACAACCAATCTAACAACTTGCAAATGATAGATCTCAAATGACATAGCTTACAGGACCAAAGATGAGACTCTTAATAGGTCAGCTTAGAAATGATGACCATATCAGAGAATGTGAGGGTTTTGCTGAATCAAAAAGTGCACCAGGTGAGAAATTTGAGACATGAATTGTACAAAGGAATGACCTATGCATACACACAAAAAACTTCACGTTATGACTTGAATAACTAGATAATGGAAATACAACAAGAAATGGCTCCATCTCAATACTCTACTCCATATCATTAATCTGCTCCATATGTTAGTTCAATAATAAGATGCACATATATAGGAGGAGGAAATTTTAACTATAGCACCTAGATCAGTGGTGAATAACTCTCACTAACTGATATTGGCAGTAGAGCTGACTCGACACAACTACTAAGCTAACTCAACACAACTAGTAAGCTAACTCAACACAACTGGTACACCTAAGTAAGATAATACAAAAAGTCTAGAGATAAAAAGGGTGTAATAATTATCCTAATAAATAAATAAAATGATAAATAATAACCTACACTAACAAATCTTTAAACAATGAGAGTCCAAAAAACAACCACACGAGTTTCTTCACTTAGTATTTCTTAACCCAATGCAAATCAAACTTACCATATTTTTTACCAAATAAAAACCCACTCATAGTTCAATTCTAAAGACAAGAACTTCAATACCCATGTTCTTGAGTATTGCAATCTCAACAAGATACCATTTACATATTTATACCACTTTCAAATAAATGTAGCATTTGTTCAAGAACTTATTAAATAAATAAATAATCTAAGTTTTTTATAGTTTTCCTCACACTCATACTAGTCTAACTAACTATTATTCCTAAAATATGATGGTTGGGCCTCTAAAGGAAGACAAAAGCCAAAAAGTATCAAACATTTTCTTAAGGAAAAAATTCCCAAACATTTCAAACTATCACTATGTGTAGAGACTCAAATTTGACAATTTACCCTCATGAAAATGCTTATTGTAATTGTTCTTCTTGGCTAAGGAAAACATCCAAATCATATCCCCACTCAATGCATGTCACTATATTTTTCTTAGCTTGATCATTTACACACTCCTATGCGTCAAACAATTCTGAATGTTAATACATAATACCATTACTAAAACTTTGTTTTCCATTTTGAAACTCTTAGATTTCACCTCTTCCTTGTCAAAAGACGTATAGTTCAATTAGGTTGTATAATCTAGTCTTGGATGAATTGTAAATTCGTGCACTAACAAATTTTCCAACTCTGCTTTCGATGCACTATTATTTTTTGTGTCTCTTTTATCCTTCTAGGTTATCCTTATCACAACAATTCACCTTCATAACCTTATATAAGAAAGCTAACATCACCTAATTTACTAACCTAACACTCTATTGACACCCCATTAAAAAACATGCAAAAGGAACTCAAGGATCTCTAAATCTTCCAAAATCTTATTCACATCCACTAGGGCATATGCTACTAAAGTTCTAAAGCACTTAACTAGGTAAAGGAGTTTAGCTTCAATGAAATCCAAGCACACCAAATTCCCCCTTCTAAGTCTTAGCAAAAGCACAATTCTATCAAGGGTGAATGAAGAGGTTCAAGTTATCAACTAGTTGTATTCATATATATGTTACATGTTAGGTGGAAAATTATGTTTGGTTTAAGGCCTCTTCAGAGTAGTGTCAATGTAAGAAGTGTGATTCCACCCAAAACCCTAACCTTCTTGCATTGTATTCTACCTATGGTTAGGGTTTTGGAGTGATTCAACTAATTATGTAACAACCTAAAATTTGACACTCAAATTAGCAAGAATTTTTTTTATAATAGCATTTAGAAATTCTTCTGCATATACGAATAAGGTAACTAGCTACACCTAGTTAATGTAGCAAGTCAAATAAAATTACCAATAAATAGACATTACTCTACATAATTAAATCAGGTAACTAGCTACTACTAGTTTATGCAACATGTCTTAATAAATTAATCCATCCTATAACATTGTGATAAACTTTGTGCAACTATAAGGGTTAGTTATCCTTGATCTCCACGATCACCCTTAACATTCGTTTGAATGTTCATACTTAGCCTCACTTGGTTTTACTCCACTGTGGTAGTGAGAACATGCGACTGATCTTCTAGTGTCTACCTATAGTTTCATTTAGTAAACTCCATCTTGTATCCTACACTTTTGGATTTGAGGAATCACAGTGATTATACAATGTACCCAATAAGCACATTACTTTGGCCAAAGTTTTCTAGATGTACTATGTAAACTTAGTATAGATGTGTGCACATAACATATAAACTTGTCTTCCCATCACCTCACAAATATCTCATCACAGTTATCTAGATTTATTAAACTTAGTCCAATTACTTAGTGAATTATAGTTTACGCATCTCATTACCATGGATGAAAGGATAAGATCACGAAGTGTTCATCACCTCGCTGCCCCATTCATGCATCCTAAACATTTTGTTAAAAATGTGTACTATAATCTTGGTTAAGATTCCCATTAGGGCTTACTAATCATAAATAGTCATACCATAGGTTATCTTGATAGTACTATATCCATTAACCATGCTATATCTTTTCTATTTAGGACTGGACTCCTATCTTCATTTTGTTTTAAGCTAGAGGTAAAACCCACTTAAGGTAACTTATTTCTTATTACAAAGTATGAAGAGTCCTTTTACTTGATCTTAAATATTACAAGTAGTAAACCAAACTTTATTTGTTAAGGTTATTATTCTTCCTTTTAAAATACTTTCACTAAGACTGACTAGCTTAGCATCATTTTAGGATTTGTTTCCTAACACTTTTTGGATTAACCCAATATACCTATACTATAAGTTTTTTTCCTTTAAATGTTATTTCTAACATTGAATCATTCAATTAAACTCTCAAATAGATTATTATATTTTTTTGTACCCTTATTGCATATACACCTTTATCCTTTCTTTTGAACCAACATGCCTTTAGGATCAGATTTCATTCCTCTTTAGAGTTTATGTTTGACATTGAACTAATCATTTAAATCTTGACTAGATAGTTATCAAATATATACTTAACAAAAAACCCTTGATTGGAGCAATATATATATATATATATAACATATATATATATTAAAACTCATATATATATATCTATGAGGAGGTAGATAGCCACATAACTTTGGTGTAACTTTAATAACCCAAAATCTGATTTATAATTCTTTTCAAAGTTAAGGATAACTTCATGTATTTTCCTTCCTCATTCGATTACAGGTTAATATTACACTTGATATTCTTTTCATTTAGCCATATTAACTCTTCTACAAACATGGAGAGATCTAACTAGATATGATGATGCATCTTTAATAACATAATTGTTCTTATTACAAGCATGACGATTACTTAAACATGAGATCATTAACTTTATCAAATCTATCATTTTATTTTCCAAACACATAATATGACAAAGTATTTATACTTATACAAATTAACCATCATATTTATATATTACAAGTCTCATCCATCAAAGGACTATTACAAAGTACAACTTCGCCCTAGACAAATATATTTAATCATAAGTACAATCACAATTGGATCTAAGATCCGTAATATAAACATCCATTCTAACATTGATCTCCACAAGTCGGAGTAAGATGGTCCAATCAACATTACTAAACCTGCGTCACTATTTATTTGGGGGATATCAGTTTAAAGAAATGACAAGAGTTATTCTACTTGCTAAACTAATTTTTGACTCATAAAGAATATTAGTCATCGAAGCTTAGCTCATCTACCTTGCAGTAGTAATACTTCCACAACAATTAGGGAGCTGGATTCTTCCAACAATCCTAAAGTTGGCGAAGGAAGAAATGTGGGGAATATATGTGAATTTATCCAAAGGACCACTCCGCATATATTCCTCCCACTTCTTCAATCACAAGCCATGCGATTGATGGAGAGATTCGGGATCTCAAACTGTTTCAGATCCACTATCTTCAAACACATAAAATCAATCCAAATAAAAAATTTAAACCATAACATTCAAGGAAATTAAATATGTTTTGCATCCAAGATAATTGCAGCTTAATTCCCATGACATGAAAGTCATCCATATATTTTAAATCCATAAAATGACTAAGTATAGAATTCTGGAAATTTTTTGCCAGAGTTTCCCCTTATATTTTCAACTTTTAAAATTTTCTGGAAATTGGTATAAACTAATATAAACCAAATTACGAAGTAAATACTTTGAAATGAAAAGGTATGGATCAAGTGATCCAACCCTCTGAGTCAAAATATCTCGGGATAAAAAAATGAAATGAACTAATGACGATAAATAATCTTACCCAATTGAATCATTTCAACATTCATATACCTTTATGTTTATTATTTTAAGTTTTCCAAAATGTCCCTGCAAAAAGGATTTCAACATCTATGCCATACTGCAAGAAACAGTCAGATTCTATCAATATTCTTCATTTCGTTATACAAATGATTAGTTCATTCATTTTTATTCTCATAACTTGAAATGAAAACATGTACGTCATCTAATTATCCTATTCCCAAATAGTGAGTACCAATAACACTAGATTATTCATTGGTAACACATAATCATCAACATATTGTCCATACTAATTTTATTTGTAAAGTACACATTTAGGACCAATAACTGAATTATTCACTATAACTAGAGGGTAATTTTACATCAACAATTTTATAGATTGAGAACACAAATGAAGGCACATACATTTTATCCGTAAATAGTAGATAAGTTCAAAATCCCATAAGACAAATTTCCTCAAAACACATCACAATCCCACAAATTTGAGCAAATTTCCATTTAAACTGTAGATTAAAGGTACATCCATGCACTTTTTAGGTATGAACGAGCTCAAAAACAAGAGAACCCACAAGTATTTCCTAGATCATATTCCAAAGCCATAGCAAGCCATACAAATTTCAGGAAAGAGATGCAAGTTACAAACACTCCATAATCTTTTCAAGTAAAGCATACAACACCACAACCCACTTATTCCCAAAAACTTGAAAAAATAACAGAGGAAAATCAATTCAATAGAAGAAGGAAATACCTCTACAGAAGCCATGTAGTTTCCTTTTCTAAAAGAAGGCCATTAGCTAAAATATTTAGAGATTTTTATTCAAACCAACACAACCATCGATTCCATGCAAAACTAACTAATTGGAAACCATAACAATCAATTTTCACAACCAATTCATCAACCCATTTCAGCCAACAATTTTTACTACTAAAAATTCTAGTTCGAAACCCTCCAAACCGATTTGCACAACACATTGTTCAAACCCACAGTTCAACAAGTCCATGTCACAACAATGATATCCAGAAAAAATAAAACAACCATAGGTTTTTTTAACCAATGAATGAACCCATATTCGATACCCACTAATATTGTTGCAAGAGCTCAAGCAATATAATTCCAGATTAAAAGCATTATTTACACACATACCCCATTCAACAAACGAGATCAAAACCACAACAAGAGATAAACAATCTATTCATTTATAAATCAAACCTTAGAGGAGCAAGGTGAAGATAAACCCTTTCTGGAAAGAAAAATGTTTTTGCTTCCAGCTAGATGCTTCAAATCCTACCTCTAAATCAATTTTTCTGAGTGATTAAAATTCTAGCTTAACCCACACAAAACTCCCTTATTTTTCATTCCTTGAAATATTTATATAGTTCTCCAAGGAAAATCGATTTTCTTCATGCAATTTTTTTTGCCAGAGTTCCTCCATGAGAGGAGTCAACTAGTAGTGAAAAATGAATGCAAACAACAAAACTAAAGCTCCTTTCCCCTTTCCTCTCCACTCATCCCTAGAAACCCTAGCAATCTTCCTTGTTCAACTGCTAAATGGACAATTTGCAATGCCTTATGCTATTGTGGGAGGGGGAAAATCTTCAAAGTTAAAAAAAACAATCAAACAAATAATTCCCAATCTCCTTCCAATGTGAATGTCCACTTTTGTGGATTACTAATTATTAAAAATTTTCCATGCAAAGTTTGGGGTTATCATTACCCGTTTTAAAAGTTTGAGTCAAAAACATAATTAAAACCTTTTACAAATTGACTTCAAACAATAATAATTCCCTTAGAATATACTTGCCATTATGGTGTTCAATCACCTTATTATTATTTTTGAAGTCAAAGAATAGTCATTTAAAACATTGCTTATCAGCTGTATGGGTGTGGCATTATGCCCCCTCATGTAATAATAATAATATTAAATTAGAGCCACACATTAATGTTACAAAGCCATTCAGCCAGGCTTATAAGTCTTAGAGATTTTTGCCAAACTATGACAACTTAAAATGATTTCCGTAGTCATAATGTAATTATAACAATGACACAACCAACAAAATGTAACCAAAGTTTCATAATAACTACATATTTTATTAAATAATACCAATAGGTGGTATTTAATTATTCAAAGGAACATACATTTTCCCCTTATTCATATTTATCTGAATAATTAAATGTCGAATAAAAAGGGTTATTTAGCGGGATGCTACATTCCTCCCCGCTAAAATGATTCATCGTCCCTGACGAATTAATTTCTATTTTCACATAAACAGAAATAGTAATGTTGCTGGAATTTTTACAAATAAAACCTTCATTTAGTATCCCAAATTCGAGAATCAAACTTTTAAAAAGTAACAGCATGGCTGAAACAACCTTATAAATATGTAAAATATCAAAATTTTACCAATCTCCACACTGATAAACCAAAAATTTCCAAACTGTCAAAAGTAAAAACTAGCATACCTCTTATCCTTAGGAACAACTTCTAAAGGTGCCTGCACTTGCAAATAGTACAGATCTGCCATTGATTCCTTCCCAACTTCTTCCTTGAATTTCATTCATAAGGTTATAACAACTGATAAGTACTTCCTACGGTTAAAGGCATCCGCTACCCTATTTTCCTTGCCTTTGATATAACTAATATCAAATTTGTATTGCGAAAGAGACTCCAACCATCTAAGCTATCGTGCGTTTAAATTGGGTTGCGTGAAGATGTAATTCAACCCTAATTTGTTAGTTTTTAATTCAAAAGGTTTCCCCCTAATGAACTAATCACATTCAAAATAATCAAAGACAAAGTTATATCCCATTGCTATGAGGAACAATCATCATTTTTGTCAAAACCTACAATTTTTTCATATTTCTGATCATTTGAAATCAATTTTATTGGTTGTAACAACCTTCCAATCAACAAAAACTAGCACACAGTAAAAAAATATGACATAAATTTTGTCATCACAACTCATCATTTCATACAATAGTATTGAATATATGCAAAATGTATTCAAAATCAAACTATACACATCAAAATCAATCCAGGAAAACACTGACCTTTTTAATTTTCCATGTTAATTTCCTTGTGCAAATTTTTATTTAATTTGCTAGAGTTGATTTCATCAATGTCCCAATCCACAACTGATTTTTCCAAATACATCATGGTTTTGTCCTCTTCTTTAGAAATTACAGCACATTTAATGGAGCTGTCAATAAACTATCATGGTCATACAGATGTCTTCTAACATAGGTGAAGCCAAAACTCATACTCTCAATTCCATTCTTTAACTACGTGCCTTGCTCGGCCATCTCAGTCAGCATAGAATTTTGTCTCAGTCAAGAACTTATGCAACTGAAGTAAGGAACTAGGAACCTTATTTAAAGGTATGCATTCTCAATTATAATGCAAATTTCCCCCTAAGTTCATTAACCATGCACAACTTTATTCTTGCATACCTAGTGGATGGTATTCATAGTACAAAAACACTTGCAAGAACAATAACACAATAAAAAATCCCTGGCGAGTTAAATACCTCTCTAGGTCCCCCCTTGATTATGGTATCCTTATAATTCATCTTATGCCTTGACAAGGCTTTAAAACTTAGCAAATCACTTTTTATTGTATTATATTAACCTTCATAAAACCGCATACCTGAGTTAGGTATGATTTGATTTTGTTCCTTCATTACTGATCTATAGGTCTTAACACCTTTCACACAAGTCAAAACATATGATTTTCAACATGTAGACTCTAGATCATTAAGGAATGGAAGATACAACTATAAATATGTTAAATATTTAATTGGAATGGTCTCATTCAGCCTCAGCCCGGGAGTATAAATTTCACCAACAATATTCACTTCTCCCTCCCTCATCTTTGTCAAGGCACACAAGTACTTGAAAGGATTATAATAACTTGGTAGTCTTCTTCAGATCATACAAGTCCATGAGCTAGCGATCATGAAAAAAATTCTTTAAACTTCCGTAGCATTCACTACTCATTGTACAAGTAGGCCAAATGAAAGATTTCTTCCTAGAACCACCTTCAAGGCTCTGAAAGCTTTCTCCTCGCTTAATTCTACCATTAAACCCATATAACACAATGAGAATCTAATGTATTTTTAAAAGAATCACATATCACAAATGATCAAGAAATATTCATATTAAGGGATCATTCAATATCGATGGTTTGATTTGTTGTTTTTCAATCCAGATTACAGACCCTTGAGCCTCTCGGGATCTCTCCCATTACCTTTCTTCCTACAAGTCAATGGTGTGGAATATCTATTGCTCTTGCTTTACTTGTACTCATTTCGAGTCAATATTTATTGCGGATTTCATTCTAGCCTAACTAGCCTTCCAAATTACTACTGCTACAATAGATAGTCCTCTCATATCTACTTCATCTACCCTTTTGCGAGTTTTATTTCATATTGGATTTAAGTTTCAAATATGTCATTAAGACAATTCATTCAATCAAGCAACCCTTTGTTGATTGTTATCATTCAGCTCAAATTGTTTAACTTGGCTGATCTTGATCACACTTACTAGTTGCTCCATGCATCCTTCTATTTTAGTGTGTTATGAAGAACTGTTAGATTATCATCCAACTTATTTACCGCCGAACTTGAAGCATAATTTGGTCTAGTTTATTACCCACGGTACATCCTTCTCTCATCCATTATATTTTGTTCATAAAATCAAAATTTATTAAGTGTAAGGACCCAATAAGTCTAAGAGTTACAACCTTCAGCTCTCATACCAAATGTAGCAACCTAGAATTTGACACTCAAATTAGCAATAATTTTTTTTATAACAACATTTAGACATTTCTCTGCATATACGAATCAAATAAATAGGTACAACTAGTTAATGCAGCAAGTCAACTTAAATTAACAATAAACAAACATTCCTCTTCATAATTAAATCATGTAACTAGCTACTACTAGTTTATGCAACATGTATTAATAAATTAATCCATCCTATAACATAGTGATTAACCTTGTGTAACTGTAAGGGTTAAATATCCCTGATCTCCACGATCACCCTTTGCATTTGTTTGAATGTTCATACTTAGCCTCGCTTGGTTCTACCGCATTGCGGTAGTGAGAACATGTGACTGATCCTTTAGTGTCTACCTAGAGTTTTATTTAGTAAAACTCCGTCCTGTATCCTACAATTTGGGATTGGAGGAATCACGGTGATTAGACAATATACCCAACAAGCACATTACTTTGGCCAAAGTTTCTAATTTTTAATATATACAATTAGTTTAGACGATTGCCCATATCATCTAAACTTGTCTTCCCATCACCTCACAAACGTTTCATCACAATTATCTAGATTCATTAATCTTATTCCATTAACTTAATGAATTATAGTTCACACGTTTAATTACATATGATATTAGGATAAGGTCATGAAGTGTTCATCACCTCGCCACCCTTTTCATACATCATAAACATTTCATTAGAGAAGGGGCACTATAACCTTGGTCAAGATTCCCATTATGCTTACTAGTCATAAATAGTCATACCATAGGTTATTTTGATACTATATCCCTTAACTATGTTATATCTTTTCTATTTAGGACTGGACTCCTATCTTCATCTTATTTTAAGCTAGAGGTAAAACCCACTTAAGGTAACTTATTTCATATTACGAATTGTGAAGAGTCCTTTTACTTGATCTTAAATATTATAAGTAGTAAAAAAAACTTTAATTGTTAATGTTATTACTCTTCCTTTTAAAATATCTTCACTAAGACTGACTAGCTTAACATCATTTTAGGATTTTTTCCTAACACTTTCTTGGATTAACCCAATATACCTCCAATACAGGTTTTTTTTTCCTTTAAATGTTATTTCTAACATTAAATCATTCAATTAAACTCTTGAATATATTATTATCTTTTTTGTACCCTTATTTCATATACACCAAGTTATCATTTCTTTTGAACCAACATGCCTTTAGGATCAGATTTCATTCCTCTTTATAGTTTATGTTTGACATTGAACTAATCATTTAAATCTTGACTAGATAGTTATCAAATTTATACTTTAAAAAACCCTTGATTAGACCAATATATATATATATGTCTAAAAATCTGATTTATAATTCTTTTCAAAGTTAAGGCTAACTTCATGTATTTTCCCTTTAATTACAATTTAATATTACACTTGATATTCTTTTCATTTAGCCATTTTAACTCTTTACAACCATGGAGAGTCAACTAGATGTGAGATAAATCTTTATTAACATTACTATACCTAATACAAGCATGAGTTACTTAAATATGTGAAGCCTTAATTTATCAAATTTATCATTTGATGCTAACCCAAATATGACAATTATTTATACATAACAAATAAACTATCATATTTATACATAACAAGTCTTGTCCATCAAATGACTATTACAAGGTACAATTTTCCCAAGACAAATGTATTTAATCATAAGTAAAATCAAAATTGGATCCAAGATCCATGATATAAACATCCATTCTAACGTCGATCTCCACAAGCCAGAGTAAGATGGTCCAATCAATGTTATTAAACTTGTGACACTATTTGTTTGGGGGTGTCAGTTCAAAGAACTGGAAAGAGTTATTCTACTTGCTAAACTAAGTTTTGAATCATAAAGAAGATTAGTCATCGAAACTTATCTCATCTACCTTGTAGTAGTAATAATTCTGTAATAGTTATGGAGTTGGAATCTTCTAGTAATACCAAAGCTGGCGAAGGAAGAAACATGGGGAATATATGTGAAGTGCTCCTGAAGGATCACTCCGCGTATATTCCTCCCACTTATTCAATTGTAAGCCATGTGATTGATGGAGGATATCAGTTTCCAAAATGTGTTAGATCCACTACTATTGCACACACAAAAATAAACCAATCAATGAATTTAAACTATTAAATTCAAGGAATTAAATTGTTTTTGCTTCCGACATTATTTCAGATTAATTATCATGCCATAAAGTCAACCCTATATTTTTAATCTGAAAAATGACTAAGTATAGAATTATGGAATTCTTTTGCCATAGTTTCCACTTGTATTTTCCACTTTTAAAATTTTCCATCATAAAAACAAACTATACTGAATCAAAGTACGAAATGAATGCTTTAAAATAAAAGATATGGATCAAGTGATCCAACCCTATGAGTTAAAAATCTCAGGAAAAGTAAAAGAAATGAAATGACCTAATAACAGGAATGTTCTTACCCTGATCATTTCTGCATTCATATACCTTTATGTTTATTTTTTAAAACTTTTCCAAATGCCCCACAAAAGGGGTTTCAAACACAAAAAGCTGAAACATAGTCACACCACCCATTTCTTCCTTTTCATACAAAGGTTAGTTCACAAATATATTCTTAGAACATAGGAAAGCAAGTATTTCAACCAAATATCCTTTCCAAACATTATGTCCAACAACATAGATTTCTTGGTAACACAAAACAACATATTTCCATACAAATTTTATTTCCAAAGTACACATTTCAGATCTGTATGAATTTTCATATACTAGAGGGTCTTTTGACATTATCAAACAAATGATTGAGAACACAAATGAAGGCACACAAATCTATCCAATTCTAGTAGACAATTAGGGTAAGAAGAAAATACCAAGCCACTCACAATCCCATAATTTTGATTAAATTATCAATCAAAATAAAGAAAGGTACAACCGTGCATTTTGAGGTATGTGTAGACACCTTTAGTTTGATCAAAGAACTATTATTCTTAATATTGCACTAACTATTCTCCTCCTCGCAAATTGAGGACATACTGTCAGTTACCTATCTAACTCCCCTCTTACGACACTCTTTTAGTCGTATTCCTATTATAAGTCAATTAAACAGGCTAATATAATCCTCTTCTTGGCTAAATCATTTTCTTATTCTCTTCTATACTACTTCTATTAGCTTCCCAAACTATCAATCCATTTCATTGGATTGATTAGACCTCTCAAAACTCTTTCAAAACCCTATTTTTTCTCTAAAATGAGATTAACTAGCCTAACCTAGGTTAATTAGTCCTAACTATGGTCAACCTCTTCTAAACCTAGTCAAATCTTACTTTGACTTGCTAAAAGTGCTTTTTGGGATTTTTCATTTGTCCCACATGCACCCAAATCTCCCACTTTCCCAAATGGAAAACTATAAATATCCCACTACTCCCCTCTCATTTCTAAGAACACTTCTTCCCTCTAACATAAACTATAGTATTATTGCTAGGATTAGGAGTTTTATTTCATTTTATTGAGCTATTTTCTTTATCCTTTGCAACACACCACACACCATTGAGTAAATGGGAAGAACCATTGGCCTTGAAACCATTAATGGTGATCTCCCATTCTCTTAAGCACAAACTGATTGCTTAGATCCTTATTAGGCTCATTTATTTAAGCTTTCAAGAATAGAGGGTAATTATATTTGTTAAGTTTTCTTGTTTGCTTCAAGATTAATGCATGCAAAGTAGGAATCCTTGTTTATTTCTTATCTGATGGTCCATTGATTGGTTTTGCACAAAGCTTTGGGGTTTCTTAAGTGTTCTTACCCTATTTCCATAACTTTTGCAACCTTTATTTGAACACATTTGGCATGCCCGGTGGGACACTCAGCATTGTCTTCTAAGGGGCATTTTCAAGCTTTTAAAGTCCATTTTCATGTTTTCTAGGAAAAATAGCTTGTTATTTAATTAATTGATTTTTAAAGTGAGCTAGATCATCCCTTTTTGTACATTTTTGGTGGGTTTAGGCTGAAAATAGGCTTCTTTAACTAACCTTTAACCTGTTTGTTTGTCAACAAAATTTAATTTTGTGACTTTTTCAAGTTTTTCATGTGGTGCACATAGGTGTTCTGAAGGGGCGTGTCTCTGTCGATACCCGAGCGCTGGTGTCAAGATAGCCATGTATCTATTTGTCGCACTACTGTTTGACAACACATTTTAGAATGGGTTGCGTATCCATCGAACCATTAGCATCTCCGTCGACCATTGAGCATCTCTATGTCTCTGGACACGTTAGTGTCTACTATCATATTGTGTTCTCTAAATTTTTACTTGTAGGCATACCCATTGACCTAAGAGTGTACACATCAAAACCGTAGCGCACCTGTCTAACAGGCCCATGTAGGTGTTTGTGTCTACTCTCATAAAACTGTGCCACACATCCATGTTGGTTGGGGCACGTATCCACTGGCTAGGGTGCATAGGCATCATTCTGGGCACGTAGGCGCCTGTGTCAAAATTTGAAACTTTTGTCACCTAGCTATAAGATATATATATTTTTTTTCCTGAAGTTTTCAAGGTCTAATAAAGCAAGTGCAGGGTGTTGATTAATTGTTTAAACTAGCATAACTCAAGTGTTTTCATTCCTTAACTAAAACGAGATTTGTAAAGTTTGTATGCTCTCTCCCTGTACCTTCTAGGCGATCTTGGAGATTAAAAACACTTGTACAACATTTTGTCACATTTAAAAACACTTGTTTTATGCTTCTAAAAGTAAAGTAATTTCCATATAACTTTTTTAAGTGGAATTTTCACATTGCGTATGCTCTTCCTTCACACCTTTTGGGTGATCTTAGGAATCAAAAGCAACATGTAAATTCTCTTTCTTGATATCAGTATTGAATGGAAAATTACTAACTCATCGCGTAAAGGACCTAATGCTTGTCAAAGAAAAGGCATAAAAATGAAACACAAACCTTATAATACACGTGTTTTCATACATGTTACCAAATGGTGTGCTAGTTTAAAACCACATTAAGTTAAGAAAGATAAAAAAACACATCATTTCCCTTCAGATTGTATTTTAGGTTTTAGAAAAGGGTATGTCCCTATCCGCTCAACTGGAACATAACCCCTTTGGCATAATGCCTTAAGCTACAACAATGGGGGTGGTTTTAGGAACCCTAAAGTAATCCACCATTGAGTAACCTCGTGGATGAAACATGAAGCACTCCACTTACCCACTTGACTAGTTTTTCAATGTGAGTTAGAGTCAAAGATTGTCTATATCACAACCCCAGTGATGGTACAACTGAACGCACTATTTTCTCATTATATCAGAAGGGGGTAAAATAAAGCCGGGATACTCCCACATTAGTAAGTGTGACTATTTGGGTAAATCGAGCTCACTCTTAGAAAACTTGTGACACCTAGTTGAGAGATCTTATTAAGGAACCATTTTGTCTTGGAGCCCACTTTGCTAGTTCATTGTCGTGTCAAGCCATCCCGAAGTGACAACTCACTTAGATTATGAACCTTGTTTTTCAAACAAGGAAAAGAGACCATGTAAGTTAGAACTAAGTGTATTTCATCACAAAATTAAAATGAATTCTCACCTATCTTAGTTTCATTCTCGCCTTTGGACGAGGTGAAACTTTGCCCAAGTGGTGCTTAGTTTATTTTCATCATTTTGATCTATACCCTTGCGTTCTCACCATCCATTTTTCGGTGTGAGAAGGAAGCATACCTTACACATCTTATTAAAGATAGTACTTGACACTTTTTTGTCTGTTTATACCCATCCATGTTTGTGGCTGGGTTGTTAAACGTCTAAAGTGCGTAGGTGTGTTTTCATGTCTTTGATAGTTCTTTGATCTTTATTTCAAGATCGTCTTCACCACTACGATTTTAGTTCATCATTTATCTTTCCTTAAGTTGATATTATTTTTCACTCACAGTATAGTCACACAATTTTGGTACTTACATCATGTTTTTAGTTTCTTGAGAACTTGATATAAGTCACTTTATTGTGTAGTTAGGCTGTTTGCACAACTAACAACTTCTTGCTATACTCATGCTTTATTTTAGTTCCGACGTCATCTAAGTATTTTTTAGGGTGTTGATATTTCCTTATATATACCGAAATAATGTTATCTTGACACTAACACCTTGTTTTCTTGGTTAATGTATCAGGATAGTGTTGTTACGCTATACATACTCACAACTTCCATTTTTCAAAAAACTTGGCTTTCATCGACTTTCGAACTAGTTTTAGTATACCTCCTCGAGATTGCATCAATACAACTTTAATTTTTAGGCCTTGTTAGAATTCTAACTTGACCTACGTATTAATACGATGTTGTCACTATTTTCTTTGGACCCTTCACCAAAATCATAGTTAGGGTAAAAGCTTGGCGGAATGACAATTTGAGTTATCTTTGCATTTGAGTGTTCATATGAGTATTCTTTAAATCATAAAAACAACTGCATAGCATTACTTCTAGAACACACTAGGTTATTTCAACATCACATCAAATGAATTACACAAAAATATGCCTAGGTTTCACGTAAATGTCCAAGAACATATATATAAAACCTCATATAACTTTGACTAGTGATGCCTAGAATCACGAAGATGGCATCCAAACCAAATGATCGTGACTTAGGAGAAAATCCTTTGGAATCATTTTCATTTAGCAGAAATAACTTAGCACCTTTCTTTTCACAGGTTAAAGACACAGAGCCATTAATTTATCATAGCGGAGAAGAGTCTGACTCTTCTGAAGAACAACACCAATTAGACCTAGGTCACTTTGACAAACTCCTTTATTACAACAACGATCAAGTAATCACAAGAGTCTTGGAGTTAGGAGCCAAGCTTCCACAAGAACACAAAGTAGAAACCAAGGTCATTAATCATAAAAAAAAATGAACGAAGATCCCTCTTAGACATAGATAACCCCTTTGACATGGGGTACGCTTCTACTTCTGGTCAACATCATAACACCGCTGAAGGAGACCCATCCAAGCCACTTGGTGGTCCATGACGACCTTATTACAAAGCTTCACATAAAGTGAAGATTGAGGGAAAATCCTAACCACCTCCCAAGTTTGATGAGGAAGATGATCCTTTAATTAAAGAAGAGATGCTTCAAAAAAAGATTCTGAAATTGATCCAAAAATTGGCAAACTTAGGCTCTTCAAGTAGGAATGTATACAAAGATAAAATCAAAATGAAATCTAACGAGTTCCACTTGATCCATATAGTGATGTGACCTTTAAAGTGGCTAAGGAACAAAGACCAATAGTTCTGACCAAATAACAACTCATTGAACAATAATTACGATAAATGAAAGACACACTTACTACGCTACAAGAGGGAAACATAGGACATAGTAGGAAATATTTGTATGAAGAACTATACCATTACCCCTTCGATAAGGACATGTTACGGAAACCCTTCCCAAAGCATTTTATTGTTCCTAAATTTGATAAATATAAAAGAAAAATTGATCCTCGTGATCACATCAAAGACTTTTATATGGCTTACCAAGAGGTTGCATGCAACGGTAACTTCTTAATATGACTCTTCCCTCGTAGCCTAGGGGAACTGGGATTAGAATGGTTCTATAACATACCCAATGGATCCATTACAACGTGGCCTGAGTTAGCAAAAAAAATTGTACGACATTATTCCTACAACATGGAAAATGATATCACAATGAATGACCTCTGCAATGCAAAGCAAAAGCCCAACGAAACCTTTGCAAGATTTTTACAACGATGGAGAGGGTTGGCAAGTCATTTCCCTTGTGACTTGCCAGAAAAGCAACTAGTAAGCATATTTGTGCCTAACTTGAACCCAGAAATAGCCTTCCATTTACAAATGCACTGTGGCTCTAACTTCGAAGAAGTCATAGAGAAGGGTAGTCAAATTGAAAAGGCCCTCATCACAAAGGGAACACTTAAACTAGTTTTTAAAGACAAACATGAGACAAAATCTGTAGACAAACCAAAGTTTTTCAATAAAAACAAGCATGTCATTGGTGATGGCATTATAGACTCCAAAAGAGTCCAATCCATGCAGACATGCCCACTTTTAAAGCTCTCACAAGGACCTCGTCCCAAGGCACCCACTAAATGTACATTTACACCATTAACATAATCCCTATCTTCCATACTAAAATAGTTAGATAATGTAAACATGGTGGAATATCCAACTGCGACAATACCATACCCAGAAGATGCTCCAAAACCTGGTTGGTTCAAAGAACATGAGTACTGTGACTTCCACCATGTTAAAGGACACAAAAAAGATAAGTGTTGAGACTGCGTCATTACATACAAGACCTTATTGAATAGGGTAAAATCACCAAAGATTCTCCCCCAGATTCAGGACAAGGTCCAAATGAGAAAATGGGTATCTACAAAGATCCTTTCCCTAACCATGTAGATAAAAAGAAAAGAAATCCAGATCACGGACAAGCTTCCAAGGACTATAGGACTACCACTTATATTTACCCTACTAATGATAGTCCCTTTGATTCCCTCATAGGATGTATCCGTTCATCTGATGAACATGTCAATACTATTAGGATCTTAGAAAAGAGTTTTGTAGTAGGGATGAGACGTGCTCATTTAATCATACTTGATCCCCTACCTATTCCTCAAGAAGGTTAGTATAATTTGATAGACCAGTTAGAGAAAACACCTGCTAGGATATCAATTTCAGATCTCCTCAAAATCTCTACTACCCATAAGAACATACTGTATAAAACATTGCAAAATTTAGGAGTCTCTACAGACGTAGATCCCACGCACCTACAAGCCATGATTACACACCTCAAATCCAATGATCATATTAATTTTGATCACA
The DNA here is from genome assembly GCA_019776745.2 of Taxus chinensis. NCBI lineage: Eukaryota > Viridiplantae > Streptophyta > Pinopsida > Cupressales > Taxaceae > Taxus > Taxus chinensis. The sequence goes on along the minus strand of CM034151.1, from coordinate 284,293,117 downwards.
TCACAATCCCGCGTAATGACCTAGAGCATAATTTACCCTTATACCTAGAAGTGGTTGTCACCCATCACAAAATCAAGAGATTACTTGTGGATGGTGGATCTGGTCTAAATATTTATACTTTAAAGCTGGTTAAGTAGCTAGGCCAGTCAGAAATGGATCTAGGAGCCAAGACTATTACAATCACAACCTATGATAATGAAGAACGAGAATCAACAGGTACTATAGTAGTTCTAATGGAAGTAGGGCCAAATTGTCATGATATGACATTCCATGTCCTTGACTTGGATCTTCCATACAACATGCTCCTAGGGTGCCCATGGATCCATGCCATGCAAGCCATCCCTTTGACTTTCCATCAGTGTATCAAGCTATGTCATGAAGGCTAGGCGGTTACCATTCAGGGTGACCCATAACCATTCACACATTGTAGAGCATTACACATTTTTATCATGCAACTTATGAATGTCCTTCTATGGATGTTGTTATCCCCCTACAAATGGAAGCTATCAAGAAACGGGTAGATTCAGAGTCACTCATGCCTTGTAATCAATATTTTCCTTTGTTGGTCAAACATTTCTCTTCATGGGAGGAGACATCAAAAAAATATGGCATAGGCGAGCCATTCACTCTTGAATTGTCTTTGTTAATATCAGGTTTATCAGTATCTCCTAGAATAAGAGGTAAACCATATTTTCAGTTCAAGAGTACGTGAAAGTAGTGCCCTAAACCATTATAAAATTTCATCCCTAGTGGTCTCTTATCTGAGGAGAAGATGTTAGAAGATCCCACTAGAAGAGTGCTAGAAGGTACCATGGATTCATGCTATCAAGCCCCTCAGTATATCAAAGGCCACCACATGATGTTCATCATGGGTTATAGTGGGTTTGGATCTGTAATCAATGCACAAGGTCTTCTAGAGCCTATTACCATCCCCCATTTCAAGTCTAATAAGCATGGCCTGGGGATAAGGCCTCATAATGATCCACCCTTTGAGATTGATGCCACCTCTTCTGAACGTGAGGACGACTCATCTCATTCTGATAGTGATGCAGATTCCCAATGTAGCCTCTACGAGGATCTTGCCTCCACTAACCTATTCACTGATTCATCTTCTCTTACCTTATCTGGAGCCATTCCTCAAACCAATTATCAAGTAACCCTTGTTTATCTCAAGATTATTGATTGGGATCAACAATTTCACGTGCCAATTGAATTCTTTGAGAAATATGAGGCATCTTCAGAATTCATGGGACTCAGGGATTTTATTCCAGCTGGGGATCACAAGAAAGGTTTCAAAATTCAACTAGACACCTCTGCATACTTTGGAGAAGCAATGGAGATGTGTGGACGTTTGAATAAGAAGGTGGTAAACAAGAGTAAAAACACTTCAGGAAAACCTTGCAAAAAAGATAAACGCAAGTTACATAGTGACAAACTCTTTGAAACACCTGTAGATAAGTAGAATGAAGAGCTATGGATGAAAATGGTTTATCCATTTAAAGAGGATGATGAGCTGCCAAAGGAGGTTGATCTTACTCTTCCCCCCGATCTTATGTGGATGGAGAATGCTCCTAAGATTCTTGTTGAGGAAACAATCAACGTCAACATTGGTTCAGAGGAACAAACTAGAATGATAAAATTGGGAGATTTACTCTCAACTCAAGAACAAAAGGTCTTTGTAGAACTATTATGAGAATATGTGGATATATTCACATGGACATACACAGATATGCCTGGTTTGGACCCAGAATTAGTTGTGCACAACCTCGTTGTGCACCTAAATGCCAAACCCATTAAACAAAAGTTGAGAAAGATGCACCCTAAGGTTGTCTCCTTGTCAAAGAAGAATTGGAAAAACTATTAGCTACTGATTTCATTAAGCCCATCGACTATTCAGATTGGATATCTAACATAGTCCCTATGCAGAAGAAACCTGTTGGGATAAGGATCTGCACTGATTTCTATGACATCAATAAAGCATGTCCCAAGGATGAATTCCCCTTGTCTAACATTGATATGATTGTTGATTCCACTGCTGGTTATGAAATGTTGTCCTTAATGGATGGATTTTCAGGTTATAACCAGATACATATAGCAAAAGAGAATCAACATAAAATAGACATCATCACCCCTTGGGGAACATTTTTCTACAAGGTCATGCCTTTCGGACTCAAGAATGTCGGGGCCACCTATCAATGAGAAATGACTGTCATCTTCCATGACATGATGAATGACATCATGGAAGATTATGTTGATGACATCCTAGCCAAATCCAAGAGTAAAGGAGAGCACCCTGAAGTGCTGAGGTGTATTTTTCAACATCTCAGGATTATAAGGTGTGCTTAAACCCCAAGAAGTGTGTCTTTGGTGTTTTATTAGGAAAGCTCTTGGGTTTCATAGTTTCACAAAGAGGGATAGAAGTGGACCCTACAAAGGTCACAACTATTACAGAAATGCCTCCACCTACAACTCTCAAGCAATTAAGAAGTTTACAAGGAAAGATTCAGGCAATCTGCCATCGTTTATTTCACAACTTGTGGATAAGTGCACCCATTTACACATCGACTGAAGAAGGATGTTGCATTCAACTGGGGACCAGACTGTCAAAAGGAATTTGCACTACTTAAACAGTACCTTGTCAACCCACCTGTACTCATGCCACCTACCCTAGGTGAACCTCTCCTCTTGTACATCTCCACTACCCAGTTTGTTATTGGTGCACTGCTTGCCCAATATGACCTAGACCATAAAGAACGAGTAGTTTATTATCTCAGTCACACCTTGATTTCCTATGAGTTAAATTACCCACAGATTGAAAAGGCCTACCTGGTAGTTGTCTTTACCTTCCAAAAACTACGCCATTATCTCCTTAAAAATAAAACCAAACTCATATCCAAAGTTGACCCTCTTAAGTACCTTTTATCCAAACCCGCCCTTATAGGAAGAATGGATAATTGGATCATTCTCCTAAGTGAATTTGATATTGAGTTTGTAAATCAGAATTCCTTGAAAGGATAGGTATTGGTTGATCAGTTGGCAGAAGCTCCTCTACTAGGAATGGAACCTTTGTGTCTAGACCTTCCATGACGCATCCATGATGTATATTGAAGAGTCTGTGGAGTGGCAGGTCCATTTTGATGGATCATTCACCTTCCATAGATCCGGAGCAGGAGTGGTTCTCATCACTCCGACAGGGGAGGTTATACCAAGAGCATTTCATTTGGGATTCCCTTACACTAATAACATTGCAGAGTATGAGGCACTCATCGCTGGCCTCAAGCTAGCTATTACTTGGAATATTAGATAGCTGCAAGTCATTGGAGACTCCCAACTTATCATTAAACAATTTAATGATGAGTATAAGGTTAAAGATGAAAAGCTTATTCCCTACAAGAAAATGGTTGAAACCTTGAAGGAATACTTTACACAGATCATATTTGAACAAAAGCCAAGGTCGCACAATAGATTAGCAGATGTTATGGCTACAATTGGATCTCTCTTATGCATTCCACCTCAGGAAAGTAAAATTCCTTTCTTTGTAGAGCATCTACAAATGTTAGCATATGATATGCTAGAATCATGTTTGGCATGTGAAATTTTTGGTCCATTATCCCCTTGGTATGACCCTATCTTCCGATACCTACAAGATGACACTTTTCCACCAAACATTACCCATTCTGAAAAGAAATCCCTTATTCTTTGCATAGCCCATTATACCCTCCTAGGAGGCACCCTTTATCATCATGGCTACGATGGGAATTTGCTTCACTGTTTGGATGTTACTGACTCGGTCCACACTATTAAGGAAGTACATGGTGGTATTTGTGGAGTGCACACTAGTGGTATGGTCTTGGCTAAGAAGCTATTGAGAGTAGGCTATTATTGGCCTACCATGGAATCAGACTGCTGTAATTTTGTAAAGAAATGTGAGCTATGCCAAAAGTATGGAAACTTGATACATGCACCAACACAGGCTTTACAGCCTATCGCAACACCTTAGCCATTTTATAAATGGGGTCTAGATCTCATAGGGAAGCTCCATCCTTCTTCTTCAGATGGCCACACCCACATTATCACCACCACTGAGTATTTTACTAAATGGGTAGAGGTTGTGCCTCTTACTTATGTCACTGGTGCACAAATTTCCAAATTCATCATGAACCATCTCATTTTCCATTATGGTATTCCCTCCACCATTGTCACTGATAATGATAAATCCTTCAAAAATAAAATGGTTAAGACCTTGTGTCAACATTTCCATATTCAACTCAAGTGGTCTACCCCCTATTACCCCCAAGGTAATGGACAAGCCGAGGCTACCAATAAAACCCTTGTATGGATCATGGAGAAAATGGTAAGTAAGACTGGTCATAATTGGCACTTACAAATACATCCCACCCTCTAGGCCTATCAAACCTATATCTGCACTCCTACTGGTGCAACCCCATATTCACTAGTCTATGGCACTGAAGCCATCATACCCTTGGAAGTGGAGCTTCCCTCCCTGAGAATATCTCTTTGGGACTATCTTGATAAAGACGAGGACTATAGAGTTTCTCGATTAGTAGAGCTAGAACTGTTAGATGAAAAACATATCAGAGTGCTTAATCACTTAAAGGTCTATCAGAATAGAGTATCCAGAGGATATAACAAATGAATCATTCATCAGGAATTTGGTGTAGGTGATCTAGTTCTAAAGGAAAATCAGATAAACACCGTCAAAGACAGAAAAGAAAGGTAAGTTTGAAGCCAATTGGCTAGGCCCTTATGTGGTGGTTGCTAAGTATAGATAAGGAGCTTATAAGATCGCATACTCAGATGGTGAATAAATCTCAGAACCTATGAATGCCATGCATCTCAAGTGGTTCTATGCTTAAGCATGATGAGAATATCAGATAAGAACTAAAAAATAGAAAAACAAAGAAAAAAAGCAAAAAATGAAAAAATTGAGAAAATAGTAAAGAAAAAATAGGTCATCCACATGTGAAAACCACACAATTATGGCGCAGTGGGCAGGTCTTTGGGTGAAAACCAGTTTCTGACACTCAAGGATAGATTCGTTGGTCACAAGTTACTCTTGCATATCAGGATGAGTAACTCTCACCATTTCTAGGGTTAATTTCCTTTTCTAGGTCTCGGAACCCTACTAGCTCTAACTTGCAAAGCCATGATCTGGCTTACTTGCTCCTATGACTACGTAAAGGGTGTGCCTTTGAACATTCCCATCCAACTTGGGGGCACCTTCATATTCCACTATCTCGTACATACACAAGTGGAATTCTGTACCTTTTGTATATTCACACATCATGTTGGGGGCATCCACACTTCTTTATCCTTATACATTGCTTTCAGAACATGACCTTAGAAAATACAAAAACATTCAGAAAAAAATACAAATAAATCTAAACATTAAGAAAATCTCCCTTCTAGGAACAAAGCTACATCAACTGCGCAACGTTGTCTTAAGGAAACCTCAAAACAACATAAACAGTAGCCTTGAAAACTTATCCTACATGATAACCCAAAAACATTAGAAAATATATATCAATGTTGTCCCGCAAAAACAAAGTAGTATTTAAGATTTCTTTTAGTTGTTGGTTTGTATAGTATTGATGTGTTGAGCTTCTCGTATCATATGTTTTTAAGAAAATAGTTCGTTTTCTTACCATGGATTGAATCTTGTTCAGTTTAAATGTGTGTTGCATTGAATTAATTTTCTTGTACAATATTGGTATGTTTACATCATCTGTTGTATGCATCTATTAGGATTCATTTTACTTACTTAGATTGAATGTCAATTTAATCTATTTAAATGTGTTTAATGAATTCATTTTTTTGCATTTAGTTGTGCTGTTTTATCCGTGTACATTTGTTTAGCTTTGTTAAATTTTTCTTGTGTTTTTGTTTACTGCACATTTGTATGTTATCACATCTATCATCTACCATTCATCACATATAAACATCATCTGATACATCATATATACAAAAATGCTAAGTTTTACATCATGCATGTATACTAAGCTAATCATCACATATCATATCATCAATGGGGGCAAGAGGGGTTGCACATAATCACAAATCTATCCCCCCACACCAATATCATCTAGTATCATCCCAAGTGCTAGAATAGAAATCAGAAACATCCCATAAATCTAAAACATATGATATTATCTACAAGTATATCATCAATACTAAAACATGAAACATAAACATCTCTAAAAGCTAAAGTATGTCACATACATAAAGGAAATGGAAATCATACATCATGCTACAATATTTGCAGAACATGAATCACAAATCATAAAAGGCATATCAAAAGCAAGACACAACAATGAATCATCAAATGCCCATGTAAATACATGTATAAATGTCTGTCTCAAAATAAACTATACATCATTGATACAATATTCCATCTAAAAGGGGCATGCATCAAAAAATGAGCCTTCATCAAGAGGTGTCATCAAAATAATGGTACATGAATCTATACATTGATCAAAATCAGCCTTCATAAGAGGCATGTATACATACAATACATCTGTACAAAAGTAACATGGAGAAGTTAACCATAGCTCTCACCCTCTCCGAGGCTCCGAGGTCCATGTCCTGGGGGACAAAAAAGTGGTGGTTGTGATGGGCCTACTCCAGGGGTACCACCCTATGTCTGGCTTGTTGTTGTCTAGCTGACTACTGTTTACGATATCGTAACTGATCTGACTGATCGACTTGACACTGATCTGACTGTCCCACTCACATCTAACTGATCAAAAGGTGCTCACTCACTACCCTGCTGGGACTTCTCTGAAAGTAGGTGGTCCTATAATATAAGGCCTCACCATTAGCTCTCATCACATCCTGAATCATCTCTACATCTCCAAAGTGTAGTGGCTTCCTGTACGACAAAATCCCGCTCACCTATCAATCTACCTTGTCAGCATGGGCCTGTCTCGTGGTAGTGACCTCTCGATATCTATCCATAGTGATAGTCTTCACCTAGGCTTCGTGCCTAATCTCTCTGAAATAATATAGCCATGTGCCTAGGCGAATGAGCCTAATCTTATTGAACAATGATGGTCTGCACCTGATGTTATGTGCCTGATGTAAAAGACTCAATAGCTGAGCCCCTGTGCTGCCAACTGACTAATTTGATGTTGCCATGAGGCACCATCCCCACCCTGAGCGGCCTGTGCTCTGGCCTCTTGATCTCTTCTGGGGTGCTGACATCTCTCTCAGGGTCTGTACCTATGCCCTTGCCTCATTCCTCTCATCGGCCATATGTAATTACATAGCTATTGCCATCTATAAATGCTGCTGAAGTGCAACCAACTGTCCATCATCACCACCACCCCATGGAGTATGAGGTGGCGGGCCCTACTATGGAAATAACTACTATAATGGGGCATATATCCTCGCTAGAATGCCTACTGGAGGTAAATTGCCTGTCTTTGTCTAAGTCTGGGTCCCTGAACCTATGGCTGCTATAATGGGGGACCCTATCCCAAACCCCCAACATGACGTTGAATGTTAGGACCACCATCATCATCATCCTCATCATCATCATCATCATCACCACCAACTCCACCCTCATCACCACTAGGAGGCCCTAATGGGGGTGCTCTCACTCATGCATCATAGGTTTCTCTAGGAATGGTCAAATGGCACAGGATCACACCATGATACCATGATGTATACTCAGGGGTGCAACTTGGATATTTGACCTGCCTCAGGGGTACCCACATGGCTGGCACTACATGTAGAAAGCTAGCTAGTGCCTTGTCATGTGCAATCTGTGGATCCATATCAAAAGTACTCCCTGGCCCTACGAGCGTACCACATATTTGGCCCAGGTGCATCCTGGGTAATGCCAAACTGTCTCTGGCACCTATCCACTATGTAAATCTCCCACATATAGCTGCGGATGCCCAACATGAAGTGCTCAATAGTCACAGTGCTGAGATCTAGGCCATCCTGTGGCCACTGAAAGTGTCTGTAGGGCCTCCATACCATTGGGGCCTACTGAAGGTCATCTAACACACGGAGGTAATGATAAGCATCACATATATGTGGCCATACATTGTCCCCAATCAGAACCCAACCCATAGAAGAAGGCTCCTATGGAGCTCAAGCTCTAAAAACACCTATGAGGCAACCAATAACAATGTGGTCCCATGCCCAAATATGTAATAATCTGGCTGGTCCTATCATCTTCTAACGGTAGTAGTTGATCAAATGGAGGTCCAAGTACAAATATAATAATATGTACTAACCCCAGCAGTATGTCTCCCTATCGATCAATCCGCATATCACTCCAAGGAGGTCAAGTGGAAATGAAGCACTAGTCTTGTCAGGGAGTAAAACTCCACTAACAAAGGCCATCATGTAGACTACCACATGATCAAGCTCTGGATCCTCGATGTAATGTGACAATCTAACAGTCAGATCACGATGCGGTATCGTCGAGACGCTAAAAATCTCTGCAATACACTACTCTATATCAAGCCAATGACTCGTGTACTGAATGAGATGACCCTAGATGGGGACCCACATGATATGCCATACGTCCTCTAGTGTAATCATGATCTCACTAGTTGGGAGTTGAAAGCACCGAATCTCGCTATGCCACCTCTCAGCCACAATTGTCAACAGACAGTGATCTAAGGTAATCTATGGCATATTGGCCATGTAGGCCAATCCTGTGACGTATAGAAGGATATCCAATATACTCCTATCATCCTCATCGAATTGTGCCTCTATCGCCACTAGCCGGTCATACCTCTCACGGGTATGCAGAATGGGTAGCATCCACTGAAAACAAAAGATCACATGTTAGGATCACATTTTCTATCTACTTCTATCTAATTTTCTATCCACTTCTATCTAATTTTCTATCTATTCCTAGCTAATTTGCTAGCAAAATTCTTCTTTCATTCATCTAATGTACTAATTTTCACCTTCTTGTACAAACCATCTAGTCTTTTTTTCATCTATTCTTAGCTATTGGGTTACGGGAATGGATTGTCCCCTTTCCCTGGTGTGTGTGCCTCCACTTCGACGCTGGCACGCTTGTTTCGACATATACACACCCAACGTGTATATGCCTCTACTTCGATGCATACATGCCATACCTGGTGCATATGCTTCCCCCCTTTTTTCATATCCAACACCATCTTCTATCTAGATGCATGCACCCTCATTTCGACGCATATGCCTACCTATCGACGTGCGCGTGCATGTCCACGTTTTCCCCCAAGAATGAATGCCCTCCCTCCAACAGATGCACATATGCACACCTATTTTTTTTGACATGTACACGTACGTGTCGATTTGATGCATGCGCATGCATACACACATCGACGTGACGCATGCATGCATCTGCATACGTCAAAAACCCACCTAACTAGCCTAAAATGACCTAAACATAAAATTAAATGCGTAATTGATAAAAAGGGATAGGGCACTCATGAAGGGTCCATCCATTAAGTCCTGAAGGTACTCTCGGATACAATATGCTTGTCTCCGTTTGCTTGGTAGCCTCACCATCTCACTCCAGGGATCTTGATTTTGCTCACGGTAAAATTTTTGCAAGAGTTCTACTGTGAATAAACTGGTTGTGATTATTTTACTCCCCGTGTGGGTATATTAAGCCATCACGATGCCGTAGGGGCATGTTTTATCCATCGTGATCACTCTGATACTTCTTTTACTTACCAAAAGGATTATTTTTGTATTTAAATCATTATTTTTACTAATTTTTTCATGCTTAAGCACTTAGTGCTACCTTGTGGGCATTTCTTCACCTTGGAATGATTTACGAATAAATTCAGGCTCTATTTTCCATCATTTTTCTTTTATTCTTCTTCCATTTTGTACTTCACGATGATTATTTAATTATTAAATAATTATTTGTGACTCATTGTTCTTCTCCCCGGGGCATTTAATTACTGTCAGACTCCATTTCCTTCACCTTAGGACTTTTTCACATGATTTTAAGAGGTATTCTATCTCTTAAAATTCTTCTAGCCAGTCAACAATTTAAACATTGTAAAAACAAATTGCGAAAATTTTGAAAATGAACTAAAATTGGTAAAAAGCTCATTTATGGCTGAAATCCGTGTCTCTCGCATGGCACTCATCTCATATCCTTGATGACATTTTCACATGTTTTGAAACAACAACTCACGTATCATCTTAATCTACCTCCATTAACAAAAGCTACGTTGCTTACTTCGTCTGTACTTTGAGGCACTATCAGTTGCATGGTACTGTTTTCGTCGTGCACATTACTTTTCTATCAGACTCAAGTGTCCTCCATCATTTCCCTTGTATGTAAAACTTTCTTGGGTCATCATTTTAAACCCTTATCATCTATCAAATTTTTTTGGATTGTATCTTGATAGCAAAATATTTGTGCAACTATCTTAAACGTTGTTGGTTTGAGTGTATGTGATTGTACTTATTTCCTTGTTAAATGAGTTTGTTTACTTCTCGTATTGCATTGCATGGAGTTTTTGTTTTAGCACTAGAAAATTGTTTGTATCTTGAATTTTCATGTCATTTTATGCTTTCATTATATGATTACGTTTTCATAAGGACCAATGATGAGGATTCTAAGCAAAATGATGATTACAAAATTATCTACATTGGTTTGCGGATAACTCAATATCCCTTTTTCTGGTTACTTTTCTTTCTTCTCTCCTTTTTTCAATCATCGATTGAGTTCTTCCATCACCCCATTGACACTTGAGGGGGCATCCTGTCTTCATTCTACTAATTTTTCTTCTACCCCTTCAAAATTTTCTATGCATTTATACTTGTCTACTTTCTTTGAAGTGATGTAGCTTACGTCACCCCAAAGAGGGGAAAATGTAGACACCTGTAGTTTGATCAAAGCACTATTATTCCTAATATTTCACTAACTATTCTCCTCCTCACAAATTGATGACATACCATCAGTTAGACCTATCTAACTCCCCTCTTACAACACTCTTTTGGTCGTATTCCTCTTATAAGTCAATTAAACAAGCTAATATAAGCCTCTTGGTTAAATCCTCTTCTAGACTACTTCTATTAGCTTCCTAGACTATCAATCCATTTCATTGGATTGATTAGACCTCTCAAAACTCTTTCAAAACCCTATTTTTTTCTCTAAAATGAGATTAACTAGCCTAACCTAGGTTAATTAGTCCTAACTATGGTCAACCTCTTCTAAACCTAGTCAAATATTACTTTGACTTGCTAAAAGTGCTTTTTGGGATTTTTCATTTGTCCCACATGCACCCAAATCTCCCACTTTACCAAATGGAAAAATATAAATATCCCACTACCCCCCTCTCATTTCTAAGAACACTTCTTCCATCTAACATAAAATATAGTATTATTGCTAGGATTAGGAGTTTCATTTCATTTTATTGAGTTATTTTCTTTATCCTTTACAACACACCACACACCATTGAGTAAATGGGAAGAACCATTGGCCTTGAAGCCATTAATGGTGAGCTCCCATTCTCTTAAGCACAAACTGATTGCTTAGATCCTTATTAGGCTCATTTATTTAAGCTTTCAAGAATAGAGGGTAATTATATTTGTTAAGTTTGCTTATTTTCTTCAAGATTAATGCATGCAAAGTAGGAATCCTTGTTTATTTATTATCTGATGGTCCATTGATTGGTTTTGCACAAAGCTTTGGGGTTTCTTAAGTGTTCTAACCCCATTTCCATAGATGTTGATGATGTTGATGTTGATGTATTTAATTAATAGGCTGGAAATAGATCATCCCTTTTTGTACATGTTGATGTTGGATTCTTTAATTAAATACATCAACATCAACATCATCACCATACTTATCTCATGTAAATCCATACAATTACCACATCATATTATTATTATGAAAATCATACATTTATTACACCATTTAATCACACCACATTTAACATTTATTTTCATGTATTTATCTGCCACATCATTCTTACACTCCGTAAAATCCTATTAAAACTAAACAGGAAATAAAAATCAAATAAAAAGTAATTCAATATTAAATCATATCTAACTAAATCTAAATTAAATCATATCTATCCTATTCAACCACTTGTAATCTTCCTAAAATCAAAACATAATCAAAATTAAATCTTGTCTACACCTTTTTTGTATCCTCGTTAACAATCATACCACATCCCCAAAAGATCAAAAAAATTATCTACCCAAAACACACACCAAATAGCCTTATTTGGAAATAGTTTCTACTATTCTCCACCTAAATTCCATTTGCAAACCTTAGATAAATCCAAAACAAAATCATTACATCCATAACATCCCTAATCTACATAATCATTTTCTAACCTATATCCTTCATTAAAAAAACAAAACATTGATTTGGGAGGCGGTTGTAAACTTCTCGTAAAACCCAAATCGCTTGAGATTCCTAGAATCACCAACGATTCTACCTGGTTTTTTGCAACCCTATATAAATGAGCTCCAGACCTCCATTTGAGGTTAACTAGTAGGTGAAAATGACCCTAGAACTTAATAATACATTTATCTTGTATCGTATACCTCTCACATATCTATAGATCATCAAAACAACATTTAAAGCATCAACATTCTCTTATTCAACATTCGAATTTCATTCATATTCCTAAGAATCAAATCAATAGTCTTCTTGTATGAGCAATCTTCCTCTCTTAGGTAATATCAACTTATTTTCTTCATTCATCAAATTATACAAGGTAAGTAGTTTCCCCCTTGCTTCATTACACTATTATGCATCATATCCAAACTTAAATTAACCTTTTAGCATTCATTTTGAGTCCCATATTTATCCATTATCAACATGTACATTTTCACAACAATTGTTGACAATTGTTAGAATCAATGGAGATTCCCTGAATCACTGGAAATTCCCCCAAGATTGCTGACAGAATCAATGATGATTCCCCCAATCCCTGGTGATTCTCAAGTTTTCTGACAAAATCATTGGAGATTTCCCTAATCACAGACGATTCCTGTCAAATAGTTATTTTAACCCCCAAGCTTACTATTTAGACCTCCAAACCACATAATCTATTACTGCAAGGCCTTCTAAGTGTCTTTTTAGTCATATATAGATCCTTTGAGCCATCTTTAACATTTTATCAACTATCTTAATCAAATTTACCATCTTGCTCACATAGTTATCTAAATTCTCACTCATTTGAGCCATAATGTGATTCCTAAACTCCCTTTGGATCAAGAACCACCATCAGACCAACATATAGCCTTGGACCACGTCAGTCCCTTTGCCTTTGCATTGTTGGTTATATCATCTGTTATCAATTTATTTTATCATTATCAGATTAATTTCTTGAACGTGGATTGACATCCTTGGAAGGAAGTCCATTGACTTATGGGGACTGACCTTTGCCAGGTAATCCGCCATATATCTATCTAATCCCATATTTTTCTTATTATATTTGAGCACGAGTTTCTTTGCAGGAAATGAGCTTGTATACATCTATCACGAAGCTCAAATTCAATCAATGTCAAACATCATTCATCCACACCCATGGGTATCACTAAACCCTGTCATTCTGAGGTTGGTTAAATTTCACTTTCTTTCTTAGTAGATTAAGTTGAAGAGGTAGGAATTATTATCGACATCTTGGCACGCCTGGTGGGACATCATAAGTCCCTTATTTAATTATTTTAATTCATCAAATTACCATTTGTTTTTAATATATGGTTCTCTGCTTTGTAATCGCTAGCAATTTAGTTAATCGCCAACGATTCAATCAATTGCTGATGATTTTTCTTAATACTTTAGCTTACTTTTTAGTTTTCCTTCTAGTTACTGTTTTCTGGTCATTTCTCTTTTTTTAATTGGGTTAGGTTTTTATATTTATGTTTATGTAGATTTACTATCAAAATCTAAAAAAAAAAATTTCATTCATCTAAAATATCATATTTTTCCACATCTGGTTTCCAGTTTTGTAATCGTCAGCGATTTGGTCAATCGCCAATGATTTAGTCAATCACTGAAGATTCCTCTAAATCCTTTTTATTAATTTATAGTTAGCCTTCTAATATCTATTTTCTGTTGTTTCTTCTCTATTTCTGCTAACCTGTTTTGTAGGTTGCTATTTCTGGAGATTCTATTTGTTGGATTGTTTGTTGCTTAAAAATTAAAAATTGTAAAATAAAATAAAATAAAAGGAAGCATTTATCATGGCGAGTCCTAAAAAATTATTTTTCTTTCATTATTGCATTTTTTTCTTTTTTTTCTCATAAAAAATAACATTTCATTTTGGGTCTTAAAATGAACAATTGCATTCTTCGTACTCACATAGTTTTAATTAGGGAAATCAATTGGTTGCATTCACTTTATTTTCCCCCACACATAACCAAACCACTCAAAACATTAAAAATACATTCAAAAAAATCCAACCCAAGTGATAAATATTGATATTTCACCACCAAATAGGGAAACTGACTCGGTGTTCTAGCTAAATATAAACACTTGTCTGTTGGTATATTGGCACAACACCTGACTCCCTTATTGCAACGGGACTGTGAAGTGAGGGGGTAGGCCCAAAAACCAATCCCGTATCGGCAGCAGTATAGAGTTGGGTCTCATGTACCTTTGGGTATATTGAGGACACCACCCATAAACATACCTAAAATCATCCATAGTTTGCCATTTCCTTGGACCCTATCAACCATTTTACACATTTCACTCTTTTTTTAATGAAATCAAGATAATCTAAAAATCCATTCTACCTATTTTTGTTTGATGTTTGTAATCCACCCGCTTAGTTTTTTTTCATTATTAGGTGAGTGTTTGTTTTTTTACTATTATACTTATTAAATAAAAATCCCATAATCAAACTTCATAAAACATGTTTACACCATTAGATCTACACCATTATCTATACCATTATTAACAACGTTCTCTACGCCATTACAAAATTATAACCCTTTTTATCAAAATATCACATCTCATTCAACCTCATTTAGCTTTGACATGTTTACAGAGCCAACTAGAATATCCTATGTCCCTTATGGAACTTCCACCCTTCAGCCAATATAGCAATATTATAACAACCCTATCTAACAAATGTATTATTATTCTTTACAACCAAGCTCTTTCCAAACTACTGCTTCTTAGCCCATGTTCAATGTATATCATCAAGATGTATTTTCCACATATCCTCCTTCATCACAATCCCACCAGAATCTCCATATCACCCATGCTTCATCTAATCAATCTAACTCTACTTCAATCTCGTTTTCAGTACCTCACACATCCCAAACCCATACGCATATCCATACTTAGTCCCAATCAACTCCTCTCATCCAAGAACAACAACATAATCAACATTTTTCCATATCTCCCCACATCCCTTTGTCACAACCCACTTTACAAATTATATCTCTTCAAGTTACCCCTTTCCAACCTCCACATCTGTTAGAGTAGGTATTTACCTTAGCTCATGTTCACCTAGGTACTTTATTTACCTTTATTGTATTTATCCTCACCCACTTATGTGTGTGGATATTTCTTTTATCTTATTTAGATATTAGGAGATATTATCTAGTTGTTAGGTATAGTTCTTTCCCTGATCTATGGTATTGACTAGTTCTTTCCTTGATCTATGGTATTGACTAGATCCTTGATGTCTAGTTCTCTCCTAAATCTATGATCTTGACTAGTTCTCTGATGACTAGTTATTTCCTTGATTTATGGCTTGATCTACGACCTTTAGTGGTTCTTAGATTGTTATTCCTTGCCTATTTAAGCAAGGCTCATTCTCAATGTATTGCATTGAGTTACATAGTAATATATGATATTGTTTCTCATTTGTTTACAAAGGTTTTATGTAAATTTATTCTAGTGAATTGATTTCATCTTATATATAGTGGTGTTTGATTAGCATCTGTGTTCTTGGCTTGGTACGATCTGGTTATCGTTCCTTTCAATAATGCTCAATACACTACAATAGAATGACTTTAATTATTCAATAAGAAAGATGTACATATAGGAGGAGGGAAGTGCAACTACTACCTAAATCAATGGTGAAGAACTCCCACTAACTGATAATGGTAGTTAAGTTAACTCCAAAATACTAGTAAGCTAACTCCACATAACTGAGAAGCTAACTCAACACAACTAGTACACCCAAGCAAGCTAACCCAACAAGTGTAGGGCTAACACAAGTGTAATAACTATCCTAATAAATAAATAAAAGGATAAATAATAACCTACACTAACACCCTCCTGTAAGCATAGCTTAGGTGGGTAGAAAAGGTGGGTCCCGCACGCTTCCGCATCAACTCCCACATCGCAAAACCATACACATATCCCTAATTAGGCCCAATCAACTCCTCTCATCCAAGAAAAAAAACATAATCAACATTTTTCCATATCTCCCCACATCCCTTTGTCACAACCCACTTTATAAATTATATCTCCTCAAGTTACCCCTTTCCAACCTCCACATCAAGCCCATCAATAACAAAATCATCCTAATTTCAATTTCACCAGTCAAATAAATCACATCTTAATTCCTTCACATCTAATCCTACAAACGATCCCATGCAATATCTGTTAAACAAATTATCTAATTTAGAAGCCGCTACTAAGGGATCCAAACATGTCCTCACTTATGATGAGGTTTATAATGAACCCAGTCACCCATCTGTACCATACAAATTATATCCTTCACATTGGGAATTACCAAAGTTTATCATGTTCCATGGTACGAAGGACCCTCAATAGAACATACTATCTTTCAGACACTCCTATTATCTCATCATCCACGATCAAGATCTCATGCTTAGAACCTTTCCTATGTCACTAGCGGGACTTGCCTTGGACTGGTATAATTCCATCCCTCAACACTCTTTACTCTCTTTCACTTAGCTAGCCATTTTATTCCTTGTTCATTTCACTATAAATGTTACTCATAAACTAATTATGTCTGAACTTTCTACCATTAAACAATTTGAAAATGAATCCCTAATTGACTTTGTCACTTGGTGCCAAAGCATTATCAATCAATTTTACCTTCTCATTTCCACAATCAGAACTGATTGAGTTTTTTACTTGATCATGTTCTTGTCACATTTCATCCATTCTCTAGATCCACACATTCCAGACCTTTGATGAAGCCTTAACCATGACCAAGAAATTAGAAATCCAAGCCATCAAAGATGGCCATCTCGATCCTCAATCTCCATATGTCCCATCTGATTCCCCTAGGTCTTATTATGAGTCAGACAAAAATACCACACATGATGTCATTACTTGTCTTCCTGACCCAACACCTTTGATAGGTTAAGTCCATATAAATATTGTGCATCCCTCAAGTCACATCATCAACAATATTACATGTGATCTTCCCTATGAGGAGACCTATTTATCACCAATGCTTCCCCTTGAAGACTCAAAGTCCCTAGATCCTCTTTTTGATAATCCTCATACATCGACATCCCCGGTGTCCACTGTCCAATAATCCCCATTACCTCCTTGCAACCCTTATACTCCACCTTGGAGACCTTTACTAAGGAGGCATTCATCATAAAATATCTCTACATCAACCCACTTTTTAAACTAATCGAAGAATTGGATACCTCACATATATGTAACACACCTCAATCATGTCTCAAAATAACATCACCTTCATTCGAATCAGACCCAATTCTATCCCTGACTACCCACTTACCATCTAGTATGGAACCTTGTCCCGAATTAAACATTGTACAATCAAATACCATAATATCCACATCATATTCCTTTTCATTTGATGTGAGACCCTCTCCTCTATATAAAACAAATGTTATAGAATCAAAATCTACCACATCCATCACCTCATCCTCATCATCTGTCATAAACCCCATCATTTACCCAAAATAAACATTATAAAATCAAAACACACATCATCTAGGGTATCAAACTTATCATCCATTTTGGGACCCCATCCTTTATCACCATCACAATCTATCAAATATACAGTTCCACCCTTAACATCTATTTTGGGTCACCATCCTTTATCAAAATCAAAATCTATAAAATCTACAATTCCACCCTTACTGTCTATTTTGGGTTCCCATCCTTTTATCTCAACATTATAAAACACATCAGTACCCCTTCTCATCCTTAAATGGTCCCTCCTCATACATTTTGGGACCTCATCCATCATCTAGTTATATCAATTCCACATTGTATCCTCTCTCTTATCAACCTCACCATGCCCCTGTGATGTTTCAACACTACACAACATCTACAGGTCCACCCCTATTGAAAAATAAGACGCATCCTACTAAGCATTCTCATCAGTCAAAATCAAAATCCATTAATACAAATCCCCTAAAAGAGATTTACATCGAAATCCTCAAGAGGCTCATGTAGGATTCTCTCATCACATTACCACCAATTAAAAAACCCAACCTACAAACACAGAAACCCGCACGGTATAATAAAAACAAAACATGTTTCTATCATATAATCCCAAGACATATCCCAAAGAATTATAAAGCACTTAAATCCATAATCCAACGACTCTTCCTCATTGATGATCTTCTCCAAAAAGAGGAACATCATAAGCCATCGTCGATATCATCAACATATTCACCCTCATCAATTTCCTCACCAACATCAATAGATCAAGGGGGTCATCCTCAATCTCATATTACAAACCTTTATCAGACATGTCTTTAACACATTCTATTGAAGGTCATTCAATATTGTCAATGTTTGCGCCTTCCTCATCAAAAAATACACCCAAGTCACTGAAGATGTCCTCACCAACATCTGTAGGACAAGGGGGCCATCCTCAATCAGATCTTGACAAACCTTTTTCATATATATTCTCATCATATTCTATTAAAAAACCCTCATCTCAAATAGGTATGAATCACTAACCCATGTAAACCTAGAATCATTAAACACAAAGAAAAGGTAAGACCAAAGCTTCATCATCTTATACCTCTCCTCATCAATTTCTCTCTCATATCCCACCAATTTTTCATCAGATCCTTTGTCAATGGATCCTTTAGTTACCATATATTTAGTCAATAAAGATAAAAAATTCCATCATCCTAATCTGAAATACATCATTCCTTTCAACACATATCATCTCTATCCACAACATCATGCTAGGGGGACTTCTCTCTACTAAGACATCAAAATTCCTACCTTACACATCCCCCTATTACATCTTTACCAAACCTATCCTATAAATCCCATCAAAATATCATTGCTCTAGGAAGGAGTAAAAGTGGAAATTTTACCCCTAATTGGATTGGTCCATATAGTATGGGTTAGCCTTTGAATGCCTTGTATTTGCGGCCTTTCTACTATTAAAAAATTGAACGACATGTTAGTAGTCACATCAAAGATATTATTCCACCATCCACCAGCCATCTTATCATTGTAATGATTTGAAAGCATGTGGTCTTCTATCACTATCCTCACAAACCTTAAAGATGCGATGCCATGACTCTTTTCATCACATATTTCACATGGACAAGTTCCACCTTAGCATGAACCTTGCAATCATTACACTTATAAAAAATTTCTACCAACCAAAGAAATGTCTTGGGGCACACATGTGTTGTTTGTGTACACATTCCTTCTCCTCTCCTTGAAATTGTCTATTAGGGTCTTTCCCTCATCTCAAATTAAAAGTTAAGACTATATATCTATGCATATTAACAAAACTACAATAGACTGATCCCTCGAAGGATATATATTCAAAATACAAAATCATTGTCAAAAAAGTAAAATGTAGACTGATCCCTTGAAGGAAAACTACCCACCAAAGTCATAGATCGATCCCTTGAAGGATGAGTATATGTAAAAATAAAAAAATAAAAAAATGTAGACCATACCCTCGAAGGATGACTACTTATGTAATAAGGCTTTCCGTATTGATCAAGCTTCAAATATCAAAAGCATCCTAGGAAAGCTTCCCAAAACTTTCCTGTTAAAAGAAAACTTTCTACATTGATAAGTTTACGTCAAAAAATATGTAAAGCTGGGGAGTTTCTCTATGAAACTATTAAAAAGGAGAATCCTCTTTTCTCACACAACCTACATATGTCAACCCTTCTCTTGTCCTAGGAAGGTACAAATTATACTTACATCTATATCTGAGATCCTACATGTGACTACCCATTGTTACTCATTTGATAACATTCATTTTAAAGGCTAGAAAGTGCAGACACCTTTGTTTTATTATTTCCCATCACATATGTATCAAATCCAATATAAATCAATCAATCCATGTTTCATTCTCGACTATGGTTATGATAAACATTAAGATCACTTTAAAATCAATATCAAATAACACATCATATAAAAAACATGACCTTAAAAACCATCAAACCTACCACATCCACATCTATCAATGTATCTATCATCACATCAACATCATTTTTGCACAATCCTCAACAAATCTCATCGATACATCATTGTGTCTAAAACATCACATATATTCAATTGAATCGACATATGTAAAACTGACTACCTACTCGAGCACTTTACTTCCCTGACTACTGTCAGGACTCCTATTCTATTCCTTGTAATCCCACCTTTTTTGCAAAATAAAATTATGGTCCTTTGACCTCATCAAATCTTCATTTTATCCCTCATCTTGTTTCCATTAAGCCATATGTATTTAGGATACGAACCCTTTGGTTCCCCTATCACTTGAATTCTTGGATTTGTAATTCCACCTTTGCGGAAATGTCAATCATCAGTCCTTTGTCCTTGTCAAAACATCCATTTTCATTGTTAGATCATATGTCTATAGGACAAAAATCCTTTGGTTCCCTTATCACTTTATTTTCTGACGACACTTATCTTGTCTCTATACCTCATCCCGGGGCATCATTTTCTCATCTCTTATCTTTCATCTTTTAATATTTCATCCATCTATCTCTTTCAAAATTGTGATTGATTCCCTTTTTAGTTCATAAATACCTAGTTTAAGGGGGTTTATTTCATCATATAATTTTGCATCATTCATCAATCACATCTTTTTTTTGTCTCATGGCTTAGTTCAAAACCACTTAACAAAAAGGGGAAAATGTAGATACCTACAATTAGCACTGCTAATTCCTATGTTGAAGTCTAATAGACCCCCTTCATTATCACATCTGATCCTTATACTAATTCATATAAAATCTACACCCCTCATCTTTATTCAATAAATTAATTAATAAATCGATATTTCATATCCTAAGTCCTATACTACACCCACATCTTTATCCCATTAATTAAAAACATTAAACTTCCCAAAATGAATTATCTACCTGAAACACAAACCAAATAGCCTTTTCTGGAAACAATTTCAACCATTCTCCACCTAAAAACTATTTGTAAACCTAAATTAGATAAATGCAAAACAAAATCATTAAATACCTAACATCCCTGATTTGTATAATCATTTTCCAACCTATATCCTTCGTTAAAACAAACAAAACATTGATTTGGGAAGCGGTTGTAAACTTCTTCCCATAAAACCTGAATCGCCAAAGATTCTACCTAGTTTTTTGCAACCCTATATAAACAAGCTCCAGGCCTTCATTTGAGGTTAACTGGTAGGTGGACGTGACCGTAGGACTTCATATTGCATTTATTTTGTATCATAGACCTCTCATAGAGCGAGAAATCATCTAAAAAACATTTAAAGCATCAAAAATCTATTCTTTAACCTTTGAATGCCATTCACATGCCCATGAATCAAATCAATAGTTTTCTTGCATCAACAATCTTCCTCTCTTAGGTAATATCACCTTATGTTCTTCATTCATCAAATTATACAAGGTAAGTGGTTTCCCTTGCTTCATTACATTATTATGCATCATATCCAAACTTAAATTCAACCTTTTGAGCATTCCTTTCTCGTCCCATATTCATCCATTATCAACCTATACATTTTCACAACAATCGTTGATGATTTTTGAAATTGCTGGAGATTCCTTGAATCCTTGACGATTCCCCTAGGATTACTAACAGAATCACTGATGATTCCCCCAATCGCTGGAAATTCTCAGGATTGCTGACAGAATCATTGGAGATTGCCCCAATCACCAGCGATTCCTATCAAAAAGGTATTTTAACCCCCAAGCTTACTTTTTATACATCCAAACCACATAATCTATTACCGTAAGGCCTTCTAAGTGTATTTTTAGTCATATCAAGTTCCTTTGATCCATCTTTAGCATTTAATAAATTATCTTAATAAAATTTACCATCTTACTCACATAGTTATCTACATCCTCACTCCTTTGAGCCATATTGTGATTCCCAAACTCCCTTTGGATCAGGAACTACCATCAGACCAACATATATCCTTGGACCACGTCAGTCCCTTTTCCTTTGCATTGTTGGTTATATTGTCTGTTATCATTTTATCATATGTTATCAATTTATTTTATCATTATCAGATTAATTTCTTGAATGTGGATTGATATCCTTGCAAGGTAGTCTATTGACTTTCGGGGACTGGCCTTTCCTAGGAAATCAACCACATTTCTATCTAATTCCATATTTTTCTTAGTATCTTTGAACACATGTGTATTTGTAGGAAAGGAGCTTGTATACATCTGTCACGAAGAACAAATTCAATCAATGCCAAAAATCATTCATCCACATCCACGGGTATCACTAAATTATGTTAGTTTGAGGTTGGTTAAATTTCACTTTCTTTCTTAGTAGATCAAGTTGAAGATGTAGGAATTATTATCAACACACAACCCGAATGAGACAACAAAGTTCCGTATTAAAACATATTGCATTTAATAATAATAATAGGAAATATTTAATTATTCGAAAGAACATAATTTTTCCCATTATTCATATTTATGTGAATAATTAAATGTTGAATAAAAGGGTTAATTAGCGGGATGTTATAAATTATAGATGACATCGAGATTTTCCAACAACTAAGATTTGACAAAGAAGAAAATTTTTAGACCACTTCAAAGGAACTAAAAAAGTTAGAGATCCCCATTCTAAAGGTTTCCACGGCCATACAAAAGGGGGAAGATTAAATTATACATTTTGGCGAGACTGTACAATCCTACACCGGTGTATTTTTAGTCCACACTACTAGTAATATAGTTTCTCTAGTTTCTACACTACCAAATTCTCTAGTATGTGTAGCTAGATCTATTCTCTACAACTATGTATAGCTAAGTTTATCTTCCTTTTGTATATTTGAGCTTGTATATGTTCATTGCAATACAATGTTATGAAGTTATACAATTAATTCTGGAAGTTAATTTATCAGAATAGATCCTAATTTCCTAACCTTACATTCCTTTTTATTTTTGTGTATTCCATAATGAATCTTATAGATTTAAAAATGGCATAAAAATTATGCATAAAAATGCCTTGCATGGATGAAAATGGATTTTAATTTATTTGTATAGGCTCTTATCTCTTAAATAGATAATTTGTTCTATCTTATTAGGAGAAAACACACATCAAATCAATGCTCAAATTTTTCTAGCTCCTTCCCAAACTTAAGAATCTTCACACCATGCTCAAAAATAATGTTTTCATGCAAATACTTTATTTTTCATCACTTTTTGGTTTATTTCTTCATTGTTTGAAAATAAAGGTGATTCTCCAAGCATACGAACATCAAAACAACATATTCACTTGTTTTAAAACCTTGTGGTGAAGAAATTGCATTATGTTAAGGCATAAAAATATCCTACAACATTTTTTTTTATATATTTTTGAAGGTTGATACTTGATCTAGCGATTAAATCTAGATCAAATTTGGTCTATCCCTTTCATGAAACTATTAGCATGTGTGAGTTTATGAGTTGTCATTGATGTAAAATATCATTAATGAAAAGAGGATGATGGAGGAGTGATAGAATATGATTGGTGTGATGTTTAAATTTTCATTCATGTTGTTTCATGATGACATGGATTGAGGCAGTGAGAATGGCTTGGTCTAACAAGCCCAATCAGGTGACTTGGTTAGCCTAGGTGATGGTGCATGATGGTTTGATTTTATTTGTGACTTGAGAAGTATGGTAGAATCATGGAGATCATTATTAGATATTTTTTAGACACTCACATGATTTATAGAGTGTAGGTATAGGTGGAAGACTCAGTTGTAGGTGTTCATCTAGACCTAGTCTAGGTGCTTGAAGGCCTAATGAAGCATGATGACAAGTTATAGAGACATATGAGATCATGGAGGCATGTAGGTGAGTGAGAAATGATGTATCAAGGTTGTTAGGACATTGTGGAGAGGTTTCATGTTGATGTATATTGTTATTCTATTTGGTTTTGGCCTAAAACCAAATACCTTTAATTCTATTTTTAATTCATGTATTTGTATCAAAATACTCATAAAAATTCGTAAAAGTTTTATTAGTTGAGATCCTTTATTTGGAATGACCTATGTTATGTTTTTGAGATAAGAAGCACATAAAGTAAGTGTTTTGGTTCATTTTTGAACTAGTTGTGCATGGAGGGAAAAGTGCTACCTAGGTGAGAGAGTGAAAACTGTTTAAGGGAATCAAGATAGAGTTGAGGATGTCTGTGAAATTATGAATAAGGTTGAAGAGAATGTATGCAAGGGTTGAAAGCTAAATAAGTCCATGAAAGATCAAGATAGAGCGAGTTGAAGGAGAAAGACGTTGAAGAGGGTTTGATGTATGTGTGAGTTGAACTTGGATCACAATTAGCTATGGGATTGGCCTATTTTTAGTTATCATTCTTCTGAAAATTCTCTTATGATGATTCGTATTCATAGTTGTCTCTTTTTGTGAGTAATATCAACAAGGGTCTAAGGGTTGGTGCTCCTTGTGGGGTTGGTGCCTCACTAAATAAAAATTTTGCGATGTGTAATATTCACTTGAGTCCTTACTTTGTGTAATATAATAAATGGGTTTTATTGGGGTTTTTTACCCATGAGGGTTTACACTGTATATTTGGTGTCTTGTGTACTCTCTCTTGTGTTATGATCTTGTGAATGGTTAACACACATCTAATATGCTCATGTATGGTTATGTATGATGAATGGATAATTGAATGATGAATGCTAATACATGGTAATTGAAGTTAAATTATTGAAGGAAGGATTCACCCCCTTTTCAGTCCATTGTGCTTCCAACAGAAACTACCCCAATTTTTTTCAAGGTTGGTCCTTGATCTACTTGAAAAATCCATATCGAATTTAGTCTCTACTTTTCATGAAACTACAACAATGCCACTCACTATGCCAAAAAATGATAAAATATTGTCTTCAATTGAATTTCATGGATTTCTATGTGGAAGAGAATTTTTAAAATAGTAAAATAGTAAATAGTAAACAAAAATAATTAAGTGTATACCAAAATGAATTATAGAAAGGAAAATTATAGTGCAAGAAAAGACTATGTGAGTGAACTTGTGTAGGTGTGATGATGACAAGTATGTTTCCAATTTATATATAACAAATTAATGGGGCATAAAATCCATTACCATACCATGTTGTACATACACCAAGAAAACACATCCCCATAACCACCATAATTTTAATTAGTAGGTTTAGATTTCCTAAATATATTCATCCCTAAGTTGGGGGCACATCATATATGTCCACCTCCTATAGCCTTGTATGACCAATTCATATCATTCACACTAGGCCATATACCACCACCCTTCAAAAATTAACATGCATCCACATTCACTCTTGACATGCAAATAATAATGGTTGTTGCAAAAGTGAAAATAATTAACCAATAAATTTATAATATTTAATATTCAACGTTATTCAAATATTCATAAGACAATTTACACTAATATTAAAAAATGTGAAGAGATCAGTTGTGAACACCCTAACAAAGATAAATTTGAGTCCTTGTTCGATTAAATACCATTAAATGGTGCATGTATTTTTTGCATAGGAGATAAATCACACCCCATAAACGTAAGAGATCCATGCAATGGTGTAAATGTGTTTCTCAAAGGATGTTAAGGATCATTTTTCCAAGGAGATGTAAATCTCTTCACCAAATATATTTTTTTGATGGAATTTCAAACTTATAAATTTCCTCACTCTTTGTCCTTTCTCTCCATTAATTGTGTTTCTAGCGAGCACAATTCAAACCAAGATTCACTTGAGAAAGGTATACTATTTTGACCTCATTAGATACCAAAAAGAACGAGTTATTTTCTATTAATTTTTTATTAACTCCCTAATTGGAGTTGATAATGTCAATTTTACTTGTTTTTTTTTTTAATTTTGAAAAAAGAGTTAGTTAAATTGGTATGAATTTGCATACTTATATTTCAAATTCTTGGTGAAAATAAGTAGCCTATTTTTCAAGCTAAGAATACAACAATTTATAATTATTGTTCTACTATGAAAACAAGCTATAAATCACTAAAAATTTACACTATTTATCTTTTATTTCTAACACATACCAAAATCTTCAAATATGAGTGTGAATTAGTGTCATTGATGCGGAACAATTCATGCATTTAGGCCCTATAAATATAGAGGTAAAATTTATTTTCTAATTATACTTTGAAGAAAGATATTATTAAATTAGTACAAATTTGCACACTATTTAAATTTTGAATCCATAATAGAAAATAAGACATGCAATTTTTATGATAAGCGTCTAAAATATGAGTGGGATCTACTATGTTTGATAAAAAGAATTGCATACATTATAGTGATTATAACTAGAGAGGCTAGGACTACATGTTTTCCATTAATTACATTTAATTTTTTGAGATGGAACTATTCAACTTTGAAATGCATAATGACCATTCAATCAATCAAAATTACATTATTTAACTATCAAATATAGAGAAGAGAAGAACTTATGTGAATATCAAACTGAAACTTCAACTCTGATAACCATTTAGTGTGATTAAAGGGAAGTTTCAACATTCACCTATTTTGAAATTCTTAAACCTCATGTCCACGTGATTATCATAAAACTGTTTTAGATATTATGGAGCTAGAGAGAGCGAGTAGAGGAGGATCGAGTGAGGAGATGGTGGAATAAATTTCAAAAGAGGATGGGTGGGAAACGGATTAGTGGGAGACTCTTCTTGGAACTAAGGGCTCTGTCATGGCTAGAGGTGATAGTGTGGACCATATGGATGTCCTCGTAAAGGAAATAACAACAGAACTAAGGGGCCCAATATCTTGGTCAGGTGTGGTGAAGAAAAAATCTTCTTCAAAGGGCCAAAATATTTTCCTGTAATAAACTAAGGATGCTTCAAGATGTGTCATGGAGGTCCAAGATCTATATAATTAAACAATACCACAAATTTTTTTGATAAAATCATTGATGGGTAAGATGGTTAGGGGTAGACCTAATATTGATGTTATTCGCAAATGGGAAAAGCAAAAATGGAACCCAAAGGGCCATTTGGAGGTAATTTCTTTACCAAATGGTTTCTTCCTTTTTAATTTTATTATTACGGAAGACATGCACAAGGTCTTGGAGTATGGCCCCTAGTTTTGGGGGAAATCAGGCTTGGTATTTAAGGTAACAAGGGAATTGAATTTTATCCTGGAAAAAGAAAAATTTGAATCAATTCCCAGTGTGGGTTCACCTACCAAGTCTTCCCTTATAATTTAGGCATGAGTACATCATTAGGGTAATATATAACTCTTTGGATTCATTGGCTCTCATTTATAATGCCACTCTCAATATGAATAGACTAGTGTGTCCAAGGTTTTTCATCTATGCTATCTCAGGTATTGAAATTATCAACAACATTAAAATTAAATTTAAGTTGGGAGTATGGGAAAAAAATATATTTGGAAAGAAACCCAAAAAAGTGTGCTAAATGCAATGGTTGGGGTCATTCTAGAAAAAATTGTAAATTCAAAATCTCTTAGACTTATGTGGTAGTTAAAACCAATGAAAGGAAGGAGGATAAAGGGAAATGAATAATGCAAATGGAACAGATAATCTTAAGGTTATTTTCAAAAATCATACTGAAGGGTATTGATCTCTCCGTATCACTAAGAGACAAGATACTTTGAAAATTCATCCCAAATAGCCTCATGATAAGGAGGATGATGGATTCACCTTGGTGGTTAATAAGAAAAGGAATAATTTTTTATTCGATGTCAGATTCAAAGATTCAAGAAATGAAAATGGTGAGTTGAAAATTGACCCAGCAGTTCCAAGGAAATTAGAGCCTTTCTCCCCAAATAAAGGGGAACAAAAAAATCCCAAAAATAAGGAAGATAGTGCGAAAGGTCATCAAGACAATGGAAACAACGAAGAAAATGAATCTAAAGGAGAGGCTACAGAAGAAAAAATGGTTGAGTTGATCCAATATTCAGAAGGAAAAGGCCTCATAAGCCCATCTTACTCATAAGGATTGGTGGTAAAAAAGTGGGAGAAATGATTAAGTTGACAGTAGAAGAAATGATGAATTTGAAGCAAATATTCCAAAAGGAAACAAAAGAGAAGAAAGTGGAAGGAAAGAAAGTAGAATCAATGTCTCCTTTATTAGAAGGTGAATCTTCTAAAAGAACACTTGTAAAAAAGGGTATGAAGAAATTTGAAGGCACATGGGGTGGTAATACCTTAAATATATAAACCACTAATAACAAAAAAGGAAGATTGAATAAATAAGAGTAAAGGAAAAATAATACACAGAAAGAAATAGAATAAAGGAAACAAGCCTATTTAGATCAAAAGGCCTTTAGAAAAATAAAGGAAATATTAAAAAATGAATTACATCTCTTGGAATAGAAGAGGGCTTAATAAACCTGCATAATGGAGGATTTTAAAAGACCTAATTGAAATTCAAAATGTAGATGTATTAACTTTACTAAAAACAAAAATGAAGGAAGAACATTTTTAAAACACCGGGAAACATTTTTGGAAGAATTCAAAAGATTTTGCAGTAAGTTCAAATGGGGCCTCAAGAGGAATAGCGGTGGTTTGGAACCCTGCTATTTTTAAAGGTATACTTTTGATAAAAAAGAGGAAATCATGTGGTAGTGATGATGCAAGGCATGATTAATGGAAAGATATAGGTTCTATAAAATATTTATACACCCACATCCCACAAAGAGAGAAATAAATTATGGCAACACCTTCTAAGTTTCAAAAACATCATACATGGATTTGACTAGTTGGTGGTTGGGGATTTTAACACACCAACTTCTCTTTCAGAAAAAAAGTGGGATCCATGGAGTACTATGCGGGAATGGAAGACCTTAATGATTTTTTCACGAACTCTAACTTAATGGACATAGACTTGAAAGGGAGAAAATATACGTGGTCAAATAGGAGAGTAGGACCCCAAATTATCCAAGTGCGATTGGATAGGATGCTTGCATCAGAAGAATGGTTTAAAAAAGACATATTTCTTTATCCCCTCCTCAGGATAGGATCAGATCACAACCCCATTCTTCTGACGGTGAAATATTCTACAAGAAGGAAAACACCTTTCAGGTTTAAAAAATGTGGCTTCAAAGTGAGGAATTACCAGACCTTATTAAGGAATGGTGGAGATTTAATGCTTAAGGGACTACCTTGTTCAGATTATCCAAAAAACTACAACATGTCAAAATGAACCTCAATAAGTGGAATAAAAATAGTTTTGGAAACATCTTCCAGAAGAAATCTAAGATGAAAATGAATATTCTTAATAGGTAGAAGATGAGTGAAGAGGGAGACTTCGGATTAGAGCCGGAGGACAATAAAAAGAGAGACATTTAATTTCAGAATATCACAACATCTTGGCTAAGGAAGAAATCTTATGGAAAAAACAATTGAGGGTAATATGACTCAAAGAAGGGGATAAAAATACAAGGTTTTTTCATTTGACTACCCTCAAAAGAATAAGCTTTAACAAAATTGGAAAAATTCGGATATGGGATGGATCACTTCTGGAAGAAAAAGAGGAAATGAAAGAAGAAGCAATTTATTTTTTCAAAAATCTGTTGATTGATCAAAGAAATACAAATGTGGAAAAGGTAAATGAATTCTTAAATTGTATTCCGACTCTTGTTTCTAGGAAATATAACCAACTTATCTCTAAGATCCCGTCAATGGAAGAGGTGGAATTTGCACTTAAAAATATCAATCTGGATAAGGCTTTGGGTCTGGATGATTTCCCTGCATTATTCTACCAGAATTTTTGGGGTATTGTTAAAAAGGATGTTCACAAGGCTATGGAAGAATTATTCAATCATAAAAAGATGTTGA
This sequence comes from Taxus chinensis, assembly GCA_019776745.2. NCBI lineage: Eukaryota > Viridiplantae > Streptophyta > Pinopsida > Cupressales > Taxaceae > Taxus > Taxus chinensis. The sequence continues at coordinate 284,262,940 of CM034151.1, read as the reverse complement.
AATATGTGAATTGTAATTTTTTGGCCATGGCACCGAAAATTGGAAATGTGCAATGGGATTCAAGTATTTTCACCGAATAAGTCTGTGCAACACCTCTTATAAAATTTACACTAAGATTATAGCTCTTTGGTTACAACCGCTTCTTCCCTCCATCATTTTAGAATAAGGGGCTTTGTATTGGGTAGAAAAATACAAGGCGACATTATAACTTTTAAAGAAACTACACATTCTATTTAATTAAGTAAGAAGCCAACAATGATCATCAAGGTGGATATGGCTAAGTAATAGGAAATGTTCTCTTGGAGCTTCTTAGACAAAATTTTAGGAAAATTTGTCTTTGACAACCTTTTCAGGGGTATGTTAGTGCTTTTATTTTTAGTGCTTGGTTCTCAGTTCTCCTAAATGGGGTACCTTATGGATTATTTCCAGAGTTCTCATGCAGTTGAGACAAGGAGAGCACACTATCCCCATTTCTCTTCATTTTAATGGCATGAAGCTTTGAGTAGGAAATTAAATCAAGCCTCTTCTGAATGGAACTATAAAAGGATTATCTCTCAACATTGGGGGTGGAAAATGTATCCCATCAGCATGTTATGGATGATACGATACTTGTGGGTGAAGCCTTGGTGTTAGAATCTTAATGCTTTTAAGAAGATTAGGTAGATGTATTATATGTAAGTTTCAAGACAATTGATCAACTATACGAAAGAGATCAATCTTATTATCTTAATACTTCAGATTGTAGGGAGAGGAAAATTACAAAAGTGTTGGAATGTGATATAAAATATTTCCCTTCTTTTTACTTTGGTATGCCCTTAGGAGAAAAAATACCTCAAACCTGTGAATGTAATTTATTAATTGAGAGGTTTGAAAATAAATTGGCTGAATGGAAAGTAAACCTTCTTTCACAAGAAATAAAAGTCACTCATTGGAAAAGTTCTCTTTAAATCCTACTAGTTCATGTTATGTCTCTCTTTCAGCTCCCTTTGAAAGTGGCAGAAAAACTAGAAAGTATTCAAAAATTCTTTGTATGGAGTAGAATGGAAAGCGAAGACCGTGTTCCCTTGGTAAATTGGAAAAGGGTGTGTAAGTCTACGAAAATAAGAGGGTTGGGTCTTAAGGATTGGATGAAAATGAATAAATCACAATTATAAAAAATGTTTGTAGACTAATTAAGGAATAAAATGTATGGACTAAAAATCCTAAAATAGAAATATTGGGAGGATGCTAATGATGAAAGATGAATTTTCAAAACTCCTACTTATAATGGCTAAAGCATGTGGAAGGCTATAAATTGGGAAAAGGAAATTTTGGGAGAAGGTTATAGATGGAAATTTAGAAGTGGAACAAAAACTATATTTTGGAAAGGTAAGTGGGCAGGTTATTTCAAATTGGAGGATAAATTCCCTAAGAAATCTCAAAGTTATTGGAAAGAAAATACTAGGGTCTTGGTAAACAACTACATGCAGGGAGGAAGGTATATTTCAAATTTGGAAATACTTGGAGGTGGACATAGGAAAGATTTAAAAATGCAATTGGAAAACCTTAATGACTTCCTCCATAATCATCTATCCAATAATAAAAGTGAACAAGATAGACTAATTTGAGACAAAGAAGAAACTGGGATCTTCTCTGTCATATCTGGCTATTCTCAATTTTTTGAAGGAGAGGTAAATGCAAAAGAAGTTTTATGGGAAAAAATATGGAATAAAAATGGTATCCCTAACATTAATATCTTTAGCTAGCTTACCTTGATCAACAAGATTTTAATGGTTGACAACCTTTCAAAAAGGGATTTTCATATGGTTAAATAGATGTGGATTATGTGAAAATGAAATAGATAATCTCAATCACCTATTTGTTGGATGGAACTTCTCTTCTAAGATCATAACCTTTATATTAGCCTTATTTTTGGTTAACTGGGTTAGTCTACAAGAGGTCAATAATTCTCAAGTTCAATGAAAATTCCCCTTCTATAGCCAAGGCCTTAAAAATATTAAGATCCTAATCCTTGGAATTTTTGGTGGGAGGTATGGAAAGTAAGGAATAGAATGATATTCAAGGGGAAGAGATTAACTTCATCTCAAATAACTAAAACATGCATACACGTTGTTAAAAAAAATCTCCATCCTAAAAAACAAGTAGAAATTTTGGAAGGAGAAACTCATATTTTGAGAAGTTGGCACCTCATTAATAATGAAATGGAAAAAAAAAAGAAACCTAAGAGAAGGAATAATATGGATAATACCCTTGGAATGTTTAGTAAAGATAAAATTTGATGGAGTTGTGAAAGGGAATCCAAGGGAAAATGAGGGGTGGAGGTATCTTCTGGGATTTCAAAGGTATTTTTTTACTTTCTTATTTATTTAATTTGGGAACCCAAACTAGTCATATCCCAGAAGCAACTGCTATGTTCTGTGGGGTGAAGTTAGTTGAGGATAAAGGTTTCAGATCCTTGGCCGTCGAAGGTGACTCTTTAAATGTAATATCTATCATGAAGGGTAGGAATATTATTTTTTTTACAAATGAATACTTCATTAAAAGCATGAAAAGTAGACTCCCTTTCTTTAAATCTATTACTTTCTAACACATTTTTTGTGAAGGAAATGATTTAGCTGATAAATTTGCTAATATGAGAATGAGGGCTATAGATTTCAATTTGGTAGAGAACTTAAATTTTTTGGATGAGAATATCATTAGGTTTATTAAGGGGTGTTCACTCCCCTAACCTTTGCCACCAAATAGAGATAATGATGAGGTATAATAATGCAGCGCAAGATAAAAGAAGAAAAGTAATTTTTGTTTTAATGGATAATAGTGGTGGTAAAAAGGTGAACGGTATAATTATTATAAAAATGTCATATTCATGATAAATATCACCCCTCATAACTGTGAGGATTCAAAGAATTTAATTGATATTTTCATAACAAGGTATAATCATTTCTTGGATGAAGTGAGCTTAGCTTTCAAGAAACGCCTATTTTGGTGCCTATATTCTCTGCACAAAATTCATAGCACTAGTAGAGGAAAGTTTTATAGAAATAAAATGGGTGGCGACTTAGTAAGGATGGAGCCTACTAACTTTCCAGATATCACCAAGGAAGTATTATAGCTCTTAGAGAGAGCTGGTTTACTTAATTTCATTAAAAAAATTAAAGGCCATGATGAATAATTGAGCACACAGATCGCAAATTCTTGGAATGAAGGCTAGGTCTGCTTGGACAATGTTTCCTTCACCATCTCACCTAAGCTACTTTTTACAGTTACATGGTTACTGTATGATAGAAAATCAACATGTGACCTTCTTCGCAACTGACCTCTCGAGGTCGTGCCGAGACAACTGGTGTAGAATGAGTGTGAATGTGAGTGTGGTGACTGGGATCAAGCTAATTGGGTAATCTTATTTCTTCAACATGTAATGTCGGGATCTATGAGTCTAAGGAAAAGAATAATCTCCTAAATTGAAGTGGTGTGATGGCTTGGTCTGAAATAATAGCCACTCGTAGACTCTAATCAATGTTGAGCTTGACCGAGATTTTGTTTTTTGGTTTTTGAACACACAACAAATGACTTGCGAGCTCCTGGTATAGATTTCCAGACAAGGTCATGGAAGTAAAAATGAGAGGCTCAATGGAGACACACGTATTTATGTGTAATTTTCTTGTCTGGTCTAGAAAGTATTATCCTGATCAGCTAATATGTTTAGTAAGGAAAGTTGTGTAATAATATTTGGTGGAAGTGGTGAATATATGAATACTAATGTATGAAAACTAGTTTCAATGTCTAACTCACTAGCAAGCCCATTGGGTTGTGGAACTTGAGGATCACAACCAAAAACTCATGGAGGCTATGACACTTGAATGGTCATGCACATAATCAAACCTTTTTTCTAGGATCAGTCCAATAGTCATAGGCTTTATTAGCAATGATATTTAGCATATTGAGTTGTTCTATTTTCTCACCAAAAATTGCATGTGTGCGTAAGACTGTCAAATGTAAACTGGTATCAATGTCAGTTATCAATTCTGGCCCGTTGGCTTATGGTACCAAGGGATCACAATTGTATGTATTTTCTTGTTGTGGACCGTTAATGGTCATACATAATGAAATAAAATGATTTTGGATAAGAAAACTAATTACTGAAGGAAATATAATCTATTTTTTTGGAGTTTTCACAATATTTTGGATCAAAGCAATAAAAGCCAACTAATCTATCAAAGGAAAATTTTTAGTTCTTCTCTAATTTTTAAGCAATGTGTTCTAATCTAATAAATAAACTAAAGACAAGTAATCAGGTCGATGTAGCTGGTTACTTGTGCAAATGTATGAATCTAATCTAAAGAAAATAACATAATCTAATCAAAACCCTTCAAACCCTACCTCAGAGGTGAAGAAAAAATCATGACCTTGAAAGGGGCTATTGTTCCTCACAACTTCCCTGGTAATGTTAAAGAGGCAAGCTTACTAATGACTTGATCTACTTTTGATTGACTAATTCTATTGAAATGAATGATTGAAACTAATGATTTGAAATTAACAATTGAACAAACAAGGAAAACAAACAAACAATTCCAACTTAGACAAGAAAGAGCTTTGGAAAATCTGGTTGTGTTAGTATCTGTCCCCTCAGTATGTTCCTTTCTTTCTTTGAGTGTTCATGTGAGTCTAAGGGATTGGGAATGCAAGAAAAACAGCAAGAGGATGAATCTTAAGAAATGATAGCTTGATGGCTATCCGGATACAATGCAGGTAGAAGAGAGATAACATAAGAGATCAGAGCTTGGCTATGCAATTCCTAGCAAGATCGTAGCAGCAGTATAATGCAAGATACACAAAAATTATTAGGCCTTTTACTTGAATACAAACATGGAATATATAGGAATGGAGGATGGGAGGTACCTTCATGCACAAGGAAATAAAGAGTAGTTCCAACTAATTAAATCTATTTAAAAATAGGAGGAAGGAGAACCAAGCAATCAAATCTAATTTTAGACAATTTGGCTCATGGACGCATGCAAAGAGAGAAATTAAGTGAACCATTGCATGTTAAAAAACACATGAGGGATTATGGAAAAAGTGGCCAGGACCACTGTGCTGTACAAGGCAGCAATTTCAAGACCGCCACCCTATTTTGGGCGGTAGTTTTAGAACTGTCACCCATGCAGGATGGCGTTCCTGCCACTAAAGGCCAAAACATGCACACAAAGAGGAAAGAAGCTAGATAAAGTGTGGGAAGGATAAGTAAAGACGTCTAGGTGAAAAATATATACTGCGAATGGAAATTGGAGCTTGAACACCTTCTTGAAAGGACTTGAATCATCATTGGGGACTCTTGTAGCCATTTCCGACAATGTAACACATGTAATTTTTGGTGTGTACATATTGCCCCCCCAGAGAAGTTTTTTAGCCATGAAAAGGCATAAAACATAGATTCATAGTATGGCATTCCCGAAAGGGGGAGTTAGAAGCTATAACTGACACACCCATGTGTTGAAACATCGTCATCTAAACTCCTACTATCTGCAAAAAGAAGAAGACTCAAGTGCAGATAGATAAAATAACGAAAAATAAATGCTAAATCAAAATGATAAGAGGTATTACCATTTGTGCAGGGTTATATAAATATACCTGCACCAATGCTCCAGCCCTGTGAACACATACACTCAAAATGAGGTCAAAATAACATATATATATATATATATATATATATATATATATATCAAAACAACTCATTTTCCAATTCATTTGTGCTATTTGATTTGGTGAATTTGGATCTCTGGACCCATGGTGACCATTTTTGACTAGAGTACAACTGATATGACCATGACGAGATTGTGATCATGCCTCTATGAGCAGGAGATCGACCAATGCGGTCTAAGGCTGGTTATTTTCACTTTTGTCTTTCGATACCTAAAATGTAAAAACTTTGAAAAGTTCACCTAGGAGGGATCATTTTAATTTTTTTTTCTTAAATGAGTCTCTAGGGGAAGCACCCATAAGGAATTCTTTTATTTGGTCAAAAGTAGTCTTTTTTTTTTCTTTTTGGGCATTTTTAGGGTAAAAGACATGTTTGGAAAATCGGTCCAAGACTGTCATCCAAAGGCAGGGTAGTAGTCCTGAAACAGCTGCCCTTTACTGGGTGGCAATTTTGAACAGAATGACCAAAACTTGTATTTAACTTGTTTTTTTTTTGGATTTTTGATGTTTTGTAATGTTTTTGGTGAGCTTATTATTTTGTATATGTTACTAACTTTCTCTTTTTCCATTTTTTTTGTGATTGAAAAAGGAGGAGTAAATCAGATGGAGTCAAGAGAGGGAGTGTGATTGGCTCCCTGGTATCTTTAATCAGCTGATTCAGGATGAGATGGACCTTCTCCAGAGGGCCGGTATCTGGAGGATTTTCATGGGTCCCCCACATTGCTCCTACCAGTCATATTCTATGTGACTTATTTTCCTATTGGGATGTGGACTAGAACAATTTCTGGTTGCTAGGTGTTTGGGGTGAGTGGACCATCACCCTAGAGGATGTGCACCATATTATTGGGCTCCCGATACTTGGGAGGAGGTTGAATTTGGAGACAGTGGTGTCCAGGGCCATGATGACATAGTGGGACACATATATGGGAGACGCCATTATCTCATCTAGTTCAAAGAAGGGGATGAAGGTTCATTCCATTTCCACTGCTCTGATTCCTATCATACGCAGAGCCATCATGGGAATATTTTCCTCCCGACTGATTGGGGACAAGGGTGGTGACACCCTTTTATATTGCTGGGATCCTATCATTATATAGATCGAGGGGCACGTCTGTATATATGCCCGAGGTGCAGATAGCTTGGGGACTACCTCCCATGATTTATACATGGTAATCTGATTGTAGGGACATTCATTGAGCCACCCCACTCTTGTTAGGAGACGGTTTTATGAGTGTTTGATCCCCTATGGCAGGGGGGTACCAGTATCAGATCCAGGGGTTGTTTGGGCAGCTAGATTGATAGGTATGTTAGTGCTTAGGATGCCACATCAACCAGTGGATTCCCTGACTATGGAAGACATGAATGATACACCCTACCAAAACATGCTAGGGATATGGGTACAGGAGGTGACTACGATGGTAGCTTTCTCTTCAATAGGTCAGCTGGTTGATAGAGTAAGGAGACTTGAGGCCCACCCATTTGATTGGGTCCCCCAACATTTTGGCTTTCCATACATTGATATGCTCCTTCTAGTTACACCAGTTTATAGGACTATTCAGGAGGATTGGAGGGGCCCTAGAGGGGATCCTATTACAGTTAGATGGGTGTTTTATGCTTGACAGGAAGCTGGTGCCCCTCAAGCACCCCTATTTCAGATTACAACCGCTTCTGATCATAGCGGGGAGCAGGATGAGCCCATTGATCTAGAATCCGAACATGAGGAGGACACGAGGGATGAGACAGAGGAGGATTCAGTCAGAGAGGACACAGAGGATGAGGGAGTTAGTGTTGGGAATAACGAGGTAGCCCATGTGGAGGAGGAGGAGAGTGATCCTGAGTGGCATGATACTCAGGAGATGCTGAGAGCAGCATACAAGGAGGCCAGTGCTGAGAGAGAGACCTTAGTCTCAAAGAAGACACTTCCTCATGATGGAGAGGGGGATGACGAGTCTGTCATAGGATAGTGATTCACCTCTTGCTTTGGGGAAGCCTTGCAGCCACTAGCAGCAGTAGCTACCGATCCTACTTGGATGCCTGAAGACCCGAGTATGTTTAATACTTTTCTCTTGACTTTGTTAGCTAGGAATGTTGGCTTATATCTCTTTCTTTCTTTTGTCTTTCTAACTTATCACTTCTTATTCTCTTCTTGCAGTGACAACACAGGAGTGGTGAGATCTCATCCACCATGTATGTCTAGAAACTCTACTGATCCCCTCAAGGAAGACCTGAGCTAAGCTAACTGTCAACTTGGGACAACCATTAGCCATCGGAAGACACACTAACGTGTTTTCCTTTGTGTGGAGGGTAGCGGAGATAGTGACCTCCCTCCATACCTAGGTGGCCAAATACGAGACTATTGAGTGCTCGATTATATGGAGCCATTCTCACAGTGAGGCCATGGACAACGGACGCCACCATGAGCACTCACATCATTCGGTTCACTCCCAACATTGTCGTAGCCACTGTAGGAGCCCTAGACGTGGCTGTTTACCATTTGAGGGATCCCACAGGGACTACCAGGCCATGGGGCCATTTTTATTGCTTTGATGACATTTTTTGGGCATTTATATGATTTTTTGTGCATTTCAGGCTCATTGCGAGCATTTTGAACATGCCTAGTTCATGGTGACATTGTATATAAACTTGATTCACCATGATATATACAGATTCTTATTTTTGGTTTGGTATTCCATTATATCTGAGTTGAATTTCTTTTGGTTCATCTCACATGTGTACTCTAGATTTTTTTATGATTTCTTCTTTTCTGTGCTTTTCATAATGTATGCAGTGGACTTGAAATGATAACAAAATGATTTCTTTTTGTATTTCATAATGCTGATATATGATAATGTAAACACAACGTGATGTTTGAACTTTAGTTTCTTTAAGAAATATTTTATACTTCATATTGTCTTGGAAAAACACGGTGATACAATGATATGATGAGTAAATGTAATTTCCCCACTCCCAACTTCATGCAACTAGTAGGATGCGAGGGCTCAACACCAAGAGTCGAAAAGGGCGCAAGTTAAGATTTTTTTTAATGGTAACGATGAGGGAAAGACAATGGTTTGATAGGACCAAATTGAGACACTACAACATCACCCTACTCAAGTTACTTCATAGCTTATAATGTGATTTAATTTCCATCTTATCTAGACTTAGATCCGTAGATGGCCACTTGGTTGACAAAATCTGGTTTTGAGGTTTTAAACTCTTTTGGAATTTTGGAAATCTAACTCACTTTATTTTTGACTTATGATTTCACAATATTTGAATGGATTGTTTCTAACTTTCAAGTTCATCAAAGAGACCCCTTACACCTTTCCCCATGATACCAGTAGGAAGTATGGGATCATCACCATGGACAAGGTATAGGCGAGTAAGGGCATTTCCCTCCTTTCCCAACCTTACATCACCAGTAAGAGATGCAGGCTCACCAACAAAGGTTGTTAGGGAAAATAAATGTGTAAAATAAATTTTTTCTGTGGATTTGCATTTAACTTACTTATTTGGGAAAAATGTTTAGAATGTTCTTATTTCCAAAGAGAATTTTATGGGATAAATGTGACAACATGAAGCTTTTAGGATAGACTATGGGAAAAGACACCTAATACAGAAAGAGACTATAACCAGAACCAAGTATGCAAGCCTTGGTATGATCATGGTCAAAATTTTTTCTTATCCTTCTTGAACTGATGAAATGATTCTGAAATAATTGATGATACTATGAAGGTTTGAAGAGATATCATTCAAATGTTTTGCTAATGTTTTTTAGAAGTTTTTAGGAATTGCTACAAGAATAAGTTCTTTGATCATAATTTTTACAAAATGAACTGGAAGATGAAAATGCAATGCAGATGCAGTAATGTACATATGAAGATGTTGGTGGATCATGTGTAGTACCTCTTTAGGTGAAGAGAGTTTACGGATTTGCTAAACTCCTCACCTTCTAGTGTACACAGGTGAAATGCCCCATTTTTGTAGTCTTCTATCGCTTGATATGGACCCAACCACTTGGGTTTGAATTTTCTTCCCTCACTGGTCTTCTTGTCTATCCGGCTGTCAATTCTTAAGACCAAATATCCCTCGTATATTTCATGCTCGTAAACCTTTTTATTGAATTACTGAGCCATCCGGTCAGCGTAAACATTGTGCCATTGTTCAACGTTGATTCTAACCTCATCAAGAATTTATAACTGAGAGAGTTGCACTTCTCGATAGCCTTCTTCTCCAAATATTCCATGCAGTGAAATATGGAGACTCAGTATTTCAACCTCGAGTGGTAAAACTACTTCCACACCAAATACCAAATAAAAGGGGGCTACCCTTGTTGGTGTTCTAACTAACATCTGATAGGCCCACAAGGTTGGAAAAAGCTTTAAATTCCAAACTCATTTGTTCTCCTTAATGGTCTTAAGGAGGGTGGAATTTAAAGTTTTATTCGTAGCCTCACCCTAGCGATTGGCTTGAGGATAATAAAGAGAATCTATGTGATGAATTATCTTGAGCTTTGCACATAATTCACGCACCTTGTTATTTTTGAAAGACAAGCCATTATCCGAGATAATGACTTGCGGGAAACTATACCTACAAATGATCTGGTGTAAGATGAACTTATTGATCATAGACCTGGGTACATTGGTAAGAGACACGGCTTCTACCCACTTGGTAAAGTACTCTGTGGCCGTGATTATGAAGTTATGGCCATCTGTTGATGAGGGAGAGAATTTCCCTATTAAATCCAGGCCCCATGTGGAAAAGGACCATGGGGTTGCGATTGGTTACAAAGCTCGTGGTGGTATGTGGATCTCGTGGGAGAAATTTTGGCATTTATGGTATCTATGCACAAACTCTACTACGTCATGTTCTAGAGTGGGCCAGAAATAGCCCATCAGGTGTATCTTCCGAGAAATTCCATGGCTGTTGAAGTGACCTCCACATACTCCGCTATGTGACTCATAAAGAATATTTTCAAATTCTCTGGCATCAACACATCTTAACAACATTCCATCGAAGGCCCTGCAATAGAGCACTTTCTCTACAATAACATACTTAGTGGCAATGACACGTAACCGCCTTCTTGTTGAGATGTTTCCCCTTCTGGATACGTATGGTCCATTATAAAATTAATGATGTCGGTATACCATGGAAACTCAAAAATGCGGGGCCCAGTCTCAAGGAAGTACACACACTCATTGGGGAAGTCTAGATCTACCAGATCACCTCCACCTAGCAGCTTATCAGCTAACTAATCCAAAATGATTTTTCCTTTGATGGAATTTTGATTAACAAACTTTAACTCAAATTCACCCATCATAGTTTTGAAGTGCCCAACCTTCTTAGACAAGGATCCTTGTGTGAGGAATGTCCGTAAGTGATCTGACTTAACAATAACCCTCATTTCTTGATTCAACATATAATTTCTTAAGTGCTTTGTTACAAAGACTATGGCAAGGCATTCTTTATCTGCTTGGGTGTAACGTGACTCATAATCAAGCAACATCCGACTAATGAAATAAATTACACGCTCTCATTTATCGTCATCATCTTGAGCCAACATGTAGGCTAGTGAAACATCCATAGCTCGGGAATACAAGATCAAAGAGTGATATGATCTAGGCAACATTAGCGTGGGAGGGGACAATAAGAATCGTTTAACTTCCTCAAAGGCCTCGTTGCATTCTTATGTCCAATCAATGTTATAATCCTTTTTCAAAAAATTGTTGATTGGGTGAACAATAAAGGTCAAGTCAGGGATAAATCTTTGGATTTCCCCGAGTTTTCGAAGAAATGATCTGATGCCAAACTCATCCATTGGTGGAATAATTTTCAATACAGCTCATATTTTGGCTAGGTCTACATCAATTCCTCATGAAGATATGATGTACCCCAAAAGCTTGCCTCCTATTATGTCGAATACACACTTTTCTAGATTCAATGTGACACTGTATTCGATTAAGCGTGAAAGGATGATATGAAGCACCATTGGGTGATCAAAACACTTTTTGGCCTTAGTTAGCATGTCATCCACATAGGATTCCACAATCTTATGTATAAGATCATGGAATATATTGTCATCACTTGTTGGTACGTAGCTCCAACGTTCTTAAGCCTGAATGGCATGACCGCATAATAGTAAGTTTTATAAAGAATTATAAATGTGGTTTTGGCCTAATCCTCTTCAGATATTCTGATATGATTATACCTAGAAAATCCATCCATAAGAGACAAAAATTCAAAACTAGCTGTTGCGTAAATGATAACATCAATGGATGGTAATGGGAAATCATCCTTGGGATAATCCTTATTTATATCTCAAAAATCTATGTAGATGTGGATCTTTCCATTTTTGTTGAGAATGGGGACTATGTTAGATACCCATTGGGAGTAGTCAACTGTCTTGATGAATCCAACCTGGAGGAGTTTTGTCACTTCTTCCTTCACCATGAGGGAAAATTTTGGCTTCACGGGCCTTGAATTTTTCTTAATCAACTTTGTATCTAGTTTGGTGATGAGATTATGTACTGCAATGTGTGACGCAATCCCCGTCATTTCTTTATAATTAAACACAAATGATTTTTGATGCTCCTTGAGAATGTGGGTATGTATTTAAACCTCCTCTGGAGTTAAAGAGGACCCTAGCTTCAAAATATTTAGTTCTTCCTCGGTCCCGATATTTATATCGATTATTCCCTCAATCAGGGAGGCATTGCCTTCCTCAAACTGAGGTGGGGTTGGAGGTAACTCTAAATCACCCTCTTCTGCCATCTCAAAAATTTCAAGTTCCCTCCCAGGGGAAGAATCTATCATGGGGTTTCCAAAATAGGAAGAAGAGTTTGGAATTAGGGAAATATTAACCTTGTGATGCGTAAGATGTAGCTATGTGAGACCGTTAAGATATTCTAGAATTGATTTTTCAATTTCCATGTGATCTGTAATGACTGACTCGCTCTCAGTCTCTCTATATGTCAACATTGGAGTTACTGGTGTTTTTTGGACCAAAGGTTCTACACGAACCAAGACCGTGAAGCTTGAATCTTCCAAATCACTGCTTGGAGTAAAGTGAGAAGTGGATGTTGCGATTGAGTTTGTAAGGATATTCTGGTCTCGTGGAATTTCCTTGGTTGATATGAAGTCAAACCTCTTTGTTAAATTCAACACTGGCATTTTGTAAAGTTGAAAATGCTCATCTCCAGTCTCATACACTTCAGATACTTGAGTCACAACCAGTTGTGAATCACCCAACACTCTTATATTAAAAGCACCCATTCTTCTAGCTATAATGAGACCAAGTAGAAGGGCTTCGTATTCAGCCCCATTATATGTGCACTCAAAGTTTAACTTGAAGGAAAAAGGTAGAAGCCTTCCCTCAGGAGAGGTAAGAATCACACCTGCCCCAGTGCCAAAATGACACTTGGCTCCATCAAAATGGAGAGTCCAACAGTTACTTGGAAAAATGGATGTTGGATCATCTTTTGAATCTTTATCTTTCAATTTAGTTACCTAAACCATACAAACCTCATTTTATGGGAGAGAACTGAGTCCTAGGGCATGTCCCATGCCCATAGAATCAAAAGGAATGAGAATTGGTAAATATTTTTCCAATAGCTTGAAAATATTTTCCGTAGTCCCTACTAATACTATCTCTACGATGAAGGTTTCATCTTTGACTTCCGGAATGCCTTCGATCAAACCTGTGACTTCTAATTCCATTGTAGGAACCAAATCTTCCTTTGGCACTGAGCTTGTCGGTTTATTTAAATGATTTTTGGGAATCTCAAACTCAGAGTGGACTCCTGGCCTCTTTTTGAAATTGGATAAGTGTATGTCAAAGGGTTTTGGATCACCCTGTTCCACAAAAACCTTCCCTCAATGGAAAAACCTAACTTCCTGAAATAGAGTGGAGGGAATCACCTTCATACGATGAATCCAAGGATGACCAAGGATCATATTATATTTGGTTTCTTGATCTATAATATAAAATTCAATCATTACAGTCTTAGGTCCAAGGGTGACCAAAAACACTATAGTTATGATTGACATTGCTTTGAGGCTATCATAGCCCCTCAACGTATTTCATGTTAAAGAGAAATTAGTCTCTTTGTACCCTGGTTTTTAAAGGAAAGGGAAGGGGAATATGTTGACTGTTTCCCCATCACCAATCATTGTATGATTTACATAGTTGTTATAAATCTAGACCAAATTCTACGTGGTTTATTTGTGCTTCTGGAGGAGGGGTGACATTAGCCAAATGACCAAGACCGAATGCTTCAAGTAGAGCAGCCCTATGAGTAGGGGAATTATTTAACATATCCAAGAAGGAAATGTACGAGAATGTCTTTGTTAGGTCACTGATCAAATCATAAGATCCTACTAGCCTACTTAGCATATTAAGGATGTCATCTTATGTGGTTGGGTACATCGGCATATGTTGTAAAGAATAATCCCTTGTTCTACTGACAATGTTAATTTATGGTTCAATTTCAAACTCTACCAACCCCACAGTTTTTATTTTCTGGCGACCATCTAAAATAGGTTCCACTTGTGGGTTTGACGAAGTTGAGGCTTTGTGATCATGTGTCACTATTACAATACCTTTGTTTAAACCATTAAGATCTATTATACTATCCTTTATACATGTGGGGAGAGGATCGTTAAAGATCCCCAATGATGTGTTCTACGGAGACAATGGTCCCATGTAGGTGTTTTGAGTGGGTGTTGTTGGGTTCGCCAAAAACATGTCAAAAAATAACTATCTTTAGTCCTTCAGAAAATGCTGTAAAATTTTGTTACAATCGTGACACGTTCTTGTGTCATGCCCGCGAACCCTATGGAAACCATAACATAAATCGGGATCGTAATCTCAAGGCCTTTGGTTTGCACCTTGTTGTGGTATGAAATTAGAGTTATTGTTCAACTGTTGGTTGTTATTATTAAAATACGGGAACCCTTTCCCTTGATATTGAAACTGGTTTTGATACCCACTTGGGTATTGGTTAGGGCCTTGGGTCTGTGTTTGTCTTTCTTACTAAGGTTGCTGTTATTGTTGGTGGTAGTTAAAATCTACAACATTGACTGAGGGCAAGAAGTTATTGTTCCTTTGATTATTGTCATTGTTATTGTGGTGTTTTAAAGTGTTAGCATTGGGAGCACTAACAACATTAGGCTTCTTAGGTTGGTCTGTCACTCCATCCATCGTGACTCCAAGATTCCTATTAAGGATTTTTGGTCCTTTGTTGTTATTCATGTTGTTGGCGTAGCTGATATTATTTTGATTAGGGGTGACTAACCTTCCATTATCTCTGTACGTATTATGACTACTGTTAATGGCTGCTTGGTCAATTCAAAGTGCACCCTCTAGCACTTCTTTATAGCTCCTTGGCGGGAACTTTTGAACCTCTTCCTTTGTCTCCCTATTAAGAGAGTGGAGGAATAAATCATAAAGTTCCATTTGATCCATATTTGGAGAGTTTTCAGAGGAGTAGAGAGCTTGTCGCCACCTTTGAATAAAGTGGGTTGCAGACTCATTGTGCTCTTGCTTGATATGAAGGAATTCCCTGATTCCTGTTCTCAAAAGCTTGTTCATATAAAAATATTTAATAAATTATTATACGATTTGCTTGAACGAGTGTATTAAATCCTCTGATATCCTATAGTACCAGTCGAGAGAAATACCTTCTAGTGTTTTAGGGAAAATTTTCATAACGACTGCGTCCCATGGGAGTAACTCTCGAATGGCCATTACATAAGCCTTGATATAGGCATTAGGATCACCCTCCCCTTTGAATTTTGGAAGATCAAGAAAGGGTCTCAAGAGCATGACTGTCTGAATGGAGAAGTCTAATGTTTCCTTGAGATATTTAGAATACGTCCCCATTACATATGTTTCCACCATTGAAGATCCTTGTTAGGGAGGTGGGGGCTGCATCGGTTGCTGAAATGGGACATTATAGGCATTTATTGGGGCATATGGAATCCCCTGCAGTTGTCCATATGGACTCGGGTAGGTATACATGTCCCCCTATGGACATTTAGAATACATGTGTACATAGGGGTTGATTACCTTGATATGGAATTGAAGGCACGAAGCCAGGGAATGTTACATTTCAGATAGGTATGGATTTTGAGAATGCACTTCCGGATGGTGCCTGTTGCAGATATCCATATGTGTCTTGGGGGGAATACCTAAGGTGCCCATCCCCATAAGCATATTTCCAGGGTTTTGAGTATTCATATAAACTAGAGGATTCTATGTAGTAGGTATTTATCCGTAGTTATGCAGGTAGAGAGAAGTTCGCGCTTTCCTTGCATATGGATTCTGAGTATTTTGGGAAAGCTATAGCTCCTTGAATTTGTCTATCAAATCTGAAATGCCATTGCCCATTGATGGAGCGATGCTTTTCTTAGGTACTTCTTGTTGAACCCTCAGAGGTTGTTGAGGAGTATGGTATCCTACTATGAATTATTCACTATGTTTCCACCCCTCATTGTCTGTATCACCTTGTCCTTGCAACCTATCAAAAGATCATTTCATGTTCTGGAAGTGTTGTTCACTCCTAACATATAGTGCTAAATATTCCTCATCTAGATGTGGGAGTTGATCTGATTGCATGCTAATGGGATGTCCAAACAATACCCAAGGAGATGAACTTGCTTCACCAGTGAAAGTCATGTTGTTTTAACTTGATTGTTCATGAGGATAGGTCTACGTGACCTGGTCAAGCTCCTCAATACGTACAAAGGAACCAACATTGGTTTTCTAAAGTAGAGGGTTTGTCGCTGATGAGAAGTTGTCCTCCCACGTTGAAAGTGAAGGTGATTGTTGTGGTATAATTGATTGGTAGTGGTACATGTCAAAACCTGGGATGGGCCAACCGTACTTGTCATATCTCGACATATTCTAGGGGTATAAGAATACCTATAGAATAAAGGATGGACAAAGAAAGTGGAAACATTTAGAGACTAGCTCTTCATGTCGAGTTCACCAATTTATATGACAAAAAATCAACACGTGACCTTCTTCGCACTCAACCTCTCGAGGTCATGCCAAGATAGCCAATGTAGAATGAGTTAGAATGTGAGTGTGGTGATGGGGATCGAGATAATTGGGAAATATTATATCTTCAACATGAAATGTTGGGATCTGTGAGTCTAAGGTAAAGAATGCTCTCCTAACTTGAAGTGGTGTGACAGATCGGTCTGAAAAAATAGCCACTCATAGACTCCAATGAATGTCAAGCTCGATCGAGATTCTATTTGTTGGTTGTTAAATACACGGAAAATGACTTGTGCATGCCTCATATAGATTTCCAGACAAGGTCATGGAAGTAAGAATGAGAGGCACAATGGAGCCACAAGTATTTATGGGTGATTTTTTGTTCTGGTCCAAAATGTCTTAGCCTAATCAACTACTATATTTAGTAAGGAAATCTATGAAATAATATTTAGTGGAAGTGGTGAAGATATGAATACTAACATACGCAAAATAGTGTCAGTGTCTAACTGACTAGCAGGCCCGTTGGGTTGTGGAACCTGAGGATCACAATTAAAAACTCATGGAGGTTATGGCCTTGGAATGGTCATGTGCGTAATCAAACCCTATTTCCAGGAGTAGTCCAACAATCGTAGGCTTGATTAGAAATGATATTTATCCTATTTATTTTTTCTATTTTCTTAGTAAAAGTTACAGGTGTGGGTAAGACTATCAAACATAAACTGGTATTAATGTTAGTTATCAATTCTGGCCCATTGGGTTGTGGGACCAAGGGATCACAACTATATGTATTTTCTTGTTGTGGACCGTTGATGGTCATACAAAATGAAATATAATGATTTTTGATAAACAAACTAATTACTGAAAGGAAATCTAATCTATATTTTTGGAGTTTTCACAATATTTATGATCAAAGCAATAAAAGCAAACTAATCTATCAAAGGAAATCTTTTTGTTCTTTTCTAATTTTTAAGCAATGTGTTCTAATATAATAAATAAACTAAAAATAAGTAATCAGCTGGATGTATCTGGTTACTTGTGAAAATGTATGAATTTAATCTAAAGCAAATAACCTAATCTAATCAAAACCCTTTAAACCCTACCTTAGAGGTGAAGAAAAAATCATGACCCTGAAAGGGGCTATTGTTCCTCACAACTTCCATGGTAATGAAAGAGGCAAGCTTACTAATGACTTGATCTACTTGTGATTGAATAATTCTATTGAAATGAATTATTTTCTACTCTATTTGATATGAATGATTGAAACTAATGATTTTAAATTGACAATTGAACAAACAAGGAAAACAAACAAACAATTCCAACTCAGACAAGAAAGAGCTTTGGAAAATTTGGTTGTGTTAGTATCTGTCCCCTCAGTATGTTCCTTTCTTTCTCCAAGTGTTCATGTGAGTCCAAGGGATTGGGAATGCAAGAACAACACCATGATGATGGAGTTTGAGCAATGACAACTTGATGGAAGTTTGGATGCAATGCATGTAGAAGAGAGATAACACAAGAGATCAGAGCTTGGCTATGCAATTCCTAACAAGATCATAGTAGGAGTACAATACAAGATACACAAAAATTCTTAGGCCTTTTTATTGAATACAAGCATGGAATATATAGGAATGGAGGATGGGAGGTGCCTTCATGAATAAGGAAAGAAGGAGTAGTTCCAATCAATTAAATATATTTAAAAATGGGAGGAAGGAGAACTAAGCAATCAAAGCTAATTTTAGACAATTTGGCTTGCGGATGCATGAAAAGAGTGAAACTAAGTGAACCTTCACATGTTAAAACACGTGTGAGGGATTCTTGAAAAAGAGGGCAGGACCACCGCCCTGCGCATGGTGGCAATTTCAGGACCGCCACCCTGTTTTGGGCTGTAGTTTCAGAACTGCCTCTCAGGAAGGGTGGTATTCCTGGCACTAAAGGCCAAAAAAAGTGTAGAAAGAGGCAAGAAGCTAGAAAAAGTGTGGGAAGGATAAGTATAGATGTCTAGGCAAAAAATATATTCTACGAATGGAAATTGGAGCTTGAACAACTTGAAAGGACTTGAATCATCATTAGGGACGTGTGTAACCATTTTTTGACAATGTAACACATGCAATTTTTGGTGCGTAAAATTACCTTTGGAGGGTAGATGTGTTTTTAAACCCAAGAAATACTACAACTTGGAGGTGGAGAACTTCCTGCAAGGTAAGAATTCTCTTAAGCAACTCTTTAATGGCTACGACATAGAAGATTTTCCCCCACCGTATGATGAAATAACTAAGTTATTAATGTCTTATGTTACTGTGAAGGTTCATTTTAGGGTGTAGAGGTTATCTTAGGGTCAGAGGAGAAGGGTTCGGAGGATTTTGATCATGTTGACAGTGGAAGAGAGACTCAGATGGAGAAACGAGATACTATTTCGAAAGAGAAGGACATGTAGAAGGATACTATCCTTAAAATGGTTGAGAATGAAGAGACTTTAGAAACTCACACCTAAGGCACGAAAGAATCCATTGCTAGTCTTCATGCACTTAAGGTCACTAAAAAATATCTCTTCTTTGCTTAGAATTTTGGGGTGAAGGCTAGTGCTTTCTTGAAGGATTTCAAAACTTACATACTTGACACAGACATTAACATACATAAGACAAGTATGGTTACCATTGAAATTAGGGAGGTTCAAGAGATGATGGAAAAAATCACTTCTATTGTGGTAGATGATAATCTGAAAAATGCAAATGAAAGGTGTATGGCCATGGAGAAGGATTTTTTAAAAATGAAAGAGAGCATGCTACATATTAGAGAATTTTTCCTGATGAACATGAAGAACACCATTCAACACCTTATGATGATGAGAGTGTTATTCCAGGCCATACTAAGGGCCAAACAACTAGAAAAATATGGGGTTGTTCCTAGGAGGGAGATGATCGAATTATATTACGAGAATTAGAGGGTTATAATAGCTGATCTAGTCAGAGAATGGCATGATTGCATGTTCTCTGTGGGAGAAATAATAAAAGAATAACTTTGTTTTGTTTACCTTTGGCTTTTTGGGGTTTTTTACCTTGATTGTAATGTTGTTAGTTATACTATGACTGTGTAATTGTTGTCTTCAATGGGTATACCCTTGGAAATGTTTCATTTTACTTAGAATAGCTTGTGTGTATGAGGTAGGGTCTCCTTACCCCTCCTTTACCACTAATCAAAAAATAAAATTGACCAATATCAAATAGGAAAAGTTTTTGTGATAGATGCAAATATGACATGGATCATTTTATAGAAGGATAATGTTCTTATAAATATTATGGGTAATGTAATGTGAAGATATCTACAAACATAGGATTTCCCTATAACAAGGTAAACCTTGTTAGACTTGCAATGAAAAAGGGACACACTTTTATTCTTAGTTTCTAAAAACATGTGGAGATCTAGACCATGTTGTTGACTTCATAAAATCATATGTATAGCTTGTAGTGTAAATCATTATTTTCATATATTTATGATGTATTGGTTAAATTTCTATTCCAAGATATTATGGAGGTGTCACGACATTGAACTAGTTTTAGGAAACTTGTGCATATCTAAGATGATAAGTTGGAGGAGGTAGAGAAAAGGAAACATAAAATGGTGATGATTATTTAGACCGACCTTCATCATTTTGTATATCCTTTTGTCAAGATTAACTGTATTATATATATACATATACATACATACATACATACATATGTATACATATACATATATATATATATGTATATATATATATATATATATATGTATACATATACATATATATATATGTATACATATACATATATATATGTATACATATATACCAACACACACACCCACCACAACAACACACACACACAACACACACTATCTAATTATTTATGTAACATGTTATATATGTATTATGTATTTAATATTACATACACACACAACCTCCACATACTATACATCATATATATATATATATATATATATATATATATATATATAGATAACAACATACATACTACATACATAACATACATACATACATACATACATACACACACACCACGTACATACATGTAATATTATACATACATATTATTACATACATATATTATATATATATATATATTTATATACATTATTGACATATAGTATGTATATATATATAAACCCCACATCTATACCCACCACACACACACACCACACACAACACACAACGTATATATGTATAATATCTATACATACATACATATATATATATACACACCATATATAGTAATATATGTATATATTTGTGGTATATATATATATACAATATTTCTGTAATACGTATATTCTATACATATATATTATATATATATATACATACTATGTATATTATCTACATAATACATAAGAAATATATTGTATACTATCCCTCTCCACTCTCTCTCTCTCTATCTTCTCTAATCTAGTTTCTCTCTCTCTCTCCCTCTCTCCCCCCCTCTCTCTCCCTCCCCCCCCACACCACACACACACCCACCCACCACACACACCACACATCCCCCACACACAACACACACCACACACACACAACACACAGAGGGACTATCGTTGGGTTTTAAAATCATAGTTCAAGGTTACGAATGCAACTTTATATATACTTGCATGTTTTTTATTATTTGCGGTGATAAATTTTTTATTTTTCTTTGCAGCCATTTTTGGGAGAGTTTTTTTTTTTATGCTTATGTTATCAAACATAATAAATAAGAGGGTTTATCCTATCAAACATAAATATGAGTTCTCCACTTACCCTTGGATTAGTAGGTTATAAGATAGATCCCAAAATATCTTGATTCCCCACATCCTCAACAATGCCTAAAATGAGAAATGAAACAAATATACATTATCATATCTCACAAGTGGCACATCCTAACTAACGCTCTTCCCCACTTTACAAAAAAAACATGATCAATTTTGATATAGAAACACTAAGATAAATATATGTGAATAAAAACTCAAAAATATATCCAAAACAACACGATAAAAACCTTCCAAGATCCATCATTTAATTTACAACAATCAAAAGCTTCCCACCCATACACACAGGTGGAGATTAAGATAGAACTCCAATCTCCTCTATTTCTCTAAGAATTAAAAGAAGAGTATACCTAAAAACACTTGGAGATTACAACTTAGTTTAAGATAGGACTATGAATTAAACTCTTGTTTTAAGTGCCTCTAAAAATTTGTGCTCATGTTTATTAAAAATTACAAGCCCACCAAAATTGGGTGAGGTAATAATGACTTCAAATTTTCCATTGCAAATATTTTGGAAGCCACGTGGTGGCATAAATATACTTCAACGATAATCAACCCTACCACTCAATAATTTTTGGTGTCAATATCAACTTACACATTTAGCAAGGTTAAAATAAGTTTTGAATTTAGTTAAAATCATAAACATTACAACGAGTCATAATATCACATAAAGAATAATATATAATAAACTAATGTTATATTAAAATGAAAAAATAAAACATCTGTTGTGTTGGTTGAGTGCTCTGACAATCCTGACACAAAAATATTTGAATAAACAAGTTTAAAATGCTCTCACCACCAACTAAATGGTATCAAAAAAACCCACAATTCAATAAAAAGGGACCACACTTTTATTCATAGTTTCTAAAACATTGGAGATCTAGACCAATGTTGTTGACCTCATACAATCATATGTATAGCTTGTAGTGTAAATCATTCTTTTTCATATATTTAATGATGTATTGGTTAAATTTCTAGTCCAAGATAGTGAGGTGGTCACACATACCTAGTGTTTAGGAAACTTGTCATATACTAAGATGATAAGTTTGGCGGCGGTGCGCACCGGCCCCCCCTGGTGCGCTTTCTTCGGCCCGCCCCTTCCTCCTTTTGTCCTCTCCGTTTGTCCAGGCTTACCTCTGTTATTCTCCTCTCCCTCTCCCCCCTCCCTCCCTCCCTCTGTCTCACCTCTCCCCTCTATCTATCATCTTGTCCTCTCTCTATCTTCTCCTTTTATCATTGCCTCTTATATATGTAATACAATACATTATATATGTAGACAATATACCCACACACACACCCACCACAACAACACACACACACAACACACACTATCTAATTATTTATGTAACATGTTATATATGTATTATGTATTTAATATTACATACACACACAACCTCCACATACTATACATCATATATATATATATATATATATATATATATATATATATAGATAACAACATACATACTACATACATAACATACATACATACATACATACATACACACACACCACGTACATACATGTAATATTATACATACATATTATTACATACATATATTATATATATATATATATTTATATACATTATTGACATATAGTATGTATATATATATAAACCCCACATCTATACCCACCACACACACACACCACACACAACACACAACGTATATATGTATAATATCTATACATACATACATATATATATATACACACCATATATAGTAATATATGTATATATTTGTGGTATATATATATATACAATATTTCTGTAATACGTATATTCTATACATATATATTATATATATATATACATACTATGTATATTATCTACATAATACATAAGAAATATATTGTATACTATCCCTCTCCACTCTCTCTCTCTCTATCTTCTCTAATCTAGTTTCTCTCTGTCTCTCCCTCTCTCCCCCCCTCTCTCTCCATCCCCCCCCACACCACACACACACCCACCCACCACACACACCACACATCCCCCACACACAACACACACCCACACACACACAACACACAGAGGGACTATCGTTGGGTTTTAAAATCATAGTTCAAGGTTACGAATGCAACTTTATATATACTTTCATGTTTTTATTATTTGCGGTGATAAATTTTTTATTTTTTCTTTGCCAGCCATTTTTGGGAGAGTTTTCTTTTTTATGCTTTGTATCAACATAATAAATAAGAGGGTTTAATCCTATAAACATAAATCGGAGTTCTCCACTTACCTTGGATTAAGTATGTTATAAATAGATCCCAAAATATCTTGATTCCCCACATCCTCAACAATGCCTAAATGAGAAATTAACAAATAATACACATTTCAATATCTCACACGTGGCACACTCCCTAACTACGCTCTTTCCCACTTACAAAAAAACATTATCAATTTTTGATAATAGAACACTAAGATCAATATATGTGAATAAAACTCAAAACTATCTCCAAAACAACCTATAAAAACCTTCCAAGATCCATCATTTAATTTTACAACAATCAAAGCTCCCACCCATACACACAGTGGAGATTAAGATAGAACTCCAATCTCCTCTAATTTCTCTAAGAATTAAAAAGAAGAGTTATACCTAAAAAACACTTGTGAGATTACAACTTAGTTTAAGATAGGGGGGACTAATGACATTACATCTTGTTTTAAGTGCTCTAAAAATTTTGTTCTCATTTTATTAAAAATTAAACAAATCCCACCAAAATTGGGTGAGGTAATAATGACGTCAATTTTCCATGGCAAATATTTTGGAAGCCACTGGTGGCATAAATATACTTCAACTATCATCACCCCTACCACTCATAATTTTTTTGTCAATATCACGTACACATTTAGGCAAGGTTAAAATAATTTTGAATTCGTTAAAATCATAAACTTCAAAAACAACGAGTCATAATATCACATAAAGAATAATATATAATAAACTAATGTTATATTAAAATGAAAAAATAAAACATCTGTTGTGTTGGTTGAGTGCTCTGACAATCCTGACACAAAAATATTTGAATAAACAAGTTAAATGATCTCACCAACTAAATTGGTATCAAACCCACAATTCATAATAATGGTTAACTTCATTTATTTAATTATTTCAAAATAAATAGATTAAACACATTAATTTTCCAATAAATAAAGTGGTTAAGAGAAGAAATGAGTAGTTATGCATGCTCCTTGGTCTACCTTGAGTGATTCTTCATCACTCGATTCAATCTTAGTAACATGTAAAACTACTCATTCTTTAAAAAAATTATAGAACAACCATGAATGAGAGAGAAATGATCCCATACCAAAATAAAAGTATAGTCAAGATAACAAGTGAATCAATCAATACATACACTCAGTAACGCAACTAAAATGCAAGATCTTTGTGTGTGTGTGTGTGTGTGTGTGTGTGTGTGTGTGTGTGTTAGTCCTCACAATTACTTTCTTCACTAAGAGCTCCACACTATATCTTTAATCACCCCTCCCCCCGATGATATCATCTCTATGTGTATCATAATTTCTTGAGGGTTCATGTTTTCCAGCGTCACAACTCACACACATATAAATTGATTAGGCATCATCACCACAAAGCCATATAATTTCAACATTGAATTATTATTTGTAATTGAAGTAAATAATTAAATGTTATAATATGAAAACATGTATATAGATAATTATTCATGCACTTTCCATTAATCCACATTCTCATGTTTAAATTCATTCATAATAAAGGCATTATTTAATCAGCTAGGAATTAAATAACTAAACAAATCATTATCCAGGATTTAATATTTTCTCAACAATAAAAGAAATCAAAATTATAGGTTTGTGACAACTTTATATATAATTATGTGTTTTTCTCAACTATGGCTAGATTTTTTTGATGGTTCTTTTCATCCCTTTTTGGGAGAGTTTATTTATTGTGCTTATGTTATCAAACTTTTAAATTCTAGAATTCTCACGTTTACATACCAAACAAGAGGGTTTTTCCTATCCAATTAGTTGTGGAGGATCCAAAATATCATATAAAACTTTGAACCATAACATTCTCTCTAAAATTTTGATGGTTAGCCAATTGGTATAAGAAAGAGGACAAATAATGGATGTACCTCGTGAGAAAGAAGAAATGGAATCACCTAAATGTGAGTTCCATATCTTGTATTAATTTTTTTTTATAGTTTTCCTTCCCTTATCAATGATGAAACCAAACTTATTGTTAGGTAATTTTATCTACACTTGTTCCATCCCCACCACATGTATTTTTAGAATGTTGTTAAATCCCTTTGTATCTACCTTTACACTAAAAAAATTGTTAAGTTGTTGGTTCCTATCAATTTTATCTAAATTTCCCATCAAATCCACTTGTTTTGTCATACAAAATGTATGTTTGCTGCATCAAGGTCTTGTACCACCTATATTGTAGAAAAATTAGATTGTTGATAAAGATAATTGATGTTGTTACCACATTTTCTAATGATTAACCCAACCCTAGTTATGCAGGAACATCTATTTTTGTTATTTGTGTAGAGTTGGTGTGGGGATGTTTTAGGGGAATGGATGCATGAAGATTCATATCACTGATGATTTCTTATTGATCAATAATATTCAAGAAGAATAACCAATTTAATTATATCTTTTTATGTATGAGAGATCCTTTCTTGGGGTATCACAAGTGCATTCTGGAGCCATTTAAATATATAGAGCCCATTATATTCTTTTTTCGTAACAATAAGTAAACAAAGATAGTGATAGTAAAAACACATGTATTACAAAGAAAGGCATTCCATGGAACTTGAGATGTGTCAAAATATAGGGAGGGAGGTAAATGATATAGTCCAATCATGGGTGTTATTGTAACTACGTCCTCTATTTACTAGTGTAGAAAAAAAATCACACACTTGGGTACATTTCTAGGTCCTAAAATCATACTAGCATTTACATGAATCCTAAGCAAGAAAACTAGTAATTGACGACTATCTTTGGCCTATTTACTTTGTTCCTTATTTTCTCTTTGGTCTTATACACCCTACAACCTAGTCAGAATTTTATTGATTTATCTTTTATGGCTTTAGACACTAGCGCCTAGCCAGGAAAAAAGTGCCCATGTGCCCCTGTCCCCTCTGGGTGCCCTTGAACCTTTTTTCACCTTACTCTCTTATTATTGGTCAATTTTATCTTTTGGACATATTTTTCACTTATGGGTCAGCTTTCCAGTTTTCAATTACAAAATTCAATCAAGGGAATCATATAAATACATATTTATGTGTTCAAAATCAAGGACCAAACACTAAGAATTACTACTATCACCTAATATTGCATTCAAAATGCACCTAAAACACTTAAATTCATTCATATAGAATCCATTCAAGGGATGAGGGACTGCATTTTTTGCATACACAACACAGGAAGAGAAATTTCATACTATTCCATCCACACATATTAATACATTACTAAATTCTAGCTACATATCGCTATCAATTAAAATTGTACAAGGGAATCCTAAGGAAAAATTTATACACACACTAACCAAAACTACATGGAGTCTGAGATGTAGTGTAGCACTTAGTCGTAAGCTCACTCTCAGGGTGACCATAGGGGGCAGTTTGACTCCATTTAGCCACCAATTTTTGGTATCCCCTTTTCCCTCATACCGTATCTTCTCCCCTTTGCCATCATTATTCACATACATAACCTTCTTCCCATTTAAACCCCATTTTCCCCCTTAAAATATAATTATCCATTTAATTGGTATTTTCCACCTTGATCTCATCTTAATCATACCCTTAATTAATCTACACTAATCACCATTAAATAATCCTAAATCATAATATAATATATTAAGCTATCCCTAAATGTATCTATTTACCATCCCTAGGGCCTCATTAAATGATTTCATCTCCCCTTTGCCTTTATTTAATATTTTCCACCTCCCACAAACCCATTTATCCATTCTAAGAAACCCTAACCCATGCTTACATCCCAAAACCATAATCCCGCCTCACAAGAGCTTATTGTCTTGAGATCCTCACTCTCCCACCTCTCAAATGGACGAACCTTCGTAATCAATGCCAACCCATCCAAGTCACCGTCGACCCTATAAGTATGACCATACCCCTCACTTTTAAGGGATGTAACTTTGGAGACTTTGATATTTCTTGTGATCTCAAGTTCGTCTCTTTCTCATATTTATAGTTGGAATCACTATCTTGGAGCTATTTTGGAGATCTTGTGCCCCACCTTTAGAGAGTTAGAGTCTCTTTCTATTTTTTCATGCTTGGATCCAAAATTTCCATTTCATCAATTTTATAAGTTCATCAGTCATCCTAGATCCACATCTCTGCATTCTCTCATCTTCATTTCTATCTGCAGATTGTTGTTTTCTAATATTTTTCTATAAAAACCCTAGATCACTCCTAGTCACCATCGACCTTGTCTTGTCACCATTGACTTGGTTCATATTTTTTTGGATTATTGTCATTCATTCTTCCAATCATCCATTTTTTGAGACCACAACCTTCCACATCATTTAATATTTCCATTCTACACACTTACAAAATCATCAGTCCTAGTCACTGTCGACCTTATCAATCAGTTCTCATATTCCATTAATTTTTTCATATCCTGTATGCCAGATCCATATCCAAATCTAGATCTTCATGTAGTGTTCATGTTCCATCTCATCCTCCTCACTAGTTCCAAATCTTCCTCAAAATCCTTTAGATATTATTTTTTTCTGTCACTGTTTGACTTAGTATACTTCACTTTCCATTGAATGGGTTCTAAAGTCTCGGGTTGCCATCGACCCTCCTAGATTTGATTTTGTTTACATTTACTTATATCAGATCTGAATTTCCATTTTATCTTTGTCATTTTAGTTTTCTGGTTTATCTTAGATTCTACTGTATTAGATCAGATTCATCATTTACTTTATTATCTTTATCAAAATTGGGTTGACATCTATCCTAGGAAGTTTTCACTTCTCAAGACCGAAATTTTCAGGTAACCCACCCATCTATCTACTAATATTTTTCTATTGAGTTATCTTTGTTTTGTAGGTACTAGCTCATTGTGAGGACGAGTTACCTTTTGTGCCCACATCGATCATCATCCCATTTATAGGTACCTTAAACCATATCATATTTGGTGTTACTCATTTTCTTTGTTACAATTTTACTAATATGAAACATGTACAAGAAAATTAGTTCAACATTCTAGGATTTATGGTGGGACAAAACCTTCTTTGGCAAGTCTTTTCATTTATCTTTCATTTCCATTTTATTTTATCCATATTCTACTAACCTCACAGGTAAGAGCATTACTTTCTTTTTTACGTGTGTGGGTTGATTTTCTTGGAGCAATTTACTTGCTTTAAAAATAAAAAATGAAACACGTTATCTAGGTATTCTTCATTTTTCTCTATTTTATCCTTTTGCATTGTTTTTCCCTTCCTTTCTTGATTGTCCTCATTAAACATTACTTTTCATTCTGGATCTAAAAATAACCTTCATACTTTCTTGGTAATCTAGTCTAATTAGGGGGTTAATTCTTTGCATAAACCTTTATCATACAAATCCAAAACACACACATCAAAACTGCACATCTTAAACATATCCTTTCAGGTGGAACTATTAGGATTTCATCACCCAATAGGAAATCCATCGCGATGTTCTGACAGTCTTATAATTTTTTTAGCTATCAATATATTGGATAAGCACTCGAAAACCTTATCTTTGTGGTGCATGATGTGCGGGGGTAGGCCCTGTACCGGTAGTCATCATATATTTATGTCTCATGTACCTTTGGTTATATCCAGGAATCCATCCAAAATTACCTGAATACATCCATAGTGTGGCCATTTCTCTTCTTCAAAAGCCCATTTTTCTTTTCTTCCCTTATTTTTCTAATAATCAAGATAATTAAAACTCTATTGTGTGAGTTTTTTGAATTAATCAACAATCAACATAGTTTCTTGTATTATTTTTTGTTTCATGTCCATTATTACACGTTTCCAAGCAAGAAAAATGGAACAAACCATGTCATCCAACAACATTCTCACATCTACTATAATTTCCCAACAAATTTCCACCCTTTCTATCATTTCTTCCACCCCTTTGGTTGCCTCTTCCATAGTTACTCAACCAATTTTTCACATTCCCTCTCTTCAAGAGTCTCAATTCATCCAACCTAAAAACCATGTTAAAACCATACCCTTTCTTTATCATCACTCCATCCCATCTAGACTAGCTAAACCCCCTTTCACCACCTCTATCAGAGACATTGGGCCTCCTACCATCCGTCACAGATGTGCGTAATTACAAGAACTTATTGATGCTAACAAAATTTCTCTTCATGATTACCTTTTTCACAAGTCTACCAACCTACCTCTTGATGGACCCCTTATCCAACAAATTTATGCTTATCATTCCCATCTTGAATTCACTCAATTCCTCACATCACAACTCACCATATTATTTCCTAGATCTATGAATGAAATTTCCATGATGCAACATGGGTTTGATCCTCACCAATATTCCTCCATGATCCCTCACAATCACTAGATCACTTAATTGGTGGTGCATAATCCCCCTAATTTTTATTACATTAACACTACTATTACCTATTCTTTCCCCATCATCTCCTCATCCACTATGGTTAATAGTGCTCCTATCCAATCATCACAAGAGTCTCATTTGATTGATCCTCCACCCGAGAAGCATAACTGAATTTTACCCCTTATCTCCACTTCCCATCTTCATGCAAATGTGATCACTTCACAACCCTATCCTTCTAAATAAAATAAAACCCATCAGCTTCCTCTTCAAGGTTCTTTTCGTTACATACTTCTTAATCAATCTAATAAAACATCTCAACCACTCATTACCCACATTCCAACTCATCCTATACCAAAACAACCTAATGTCCCAATAACTGAACAACCGACACAATCCCTTAAATCTTACCACATCCCTATCTCTCAACAACAACCTATATCTCAACCCATTCACTTATATTCACCCTTGTCAACCACTTCCACAAACACCTACTCATCATAAAACATATCAACCTTATACGTAACCTAACCCATCTACCTCATACATACCACAATCTCATCCTTCAAATTTTCATTCACATACATCTAATGATCTCATCCATGCCTTATTGAGTAGAATGGAAAAACTTGAAGCTAGTACGTTGGGATCCAAAACCACCTTCTCATATGAATAAATTTGAAACAAACCCATCAATACTTTGGTTCATGTTAAGCCTTATCCCCCACATTGGGAGTTCTAAACATTCTCTAATTTCAATAGCAAGGAGGATCCACAACAACATTTTGGTGCCTTTAGGCACACATGATATCTAATTTCCCATGGTCAATACCTTATGATCTGTGCATTCCCTATGTTGTTATTTGGACCTATGTTGAATTGGTATAATGGTATTCCTCAAAATTCATTATTTTCCTTCACCCAACTCGCACAATTATTCCTAGAGAACTTCGCAATCTATACTGCGTGTAAGATCACCATTACAAACCTCTACGTCATTAGAAAATTTGATGACGAATATATTATATATTTTTTCACATGATGGCATGGCATAATAAACTGACTATCATTCTCTCTTCCACCTATTGAATTGATTGAAATTTTATCACGGTCTTTTGCGAAGCATATTTCCTCTACTCTTTAAATACAATTATTCCAAAACTTTGAAGAGGAATTTACCATGTGTTGATTAGAGAATACTTGTTAGATATCACACAAGAAGTCCGCATGGGAGAGAAGGCCAAGATCAAGGGCATGGAGGGCAAGTTCAACTTTTGGTACTTCACCGATTTTGAGCATGAAGACCTATTTTTAGAAGATGGCATGTGGAACACACCAACAATGCAGAGACATGTGTGCCATGCATTGTCTATCTTTAGAGGATCAGATCAAAGTTTTTTGTATGGAGACGAGCTAAGAATAGGATTGTCACTTCAGTTAACTATAAGAGGTCTATAGATAACACACTTGCATGTGTGGCTATGCCTGTAAATGGCACGTGGCTATTAATAACATGCGTCCTATTTCTGGAATGGATAAGCGGTGAAGGGAAAGTCCCCACCCTATATATATAATATGAAGTACATAGTAAAATATATACACAGAGAGAGATGGATGTATGAATGGGTGTGTGTGTGTGTGTGTGTGTGTGTGTGTGTGTGTGTGTGTGTGTGTGTGTGTGTGTGTGATAGAGATATATATGATTGGATTACTATATTAGATCCATACGTGCATTGGTATGGATTGACATTATTGTAAGAAGCTTCTCTGTTTATTAATAGATGGAAGATATTGGCTGAAACTAAATGTCATTCCTATGTGTAATTGAGTGGTGCATGTTATTGATTCAATTATGTTTACTGTTTAAAGATTTTTCCTTCATAGATCTGAATATGGCATGCATTTTATAATGATGGATTAGTTATGAAACTATATGTTTCTTTCTTCATCACGCTAGCATCTTTCTACATCAACCCTAAAGAGGGACCTGGTACCTTTGTGTGCTTCGGGTGAGCGCTCAGTCTAGGCTGAGTGATGTGCTAGCGTGACAAGGGTGTTATCTAGAAAATTCTAGGCTGCATCATTGGTTTCATTGCCGAGACCTATTTTTCAGTTGTTTTTAGGATGGTTCACGATGAAGATGTAGCGGTTAACTCTAAAAAATATTGAGGAGTGGATACATGATCTAGAGGAAGAGTATGCATGGCTGTTTAGTAGTGGACCTGAATTTAACGCAAGCACTTGGGTAGAACAGAATCTGTATGACAGTCTATATGAGAGTTTTTTCACTATCTTTCGAGTAGAACTATATGAGTGGATTACTGCTTATGCATCTCAACAGAATTAGAGGTATTGCCAACTTGTCTAGACACAGGAATAATTTTAGGCCCTTTATGATTATGATTTGATCTAGACTCACGTTATGGATATGTGGTTTCTTGGTGTTCTAAATAGTTATATTCTGGAGTATTCAATTTTGACGTATTCTTGCCCAGAGGTAGCTGAATTCCATTTTTTATGGTATCTAAGAGGATTATATCTACAAGGTATTCCATTGGAGATCAAGATCTTGATGGTAAATTTGAACCTGGAGAGTAGACCGATGGCTAACTAAAATTCACCACGTCTGGGGGTAGGAATAGGTTTGGTGAAAGATGGCAGACCTAGCGGAACAGAGGCAAAGAGAGGAGAGGTAGCTTAAGTATAATGAGGCATGAGAGAGGGAGATAGAGAAGTAACGTTCTATTGTAGAAAGTACAGCATTGAGGAGAGAGATGGCTCATGAAGGATTTATAACTCAAGTACAAGACGTGGAGCCAGAGCATCAGGAACTACCCCATCTTGGAAAACATGACAGAGATCCCCCCTTGGCCTCACATAAAAGCACACGAGAAGAGACTATCTGGGCCATGGGCACGCATCTTATTCCAACTGGTGACCTATCCATTGCACTTGGTTTTCCAGTATCTAGTACGATAAGTAACCAACAAGCTAACTTAGGAAGTAAGAGAGTAGGAGTAAGTCACGGAGCAAGTACATCAATGACAGGACAAATGACTTGAATGATATTTGGAGGAACATTCTTAGGCACATCATCTACACAGAACGTGAGCGGGTAGAATGTTGGATTCACCTATGGAAGTGGAACTACCTCACAAATTATAGGGGTTTAGTATAGTACTACTATTGGAGCACAGGGGAGTACATCTATAGGTCCTATTCCAGCTATAGGTGGAGGATCAGGAGGTATAGGTGCTTCTATTTCCAGTGGATCTAGTGGTTCTGGAGGAAGAGGGAACACATGAGGTTCTAGATCAGGTGGTCAAGGCTCGCAACAAACACAAAATATCTATATGGAGATGTCTCTTCATCTCTTTGAATACAGAGGTATAGAGGATACTTCTAAACATGTGCATATGTGTGAAATCTTGTGGTGAGCTAAAGGGATCATGGCTGTTGAGTGTAAGGAAAGTCAATTTTCTATTTCATTACAGGGATGTGCATACAACTAGTATAGGAAGTTTGACCCTAATCAAACTTATGTGGATTATGCAGCATTGAAGGATGATTTCTTGAAAGAGTTCCATATCCATGAATTTGAGTTGAAAAGTATCAGTGTGCTCAAAGATATTAAGTAGGGAACTACTGAGAGTGTACGTGAGTATGATGCCCATTTTAAGACACTTCTATCTAAGCTATCTTATGATATTCATGCAAGCCAACATGCACAATGGTTTGTTGGAGGATTGATTACACCATTTAGAGGGTGCTATCACATAAGATATACACTGATCCGTGCAAAGCACTGGAAGTAGATTTGTGTGCTGAGGTAGTTGGGAGAATCAACACTAGCATTATTCCATTATTAGATACACAGATTACAGTTATGATAAAACAATTAGAGAAGCTATCAACAAATTTAGCTCATGAAACACGCTCAGGAATTTTATGTATAGATTGTGAAGTGGAAGATCACACCAAGGATAGTTTTCCTCACAAATCTATACGCTCATTACTGTTGGATTGTGAAATCTATCATTTGAATCATGATGCTAGTCACTGTTCTTTTTTATAGCATGTGATAAGGGATAATGTATCCAAATTTTGCAAAGCTTGTAGGTCCATGACCCATGATACTAAGGATTTTTAGTTGATTGGTCAGTTCCAGGATGCTATAGACATTAGGGTATGATAGACAAGTGTAACAGATAATTCTAAGGGTAAGCATGAGCACCAGGATCAGGATCATAATCAAACACACTATGATAGGAATGAGGGGTGTTTTGAAGGAGGTCTTGGAAGGGGATGTGGATATTGTGGTGGATATGGAGGACAAGGCCATGGTGGAGGAAGAGGTGAGTTCCCTCATGGAACATGTTATACGTGCGGATCTCCTGACCACTATAGGCACAAATGTCCTCAAAATATTACATGTTCTTTCTGTGGAAAGAACCATAGCCATGAAGAGTTCCCATACTTATATGAGCATCTGAGTAAGCATCATAGGCAAGAAAACGAAGGCGCTGGTATGGTTAGAATCTAGCGCGTGGTAGAATATTAGTGGATGCCCAAGATAGTTGAAGGACCTAAGGCATTGACATTAAAAGTTACTTCACAAGCTGAAGTGGCATGTGCAAGAGAGGCATCGTACCAGATGCCTATGATCACCAAGGAGGAGGTTTTGCATGCAAGGTACTTAGATCCTGCTCATCAAAAGGAAGTTTACCAGTATACCATGGAAGTTCTAAGGAGTCTTTAGGGTGAGATACATTACCTTAAGGAGTAGAAGAAAGCATCAGAGATAGTCCAAACTGATATCAATGATGTGAGAGAATTATGTAAAATGTTGCGCCAGGAGAACATTATTCCACTATTAGGAAGTTGGTTAAAAGAGAACACTTCGCAGGAAAGTATTGAGATCAGATGAAAAATTCTACATGCAAATATTCCCCCTGATAGCATTGACTATGACAAGGAAATTACTCTGAATTTTGTTGTGGATGGATGGTTGTTGAGCATCATATTGATTGATACAGGTGTGGAAATAAATGTGCTTATATTAGATGTATGGGTGAAAATGGGGAGGACTCTATTGCAGACATCATCTAATGTGTTGTTTATGGAAAACCAAACTAAAGACACCCCCATAGGAGTTGTGAAGGATGCATCTATAACCATACAAGGAGCCAAGTCCACTGGGGATTTTGAGGTATTATCACTTGTAGAAGCAGACAACTTTCCAGCATTGCTTGGATGCCCTTGTTGTTATGCGAATAATGCTAACTTGAGATTCAATAAGGGGTATATCAACATTGAGAACAAGGAAGAAAGAGTTGTGATACCTCTAATAGATGGGAAGTCTACACCATATGTTGAGCCTCTAAGTGAGGATGACTTAAATATAATTTATGTACATGCTATTCAGGACCCAGAGGTCAATGAGCCATCAAAAGAAGGCATCCTACATTGGGAGGATTCTCATTCTATTAGTGATACTATGAGTATTGCTTGTGACAATTGGGCTCATGGTACATATGAACTTGTAGGGCGTGAGGTGAAAAGTTTGGTTACGTGCAAGAATGGAATTCATTTGGTTCGACGGATAGGTAGCACAGTACCTTGGTATATAGGGGCAGAAGATCTTCTTGTATTTTTGAAAGCCATGGAAACACAGTGGATAGATTGATTTGAGAGAAGAGATATGTTAGTATATACCCTACACGGGACAACACTGCATTGGTGGGTAGTCCATAAAGATAACCTTTTAGAATGGGAAGAGATTAGAGTTGACTCATTTATTAGGTTTTTAAGGAATAATACACCTATGAAGATCTGCATTTATCATGGCGATCCACCTATTCAACATCACATCTAGTAGTGTGAGATACTCTAGACAACAGGACATGAAGCATTACCACCTTTACTCTGGGTGCATAGATTGTACTCTATGCTACAAGGATGCACATGCACCTGGTATGTATAAGAAAAACTACATCGAGAGACTGGGAACTAGGAAAATTTGATTGCAGGAAAGATCCAAACCTTTGACTATTTTTCTTCCCAACCTCCAATAGAAGAGGCATTAAAGTTTTTGAAACGGTTAACCATGGGAGATAGTGCAAAAGCATAAGAGCATATTCAGGAATTATTTGGTGAGATAGAGTATGGAGCGCATTTTGAGAAGGAAGAAGAAATGGACTCCATACTACTTGAACGTGCTTGCCTTGATAAAGAGAAAGGAAAGATGGTTTACATCGTGGATGATGAGGAAGTTGAGAACCTGGATACTGAGCATTCACAAGGGGTGTGTGAGGTCTTGTACAGTATAGACAAGGATACACGCACCTATCACGAACCCATGAAGAAAAAGTAGGTGAATATAGGATCAGACACTGAGCCTAAGGAGGCCATCATTGCAGACTACTGGTCAGACTTGGAGGTAGTAAATATCATTGAGTTACTCAGGGATTATCAAGACTTATTCCCTCAAGGGTATCATGAACTTAAAGGTGTGCATAAATCACTTGGGGAAATGAAGATAAAAATTAAGGATGGTGCACGACCAGTTAGGAAGCGACCTTATAGAATGAACCCCAATTTTTGTGAAAAGGTAAAAGAAGAAATTGATAAAATGTTGAAATATGGAATTATCAAGCCCCTTGATGAGTCAGAATGGGTTAGTCCAATGGTGATCAGTATCAAGAAGGATGGACGAATTAGAGTATGTGTGGACTATAGGGAGCTGAATGCTACATGTGTCACATATCCATTCCTTATGCCATTCAATGAGGAAATACTAGAGGGATTTGTAGGGTGCGAGATATATTCCTTCATAGATGGGTTTTTTGGGTATCATCAGGTTAGGATTGCTTAGGGGGATCAAGAAAAGACAACATTCACTACTGAATGGAACAATTTTTCCTATACTGTGATGCCTTTTGGATTGGAAAATGCACCTGTTATATTCTCATGCATAGTTGTTCAGGCTTTCAAAGATTTTATTCACAACTTCTTACAGGTCTACCTAGATGATTGGACAATATATGGGCTTGTGAAAGATCATTATGACAATCTACACTTAATGTTTGAACGGTGTAGACAATTGAGTATCGCTTTGAACATCAAGAAGTGCATATTTTCTACACCATTTGGAATACTGTTAGGACATATAATCTATAAGGAAGGTTTGTTAGTTGATTTAGCTAAGGTTGCAGTCATTCTAGGCATGGAAGCGCCTACCAGTCAAAGTGAGGTGCGTAGATTTTTAGGTCATAGAGGATATTATAGAAAATTCATCAAAGAGTATGCCAAAGATGCTGCACCCTTGGAAGAGTTGTTGAAGGGGAAAGGTACATTTTATTGGGGAGAACCGCAACAAAACACATTTGCAATATTAAAAGAGAAACTTACTACCGCACCCATTCTACATTTTCCCTCATGGGATAAACCATTTCATGTCCATGTGGATGCCTCTGGCATGGCCATTGGTGTAATGTTAGCTCAACCTAGAGAAGGTATTGTAGATCATTCAATTTGTTTTGCTAGTAGGGAGCTGGCTCCTATTGAAAGGAATTATACAACTACAGAGTGCGAAGCTTTGTCAATGATCTATGCATTGCACAAGTTTTGATAATACTTATTAGCAATAACATTTGTGTTTTATACAAATCACATGGCATTGAAGTACTTGGTAAACAAGCCCGTCTTACAGGGGCACATATGTAGATGGGCACTCCTATTTCAAGATTTTAACTTCACAGTTGTGGTGAAGCCAGGGAAAATCAATTCTAGACTAGACCATTTATCTAGAATCAACTTAGGAGAGGAAGCACAAAAAATTTAAGAAACCATGCCAGATGCACAATTATATAGGTTACAACGAGTTCCATCAGAATTAGAAGAAATTTATGTCTTTCTACAAACTGGTATGGAACTAGAGAGGAATGAAGGCATTAGAAAAGAAACAACTTGCTATACGCGTGACACTGTTTATGTTAATTAGTGGTGACCTCTACAAGTTGGGTAGAGATGAAGTCTTACGCTGTTATGTATTAGAGCATGAGTACAAGGATATTATGGAAGAAGCCCATGGTGGTTTTGTAGAAGGCCATTATACAGGTGATGCGACTGCCTGGAAGATCCTACTTGTTGGATTATGGTGGGAGACATTGTATAAAGACTGTAAAGAATATTGTAAGGTGTGTGATCATTGTCAGCCCCTCGGTAAACTAGGGCAAAGAGATGAGATGCATTTGAGAGTAATTACTAGTGATGAACCATTTGAGAAATGTGTCATTGACTTTGTAGGACCTATTTCGCCAGCCGTGCGCAGGACAGGGTCACGCTATATCATTACTTGCACAGATTATCTCACACGGTGGGCAAAAGTAACACCTATGAAGGACTGTATAATAGCTACACCAGCTAGGTTTCTATGGGAGAATGTTCTTACAAGCTATGGATTTCCTTTAAGCTTGACAAGTGATAGGGGAACACACTTTTTGAATGAGATAGTCAGGATCCTATTAGATGAGTTTATGGTTGCTCACCATAAAACTACACTCTATCATCCTTAGGAAAATGGAACTACTGAGGATTTCAATAAGATTTTGAGCCAAAATTTGAAAAAAAATTGTAATTTTGGAAGAAAGGATTGGGATGACAAAGTGTTAGCTATTCTTTGGGCATATAGAACAACTTATGAGTGATTGAACAAAGCCACACCATTTCAGCTGGTGTTTGGCACATAAGCCATTCTCCCTATAGAATTTATGTTACCTTCTTTGTGCATTGCGTGCGCTGGAGGTCTAGCTGATGAGAAGGTTTTAGAAGAGCGTATTGAGAAGATGATTCAACTAGATGAGCGACGAGCCATAGCATGATGGAGACAGAAGTAGGAAAAAGCTAGGCAGAAAGCATGGCATGACAGAAATATAAGGGATAAGAAGTTTGAGATTGGAAAAATGGTACTTCTTTATGACTCAATGTTCTTGTGCCATCCAGGAAATCTCAAAGTACATTGGTTAGGGCCCTATGTCATCACTTACATACTTGAATCAGGTGCTTACCAGTTAGAAGCAATTGATGGAACACGGATACCTGATTACTTTAACGGGAGTAGGCTGAAGCCCTAATATAAATAAGTCATCTTGGTGTTTGTAATAAGGTAGTATTTCCATTTAGATTAGGTTTTCAATTCTACATTTCCTTAATGTATTTCCTTCATTGTCGCTATGCTTTGTCAATTTAGTTATTGTTTTTGTGTAATAAGCGCATTTGTGCACATGAAGCTACTTAATATATGAATAATTTTTATGAACAGAGGACTGCACATACCTTTAGTGTGGGGTGGTTGTAGTTATCCAAGTAAAATACTGTGAGAATTGAAAGGTGAAAGGAATAAGCTGCTACGGGTGTGCTTTAAGTCAAAAGAAGATTTCTTCTCAAAAGTGACCAAGGAGGAGATGAATGAAAGGAAAGTATAACACAAGGTAATAAGAGGCCATGATAACTATCAAGAGAAGGTACACTGATGAGGTACTCGGGTGCAAGGGTGCGTGCTGAAGAGAAGTCTATGACCAAAGGGTAGGAAGGCATGCTAGAAGGTTATAACTGGGGTGTAAAGATGTACCATGTGGAATGAACAAATTTGGTCAATGAATGAGAGGATATTTGGTAGGTGAAGGAACAATAAATGCATCAAAATTTTAAAAATTATATAAGGATGGGCTGTGGATTCAAATTTACCATTACGACTAAGAGAATTTGAGGAAAGAGCTAATTGCAAAGAGCCAAGTGATCGGGTTAAGGTGTGAAGGGTGTAAAAAAAAGTGTGACAAATAGATCTATGCAAAAAGAATCTTACGTCCCCGGTGGTGAAGGGTTTGAGAAAAGTGAGGAGACAGAGAGGAGTTAGGGAAAAAATTTTCCACCTAGGGCACGATTAAATCGAGCTAGGTTTTGATTCATAA
Organism: Taxus chinensis; assembly: GCA_019776745.2. Taxonomy (NCBI): domain Eukaryota; kingdom Viridiplantae; phylum Streptophyta; class Pinopsida; order Cupressales; family Taxaceae; genus Taxus; species Taxus chinensis. The sequence goes on along the minus strand of CM034151.1, from coordinate 284,222,935 downwards.
GTTGCAGAGTTAAAGAGGAGATGATTGCAAGGTAAAAATGGCACCTAAGAAGGCATCTGCAGTAGGAGCAAAAGGAAAGAAGAAGGTGGTTGTCGAGGAACAAGAGATGGCACCCGAAAGTGTTTTTTCTGAACTGCAATATCTAGAAGGAGTCATCATCGGCCAGGAATGGGATTCACCTATCAGAAAGAGAAAAGTGAGCGAATACAATCACAAGACCACAGAGAAAAAGAAGGGGCTTAATTCCCTGCTCACTGTGAGGACGAACAAGCGTACGACAGATGACATGTCAATTTATGATGATGCAAGTGAGAAGCTTCTGAAGATAATTGGGGTCTACCAATTATATGAGATTCCATATTTTGGGAAGTATGAGCCCTTGTATCAGTGGCTCATGAGCAGAGTGCATGAGGTATTCTTCTACTTTGTAAGACACAGAGTTAGAATCTCATCTGTGCTTATCTCATCAGTTATAGGTTTGAAGGCCACAAGAGAGGACATAAAGAATGATCTCACAGATAAATCCATAATCTTAAAAACCAAACATGAGTTGGGGTACCTAAAGGGTCCGCATGATATAGATATAAACAAATTGAAGAATTGTCTGGTTGTGCAAGCAACAACACACCTTGTTACAAAGTTGAATGATCAGGAGTGGTGGTCACAGGTAAATACTATATGGTTATACATTGTGCGTAATTTTTCAGAAGGGGCAATCTACAATATTGTAGGCTATATTGTAGAACAAATAGTCAAGGAAGTGTACACAAGAGGGAAGATCAGCTTTGGATTTTTTCTACTATCACTGGTATTTATGGAAATTGGAGTACCAGATGAGCCAAAGGAAAAGGTATGGGAATACCCCATGGAGAATAAGTCACCAACTAAAAGTTTCAGAAAGTACCTATGTAAAGGGGCCATGACAGATGACATCAAGCAAAGGGCAGGGAAATGGTATGACATGCTCTGTGTGACATTTAGAGAAGAGTGGTACATCCCAAAGGACCTACCATTAGTAGTTGGGAAACAAGTTCAGTTTTCTGTATATCAGTATTTATGCATCACACACTTCCTAATGAGATATGGAGTTTGGATCCCTTGGTGTAAATTGCCTTACACATTCACTGTAAGGTATTTCCAAGCATCTATTCGTAGAATTATAGACACGCACTGAATGGTATTCAATGCGGATAAGGTATACTGCAACTATCATACATTGAGGAAGAAGCATGTGTATACTGGAAGAAGTTCCTACACTAAGAGGATCATTTTGGAGGTGTTGAATATTAAGAAAATAATTTTGGCTGTAGCAGATGTAGGGGCAACATTGGTGTATCTTCAGCTGAAGCCTAATATGGAGAACAAAAAGTATGTAGAGAATGAATTCACATTCCCAAGGCCACCAAAGGGTAAGCACACAATCGAAAACATACCAGCGCAAAGTACGACATAAGTTATTGAATTAGAGGGTGAAGAGGAGGAGCGTGAAGATAGTGGAGGCTTGGAGTGTAGAAGAAATCAACCATATGACAGAGAAGAGTCATGGTGCATGGCCACTCTACCTCAAGGACAGGACAAAGAGGAAGATACAGAGGTTGAGTAGGGGGAACATAGGTTTAAGAAAGTGTTTAGATGCACAAGGACTCAAAGTGGAACCCCACAAACGTTACGGAAATCACCTCCACACAAGGACACCACTGAACCAAAGAAGAGAATAAAGTTAATGTTGGGTAAATAAGTAGAGGAATCAGAAGAGAGCAAGCATGCATATCCTACCCCATTTGAGAAAGAAGATAAGCCATAGAATGAGGAAGAGAAAAAATATGAAGAGATGAAGGATGAAGAAGAAAAAGAAAAGGAAACCTCTGGATCCGCGCATGCGAAAACTATAGAGAATTTTTAGGACATGGAGACACAAGTCCTAAATTTGGAAGCTAAGGTCCCTAAACAGCAATGGTCTAAAACAACAAGTGGTGAGAACATTCCACCAGCCATGGGGTATGTAGAGGACGCAAGTATAATTGTTTGCGCCTGCTTCCAAAGCATGATAACACAAAAGGATTTATTTAGATGGGAGCTAACGGATGAAGATATGGTGACTTTACGTACTCAAAAGTAACTATCATGGTTAATGCACACCCATATGGATGAGTCTGAATTTGATATATGTGAAGAGTCATGCATTTTGAGACAGCTGAAGAAGGCATCCCAAGCTAGACACATGACAGTAAAGCCTACTGTCATGTCAGATGAGAAATTCAGCAATGCATTAGTGAAGGTTTCTGCTAAAGTGGCTAGAAGAAACATGGACAAAGCTATAATGATTAGAGCACCACGTAAGGATCTCAATATAAAGGATGCAGAGATAACACACATAACACAAGAGAGGGACTTCGCATAGAAGAAGAACAAAATATTTATCAACATCGTAGAGGAGATTGGGGACAATGTCATCAGATCTAGGCCAAACTTGGAGAACAAGGTACCACAGAAATTTCCCTAAGTAATACATTATGTAGGAAAGTTGGTGGACCTAGTACTTGAAGATGAAATTATGTGCATGGCAGTGCCAAGGAAGTCAGAGCAAGAGGCAGAATGAGAGAAATCCTTAGTGATGTGAAATATTACATCCTATGAAGGGTTGTTGCAAGCACTACAAGAAGTATTGAAGAAATAAGACCTTGATTTAAACATCTACACAATTCCAGAGGTGCTTATCAACATAAAGAACCTAGAAGAAAACAATGAGGTCTAGAAAGCAATGAAGGATGAGACATTGGGCCGTGTAGAAAGATTTTCAATAGTTAAGCAGAAGCACGAGGCCCTGACAACAATAAAAGAGCCACATAAGACTCAACTGGAAGAGCTTGGGAAGCTCAATGCGTAGAAGATGGATATTCTAGAAGGAAGAATGACCTCGATGTCTAATGTTATCTTTGTTCTGCAAAATAAAAAAGGATATATTGTGAGGGATGAGTTGGAATCCATTGCTGTGGACATTCCAGAGAAAGCAGAATAAGCACTCGCTGAATAACAGACCTTGGAGTCTGAAATAAAGGAGGATTATCTAGAGTTGATACTTCAAACTAATGTGGAGGAGGCTGCCTCATAGCCTCATAAAACTTCTTTATTTATCTAAATTCTTTCATTCTTATTATTTCCATTCTTCTATTCTTTACTTTAATTTTTAGAGATAACCATTGTTGGGATGAAAATGTGATTAGTGTGGGGGTAATGTTGATCAGAGAATACTTTTTAAAGATCACACAAGAAGTCCGCGTGGGAGAGAAGGCTAGGATCAAGGGCGTGGAGGGAAATGAAGGACCCATGTGTGGAGGGAAAGTTAAGCTTTTTAGACTTAGCCAATTTTGAGCATGAAGACCTATTTTTAGAAGATGGCATGTAGAACACACCAAAGATGCTAAGACGTGCGTGCTACACATTGTCTATCTTTAGAGGATCAGATCAAAGTGTTTTACATGGAGATGAGCTAAAAATAGGATTGTCACTTTAGTTGACTGCAAGAGATCTATAGATAACACACTTTCATGTGTGGCTATGGCTGTAAACGGTGCGTGGCTATTAATAACATGTGGCCTATTTCTAGAATGGATAAGCGGTGAAGGGAAAGTCCCCACCCTATATATATGATATGAAGTACATAGTAAAATATATACACATAGAGAGATGGATGTATGAATGGGTGTGTGTGTGTGTGATAGAGATATATATGATTAGATTATTATATTAGATCCATAGATAGCAAGAGATCTATAGATCTATAGATAGCACACTTTCAATTGACTGCAAGAGATCTATAGATAGCACACTTTCATGTGTGGCTATGCCTATAAATGGCGCGTGGCTATTAATGACATGTGGCCTATTTCTGGAACAGATAAGCAGTGAAGGGAAATTCCCCACCCTATATATATGATATGAAGCACATAGTAAAATATATACACAGAGAGAGATGGATGTATGAATGGGTGTGTGTGTGTGTGTGTGTGTGTGTGTGTGTGTGTGTGTGTGTGTGTGTGTGTGTGTGTGTGTGTGTGTGTGTGTGTGTGTGTGTGTGTGTGTGTGTGTGTGATAGAGAGATATATGATTGGATTATTGTATCAGATCCATACACGCATTGGTATGGATTGCCATTATTATAAGAAGCTTCTGTGTTGATTAATAGATGAAATATATTGGCTGAAACTGAATGTCATTCTTGTGTGTAATTGAGTGGTGCATGTTATTGATTCAATCATGTTTACTATTTAAATCCTGTTCCTTCATAGATCTGAATATGGTATGCATTGTAGAATAATGGATTAGCTATGGAACTATATGTTTCTTTCTTCACCATGCTAGCATCCTACTACAACAACCCTAAAGAGGGACCTGGTACTTTTACGCACTTCGGGTGAGCACTGAGTCTAGGCTGAGTGATGTGCCAACATGATTAGGGGTGTTATTTGATAAATTCTAGGCTGCATCACCATGGCTAGTAAAATTGAACTTTATGCCCTTGAGAAAATCCATCTCTAACATCAATCAAATAAACCCAAGCCTGAATTTACCAAGTCATCCACGCATGCTGATAGATCTAAAAAATCCACTAATGATATTGTGGTCAAATCTTCCTTCACAAATATCTCCTAGACCACCTCTTAACTACTCCTCTAGGGGAATCCTATAGTTCCATATTCGACAAGTTGATGGAAGTCCACATTATTCAACTTCCTCCCATTTTACCTTTTGATGACTCACAACCCAAACTAACATGGTATCGGGAGGAGAATTATTGTAAGTATCATCAAGTCCATAGTCATGACATTGAGAAATGTTGCACTTTCAAATACCTTCCAAAAAAATTCATAGATCATGGTGACCTCTAAGTGGGTAACCCTAATGCACCACCTAATCATCCTCTCGATGTCTTCAAACAAAATTTTGCCAATCATCCACTAAATAATCAAACTCCACCCCCACATCTCATAAACCTAATGTACATATAATAAATACTATAAAATAAGATCCAACACCATCACCTTTGCCCATCATATCTTCATTCGTTGCACCCACGTCTATTCCAAAATATTATTCCATGCCCACAACTTCATAAACATCTACACCAACATCTAAACCTATTGAATCTACATTGACCATGTCCAAAACTACCACATCCACATCAATCCTAATTACACCCACCTCCCCATCCATATCTTCCATGTCATCACCTATCACATTTAGTCCTTAATCTGTATCTACCCCAACACCCACCTTAACATCTTCATCATACATTCATACATCCACACTCACTTCCACATCAATCACATGCACTACTATGAACATACCCACATCAACATATGAATATATATCCACATCCATACCATCTCTCGAAACATATACTACAAAGACACCCCCACTTAATATAACCACAAATGATACTCTTTACCCATCTATAAGTCCAATAATTCCTACACCAACTAATCCTATACCTATACACTCTACAAATCCTTTTGATCTCATTAAGAACATTGTAAAAAAACCACTTCCACCTTCAATATCCACATCTAAAACACAATCTAGATTACCTTGTTCTACCTCTACAAACCCCCTAGTTGAAATCATCGTCATTCCTGCCAAAGGAAAATAACCACAATCAAAGTCTAAGAACCTTGGCATAACCATTCAAAAATCCCTCACACATCCCCACAAAAAGTTGGAGCTCCCTCTTCCCAAGAATAATCCTCCTAAGAAATTTAACGTCACATCACCACTCTTAGAAGCATCTCAATCCATCTTAGGGCTAGGAACTTCATCCAATACCTCCATTATCACCAAATCAAAGTTAAAACAATACAATTCTTATTCCAAATCTGATGCCCCTTTAAAATTATCTGTATCCCCAATTTTTAAAATAGAAACAAAGACATCTAAGTAACCAATCATCAACACTTAAACCAAGAAACAATCATCATATTCTCATTTGAAGTCTAAGACAAAATCAAAGTCTCCCATAAATCTTCATCAAATAAAACCATCCCTCTTATCTTCATCCATAAGTCTCAAATCCACTTCATCTACAATCTCTTCTTCAAAAACCTCCATCAGCTCATACATAGAAATATTCCAATGCTTACTTCAAGCATCCATAATCACCCTTCCTCCCATTAAGTATTTTGATTCATGTGGCCCAAGAAATTCATGGTTCAATTCTAATCTCATTTTTGCATATCATTGTGCTATAGGACATGATACTGAACATTGTAAGTTCCTCCAAGCTATTATCCATGGTCTTATCGATGAGGATGACATTCTCATAGAAGGGGATCACCCTCTTCCATCCACCAATCACCCTTCTGCATCCCAATATTCATCCACAAAGGTCTCTAAATATCCTCTTTCATATATGACCTTTTTTTTCCATCTCTCCTCCAAATATGACCTCTCCCAAAGAAGGTCCTCCTCTTTTCATCAAAGTTTTTAAGATTTCCACTCAATCTCACCCACATGATTCTCAACCTCCAACCTAATATAAACCCAAAGTTTTTGTCACCACTCCCTTTAGTGAGCCTACTTCTCCTCATTCTTCATCAAAATATAAAGTGTATATCTTAGCTACCCCATGGCCTAATGTCATTGAAATAAGTATTGTGAAATAACTTCATCAGGACCCAGTCAAAATTTCACTCTATGAGCTTATCCAAATCTCCCTCAATCATATACAAGCTATAATTAAAGCTCTCAATCATATCCATACACCTAATGATGAGACTAAACCTTTTACAGCTCTTGTTTGATCACTCGGTGCTTCCACTACCATACCTTTTAACAATACCGAAATCCCTGACATATCACTTGAAGATCATGACCTTCCCATTTTCATCACTGTGTGTATCAATGACACATGCATTCATCTTTCCATGATAGATAATGGAGCTAGCATAAACATCATCTCATCCCACACCTTTTATGAAATCAATATCCCTAATTCCATTGTTTCCCAAACATCCGTGGTTCTTCGCGCATTCAATGATGCAATTTTTACCACTTTGGGCACAATTATTATTCTTATCCATGTTGGTGAAAAAATCCTGTATGAATTATTTTATATCATAAAGGGGAGTTTCAATACAATATTCTACTTGGATGACCATGGATTCGTGTCATATATTTCGTTCCTCCCACCCTTCATCAATGTATCAAATATTAATATGAGGGGAATATCCTAACTCTCCCCACATACACTCCTCCATTCAAAGCATGTCACATGACTTATAACCCTAACGAATGCTCATCCCCAAACAAGATTCTTATGAAGCATTCACTAGCTCATCTGATCTCCGCATCTAAACTTCCCAATGATGACTCTATAGACAAAGTGATGGACCATCTCACACTGGGGGAGTATCACCTTCTCATGCTTAATTCCCTTCCCACACCTCATAGACTTGGAAGACCCGATAAAGCTCCAATGTATCAACCTGATGTTGGGGATATCATTTATTTTGGTCCACCCCATCTTCACACCAATATCATCTATGGTGGCATCGATCACCCTTCCTCTCACATTGAAACTCAACCACACACCAAACCTTACACCAATGGATTTGAATTTCTTTACAAAAAATCCTTTCCCACACTTATCTTTATCACTGTGCATGGAAAGGATTTGGAATGGGGCATTATTGACAAGGCATACATGACCTCATCATCAACCAATCTTGCAAGCCCCATGAGAAGTTTGGATTGGGTTTTAAGGAACAACCTACTGACTCTCTCACACCTTCTTCATGATTATCTCTCATGATCATTGATCCCCCATATTCTCCATCCCACAAGGCTATGGATATGGATGACATCGTGTCCATCTCCTCTAGTTTTTTTTTAAATCTCCACCATTACCTTGAGACTGGTCACTTATTAGTGTGAAGGTAAAACTAGGTCCCTCCCTCTTTATTTCCTGATATGGTAGAGGAATATTCCTCTACCATTGAAACTCTCCAGTGCACTGATAATGGATCTATCCTTTCTTACACAGGGATAGAAAATTCCTATCTTCATAAGACCTTACTTCCAGACACATCCGCCCTTCTTAATGAATTCACTATCAGCATCAACATAGGGACTACGCAAGAGTCCCGCATCATCAAAGTGGGTCAATCCCTTGATTCACAAGAGCTTGAATCTTTCACCAAATTCATTTTTAGACACATTCAAGCCTTTTTATGGTCATACACCGATATGCCGAGCCTCAAACCTTCCATTGTTTTCCAAAACATCATTACTTTTCTCGATGCTAAGCCAGTTAAGCATAAGCTTTTCTGCATGCACCCTTAAGTTTCCCTCCTTGTCAAAGAGGAGTTACAACACCTTCTTTCAGCTAATTTCATTATTCCTATCAACTATCCAAAATTAGTTTCCAACATTATACCCATTTTTAGATCCTCTAGAAATATCTACATTTGTACTAACTTTCGAGATTTAAACCTTCCTTGTCCTAAAGATGACTTTCCTCTTCCAAATATTGATCAACTCATGGACCGTACTACTGACCATGAAATGCTTTCTCTTATGGATGGATTTTTTGGATACAATAAAATCCTCATCGCACCAAAATACCAACATAAGAATTATTTCATCACTCCTTGTGGGGCTTTCTAATATCACATCACGCCCTTCAATTTGAGAAATGTAGGAACCACCTATGTGTGAGCCATGACTTACATCTTTCATTAACTCATCCATAATACTCTAGAGGAATACGTTGATGATCTCTTGGGTAAATCCAAGCATCAACGTGATCACCTTTATGTCCTTAAATTTTTCTTCGAGCATGTTATCCATTTCTTCCTTTGTCTTAATCCCACCAAGTGTGTGTTTACAGCGCTAATTGGTAAGCTCCTTGGTTTCATCATTTCTATCAGGGGTAATGAATTCAACACTTCCAAAATAAAATCCATCCTTAAATTCCCCCTCCTTCTAATCTAAATCAGCTTCACAGTCTTCAAGGCCGAATTCAATCAGTTCACTATTTTATCACACAACTTTCTGACCATTTCTAACCTTTTCACCATCTTCTTTGCAAAGTTAGTGATTTCCGCTGGGATTATAATTTCCAAAAAGCCTTTGAGTATCTCAAGCATTATCTCCTATCCCCATCCATGCTTACACCTCCACGCAAGGAGGATCCTTTCTATCTCTATGTCTCTACCTCCGATCATGCTCTAGGTGCCATGTTGGCACATTGTGATGAGCAAGGAAGGGAACAAGACATCTATTACATCAGTCACACCCTTCACGAGTATGATACCTGCTACACTAAAGGTAAAAAGTTATGTTGTGCTCTTTTCTTTGCCACTTTCAAGCTTCTCCATTATCTTCTTAATTACAAAACCTATGTCATCACTAGCTTCCACCTTCTCAAAACCATGCATTCTAATCCTTATTATAATGATCACATCACTTGATGGCTCAGGGTGATGACCAAGTTTGACCTAGAGTTCATATCTAAAAAATCAATCAAGGGCCAAGCTATCACTAATCAACTGGTTGACACCCTTATTCATGATAAAAACCTTCCTCATGAGAAATTTCCAAATGAATCTATCAACAATATTGATCATGAGTTCACTTTGGTTAAAATGACACTCTTCTTTGAAAAATATAAGTGTCAGAAAGGGGGAGGTGCTAGCATCTTTACTATTCCTCACTAGTAAAATCCTATTCCCATTGCTTATAAGCTTAATTTTGAGTGCATAAGTAATGTGGCTGAGTATGAATCTCTCATCTTAGGCCTTCAAATTACTATTTTACTTGGCATACAAATCCTTGAAATCTATGGGGATTCTAAGCTCATCATTAATCAAGTTAAAGGGAATTATTAATGTAAAAATGACGTCCTTCAAAAATATTAGGATGTCGTCATCTTTCTCCTCGAGGCATTTGATTTCTACACCCTTCAAATTGTCCCTCATTCACCCATTCGATTCACAAACACTATGACATCTCTCACATTTATTATCCCTTAGAATATGTAAGAATATAAAATATCTATTATCATTCAACGCATTGACAAACCATCTCACCTTAGTGATCTCCCTCACGTTAATCTTATTGAATTTAATCCCTCTAATCTTTGGTTTCTCAAATATTTGATTACCTCTCTCAATCCATCATCCCCTCTGACCTATCCAAAAGTGGAAGGAGTTAATTTATTTAATGTGGTAACATCTATGTCATCCTTAGAGGAATCCTCTATAAACATGAGTTTGACAATGTCCTTATATGGTGCCTTAAATATCATGAATCTATCTGTGTTATCCAAGAAGTCCATGATGATATATGTGGTCATCATTTTAGTAGTTTGGTTATCACCAAACATGTCCTTCACATGGGTTATTATTGGCCCTCTCTCAATCAAGACTACTGTGACTATGTTAATAAATGTATAAAATGTTAACAACACTCTAATCACATCCGCATTGCTAGCCAGGCCTTACAACTATCTCAGGACCTTTGGCCCTTTTCATAATGGCGACTTGACCTATTTGGCCTCATCAATCCATATTCTTCTCAGCACCATCATTCTATCATCATTGCTATTGAGTATTTCACCAAATGGGTGGAAGCAATTCCACTTGGATCAACCAAAGCATTAATTTTATCTATTAATAGATCATTTGCAGCTTCGACGTTCCTCATAAGATCATCACAGACAACATAAATTCATTCAAAAAAAAATATCTCAAGAATCTTTGTGATTCTTTCAATATTAATCTTATCTTCTCTTATCCATATTATCCTCAAGATAACGACCAATCCAAAGAAACTAACAAAACCCTTCTAAATATCCTTGCCAAGAAAATTGAAAAATTAGGTCATAATTGGCATCTTTATATCCATTTTTCCATTTGGGCCTATCGAACTAGCATCCACACTTCTACATGCACTAATCCTTTCTATCTTGCCTATGGCTCTGATTCCATCCTTACTCTTGAATTCTAAATCCCATCCTTGTAGATTTCTCTTCATGACTTTGTCTCTGATGAAGAATATCGCCAAGAGTGTCTAACATAGCTCGAGTTGGTAAACGAATGTTGCCTTCTCACTCTTGAGCATCATCATGCCTATCAAGAGCGCATCAAATGTGCTTATAAAAAACACCTCAAGAAGCAAGAATTCAATATCAATGACCTCTTCCTTAAATAAAATCAGAATGTCACTACTCTAGAAAGGAGCCAACGTGGAATGTTTTCTCCCAACTAGATTGGACCTTATATTATCACGCATAAGTATGGGTCTGGAGCCTATCATTTTGCTTCTCTTGATGTTAAACTGGAATTGAAACCTCTTAAATCATTACACTTGTGGCCTTTCTATTTTTAACATACTTACCAATGTGAACTTAGTCATCTCAGTGATCATACATTGATCGTTAGCCTCTTCCATCTCTCATTGTAATGATTTGGAATTATGTGGTCTACTGTAACTTTCCTATCTATGACCTTGAATATGGGCACCACAACTCTACCCATGGCATATTCCTTATGGAAAAGTTCCTCCTTCAAGGTGGGAACCCCATAATCATTACATCCATCACCATCTTATTTAACTACCATAACCATGCTAAGGGTCCACATTTGTCACTTGTACATTTTCCACCCCCTCCTAAGTGGTCTACTTAGCTATCCCCTGCTCTTCCATAAAAATAAATTTTTTTGGATGCTCATATTAACAACTATCTTATCCAAAAACATATTGCTCACTCAAAGGACAACATATCAACATAAAAAGCATATACTGCTCCCTCCAAGGAAAGACTATCATATATCTTAATGCAAAAATATGAAAGCATAAATATCCCAAATCAAAAATCAAACTGTACAACACTCCCTCGAAGGATGGATACCATCTCATATCATGGCAGAAAAGGATTCCTACATTGATTAGCCTTCTATATATTCAAAATAAAAATCATAAAGTTCAAAATAAATAATCCTAAGAAATATTCCCACATCGATTAACTTTCTCATATTTTAAAAACTTCCCATATTGATCAGTTTGCACCATACCACTCAGAGATAGGGCATAAACTTAGGAACATCCACCTAAGGGGAACCTATTTTCCCACATACGAGTTACATCTAAACCCCTTTTTCATTTCGACATTAGGTCCATAAGATCATCTTCCATATCTTCTTCAGATCCTTGGAATAACTAACTATTGATGGTTATGTGTTAACACCTGTTATTGGTTACAAGTGTATTGCCTTGTTTGGTTCCTCTTCTTGTTTACCTCCAATCAGGTTTGAAGCATCAATTCTTCATGTTCTCCTTTCTACAATGAAGTGTCATTCATGCCTTTTTGGTCACCTTCTATCAAGTCACATCCCTTCTCTCACATATAATTTTCTCCTATCATTCATTCGCTATTTATTCCTTTAATTCTAATCCCATTCATATGAATCCATAACATACTCTCCCTAATCTAGCCATCTCATCCATGTCTATGTATACATTTCTAAATCCACTGTGTCCATTGTAATTTTCCAAATAGCATCTACCATATTTATATATCACAAGTGCATATTTTGTCTCATCTATATATGACATATTTCTAAACCCATAACATCATTTGTATCCATTATCTATGTCATAATCATGTCTAAAAATTATTTATCCATTTCCATCACATCTATTTATCATTTATATATGCATCATGTCTAATAAAGCATCACATCACATTTACAAATCCATATTGTAATCCAATTTCTACACCATAAAATGACGTCATAACCATAATATTAATCCAACATCTAAATATAACATAAACATAATCAAATTAATAAAAAATCATATAACACATGATAAGTCATGACAAAATCATATATAAATATATCATAATCAAAGCATCCATACATTCGTGATAGGATGCTAAGGAATCTATCTCAAAATTATACATCATCAAAATCTGTGAACTGAACATCTGATAATCTCAAATCTTTCCCCCTGGGGCAGGTGCCTATACATCTCTCTGGCCATCATCTCCTCCATCAGGGCTTGGGTCTCACCTCAGCTGTGCCATGCTATTCGTGCTCCTAGATGGCATTGGTCATGCGTAACCCCTTGCTATCCATTGCTTTTCTATCTTTTCCACATATATCAACACACGTGGTGGCCTCGATATCACAATGCACTCATAATAGTGTGCCTCCAATCCTAGTTTCTTGTATTTCTTTAAAGGGACAATATGTAATGGATCCATTTAACTGGCTCCCTATAAATCCACTGGTGCCCCACTCTATAACTCCACAGCTACTATAGGACTGAGATCTCCAAATATATCCCTGTAGGCCTCCCTTTGTCACCAATATCTATCTCTTTTCTAAATATCAAGGTCTCTATCCTGATGCAATCTTGTCACCTCTTGGAGTGTTGCCTCTCTCTTATGATGTGTTGTATATCTCTCATGTCAGGAAACATCTCATTTTACACGTAGATATAATATATCTACTGCTGCTCCTCTCCTCCAGGTTTTACCCTCTACGTCTCTGGTGCAATCCTTTTTGGTTAGCCCATTCATCTTGAATTTCTTCTCTCTTGATTAGAGATCTCAATTGATAAACTCGCGCAGTGTAAATGAGCTTAGTCAGCCAACCTAGGTGCTTATATAGTCCACCGAACCTGGTCACCGCCAACCCCTTTCAGTCACCACCACCCCAACCCTAGTCTTTGCTAACCCTACATGGTTACTGTTAACCCGACCATGATTTTCAATCATTTAACCCTTTCACCACATTTTTCCATTAAATTATATTTTCTTACAATCTCCTTCCTTTTGTGTCACCTATAACACACTGTTACTTGCCTTATGTGGCTTACCTATTTTGATATCTCTCCTTTGTGGTAATTTTTGTGCTCCTTATTTGGGCACCATTATTTTCCTCTTTTTCATCCTTGTCTTACTCAGAAACATATTTACTTGATTCTTGATGTATGAAGGATATCACATCCACTTTTTCCCCCACACCTTATCAGACCTTTGTCTTTGCCATCATCACATTTATTTGCGCATACTTTTGATGTTTGCCTTTGACCCATTGGTCCCATGTCTTGGAAATCCATTTGAGAGGATTCCCCTTGGATCCCCTCCATCTTGTAATGATTTTCACCAACTCATAGGTCCATAGGACATTGCCCGTCATCTCCATTGAGGTCGTACTTTGTTCCCTACCGAAGTGATTCCAAAATCACCACCATATTTTTATTTAATTTTAGTTTTTATTTCTCCTCTCATGGGGCATATTATGTCATCATATTGTTTTCCTTTCCAATCTTTCTCCCTTCTTCTATCTCTTTAAAACTTGGAATTGATTCCCCTTTGTGTCACCTATAACTATTTTGAGGGGGAACACCTCATCGATCATCTTTTATTCTCTTCTCATTTTTGTCTCATGGTTTTCCCAACGCAAACCACTCGACAAAAAAGGGGAAAATGTAGACACCAATTTTTGATATCCGTTCTCCCTCAACTCGTGTTCACTCCCCATCATATTCATTATTCACATACATACCTCTCTTCCCATTTAAATCCCCCTTTCCCTCCTAAAATCTATTTATCCATTTAACTGGTATTTTCCACCTTAATCTCATCTTAATTACACCGTTAAATAATCTCCCCTAATCATCCCTAATCATTAATTAATCCTAAATCATCATCTAATCCATTAATCTATCCTTAAATGTCTCTATTTACCACCCCATGCCTTCATTTAATGATTTCATCTCTCCTTTGCCTCTATTCAATATTTTCCACCTCCCACCTACCCATTTATCCATCCTAAGCAACCCTAACCTGTACTTACCTCCCAAAACCCAAATCCCACCTCACAAGGGCCCATTTTATCAAGCTTGTCACCCTTCTACTACCCACATAGATGGAACTCCGTAATTGGTGGTGACCCATCTAGATCGCCATCAACCCTATAAATATGACCATGCCCCTCACTTTTTAGGGACGCAACTTTGGAGACTTAAAGATTTCTTGTGATATTTCCTTCGTCTCTTGCTCATCTTTGCAGCTATTATCACTATCTTAGAGGTATTTTGGAGAGCTTGTGCCCCACCTTTGGAGAGTCGGAGTCTCTTTCTCCTTTTTGAATCTTTGGATTCACCATTGTCATTCCATCACTTTTTCTTATCAACATTTTTACAGGATCATTAGTCATCGCGAAGCACTATCTCTGCATTATGTCATCTTCATTTCCATATAAAAATTGTTGTTTTCACTCATATTTTTCCATCAAATGCTAGATCAGTCATTTTTAGTGACCTTCTCATATCATAACAATTCAAAAAAGTATTCAAAGCATTTCTATAGGTACAGGAACAATCCTCCAGTCACAGAATGCATTATAGTAATACAATTCAAAACTAATTCGGAACAAATCAGGGAAAACAAGAACAAAACATAGACACACAATCTGCAATGGTGTTTATCAGGTAGAGTCATAAAAGGAGAGTAATAATAGACCTATCACCCTAAAAATTTCTCCTTGGAATGAGATTACACAAAAAATCACATTTGGCATGAGATTTCACAAATAACTCACCATTAGTATGAGATCACCCAAAAAAATTGCTCTTTGCATGATATTTCCCAAAAAAATCACTCTTCACAGCATTTTCAGGATATTTTCCTACCCTTTACATTGTTGTACATCAAGTTCACACTTTCCTTTTTAAACTCTTTTAGATACTTGAATTTTTATTATACACAAATTTGAATACTCTCTTTCCCTTCTTTTTACAGGTTCTTCCTTATAAGAAGTAGCAATAACAAGCTACAACAACATGTAAAACACAAAACAAGGCCTACACCCCTAGGGTCACTTTCCTTTCCTAGTCTCCATGCTTCATTTTGCATCATTTCATGCTTCACTTGTCCACTCAGCACACTTTTCACAGCATGCTCTATAGGATCACAAGGTAAACATATCTTGTCTACTTTATATTATCAAGTATTCACTCAACACCATACAATGGGGGTAAATGTAGACATAAAATAACACACTTTGGTACATTTCTAGGTCTTAAAACCATACTAGCATTTACATGATTCCTAAGTAAGAAATATAGTAATTGACAACTATATTTGGCATGCTTGAGTTGTTTCTTAGTTTCTCTTTGGTATTAAAAACCCTATAGCCAATTTATAATTTTATTCATTTATCTTTTATGGCGTTCAACACCAACACCTAGTTAGGATAGAAGTGCCCAGATGCCCTTATCCCCTCTGGGTGCCCCAGACCCTTTTTTCACCTTAATCACTTCTTTTGGGTCTATTTTATCTCTTGGTCATATTTTTCACTTATGGATTGGCCTTCCAGTTATCAATTAAGAAATTTAAACAAGGGAGTCATATAAATACATAGTTATGTGTTTAAAATCAAGGACCAAGGAAAATTTTAGTGATGAATATTTATAGTTTAAAGAATAGTAGAATTTTGGGAATTTGATTTTGGCGAATACTACAACAATGGTAGTACCCAGGTTTTGCCCAAAATTTTCATAAATAGTAATTTTTCCCATCTGAATTACAAAGGAATTTCCAATCCCAATGTATATTTTTATATTAAATCGTTGCATGATCGCTACTTTGGGATTTTAAAACATTAATGTTTTACTGAGAAATTGATGCACAAGGATTTGAAAACATTAATGTTTCACCAATAAATCGATGCACAAGGATTTGAAAAAATTAATGTTTCTCTAAGAAATCAATGAATTGGGATTTGAAAACATTAATGTTTTGCCAAGAAATAGACGCGTTGGGATTTGAAAATATTAATGTTTTGGAAAGAAATCTATGGAACCTTATTTGGCCAAGAAACCATTCTCGAAATTTCCCCGATACATACACAGGTAATGTTCTCCTATGATTTTCCAATTTGTGTATTTGTGAAGTAGTAGAATGGGATTTAGTGAATTGACATATTGTAATTTACTTACAAAAATTAAAATAAATCCAGGTCATGCCAGTGCCTCGCTAGTGCGTTGCAGTTTACATCCTAGAAGTACTTACTGTAGGTGAGTCCTCAGTCTATTTGAGACCTTTTTTCTTTCATGTAGCATTGCTTTATCTATAATTCCTCCTTTGTAAGTTATTACAAAGCCTAAAAATCCCCATCCTCATAACCACTATGATTTTTTATGTCATCTAGAATAGTCCTCTACTTGTAGAGAATTATAACTAGTATTCCTATCTTAGATACATATAGATTCTACGTAATATATATATATATATATGCACACACACACATACTACGATTTCAATTTTCATTTATTCCACGACCAATACCATGACCATTTATCACTATCTGTTGAAAATTCCTTGTCCCACAGTGTACCCGAATGATATATAAAATGTGGTACATTCCGCATGTTTCCCATTTTCTAGGGGAATTTCATTGGGAGACTGACGTAATGGCGATGCGTGGCATAGACCTCTCGAGATCTGGGACCCACTCTAGACCCCAAAACATATCAACTACGGCTCATTCCATAGGGTTCACATCTATTCGGAGGAGTTGGTCAAGAATGGGAGGTTAACGGAATGCTGACAAACAATAATGTACAAAATAGAGACCATACAGAGACGTCCAAAATGAGAAATTCAAGAAATGCAAAAGGGAAAAAAGTTACAACAATGAACCAAAATCCAGATAATTAGCATTTGAAAAAACAAAAGACAAAAAATAACAGTTGTGGGAAAAGTATAGACATCTTGTCATAAACATGCTCCTTGTTACCACCATTTTCCTCACTGTGATGTACTTTAAAAAATTTAAACCATGGAAACATAATATATTGAATGTACTCCAAGCATGGATTTGCTTCAATAATCTGAGAAAAAAATGATTTCTTTATCTTCACATTATCTTCTTGCACTACCTGTGAAAATAATTGGGTTATAAATCCATCAAAAACTGTATAGTAATACTAATTCACTTTTATTAATGTTGAGGAAAAGTTGAAATCCATCTCTCCACAACAAGAATTTTCCAAAAAATAATGTAGGCGTTTACACAACCTTTTCTTGCCCCATGAATATTGTAGAAGTGGGATTAGTCTTCAACATATTTTCTTGTCCTTGTTATAGCCCAAACAAAATGTCTATAATATTTAATATAGAAGAAAAACATCAACATTCGGGGATATTTTTAATTCTTGCATCCTTCAAGTTTCTTGAACTCATTTTCCAAGTAGGAACATGATAGTATACAAAGAAAAACCTTATCATGATTGTATCATATGTGAAACATCAGATCAAATCATTCAAGCTTCTCTCAAGAATAATGATACTTTAGCTAGATTTGACACATTGACATTTCATTCTTAAGCCAAAGAACCCTGCATACATTCTCAACCTTGAATTCACAGTCTCATACCATATCAAGTCATAGATGGAAGACCATATATTCTATCTAAAATCCTTTGAAATGATGAAAAATATTGGTAATTGGGTTATGAAAAACCTCATACCTCTGATGAATCAATAATTTATTCATGAGTAGATGCACACCTTATTTGACTTGATGAATTTTTTTTGAACATCTATACAACGTGAAAAGCCTCTATACATTATGACAGAGCTCGTTCATTATGAATCCTTCATTAATCAACTAAAGATAGATCACACCTTGAATGAATAAATGAACTCAGAGTCCCTCACGAGAAAATACATACTATACTTTTATTTCAAAATGAGCACAGACCTTGAGATCACCTATTTCATGTTTGATTAGCTATAACAAAGACTTCTTATCACTAGAGTGTCTTATCATTAAAGTGTCTTTGGCTGCTAAAAAAATTATTTTAAATTTTAAATTGCTTGTTCTCTTCTCAAACCTCTAATAAATCTTCATTTTTCTTGATGTATGCTCTAATTCTTATTATACTAATGTAACAATCTTTAAAAAATTAGTACATGTTAAGTGACACAACATTATTTTTCTTTATACATATTTATCATGTTGAGATGTTTGTGCACATATCTATATCATTTATTCTAACATGTTGTATCTTTTTTCTTTCAATTCTACAAGATTCACTGATTCAACAAAATGACACCTAAAAAGGGAAGCTTAGCCTCAGGAAAAAATGCTACTCCAACACCTCCTGACAGTGGTATTGGAACTCGACAAATAAAATCTTAATTTGAAAAACTATCTAAGGAAACCCATCCTTATCCAACATGACCATCACAATTAAGGGATAATGATTACATTAAAAATGAAACTCAGAATGAGAATGTGTTCATTTTTTATTTTCTTGATGATGTCAATGACAACAACAATGAAATTCCTCCCCTTAAAGACATTCCATTGAATGATGTTGAGTTTCAAACTGTACTGCCTACCCAATTGAATGAATATGATAGTGCATTACTTGTCAATGCCCAAGTTAATATTGGAGGTGAAAATTCTAGCTGTGATAGTCATTGAAGTATAAATTCCACAAAGACAAATAATAAAAAAACACCTATTTCTGGAAGAAAGAGAAAGGAAAGAAAATGGGACATGGGAAGGAGTTTCAGGTTAGAGTGGGTTTCTAAGTTTCCATTTATTGAACCTGTTGAAAATGAGAATAAAGATGAACCTCCCAAAGAATGCAAATGTTCAATCTGTAGCTGGAGATGGGGCAGGGATGTGATACCCACTAAAACAACCCACTAAAAGGGGTGGTGGCAGCATTTAGGAATTTTCACTAAAGGGAGGAAAAACGGAGAATTTTGACGTGCGGGTCTGCATGTCCGCAGAAGGGTCTTCTTCGAGGCAGGGCAGGACTGTGGGGCCGCGGGAGAAGAAATAAAAAAATTCCAAAACAAAAATTTCAAAAAGAAAAAGGTCGCGAGGGTTCTGCTCCCTCCGCTATCACCCCATATTTCCACATGGCAGTACTTGATGGATACGAGATTGTGGGTTGGCAGGGGAAAAAGGTAAAATTTTCCAAATTTTTTAAAAAGGCCCAAGGAAGAAAATGATGACGCACCTCCACCGTTGCCTTGTGAGGACATGTGGTAGCCTCTGATTGGCTCCGGGATGACGGAGGAAATTTTAAAAATTTTCCCAAAGAATTTTTTTCAAATTTTTTTAAAGGATTTTGAAAGGGATTTTTTTTTCGAGCCGTAGGCCTGCTAGGGAAAATTTTCCCAAATTTTCTCACCAAGGAGGGAAAACTTCAAAGGGCCATAAATTTTTCTAGAAAGATCATTTTTGGGAAAATGAGGACTTTTTGGAAAACTCTCGATGCCCTCTTTGTACAAGAATCATAAATTTTAGATTTTGATAAAGTTTAAGGGGTCATTTATAAGAAAAATTTCTGCTGACTTTTAAAAAGCCAATTGATAAATTTTAACTTGTAAATTTTGTTCAATTTGATCTTCTCCTTCACTTAACATGCCAAACAGAATGGACGATGGTTCTAAGAAGGATTTAGGATGATTTAGGAAGGTAATTTTACTTGTTTGATTTCCAATTTGCATTTTCCAACAATTAACAAAAAATAACTGTGAAAAGGTTTTGGCTTAAATTTTGTAATGTTTTAAATTATTTCTTAAGTGTTCTTTATACAAATGAAATCATGATATCACAACATGATATATTTCAATGTTTCAAAGTTGTTATTTACTGCAAGTTTGAACTATGCATTTTAATTAAATTATTTTCCAGTTGTAAATTTACAACAGAGATCAATTGTTGAGGGATCTATTTGCCATTTCTTCTTCTAAGTATGGGAGTTCATTTCCTTTCCAACCCAATACATTCATTTTTTTTAAACAAACTATTCTAAGTCAAAATGAAATACTGAATTCAATTTAGACATTTCCCAAGAGATACAAATCTTGTATTATTCCCACATACATTTCTTCCTTTCAAACATAGATTTAATTATCTTCCTTTTCCATACAATGAAACATTTAATTCATTCCATGCTAGACTTAAGTGTTTTCCTTCTTCAATCAATCATTAAAAAAAGAATCTAGTTTCTATCTTTCCCAAAATCATATATTTTAAACAAGGCAGAATAATACAATTTCATCTCACATGTTTCTTTTTTTTCCATTTTTTCTCCAAATAGGGATTTCATTCACAAACTAATATTCCAATTTAAATCAACAATGCAAATGAGGGAAGATCTTGCAATTATTTATTAATTCAAAAAGAAATACATCTTTACATTCTTCCATTCCTTGAATGCAATTAGTAGATTTCACTCTCTTTCTTTCAAATGTACATAATAGAATATAAATATCTTTCACAATTCGAATATGCAACTTTCATAACCAATTACATACATCTTTTCTTCACAAAATACATTACAATTTCATCCAATTCAAAGTGGGAAAGGTTACAATGAAATATATTTCACAAGGGATTGGAAAAACTGTCTTCTTCTGCTCCAGAACAACAACATGCAAGTTTCCTTTTTCTTCCAATTCGATCACAAAAAAAGTGGGGGAAAGGCAACGCTCTCCACCCAACCAAGACATCCAATGAAAGGAGAATCCATCCTTCATCATTGGCCCCTGAGCCCTAAACACAATGCAATAAGAAATTGATAGCAACCCATGGAAACAACAGGCTTCCACAACACACATCATTCTTTCAACATGCATAATCAAATTAAAACACAGTTCAACACAAGACAATAGTTTACAACTGCAATTGAAAATCATTTAAATAGAACTCATGCTTGATCATGCAAGCCAAAGGAGAAAGGACTATGGGGGAAGTTGCATATGCCTCCTAATGAGAATTGGGCATCCACTTGTAACAAACGGCTAATAAATTTCACCACACATATCTTTATGCCCTCCACATATTTCCTTATGCCCCCCACAAAGTAAGAAATGCAAGCTATTTATTTTCCATGGTGGATCCCAAACCCAAACTCTCTCCACAAAATATGATGCCACTGACATTCCCTTATGCCCCCCCACATGGATTCCACATAGCCTTCTCCTATACCATCTCTATTGCAGTCTACCCAAACAACCAACAAATAACAAAACATACACCATTCACACAAATACAAAAATAAATAATAGTATAGGATAAGAACTCAGCTCCTACCTCTCCACGGTAGCTTTTGTTTCCAAACAAAAAGCTTCAATGCCAAAACAAAGTCACAAAACAGAAATGCTAAGTATGAAATTATCTCCAATCTCCTCCAAAATCCACAAGATCTCCAAAAAACAAAAATTCAACCCAAATAAGTATGCCAAGTGATTCAACAACCCAAAACAAGAAAAGTGTAGTGCCCACTTCCCTTTGAAACCTTTTGATGCTTATGCTGATATTTTTGATTGCATTATAGACATTATTATGTTTTGATTTAGCATGATGTTAGACATTGATCATGGATTATTGCTGATCTTGATTTGATTTTGATGCATGATGATTATTAGAGACACCTTATATGTGGATGATGATATATTATTTGACATGGATATTTTATGGATGTTGTTTCAGACATGTGATTTTGGATATTATGAGTAGATCTAGAAAATGAATATTTTATGATGTTGATATAGTTGTGGATTAAAAATGCAAATGATGTAGTTGTTGCTTCGATGTTGTTGTGATTCATTTATATAGTTGGTTTTGTGATTTCATTTATATCACATTGGATGTTCTGATATGGCCATGAGGCCGAAGGAGGTATTTGTGTTTTGCAGGTTTAAAATATCACAACAAAACATTGGGGGATCAGAGACCAACCAAAATGGAATTCTAGGTGAATTCGACAAGGTCACCATGAAAACTTGTTATATTGTGTTGTGTGTTGTTTTGTTAGGGATTCCCATGGGGGGGATTTTCTTTACATGTGACCATGGGTTTGTGTATTTTAATTAATGTGGTTAAATGTTTATTTATTGTTGTATGTATTTTATTAGTAATGTGTTCCCTTCTTTTAATTAATTAAAGTTGTGATAGATTAATGTGGGAAATCATATGATTAAAATTTAAATAAATTAAATTGGGATATGGGAAAATAATACTGGGAGTTGTTGGATCTTTGAATTAATTTTGTAATGGATGTGTAAGTTGTGTAAGAGCTTGTGTAAGTCAGTTTTGGAGTATGAAATACTCCACCTCCATGAAAAATTCGAATTTTTCCTTGGGAGTATGTTTTGGAGGCTTGTGGGACAAGTAAAACTTGTCCCATACCTCTAAATTTAATTTTCCAACCATACCTATGGATGGAAGATGCTGATTTGTAGACTTTTATAATGAATTTTATTCATCATGTTGCTTGTTTTGGAATGCACTCTCTTACATTTCATTTAATTTACTGTCCCTTGAGGTGTGGGCTCTTTGGAGTGTGCAAGTAACTTGTCATTTTTCACCCATCTCTTTATTGTGCTTGGGAGAATGAAATTGTGTCTTTTGTGTTTGAATTTGAGGATGTTTGATGTGGCATCCTACATGGATCCACATCATCCTCTTCTTTCCCTCTTCTATTTAATTCAAACTCTCTTCTTGTTTTGGGGTTGTTGAATCATTTTGCAACTTCTTTGGGGCACATTTTCTTGTGGGAGCTCTTGTTTTTGGAGGAAGTTGGAGAAATATTTGCATGCTTGGGAGTTTCTATTTTGGACTATGTTTTCTTGGCATTTGAAGCTTGTTGTTGGGAGAAAAAGTCACCATGGAGAGGTAGGAATTTAACTCTCATTCTTTTGTTGTTATTTCCTTGTTGTGTTTTGTGAATGGTGCATGCTTTGTTTCATTTGTTGGCTGGTTGGGTAGACTGCCTTAGGGAAGGTGTAGGAGAAGGCTATGGGGAATCCATGTGGGGGGGCATAAGGAATGCCATTGGCATCAGAGTTTTGTGGAGGGAGTTTGGGTTTGGGATCCACCATGGAAAATAAATAGCTTGCATTTCTTACTTTGGGGTGGGCATAAGGAAATATGTGGGGGGGCATAAGGAGAAACTTGTGGGGGGCATAAGGATGTGTGTGGGATGAATTATTTTGGTGGGTTGTTCTGGTGGATGCCCAATTCCCAATTGGGAGGAATAAGTAGCTTCCCCCATAGACCTTTCTCCTTGGGCTTGCATGATCAAGCTTGAGTTCTGATTGAAATGTTTTTAAATGTAGTTGTGAACTGTTGTTTTGTATTGATCTATGTTTTATTTTGAAATGTGTATGTGAAAGAATGTTGTGTGTTGTGGAAGCCAGTTGTTGTCCATGGGTTGAATTACATCTATTATTGTATTTTGGTTGGGGCTTGGGGGCCAATGATGAAGGAAGGCTTCTCCTTTCATTGGATGTCTTGGTTGGGTGGAGAGCGTTGCCTTTCCCCCTCTTTTGTTGTGATCAACTTGGAGAAAAAGAAAATGAGCATGTTGTTGTCCTGGAGCAAAGGAAAAAAATGCAGTTTGATAGTCCCTTGTGAAAACATATTTAATTGTAATCCTTTCCCACTTGTTGTGGATGAAATTATAATCTATATTTTTTGTGAAGAAAGATGTGTGTAATTGATTATGAAATATGGATATTCAAATTGTAAAAGACATTTAAATTCTGATTTTGTTTATTGGAAAGAAATGAAAAATTCTGTTAATTGCATTCAAGGAATGAAAGAATGTAAAGATGTTTTTTTTTTGAAGTCAATAAAGAATTGCAAGTTCATCTCTTATTTTGCATTGTTGTGATGAAATGGGAATATCAAATTGTGATTTGAATCTCTGTTTATTTGCAAAGGAAAGAAAATGCGTATGAAAGAAGAATGTTGCTTGTCTCTTTTGGGAAATATATGAAATTAAAAGTCAGACCTTATCATTTAGCTTTGGAAATGAATTGTTGTAAACAACTAAATGCATTAGATTAGTTTAGAAACTATATACCACACTTAAATGATAAAATTGATAAATAGATCCTTTAAAAATTTGATCACTGGCATTGTGACTTTTAAAACTGAAAAATTTAATCAAATTGCACAGTTTGGACCAGAACTTAACAATCAACTTGGAAACCTTAAAATTCAACATGATATATTAGTAATGAACTCAATTGACAAAGAAGATTTAAGAGAATAACTTGAACCATTGCAAAATTGAGCTCAATCTCTTCCTCAACCATTTTCTATCATTTGTTGGACAAAATTTAAATTTGAATCAATTGAACAAATCAACTTCCCTAAAACACTTTAAACTCTCCCTAGATCAATTCTCCATGCCTGTTTGGCATGTTGAGTGAAGGAGGAGATCCAATTTAATCAAATTGAAAAGTTGGAAATTGTCAGTTTGCTAATTAAAATCCTGTAGATCCTTTTTGCAAAATTGACCCCTTAAAATTTACCAAAATGTAAAATTTATGTTTCCTGTGCAAAGAGGGCTTTGAGAGATTTCCAAAAAGTCCTCGTTTTCCCAAAACTGAGCTTTCTAGCTCAAGTTATGGCACTTTGAAGTTTTTGAGCCTTGGTGGGAAAATTTGGGAAAATTTTCCCTGGCGGGCCCGCAACCCAAAAATTTCCCGTCGAATTGCCTTAGAAATTTTTTTTTGAAAATTTTAGCTTGAGAAAAATTTTCATCTTTTCCTCCACGGCCTACAGCCAATCAGAGGGTGCCACGTGTCCTCACGGGGCAGCAATGGAGGCGTGACATCTTTTTTCCCTTTGAATTTTTTGAAAATTTTGGAAAAAAATTCCTTTTAGCCCCGCCGGCCCGCGACCAATCACAAGCTGCCACATGGCAGCTTTGGGTGCTTGCGGAGGGGCGCAGACACTTGTTATTTTGAAATTTTTTCCTTCAGGAATTTTTGAAAAATTCCCCAACAGCCTCACATCCCTACCCTCACCTTGGGAAGATTCTTCTCCGCGGGTGTGCGGACCCACGTGACCATCCTTCTCCCTTTTTCCCTCCCTTTGGTGAAATTCCCAAAAAAATCCCGCTGCTCCGCCCTTCCTTCTCTTCTTCCCCACTTAGGTCATTGGGCGACACATGTCCACCGGGGACCCATGGAGGCATGGGAGGAAATTTGAATTTGTGCCCGCATGGGGGAAAATTTCCAAAGCCACCCCACGACCCACCAACCCGCCAAAAGGGTTTTCCTCTCCTCTTGACACGTGTCCCCTTGGGGAAAAATTTGATCCCTAAAGTCCACTTCCTCATATCTTGAGTTCCTGAAGGAGTTAGGAGGACTTCTTTATATCACCAGAAAGGTGAGAAAATTTCCTATCCAATGGGAATGATTTAGGGAAATTTTGGAATATATTAAGTGTGTGAAAAATCAAGTTAAAACTCTGAGCCTTCTAGAGAGTGGGTATGGGGGTAAATTACTCCCTGAACCTAACTGAAACTTCTAACCCTAAAATTTGAACCATGTGACCTTGATAATTGTTAATAAATGAAAATTATGTTCTAGTAATTTTAGAATTGTTCTGGAACCTAATAGGTTCAACTGTTGTCTTGCAACTTGGTTGTGGACACTTCTAATAAAAAAAATTTATTCCATAATTTTCTAACTAACCCTAGGTTGTTTCTTGGGTCTCAAGTGGGTTGTTTTAACTGGGCATCACATTTTGGTATCAGAGTAGTGGTTCAAAGGCTTGGACCATTGGACACACTAGAAAACTTGAGACATAAACTTTAACCTAGCACACTTTTAAATCTAGAAAACAACTCAGTTAGAATTTGTATATTTTAGCAAACATGGAATATGTGTAAAACTTAGTAAAATGAACTCACTCTCGCTTTGGTCTGTGCAAGGGGCTCAGACAGAGTGAGAGAAACCTTCACAGAGACTCAGACTTACCACCACCACCACCACCACCAATCAGGGTGTAGCAGCTATCCTACCTCAGATTCTACAGACCCTTCAGGATGTTAATGTCACTCTATGTGGAGGATTAGGAGGAGGACATGCAGCTAGTCATGATAGAGCCCCTTCTATTGAGGGTTAGGTATCTCCTCAACTCAGCAAGGAGCATAGAGGAGAGAACTCCCATGCAGAGTCAGCCAGAGTAGAGTCACCACCTAGGAGATAGGGTGACAGAGTTCCAGAGCATAGAGAGCAGTCTCAGAGCCCTAGGCTTAGGGATGAGTTTGTAGAGAAACCTAGAGGCCGCCAGAACACAACAGTGGATCACATCAGGGAGATCCTGAAGCTTCGGCCATCACATTACTCAGGTGACATAGGTGGATTTTAGGAAGAGGCCTGGCTAGTGAGCTTGAGTGGTTGCTTCAAGATTTGTCCTTGTTCTAGCAACATGAAAGCTCATGTTGTGATCCATCTACTGAGGGATGGAGCAAGGAGTATGGTGGAGGATAGAGGAGTAGAAGCTCCATGTAGATTCAGAGACAGTGACATGGGAGCTATTTGAGGAGAGATTTAGGAGTAGGTATTTGTCATGGAGGTTCATACAGTAGAGGATCGACGAGTTCCATGACCTCTGACAAGCTTCTCTTTCAATAACAGAGTACGAGAGCAGATTTCTGGATCTACTCCAGTATGTAGAGTATATGCAGGATGAGTAGGTGTGGATTCACAGGTTCATTTGGGGCCTGAATTTAGATATTGGAGGTGCAGTGCAAATCCACTACCCACAGACATTAGCAGAGGCCGTCGAGAAGGCCTATATTACAGAGGAGACTCGGGGAAAGACCCAGTAGGCTAGAGACTGAGTCCAGACCCGCATACAGCAGATGTAGGATGGTAGATCAAGGGGGTCAGTACCCCTTCCTCATGGTGGCCAGGGTACAACATAGTCATCCTTTAGGCCACAACAACAGTAGTCCCACCCACCTCATAGACCTCCATAGAGAGCTGATGCATAGAGAGGTCAGAGTATGGGGCCTCCTCCTAGGGGTCCCATCAGGACACAGGGTGGACCTAGAGCTCAGTCAGCAGGAGCTCACCAGTAGAGACCTCAGTAGACCACAGCTAGATCATCAGGATCCATGCACCATAGACTTCTAGGGCACCTACTGGAGGTGCTACTCATTGGGGAGGATCAGAGGATGTTTTGGTTGTGGAGTTACTGGACACTTTTGGAGAGATTTCCCATAGAACCCTAACAACAAGGGTAAGACATAGATTTCTGAGCCGACGGTTGGTGACATGGGATGCAGCCACAGGATTTATGCAGTGGTTGAGAACCACTAGGAAGAGCATCAGAGCATAGTCATTGAGACCACAGGTAGCATTGGTGGTATTCCTACCTCTGTATTGTTTGATTCTAGTTCTTCTGATTCTTTCATTGCACCATCTTTAGTAGAGTGATGCAGGCTGGTGGCAGTTAGGTAGGGTCTTAGTTGGGATGTTGAGATGGCTTCTGGAGCCAAGATCTCTATAGACTCCTTAGTTAAGGAGTGTGTAGTGGATTTGGGACCTTTCACCACTACCTCAGATCTCCGTATCCTTCCTTTGGGCTCGTATGGAGTCATTTTGGGTATGGATTGGTTATCTACACACATAGGGCCAGGATGGATTGTTATCACAAGACTATATCTTGTGCAGATGATTTGGGAGTTGAGTCGGTGATTTCAGGGGTCAGGAGACCCGTTTCTATTTGCACCATCTCTGCTATGTAGCTTAAGCAGTGTGTGTGATGGGGTTGTCAGATGTATGTTGTTACAGTCAGTGACAGATCAGAGGATGGGTCTAGTGGACCATCACTAGATGATCATCCCATTTTGAGAGAGTTTGTAGATGTCTTTCTAGGGGAGCTACCAGGGTTACCACCCCCACGTGAGATTGATTTTCATATAGATCTAGTTCCTGGAGTAGAGCCTATCTCACGAGCACCTTATCGGATGACCACCCCAGAGCTCTATGAGCTCAAGTTACAGCTTGAGGGCCTTTTGGAGAAAGGCCTTATCCATCCTAGTGTATCCCCTTGGGGTGCACTAGTGATCTTTGTGAAGAAGAAGGATGGATCCTTGTAGTTGTGTATTGATTACCGCCAGCTGAACAAGGTAACGATCAAGAATCGTTATCCCCTTCCTCGTATTGATGACTTGTTTGATCAGATGAAGGGAGCCATAGTTTTCTCTAAGATTGATCTTAAGTCAGGGTACCATCAGCTGAGGATTTTGGAGGTAGACATTCATAAGACCACCTTCCACATGAGATATGGGCACTATGAGTTCACAGTGGTGCCTTTTGGTTTGACTAATGCCCCCGCAGTGTTCATGAGTTTGATGAATGGGGTATTCAGGACCTTCTTAGATCGCTTCATGCTCATCTTCCTAGATGAAATTTTGATATACTCATGTACACATGAGGAGCATGAGGGGCACCTTCACCAGGTTCTTCAGTGTCTTCGTGAGCAGTAACTTTACGGGAACTTGGAGAAGTGTGCATTCTTTCAGACAGAGGTGCAGTATTTGGGTCATATCATTTCTGGGGAAGGTATCACAGTCGATCCTTCCAAGATTAGAGCCATTATGGATTGGCCAACACCCACTACAGTGACTGAGGTGCGCAGCTTCATGGGATTAGTAGGTTACTACCAGATATTTGTTCAGGACTTCTCTTGGATTGTGCACCCTATCACTTCCCTTCAGAGGAAAGGGAAGAAGTTTTTTTGGTCAGAAAGATGTGAGTAGGCCTTCAGGACACTGAAGGAGTGCCTCACTACAACACCTATTCTTGTAGTGTCAGATCCATAGGGTGAGTTCTTTATTTGCACAGATGCTTCTTTAGCAGGACTTGGAGGTGTGTTGATGTAGGATGGAGGGTAGAGTAGTGGCTTTTGAGTCTCACAAACTCAAAGATCATGAGCTTAATTATCTGACCCATGATCTTGAGCTTGTGGTAGTTGTGCATGCTTTGGTTAGATGGAGGCATTTCTTCTTAGACAGAGATTCACACTCAGGACAGATCATTTGAGTCTTCGCCACCTCTTCACGCAGCCCAATCTCAATGCTCGTCAGCGCATTGGATGGAGTTGCTTTGTGAGTATGATATGGAGATCGAGCATGTGAAAGGGAAGGAGAATGTGGTAGAAAACACTCTCAGTAGATGGAGACATGTGGCTATGGCCACTTCAGTGAGCATAGATTTGTGGAGCAGGATCCTTCAACAACTTCCTCTTGATAGCTTCTACATTGCAGTACGAGTAGAGATCGAGTCACAGAGACCCCTTGAGGGGAAGTTTGATGGTTTTTCCTTAGAGGTAGATGGTCTTCTCAGGCACAGAGGCTAGATATATGTTCCCAGAGATGGAGGCTTGAGGTAGGACATCTTGGTAGAGGCACATCATGCACCCTATTCAACCCATCCTGGGGTGAAGAAGATGCACACCACCTTGCGACAGTTGTATCATTGGAGAGGACTTCGTAGAGACGTGGCCCAGTTTGTGTCATGATGTTTAGAGTGCCAGAGAGTTAAGGCTGAGAATCAACATCCAGCAGGCCTTCTTTATCCTCATGCTATACCAGAATGGAAGTGGGACACCATTTCCATGGATTTCATTGTTGGGCTACCGATGTCGAGATATCACCACGATGCCATTATGGTCACGGTTGATAAATTGACAAAAGTGGCTCACTTTTCTCTGGTGAAGACCACTTATACAGCTAGAGAAGTGGCACGAGTATATTTGGATGATATTGTCAGGTTACACGGGATTCCGTGGAAGATCATTTATGACTGTGATCCTTTGTACACTTCACATTTCTGGACTACCATGTAGTATGTCCTCGGGATGAGAATCAACTTCAGCACAACATATCACCCTGAGACAGATGGATAGACTAAGTGGGTGAATCATATTTTAGAGGACATGCTTAGGATGTATGTGATGGATCAACAGTCTAAATGGGAGGAGTACCTGTACTTAGTGGAGTTTGCCTACAATAATAGTTTTCAGAGTTCCATAGGCATGGCTCCTTTTCAGGATTTGTATGGTAGAGAGTGTAGGACACCTCTTAGCTGGGATAGGTTAGAGGATAGAGTATCTCTTGGACTAGCTCTTCTACAGGACATGGAGCAGTAGGTGGTGTTGATTAGGAAGAGATTGTAGGAGGCACAAGGACAAGAAGAAGAAGTATGCAGATCAACATAGGATTGACTGTAGTTTTGATGTGGGCATGAAGGTGTTCCTTCATGTCAGGCCACACAAGAGCCCTATCCATTATGGAAAAGGTTCTAAGTTAGCTCCTAGATTCATTGGTCCTTTTGAGATCTTGGAGTGTATTGGCCCTTTGGCCTACCGTCTAGCATTGCCACCCAGCTTGTCTCGCATACATGATGTTTTTCATGTTTCAGTTCTCAGGAGATATATTGTAGAGATCCTTCTCATGTGTTAGATTGGACATCAATGTAGGTACAGGATCAGGGGCAGGTGATGGTGGAGCCTATTTGTATTATAGATCACAGGACCCTAGGCCTTCGAGGCAGAGAGGTTGATCAGGTTCGGGTGCAGTGGGACAAATATGATGAGACTGCAGCTACATGGGAGGATGCTACTTCATTACGAGTTCAAGTATTCACATTTGTTCCAATGACTTCTAGGAGGAAGTCAAGTCTAAGGGGAGGGGGATGTAGTGCCCACTTCCCTTTGACACCTTTTGGATGCTTATTTTGATACTTGTTGATTACATTATGGACATTATTATGTTTTGATTTAGTATGATGTTAGACATTTGATCATGGATTATTGTTGATCTTGATTTGATTATGATGCATGATGATTATTAGAGACACTCATATGTGGATGATGATATACTATTTGACATGGATGTTTTATGGATGTTGTTCAGACATGTGATTTTGGATATTATGAGTAGATCTAGAAAATGGATATTATATGATGATGATATAGTTGTTGATATAAATTGTATGTGATAATGTTAAATTACCTTGATGTTGTTGTGATTCACATATTTAGATGATTTTGTGACTTTATTTATATGCATGTTGGATGTTCTGATATGGCCATGAGGCTGAAGGAGGTATTTGTGTTTTACAGGTTAAAAATATCACAACAAAACATCGGGGGATTGGAGACCAACCACAATGGAATTCTAGGTGAATTCGACAAGGTCACCATGGCAACTTGTTTTATTGTGTTGTGTGTTGTTTTGTTAGGGATTCCCATGGGGGGATTCACCTTTATATGTGACCATGGGTTTGTGTATTTTATTAATGTGGTTAAATTTTATTATTTTGTTGTATGTAGTTTATTAGTAATGTGTTCCTTTCTTTTATTTAATTAAAGTTGTGATAGATTAATGTGAGAAATCATATGGTTAAAATTTAAATAAATCAAATTGGGATATGGGAAAATAATAATGGAAGTTGTTGGCTGTTTGTATTAAATTTGTAAGGGATGTGTAAGTTTGTGTAAGAGTTGTGTAAGTCAATTTTGGAGTATGAAATACTCCACCTCCTTGTAAATTTGAATTTTTCCTTGGGGGCTATTTTTGGAGGCTTGTGGGACAAGTAAAACTTGTCCCATGCCTCTAAATTTAATTTACCAACCATACTTATGGTTGGAGAGGTGATTTTAGACTTTTATAATGCATTTTATTAATCATGTTGCATAAGTTTTGATTGCACTCTCTTACACTTTCTTTAATTTGATGTCCTTTGAGGTGTGGGCTTTTTGGAGTGTGCAAGTAACTTGTCATATTTTCACCCACCTCTTTATTGTGATTGGGAGAATGGATCTTGTCTTTTGTGTTTGAATTTGAGGATGTGTGATGTGGCATCCTACATGGATCCACATCATCCTCTTCTCTTCCCTCTTCTATATAATTCAAACTCTTTGCTTGTTTTGGGTTGTTGAATCATTTTGCAAAACTTCATTGGGGGTGCATTTTTCTTGTGTTTGGAGCTCTTACTTTTGGAAGGAAGATGGAGAAATATTTGCATGCTTGGAGATTGCTTTTTGGACTGTGTTTTCTTGGCATTTAAGCTTGTTGTTTGGAAACAAAAGTACCATGGAGAGGTAGGAATTTAACTCCTTTCTTTCATGTTGTTATTTTCTTGTTGTGTTGTGTGAATGGTGCATGTTTTGTTTGCATTTGTTGGCTGGTTGGGTAGACTGCCATAGGGATGGTGTAGGAGAAGGCTATGGGGAATCCATGTGGGGGGGCATAAGGGAATGCCATTGGCATCATAATTTTGTGGAGGGAGTTTGGGTTTGGGATCCACCATGGAAAATAAATAGCTTGCATTTCTTACTTTGTGGGGGGCATAAGGAAATCTGTGGGGGGCATAAGGAGGGATTTGTGGGGGGCATAAGGATATGTGAGGTGAAATTTATTGGCAGTTTGTTACTGGTGGATGCCCAATTCCCATTTGGGAGGCATAAGTAGCTTCCCCCATAGACCTTGCTCCTTTGGCTTGCATGATCAAGCTTGAGTTCTATTTTGAAATGTTTTCAAATGCAGTTGTAAACTGTTGTTTTGTGTGAACTGTGTTTTATATTGGAATTATGCATGTTGAAAGAATGTTGTGTGTTGTGGAAGCTAGTTGTTGCCATGGGTTGAATCACACCTCTTATTGTATTTTGGTTGGGGCTCGGGGGCCAATGATGAAGGAAGGCTTCTCCTTTCATTGGATGTCTTGGTTGGGTGGAGAGCATTGCCTTTCCCCCTCTTTTGTTGTGATCAACTTGGAGAAAAAGAAAATGTGCTTGCATGTTACTATTCTGGAGCAAAGGAAAATGTCAGTTTTGACAGTCCCTTGTGAAACATATTCATTTGTAATCCTTTCCCACTTGAAGTGGATGAAATTGTAATGTATACTTGGTGAAGAAAATATGTTGTAATTGATTATGGAAGTTAGTATATTTGAATTATGAAGGATACATTTATATTCAGTTCTATTTATTGGAAAGAAAGAAATAGAATTTCTGTTATTGCATTCAAACATTGAAAGATGTAAAGATTTATAATTGAAGTCAATAAAGAATTGTAAGATCTTCTCTCATATGCATTGTTGGATTGAATTCAATGTTTCATTGTATGGCAAAAGAGATAGTTAGATCTCTGTTTGAAAGAAAGAAACACGTGGAGAATAATGTTGTATTTTGTATCCTTTTGGAAATATATTAAAATTGAAATCAGAGTTTACAATTTATCTTTAAATGATTTGTTTAAACAACTAAATGTATTGGATTAGATTAGAAATGAAATGCCACACTTGAATGATAAAATTGATAAACAAACTATTTAAAAGAATTTGATCTCTGTTATAAAATTTAAAACTGGCAATAAATTTAATCAAAATGTATAGTTTGGACCTGCACATTATAATCAACTTGGAAATGATAAAATTTAGCATGTAAGCATTAGCAATGAACTCAAATTGACAAAGAAAACTTAAGAAAACAATTTTAAACATTACAAATTTGAGCCAAATCTCCTTTCACAGTCATTTTCTATCAATTGTTGGAAAAATGTAAATTGAAATCAATTGAAAAAAAAATTACCTTCCTAAAACACTTTAAATCCTTCCTAGAGTAATCCTCCATGTCTGTTTGGCATGTTGAGTGAAGGAGGAGATCCAATTTAATCAAATTTAAAAGTTGGAAATTACCAGTTTGCTATTTAAAATCCTGCAGATCCTTTTTGAAAAATTGACCCCTTAAATATTACCAAAAAGTAAAATTCATGTTTCCTATGAAAAGAGGGCATCTAGAGCTTTCAAAAAAGTCCTGTTTTCCCAAAACTAAGATTTCTAGCTCAAGTTATGGCCACTTTGAATTTTTTGCCTTGGTGGGAAAATTTGGGAAAATTTTCCCTAGCGGGTCCGCGGCCCAAAAATTTCCTGTTTAAATATCCTTAGGAAGTTTTTTTGAAATTTTGGCTTGAGGAAATTTTTTGAAAATTTTCCTCCTTCTGACTGGCCCATAGCCAATAGAAGGTGCTGCCACGTGTCCTCAGCGCTGGGGGGGTAGAGGTAGAGGCACCCATTTTTTCCCTTTGGACCTTTTTAAAAATTTTTAGGGAAAATTTATTCCATTTCGTCCCGCTGGCCCCGCAATCCGGAGGCTGCCACGTGGCAACATGGGGTGATTTCGTGGGTGGTGGAAACCCTTGTGACCCTTTTTCTTTTGAAATTTTTTCCCTTGGGAAAATTTTAAATTCACCAATGGCCCCACTCTCCCACCCCTCTCCTTGGTGTCAATGAATCCATGGAGCACCACGTGCCTTAGAAGACCCGCGTGACCCTACTATTACCCCTTTTCCCTCCCCTTTGGCGAAATTTACCAAATCACCTCCCACTCACCATGCCCTTCCCTCTCCTTCCTTCCCCACCGATGACTCAGAGGCCGCCACGTGTCCTTGTAGGACCCTGGAGGTGCATGGGATTGCAATTTGGAAATTTTTCCCATGCAAGAAAAATTTCCAACATGCCACCCTGCGACCCACCAACCTGAAAAGGGTTTTCTTCACCCCTCTTGACACGTGTCCCCTTGGGGAAAATTTGACCCCTAAAGAATCTTCTTGTCCATATCTAGAGTTCTATAAGGAGTTAGGAGGACTTATTTATATCATCGGAAACATGAGAAAATTTCCTATCCAATGGGAATGATTTAGGGAAATTTTGAATGTGTTAAGTGTGAGAAAAATCAATTTGAAACTCTGATCCTGTTAGAGAGTGGGTATGGTGGTAAATTTTACTCCCTGAACCTAACTGAAACTTCTAACCCTAAAATTTGGACCATGTGACCTCTGAAAATTGTTAATAAATGAAAGTATGTTCTAGTAATATTAGACTTGTTCTAGAACCTGTTAGTGAAACTGTTGTCTTGCAACTTGGTTGTAGACACTTCTAATAAAAAAAATTATTCCATAATTTTCTAACTAACCCTAGGTTGTTTCTTGGGTCTCAAGTGGGTTGTTTTAATGGGCATCACAGTTTGGTATCAAAGTAGTGGTTCAAAATCTTGGACCATTGGGCACACTAGAAAACTTGAGACATGAAACTTAAACCTAGCACACTTTTAAATCTAGAAAACAACTCAGTTAGAATTTGTATATTTTAGTAAACATGGAAGTTGTGTAAAACTTAGCAAAATGAACTAACTCTCACTTTGGTCTGTGTAGGAGGCTCAGACGGAGTGAGAGAAACCTTCATAGAGACTCAAACTCACCACCACCACCACCACCACCAGATCAGGGTGTAGCAGCTATCCTACCCCAGATCTTGCAGACCCTTCAGGATGTCAATGCCGCTCTACACGGAGGATTAGGAGGAGGACATGTAGCTAGTCATGATAGAGCCCCTTCCATTGAGGGTTAGGTATCTCCTTGACCCAGCGAGGAGCATAGAGGAGAGAACTCCCATGCGGAGTCAACCAGAGTAGAGTCACCACTTAGGAGATAGGGTGATAGAGTTCCAAAGCATAGAGAGAGGTCTCAGAGCCCTAGGCTTAGGGATGAGTGTGCAGAGAGACCTAGAGGCTGCTAGACCACATCAGTAGATCACATCAGGGAGATCCTGAAGCTTCAGCCCTCACATTACTCAGGTGACATAGGTGGATTTCAGGTAGAGGCCTAGCTAGTGAGCTTGAGCAGTTGCTTCAAGATTTGTCCTTGTTCTAGCAACACGAAAGCTCGTGTTGTGATCCATCTACTGAGGGATGGAGTAGGAGTATGGTGGAGGACAGAGGAGTAGAAGCTCCATGTAGATTCAGAGATAGTGACCTGGGAACTATTTGAGGAGAGATTTAGGAGCAGGTATTTTTCATGGAGGTTCATATAGCAAAGGATCGATGAGTTCCATGACCTCTGACAGGCATTCTCTTTCAGTAGCATAGTATGAGAGTAGATTTATGGATCTACTCCAGTATGTAGAGTATATGCAGGATGAGTAGGTGTAGATTCACAGGTTCATCTGGGGCCTGAATTTAGATATTGGAGGTGCAGTGTAGATCCACTGCCCACAGACATTAGCAGAGGTTGTCGAGAAGGCCTATATTGCAGAGGAGACTCGGGGAAAGACCCAACAGGCTAGAGACTGAGTCTGGACCCGCATACAGCAGATGTAGGATGGTAGATCAAGGGGTTCAGTACCCCTTCCTCATGGTGGCCAGGGTACAACACAGTCATCCTTTAGGCCACAATAGTAGCAGTCCCACCCACCTCATAGACCTCCACAGAGAGCTGATGCACAGAGAGGTCGGAGTATGGGGCCTCCTCCTAGGGGTCCCATCAGGACACAGGGTGGACCTAGAGCTTAGTCAGCGGGAGCTCACCAGTAGAGAGACCTTAGTAGACCACAACTGGATCATCAGGATCCACACCACAGGCTTCTAGGGCACCTATTGGAGGTGCTACTCATTGGGGAGGATTAGGAGGATGTTTTGGTTGTGGAGTTATTGGACACTTTTGGAGAGATTTCCCACAGAACCCTAACAACAAGGGTAAGACATAGATTTTAGAGCCGACTGTTGGTGACATGGGACATAGCCACAAGATTTATGCAGTGGTTGAGAACCACTAGGTAGAGCATCAGAGCACAGTCATTGAGACCACAGGTAGCATTGGTGGTATTCTTACCTCTGTATTGTTTGATTCTAGTTCTTCTGATTCTTTCATTGCACCATCTTTAGTAGAGCGATGCAGGCTGGTGGCAGTTAGGTAGGGTCTTAGTTGGGATGTCGAGATGGATTCTGGAGCCAAGATCTCTATAGACTCCTTAGTTAAGGAGTGTGTAGTGGATTTGGGACCTTTCACCACTACCTCAGATCTCCGTATCCTTCCTTTGGGCTCGTATGGAGTCATTTTGGGTATGGATTGGTTATCTACACACAGGGCCAGGATGGATTGTTATCACAAGACTATATCTTGTGCAGATGATTTAGGAGTTGAGTCGGTGATTTCTGGGGTCAGGAGACCCATTTCTATTTGCACCATCTCCGCTATGCAGCTTAAGCGGTGTGTGCGACGGGGTTGTCAGATGTATGTTGTTACAGTTAGTGACAGATCAGAGGATGGGTCTAGTGGACCATCGCTAGATGATCATCCCATTTTGAGAGAGTTTGCATATGTCTTTCTAGGGGAGCTACCAGGGTTACCACCCCCACGTGAGATTGATTTTCATATAGATCTAGTTCCTGGAGTAGAGCCTATCTCACGAGCACCTTATCAGATGACCACCCCAGAGCTCTGTGAGCTCAAGTTGTAGCTTGAGGGCCTTTTGGA
This sequence comes from Taxus chinensis, assembly GCA_019776745.2. Classification (NCBI taxonomy): domain Eukaryota; kingdom Viridiplantae; phylum Streptophyta; class Pinopsida; order Cupressales; family Taxaceae; genus Taxus; species Taxus chinensis. The sequence goes on along the minus strand of CM034151.1, from coordinate 284,184,763 downwards.
GAAGGGCCTTATCCATCCTAGTGTATCCCCTTGGGGTGCACTAGTGATCTTTGTGAAGAAGAAGGATGGATCCTTGTAGTTTTGTATTGATTACCACCAGCTGAACAAGGTAACGATCAAGAATCATTATCCTCTTCCTCGTATTGATGACTTGTTTGATCAGATGAAGGGAGCCACAGTTTTCTCTAAGATTGATCTTAAGTCAGGGTACCATCAGCTGAGGATTTCAGAGGCAGACATTCATAAGACCACCTTTCATATGAGATATGGGCACTATGAGTTCACAGTGGTGCCTTTTGGTTTGACTAATGCCCCCACAGTGTTCATGAGTTTGATGAATGGGGTATTCAGGACCTTCTTAGATCACTTCATGCTCATCTTCCTAGATGACATTTTGATATACTCACGTACACATGAGGAGCATGAGGGGCACCTTCGCCAGGTTCTTCAGTGTCTTCGTGAGTAGAAACTTTATGGGAACTTAGAGAAGTGTGCTTTCTTTCAGACAAAGGTGTAGTATTTGGGTCATATCATTTCTGGGGAAGGTATCGCAGTCAATCCTTCTAAGATTAGAGCCATTATGGATTGGCCAACACCCACTACAGTGACTGAGGTGTGCAGCTTCATGGGATTAGTAGGTTACTACTAGATATTTGTTCAGGACTTCTCTTGGATTGTGCACCCTATCACTTCCCTTCAGAGGAAAGGGAAGAAGTTTGTTTGGTCAGATAGATGTGAGTAGGCCTTCAGGACACTGAAGGAGTGCCTCACTACAACACCTATTCTTGCAGTACCAGATCCACAGGGTGAGTTCTTTGTTTACACAGATGCTTCTTTAGCAGGCCTTGGAGGCGTGTTGATGCAGGACGGTAGAGTAGTGGCTTTTGAGTCTCACAAAATCAAGGATCACGAGCTTAATTATCCGACCCATGATCTTGAGCTTGCGGAAGTTGTGCATACTTTGGTTAGATGGAGACATTTTCTTCTTGGTAGAAGATTCACACTCAGGACAAATCACTTGAGTCTTCACCACCTCTTCACGTAGCCCAATCTCAACACTCGTCAGCGGCATTGGATGGAGTTGCTTTGTGAGTATGACATGGAGATAGAGCATGTGAAGGGGAAGGAGAATGTGGTAGCAGACATTCTCAGTAGATGGAGACATGGTGGTATGGCCACTTCAGTGAGCACTAGATTTGCGGAGTAGGATTCTTCAATAGCTTCCTCTTGATAGCTTCTACATTGCAGTTCGAGTAGAGATCGAGTCACAGAGACCCCTTGAGGGGAAGTTTGATGGTTTTTCCTTAGAGGAAGATGGCCTTCTCAGGCACAAAGGCCAGATATATGTTCCCAGAGATGGAGGCTTGAGGCAGGACATCTTGGTGGAGGCACATCATGCACCCTATTCAGCCCATCTCGGGGTGAAGAAGATGCACGCCACCTTGAGATAGTTGTATCATTGGAGAGGACTTCATAGAGATGTGGCCCAGTTTGTGTCATGTGTGTTTAGAGTGCCAGAGGGTTAAGGCCGAGCATCAGCATCCAACAGGCCTTCTTTATCCTCATGCTATACCAGAATGGAAGTGGGACACCATTTCCATGGATTTCATTGTTGGGCTACCGATGTCGAGATATCACCACGATGCCATCATGGTCACGGTTGATAAATTGACAAAAGTGGCTCACTTTTCTTTGGTGAAGACCACTTATACAGCTAGAGCAATGGCACGAGTATATTTGGATGAGATTGTCAGGTTGCATGGGATTCTGTGGAAGATCATTTGTGACCACGGTCCTTTGTACACTTCCCATTTCTAGACTACCATGCAGTATGTCCTCAGGATGAGAATTAACTTCAGCACAACATATCACCCTGAGACAGATGGACAGACCGAGCAAGTGAATCATATTTTAGAGGATATGCTCAGGATGTATGTGATGGATCAACAGACTAAGTGGGAGGAGTACCTGTACTTAGTGGAGTTTTCCTACAATAATAGTTTTCAAAGTTCTATAGGCATGGCTCCTTTTCAGGCTTTGTATGGTAGAGAGTGCAGGACACCTCTTAGCTAGGATAGGTTAGAGGACAGAGTGTCTCTTGGACCAGATCTTCTATAGGACATGGAGCAATAGGTAGTGTTGATCAGGTAGAGATTGCAGGAGGCTCAGGATAGGTAGAAGAAGTATGTGGATCAACATAGGATTGACCATATAGTTTTGATGTGGGCATGAAGGTGTTCCTTAATGTTAGGCCACATACGAGCCATATCCGTTATGGAAGAGGTTCTAAGTTAGATCCTAGATTTTGTTGGTCCTTTTGAGATCTTGGAGCATATCGGCCCTTTGGCCTACCATCTAGCATTGCCACCCAGCTTGTCTACATGATGTGTTTCATGTTTCAGTTCTCAGGAGATATATTGCAGATCCATCTCATGTGTTAGATTGGACATCATTACAGGTGTAGGATCAGGGGCAGGTGATGGTGGAGCCCATTTGCATCCTAGATCACAGGACCCTGGGCCTTTGAGGTAGAGAGGTTGATCAGGTTCAGGTGCAGTGGGATAGATATGATGAGACTGCAGCTACATGGGAGGATGCTACTTCATTATGAGTTCAGTTTCCACATTTGTTCCAGTGACTTCTAGGAGGAAGTCGAGTCTAAGGGGAGGGGGATGTAGTGCCCACTTCCCTTTGACACCTTTTGATGCTTATGTTGATACTGTTGATTACATTATAGACATTATTATGTTTTGATTTAGTATGATGTTAGACATTGATCATGGATTATTGTTGATCTTGATTTGATTTTGATGCATGATGATTATTAGAGACACCTTATATGTGGATGATGATATATTATTGACATGGATGTTTTATGGATGTTTTTTGGACATGTGATTTTGGATATTATGAGTAGATCTAGAAAATGAATATTTTATGATGTTGATATAGTTGTGGATTAAAAATGCAAATGATGTAGTTGTTGCTTCGATGTTGTTGTGATTCATTTATATAGTTGGTTTTGTGATTTCATTTATATCACGTTGGATGTTTTGATATGGCCACAAGGCTGAAGGAGGTATTTGTGTTTTGCAGGTTAAAAATATCACAACAAAACATCGGGGGATCGGAGACCAACCATAATGGAATTCTAGGTGAATTCGACAAGGTCACCATGGCAACTTGTTTTATTGTGTTGAGTGTTGTTTTGTTAGGGATTCCCATGGGGGGATTTCCTTTATATGTGACCATGGGTTTGTGTATTTTAATTAATGTGTTTCTTTTATTATTGTTGTATGTATTTTATTAGTAATGTGTTCCTTCTTTTAATTAATTAATTTGTGATAGAATTAATGTGAGAATCATATGATTAAAATTTAAATAAATTAAATTGGGATATGGGAAAGTAATCTTAAGAGTTGTTGGTTGTTTGTATTTAATTTTGTAAGGGATGTGTAAGTTGTGTAAGAGATTGTGTAAGTCAGTTTTGGAGTATGAAATACTCCACCTCCATGAAAAATTCGAATTTGTCCTTGGGAGCTATTTTTGGAGGCTTGTGGGACAAGTAAAACTTGTCTCATGGCTCTAAATTTAATCTACCAACCATACTTATGGATGGAAGATGTGATTTTAGACTTTTATAATGAATTTTATTCATCATGTTGCTTGTTTTGGAATGCACTCTCTTACATTTCATTTAATTTTATGTCCCTTGAGGTGTGGGCTCTTTGGAGTGTGTAAATAACTTGTCATTTTTCACCCACCTCTTTATTGTGCTTGGGAGAATGAAATCTTGTCTTTTGTGTTTGAATTTGAGGATGTTTGATGTGGCATCCTACATGGATCCACATCATCCTCTTCTTTCCCTCTTCTATTTAATTCAAACTCTCTTCTTGTTTTGGGGTTGTTGAACCTTTTGCATTCTTCTTTGGGGGCGCATTTTTCTTGTTGGAGCTCTTGTGTTTGGAGGAAGTTTTGGAGAAAGCTTTGCATGCTTGGGAGTTGTTATTTTGGACTGTGTTTTCTTGGCATTTGAAGCTTGCTGTTGGGAGAAAAATTCACCATGGAGAGGTAGGAATTTAACTCTCATTCTTTTGTTGTTATTTCCTTGTTGTGTTTTGTGAATGGTGCATGCTTTGTTTCATTTGTTGGCTGGTTGGGTAGACTGCCTTAGGGAAGGTGTAGGAGAAGGATATGGGGAATCCATGTGGGGGGGCATAAGGAATGCCATTGGCATCAGATTTTTGTGGAGGGAGTTTGGGTTTTGGGATCCACCATGGAAAAGAAATAGCTTGCATTTCTTACTTGGGGTGGGCATAAGGAAATATGTGGGGGGGGCATAAGGAGAAACTTGTGGGGGGGGGGGCATAAGGATGTGTGTGCGATGAATTATTTTGGCAGGTTGTTCTGGTGGATGCCCAATTCCCAATTAGGAGGCATAAGTAGCTTCCCCCATAGACCTTTCTCCTTTGGCTTGCTTGATCAAGCCTAAGTTTTGATTGATATGTTTTCAATTGCAGTTGTAAACTGTTGTTTTGTATTGATCTATGTTTTATTTTGAAATGTGTATGTGAAAGAATGTTATGTGTTGTGGAAGCTAGTTGTTTCCATGGGTTGAATTGCATCTATTATTGTATTTTGGTTGGGGCTCGGGGGCCAATGATGAAGGAAGGCTTCTCCTTTCATTGGATGTCTTGGTTGGGTGGAGAGCATTTCCCTTTCCCCCCTCTTTTGTTGTGATCAACTTGGAGAAAAAGAAAATGTGCATTTTGTTGTCCTGGAGTAAAAGAAAAAAATGTAGTTTGACAGTCCCTTGTGAAAACACATTCATTGTAATCCTTTCCCACATGATGTGGATGAAATTGTAATAGTTATGTTATGGAGAAATGATGTTGAAATTGATTATGAGAATATATATTTGAATTGAGAAAGACACTTGCTTTCTGCTCTGTACATTGGAAGGAAATAAATAGAATTCTGTTAACTATATTCAAGAAATGGAAGAATGTGAAGATGTAAAAGTTTTATAAATGAATTTAATAAGAATTGCAAGTTCATCTCTTATTTTTCATTGTTGTGATGAAATGGGAATATCAAATTGTGATTTAAAGCTTTGTTTATTTGTAAAAATAAAAAGAAAATCGTATGAAGGAAGGTTGTTGCTTGTTCTTTTGGGAAATATATAAAATTAAAATTCAGACCTTATCATTTAGATTTGGAAATGAATTTTTGTAAACAAATAAATGCATTAGATTAGTTGTAGAAACTATATACCACACTTAAATGATAAAATTGATAAATAGATCCTTTAAAAATTTGATCACTGGCATTGTGACTTTTAAAACTTGACAAATTTAATCAAATTGCACAGTTTTGACCAACACTTAACAATCAACTTGGAAACCTTAAAATTCAACATGATATATTAGCAATGAACTCAATTGACAAAGAATATTTAAGAGAATAACTTGAACCATTGCAAAATTGAGCTCAATCTCTTCCTCAACCGTTTTCTGTCATTTGTTGGAAAAAATTCAAATTTGAATAAATTGAACAAATTTAACTTCCTAAAACACTTTAAACTCTCCCTAGATCAATTCTCCATTCCTATTTGGCATGTTGAGTGAAGGAGGAGATCCAATTTAATCAAATTGAAAAGTTGAAAATTGCTAGTTTGCTAATTAAAAGCCTATAGATCCTTTTTGCAAAATTTACCCCTTAAACTTTACCAAAATGTAAAATTTATGTTTCCTATGTGCAAAGAGGGCTTTGATAGATTTCCAAAAAGTCCTCGTTTTCCCAAAACTGAGCTTTCTAGCTCAAGTTATGGCACTTTGAAGGTTTTGAGCATTGGCGGGAATATTTTCCCTGGCGGGCCCGCAACCCAAAAATTTCCCATCAAATTGTCTTAGAAATTTTTTTGAAAAATTTTGATAGGAAATTTTTCATCTTTTCCTCTGGCATCCCACAAGCAATCAGAGGCTACCACATGTCCTCACGGGGCAGTGGCGGAGGAGCGACATCTTTTTTCCCTTTGATTTTTTTTAAAATTTCAGAAAAAATTTCCTTTTAGCCCCGCCAGCCCATGCGTCTAATCATAGGCTGGAAAATGGAAGCTTGGGGTGCTTGCAGAGGGCACGTTTGGACCCTTTGGAAATTTTAAAAAAAATTCTCCTGCGGCCCCATCCCCCCTTTCCTTGGGAAAATTCTCCTCGTGGGTGTGTAGACCCGCGCGACCATCTTTCCCTTTTTCCCTCCCTTTGGCGAGATTTCCCAAAAAGCCCTGCCGCTCCACCTTCTTTCTCTTCTTCCTGCTTAGGCCCTTTGGGAAAAACGTGTCCACCAAGGACCTGTGGAAGCATGGGAGAAATTATGAATTTTCACCCGCATGGGGAGAAAAATTGATAAATTCACCCCGCGACCCGCCAACTCGCCAAAGGGGTTTTCCTCTCCTCTTGACACATGTCCCCTAGGGGAAAATTTGACCCCTAAGGTCTGCTTGCTCACATCTTGAGTTCCTAAAGGAGTTAGGAGGAATTATTTATATCACTAGAAAGGTGATAAAATTTCCTATCAATGGAAATGATTTAGGAAATTTTTGGAAGCGTTAAGTGTGATAAAAATCAAGTTGAAACTATGCGCCTACTAGAGAGTGTGTATGGGGTAAATTACTCCCTAAACCTAACTGAAACTTGTAACCCTAAAAGTTGAACCATGTGACCTTGATAATTATTAATAAATGAAAAATATGTTCTAGTAATTTAGGTTTGTTCTGGAACCTAATAGGGTCAATTGTTGCCTTGCAACTTGGTTGTGGACACTTATAATAAAAAACATTATTCCATAATTCTAACATTCCCTTTTTAAGACTTTAGAATCAAGAGAATATTTTTTTAAATAATGTTCACTGTTCTAAATAAAGTAATATTTAGAACAAACATTCCATACCAATAAAATTCAATGGATAACATATGCAGCTGTAATGTCTTGGTGATTCACCAATCTATTCATCCCATAACTTGGTAAGCTACCGATCTATTTATGTTATCTTATGTATTGAATACATATTTTTTACTTTGTATAATTTTTCATCCCACCCTACATTGGGTACTGAGTGATCTGTTTAAAGAACATATCTGAATATATGTTACCAATATTCATCTGATATCATGTTGTTTTAAACTTGGTGACATAGGACAACACAACCAGTAGATTGCGATACTTTGGCAAAAGATTTATAACATACTGTGTATGTCACTATTCCTAGATGACATAATCATCATTTTTGAATATGTCCTTCACTCACTCTTCTATTATCATGATTGGTATTTACTGACTACCATCAATCCACTTGTTATAGGCTTTACCCTAGCCCTAGATATAAACATAATCTAATATAGAAATATGCTCATAAAGTCTTAGGGTAGATGGGCATACTCATTTGACCTAAGTCATCCGGGTGTGCAAACATACCCGAAGCCTTTGGAAGATAATTCCTATCATAAATATGCTCCTATCCAGACCTCGAGAGAAACTAGGTTCAAGTCTGAGTTTTAGATGTGTGTAGATCTAGATGATCAATGCAGAAGGGTGATGCCACATGTCAACTGTAACATTGTATTCTTGAGAAGACCTAATCCTTCTTGAAAATACAGCCCTGCAGTTGGCATGTGCCAAAATTCTACAGAAACTACCTCATCGAGATGTACATACCCCTAAGGAGATTGTTAATACATTGATAGTTTGGATTAGAACCTGATTACAACAACCCTGTCAAACCCCAATCCAACGCTCAATAAGTTATTTCCTAAATTTTCCTCAATTAGCCTATTAAGAACTTCATTATTTTCATGGTCGCTTTTAAAATTTGAACATATAGTTAAACTGCCAATTAACCATAACTGTACAACGTTTTAATATGTCTTATTTATAAAGTACAATAAAATTTTAGAAAAGTTCAACTCCAGAATATATCCAATATAAAGTAGACTTCATACAATTTGAAGTCTAATAAATTGTAGTCATATTTCCAAACCTTTTTGGTTTATGAGCAATTAAGGAAGAGAAATATTATTTCTCTACATGTTAGGGTTTATCCTGCCTAATGTCCACATTTCTTAATGTATATTCAACACACGTTACATTACTATGTTATATAGTTTAGATAACAAATATCATATTCTGTAACTTAACCAGCTGCATCACAAGTAGGGAAATTGAACTAAATCCCTTCATCCAACTTATTAAAGGATGACCTATTAAGCATAAAAATAATATGAAGAATATCAACAAAATAGAATCCATCTCTTCCATACAAGTACAAAATAATTTACACAACCAATATAGGTAAAATATCAACTTTCAATTTATCTTTATAACTTATACATTTACAATACTTATGCATTTAGGTATACTGCATAACAACCGTCTTCATTATAAAAGAATACTAAATTTCCTTTTTTCAATACAATCTCAAGAACGAATTATAGTTCTTCAAAAGAATCAAACTTAAATTAGCCAATGCATCATATAAGTTTTGTCTTCTTTTATCATTTACGAAGTCCATCTGCAAAAATTGCTAGCACGAGTCAGTTCAATGAACTAAGCATAATAAGAACTAAGCCTTAAAACGAAGTGCATTCCAATAATTGTTCCATTAAAATGACTCTATTTTAATGAGTCAATTATTACATCATAAATATCAATTTAAGCAATAGCAACATAAAATAAGTACATTTAACCAATTGTATTCACTTCCAAGAGAAGAAAAAAAAATCCACTATATCCGCCTTACAAGATTTAAGTTTAATTAATCCTATCAATTATCCTTAACATACAATAGATCATATCATCTCATTGTTTCCAATTATATCATAATAGAATACAACCTTTATCTTTTATTTAAGCCAAAAGGAGTTACAACATGGTTCTCATTAGGTTGATTCATCTAACTCTTAAGCAAAAGAAGAAGAAGAACTATAACAAACCATGCCCAAACACAAAACATCCGAAAAATAGAAACAGTTTCATAACTTGAAATAATAGTTTCATTTAAAGGAAAACTACCTTAAACTTCAACATTTAAGATATTCATCATAACAAAATCCCATTTCAATCCAAGAAGGAATAGAGAATCAAACAGTCTACCTGTAAGTCTAAATCTACTTCCACATGTTAGAAGTTAACATTTAAAGATCTGAAACCAACATTCACAAATCAAGGTAGACTCATACAGGAGTTGATCTCTACTCGAGTCCATCCAAGAAGGATTCATAAAAAAGATAGAGTGCAAGAGACAAAACCTACTCATCCCAAACCAACAAAGCAAAGCCTTGGCAAACAACCAAACTGCCAAACAAGCTTACATTTTCTGTACAACAAAACTGAATCATCTAATCTCTTCCTACATCATTTCTAAAATTTATTTGAACAAGGAACACCAAACAACTCATAAATAAATCTCCATTTTATAATAGAATCAAAACAGAAAATTTCAACCAATGAACTTATCCCAACAATAGAAAGAAATGGATCTTAATTAGAAAATGATCTAATCAATAATTTAATTTATTGTACTAACAAATGAATTTTCTCTTTTAATTTAAACATAGAAATTCATAAGCTAGTTCCCAGAAGAGAGAACAAAATCGACTCATAGTAAGAAGAAAGCACACTTCCCTTTTCCTTACAATTCTTTACCTTCAATAAACATGAGTTTCAATTCTACTCTTAGAATGAAATACGCATAACAGTCCTAAAAACAACATTATGTTCTAAAGGAATCACATTCCTCTCTTTTACAAAGACATAAGTTTTATTTACTACATCCAACAAGAGATAAAAAGACAAACCGATCAGAAGCTAAAAATGTTCAGATGTATGAACAAACTCAAAGACTGAAATCCCATTGTCAGGGTTCAATATTGCATTACAAAGAGTAATTAGTTCACGATTTAATAAGTACTATAATACAAAAATAATTTGAACAGAGACAAAGTAAACCCACCATAACAATTCAGGGCACTAAAGCAAATAACTCTTCTTTTAAACGAAACCCAGAGCTTATTTTAAAAGATCTGAAGATGCGGGTTTCCTCAAAATAGAGGGGAAAAGAATACCCCCGATAAAATGCCATTTCCATCTTAGAAAAGATGAAACAATTCTCAGAAAATAATTACCAAATCCATTCATCAAACAAAGACGTTTTTAGTTAAGATCTCAAAGAGTTTACCCAACAACCCAGTCAACTATTCTCCTAGTTTTCTTTGAGCAATAGTTCAACAAAAGAGTTATAAGTTATTGAACTTTTAAAACAAGTAAAACCCAACTCAAAATACCAGAATAGAGTCAAACATGAAGTCTCAACAAAAGTTGAAAACTACACAAGTATTTAAATATGAGGGAAGTATAAAATACGAACTCCCAATAATAGTTCAGAGCTACACAAATCTCTAATCACAGGTTCAGGGCAACACGAAGTTCCCATTCCAGTTTATATTTTAAACAAGAAGCCCTAATACCAGCTCAAAATGAAACATGAGCTTCAAACAAGAGTTCATAACTATACAAGTATTTGAATATGAGTACAAAGCCATATATGAACTTCGAACAACAGTCCAGAGCTACCGAGGATTCCAAACACCGGTTCAGAACAAAAAGAATATCTACCACATGTTCATATCAAAACACAAAGCCCAAATACAAGCTCAAATGGAACTCAAGGTTTCCATATAGTTCAGAATCCACATATTGCAACAAAGGTTAGTTCCAACACAACAACCTCGAATAAAAATTTCAAAAATGGAAAGCAGAGATACTAATACAAGCTTCATATGCATGTTTCAATTTTAAACTATCACAAAGAAATGTTCAAAACCAACATTATTTTTTCCATGGATTCATATCCAAGATAACAGAGATTATAAAACCCAGCAAACAAGTAACTAGATGAAACATGCAAGCCAAGAATCTTAAAAGAGCATAATCATTTTAATGAAACATTTAGAAGAAAGTAAGAGATCTTAAAGATTAGAGCCTATCATGCCTGATAGTTCTTCTACTAAATCAAAGGAGACCTCCAGCCAAGCTCACAACTTCTCCTCTTCTCCACGAAAGATCAAACAACCATATTATTTTTCCACAATTCCTCTTATACATCCCATGAACCGAAAATAGGTCTAAGACTTCAAAAATAGCCATTAAGTGCAGTTCAATCTGCTGGTTTGAAAAACCAGAGAGCATGTAGAGTGAAAATCAAGAAACATGCAAAGTGAAACAACCCCAGAAAAACCCGCTTGCATGCCTTCCAAGACAAATTTGTGCATGAAAACCGAAAACAATAAGTTTCATTAATTGTAATTTTCCCACCTATCCTTCCTTGCCACCACCTTCCAAGTCTGGTGAATGCCAAATCAAAAACAACATGAAATTCCATTTTAGTGATACTTCCACATAAGCCTCCGCCAAGTCACTAGCCCCTGCCAAAACTGGCAGTACCCTATGCATTAAAAACCTTATCAATAACATAAATGCCATAGGATACGTTGCCCTTAATGCATGTGACCACCTAATTCCCCTTTCATACCCATTAGTTTAGGATAGATCAAATTGTTTAGGTTAGACCTTAGGTAATTTATAATATATATCTTAGGATATAACCCTAACAACAAATTTCCACCAAAGGTCTTAACACATAGCCTTAGTTAGTTTCCACATAGGTTAGATTAATTCACAACATAATAATCTTAGGCATTAGGTTAGATCATCATAAAACCTTATAGTATCAGGTTCTAGGTTAATTTTAATAGCCTTGTAACCTTTCCATATCCTTTAGCACAGAGATTAGGTTAGGATGCCAATCAACCAACAATGTAGAATATGAAGCTTTATGTTAAAATAAGAATTCTATTAAGTGACCTAGCTTAGGTAGAAAATATTCTTACCTAGCTTAGGATAAAATAGGATAGTCCTTTTTAGGATCCCAAATCCTTCATATGTTGTGAATAGGTTGTACTTTCGTGTTCCTCATCAATGTCCTGCCATGATCGATCTCCAAGGACCCAAGCACAACATACAACTGAATGGAAATACGTTCACACAAAAAAAATCAAAGAACTTGTAATAACAAAGTTCAGTCAATATGTCTCTTAATTCATTTAATGTCAATTTACCATTCCTTCAAAAGAGTAGATTTAAAACATTCCTTGGATCACTGAAATTGATCCAAGGATGAGTCAGGTTAATAGATAAGTTTACAACTCTTAAACCAGATTGCAACTCACCTACAAGAAGTGAAAAATGGATTCAAGGAAGCCATTCCAATTCAATCAAAGGATTTTAAGAACATTATTTATTTGTCCATATCAAGCATGATCTCTAACAATCAAAAGAACATATCTTTATAAGGAAAATCACATGTCAACACTTGAAATGAAAAGGAGGAAAATAACAACTGTCAAGGGTGTTACATGCTTCCCTCCTAAAAGAATCATCATCCTGATGATTACCTCTTTTAACAATTTACACCAAGGACAATCAATTCATTCACTTCTCTTATCCTAAGGTAATTATATCAAAACCTTATAGTTCCATAAATCAACATTAAATAGTTGTTTATTCAAATAAAATAAATAGCTGCCCAAAATTGGCATACTTATTGTCATATAAATATAAAATCATAAATTTTTATCAATCAACAGAATCAATTTTGTTCAAATAGATATGGAAAATTAGTTTTCATATCCTCTATATTTTCCCAAGTTGCACTTTCTTCATTAAACTGGTCCCACTAGACCTTACATTGACTTATTTCTCGATTTCTCAAGTGCAACTGGTGAGTTTAAAGCACTCGTATGGGTGTAACCACGATTATTCCTGGGTCTTGGACCTACAAGGAATTCTAATTTAACACGTGTGATAAATCTGAAAGGTATTTCTTAAGAAAAGAAATATGGAAAACATTATGCATTCGTGAAAAAGCAGGTGGTAATGCTAAACAATAAGCTATAGGGTTGATTACTTCAACTATTTCAAAAGGTCCCACATAACGAGGTGATAACTTGGAAGTCTTGCCAAAATTTATAGAACTCTTTTTCGGTTTAACCCGAAGAAAAACCTTCTCACCAAGTTCAGATTTCCTATCAACCCACTTCAAGTCAACATAACTCTTTTGCCTATCTGCCGCTTCTTTCAAGCGTTCATGAATCAATTTAACTTGTTGTTCCATTTCAGTAATAATTTCAGGTCTTATTACCTCTCTATCTTCTATGTTATCTCAACTAATAGGGGTTCTACATTTTCTTCCGTATAATGCCTTGAAAGGTGCCATCTTAAGAGAAGCATGATATGTATTATTGTATGTGAATTCAACTAATGGAATATACTCTTCCCACTTGTACTATTTATCCATACAATACATTCGTAACATATCTTCTAAAACTTGATTTACTCTTATAGTCTACCCATCTATTTCCGGATGATATGCAGAACTGAAATTTAGCTTAGTTCCTAGAGCTGCATTAAGTGTTTTCCAAAATCATGATGTCATTCTAGGATCTCTATCCGAAATGATTAACTTAGGTACTCCATGTAATCTAAAAATTTTGTGTACAAATCTTCTTGCCAAAATAAGAGAATCATCCTTCAGATTTCCAGCAATAAAATGTGCTACCTTTGTTAGTTTATCAACAACTACTAAGATAACATCATGCTTATTTCTTGACATAGGTAACCCTTGTACAAAATCCATGCTTATTACCTGCCATTTGTACTACGGTATGCTATGAGGATACAAAAAACCAGCTGGGTGCATATGTTCCACTTTAACATGTTGACATTCAAGGCAATGTGTCACAAAATCAATAACATCCTTTTTCATTCCTTTCCAGAAATATTGTTGTATTATATCAACAAACATTTTTTAATGTCAGGGTGTCCAAAAAAGGGTGAATTGTGAAATTCAGTTAAAAGTTTCTTTCTCAAATTATCAATAAAAAGTACATAGAACCTGTTTTCAAATCATAATATTATTCCTTATCAAAGAAAAAACATTCATACCTCAAATCATTAGAATCTACAACAAGTGCTGATTTTACTTGTTGAAAATAAGAATTAGATTCCATAACACTTTTTACTTCATCCTTAAACTAAGTTCTAAGTGTTATAAGAGCAGAAATGTGCTTCCTACGACTTAGAGCATCAACCACTCTATTTTCTTTACCCTTTATATAACTGATGTCAAAATCATATTGAGACAAAAAACTCTAACCACCTTCGCTGTCTTGCATTCAGATTTGGCTGAGTGAAAATGTACTTCAGCCCAAGATGATTAGTTTTCAACTCAAATGGTTTACCAAGTAGATAATGCCTCTAAACTTGAAGTGCATGAACAATGGCAGCAAGCTCTAAATCATGTGGAGCATAATTAAACTCATGTAACTTAAGTTTTCTACTTTCGTATGCTATAACATGACCACTTTGTAACAAAATACCTCCTAGACCTTCACCAGATGCATCAGTTACCACCATAAAATATCCATCACGATCTGGTACTGTAAGAATATGTGCTAAAGTTAACTGTTCCTTCAAGGTTTTAAATGCAATTTCACATTTCTCACTCCAAACAAACTTTTTATCTTTCTTTTGTAAGGAATTTATTGGTGTAATTATCTTAGAAAAGTGTTTTACAAATTCGCTATAGTAGCCAGCAAGTCCCATGAAGCTTCTAACTTCATGTATATTCTTTGGTGTAGGCCATTCCGTTATAGCTACAATTTTAGAAGGATGTACAACAATTCCATCCTTATTTATTACATGACCCAAATAGTGGACTTCTATGTCATAGAAATAACATTTGGACAACTTACCAAATAATCGTCTCTTTCTCAGAATTTCCAAAACTATTTTAAAATGCTCATGATGCTCTTCAATTCTTTTAGAATATATGAGAATGTCATGCAAGAATACAAGCACAAAATTTTCCAAGTATTCTTGAAATATATTATTCATTAAATTCATAAATGCCGTAGGTGCATTAGTTAATCCAAAAGGCAAAACCATAAACTCATAATGCCCATACCTTGTTCTAAAAGCTGTTTTATGAATATCCTCATCCTTAATTTGCAGTTGATAATATCCAGATCGAAGATCTATCTTGGAATATACCGATGCTCCATGCATTTGATCAAATAAATCATCAATCCTAGGGAGTGGATATCTATTCTTGATTGTTGCCTTGTTTAACATTCTGTAATCAATGCATAATCTAAGTGTTCCATCTTTATTTTTCATAAAAATTACGGGTGCTCCCCAAGGTGAAACACTTGGTCTAATCAAACTGCCTTAGAAATAGGTTTAGTTCTAGGATTGATATCAATCGTGAAATCAAATTCCCTTTTGGGTGGAAGACCTGACAATTCTTCTAGAAATACATCACTGAAGTGTCATAACAGTGGATATCGTTCCATAATATCGCTGACTTCTTTTTTTGATTCAATATTTTTTACTGCATATAAGGTACATCCTTTATTTTTGGCCTTTTTAAGTTGCATAGATGACAATTTTCTAAAAGAAATCTCACGTTTCACACCCTGAATCTCTGTTGTCTTCTGTAGGTCTTCTAAACAACTAATGTGTTTTTCAAAACAGTCCACTTTAGCTTTATATTATACTAACCAATTAACACATATGATTACATCATAAGACCCTAAAGGCACAACATAAAGATCAACCTCTGTGGAAAAGTTAGGTAAATCAAGGACTGATCCAAAAAGACACATACTAACCGTATGAACAACATTATTACCATACTGTACAGTCCATGTTTTATCCATGTTTCCAACTTTTATTTTTAATTTTGATGCTAATTTACTAGAAATAAAACATTTAGTAGCTCCAGTATCAAAAAGAATAGTTATTGGTAAACCAAATAACTTACCCATAACTTCTATGGGTGTGGCATGTTTCTCAGGCTGTTTGTCAGCTATTGCAGCGTGTATCTTGTGCTGCTGATTACGTTCATCCTTCTTCAAATGACATTTATTTATGTAATGATCTTTGCCACAGTTATAATAGCCTCCTACAGGTCCCTTCCTAGGCTCAGGTTTATTTGCAGCCTTAGAGTTATCATTCTAACCCACATAGGACTTCTGTCCGTTATTGTTGTTCTTAGCAAAGTTGTTCCGTGCATTACCAACAAAATTGTTTGTTGCTTCTTTCCTATTCGTATTAGATGAAAACTTACTTTTCATTCTGAATTTCTTCCATGGTCCTTTCTTGGGTGTAAGAGAGGATGAAGAGGAGTTGGGATTCTTCTTCCTTACTTCCTCCTTGTGAGCAGAAATTGCCTTTAATTTCTGTTCCTGCCTTATGGATTTTTCAATAACCCCTTCCATCATGGTTGGGCTGTGAACATCCACCTCTCCTCCTATAAAGGGATTCAATCCCATGATGAATTTACTTATCCTGAACTTCTCGTCAGTTTGGTACTGAGGCACATACTTAAAGAGTTTTGTAAATCACTCCCAATACTCAGTTACAGTTAGCTTTCCTTGAGCTAAGTTCTAAAATTCAGTCATTTTATAATCATAGTAAAAATGTGGCAGCCGCCGTTGCCTAAAGTAACCTTTAAATTCGTCCCATGTAATATTAGATTCATCAATGTTCAACTCAGTCTTTCGGCTATCCCACCATGAAGATGCTTTGTGAGAAAGTTGATATGCTCCCCATATCTCCTTTGTTTCTTCTGAGAAATTTCTTATTACAAAGTATTTCTCCATTTCACTAAGCCAGTTCTCAGCCCCATCTCCTAATGTGGTGCCATCAAACTTGGGTGAACTTATCCTTTTTATGTCATTAGTGAGTTCTGCCACTAGCCTAGCCTTTTTATTCTCAGGATGAATAGGTATGTTAACATTGTTATTATCAACACCCATATCTGCGTTGTCCCCTAGAGGTGTTTGATTATTGTTATCATCTTCTTCTTCCTCATAATTACCCATTACTTATTGTTCAAGCACAACAAAACAATCTCTTGTGTCCAACAGGGCAGCAAGGATCTCATCGAGTTTATGGGTAATTACCACTCCTACCTCAGGTGGATGGTTATTTGCAACATTTCCTCTTATTCTCACCATTTTCTGTTACAAGAAAAGTTAAGTTTCATCAAACTATGGACACAATAGGTCCAAGAGTTGCAACCTTTCGCTCTGATACCAAGATGTAACATTCCCATTTTAAGACTTTAGAATCAAGAGAATTTTTTTTAATAATGTTCACTGTTCTAAATAAAGCAATATTTAGAGCAAACATTCCATGCCAATCAAATTCAATGGATAACATATGCAGTTGTAATGACTCAGTGATTCACCAATCTATTCATCCCATAACTCGGTAAGCTACTGATTTATTTATGTTATCTTATGTATTGAATACATATTATATACTTTGTATACTTTTTCATCCTGCCCTACACCGGGTACTAAGTGATCTGTTTAAAGAACATATCCAAATATCTGTTACCAATATTCATCTGATATCATGTTGTTTTAAACTTGGTGACATAGAACAATGCAACCAGTAGTTTGTGATACTTTGGTTAAAGATTTATAACAGACTGTGTATGTCACTATTCCTAGATGACATACTCATCATTTTGGAATACATCCTTCACCTCACTCTTCTATTATCATGATTGGTCTTTACTGACTACTGTCAGTCCACTTGTTCTAGGGTTTACCCTAGCCCTATATAGAAACATTTTCTAATATAGGAAGACAGTCACAAAGGCTTACGGTAGATGGGCATACTTGTTTGACCTAAGTCATCTAGGTGTGTAAATGTACCCTGATCCTTTAGCAGCTAATTCCTATCCTAAATATGCTCCTATCCAGACCTAGAGAGAAACTAGGTTCAAGTCTGAGTTCCAAATGTGTGTAGATCTAGATGATCAATGCGGAAAGGTGATGCCACATGTTAACTACAATGTTGTATTCTTGAGAAGACCCAAGCCTTCTCAAAATTACAGCCCTGCAGTTGACGTGTTCCAACATCCTACAGAAACTACCTCATCCAGATGTACATACCCCCAAGTAGATTGTTAATACATTGATAGTTTGGATTAAAACCTGATTACAACAACCATGTCAAACCCTAATCCAATGCTCAATAAGTTCTTTCTTAAATTTTCCTCAATTATCCCATTAAGAACTTCATTATTTTCATGGTCGCTTTTAAAATTTGAACATATAGTTAAACTTCCAATTAATCGTAACTGTACAGCATTATAATGTCTTATTTATAAAGTATAATAACTTTTTAGAAAATTTCAACACTAGAATATATCCAATATAAAACAAACTTCATACAATTTGAGGTCTAATAAATTGTATTCATATTTCCAAACCTTTTTGGTTTATGAGTAATTAAGGGAGAGAAAGAGTCTTTTGCTACATGTTAAGTGTCAGGGTTTATCCTACCTAATGTCCACATTTCTTAATGTATGTTCATCACACATTACATTACTATGTTATATAGTTTAGATAACGGATATCATATTCTACAACTTAACAAGTTGCATCACAAGTAGGGAAATTGAACTAAATCCCTTCATCCAACTTATTAAAGGATAACCTATTAAGCATAAAAGTAATATGAAAAATATCAACAAGATAGAATCCATCTCTTCCATACAAGTACAAAATAATTTACACAACCAATATAAGTAAAATCTCAACTTTCAATTTATCTTTATAACTTATACATTTACAAGACTTATGCATTTATGTATACTGCATAACAACTGTCTTCATTATAAAATAATACTACATTTCCATTTTTCAATACAATCTCAAGAACAAATCAAAGTTCTTCATAAGAATCAGACTTAAATCAGCCAATACATCATATAAGTTTTTCCTTCTTTTATCATTTACGAAGTCCATCTGCAAAAATTTCTAGCATGGGTTAGTTCAATGAACTGAGCATGATAAGCACTAAGCCTTAAAATGAAGTGCATTCCGATAATTGTTCCATTAAAACAACACTGCTTTAATGAGGCAATTATTACATCATAAATATCAATTTAAATAATAGCAACAGAAAATAAGGACATTTAATCAATTGTATTCACTTCCAAGAGAAGAACAAAATAAAATCCACTATATCTACCTTACAAGATTTAAGTTTAATTGATACTATCAATTATCCTTAACATACAACAGATCATATCATCTCATTGTTTCCAATTCTATCATAATAGAATATAGCCTTTATCTTTTCTTTAAGCCAAAAGAAGGATTTACAACATGGTTCTTGTTAGGATGATTCATCTAACTCTTAAGAAAAAGAAGAAGAATAACTATAACGAACCATGCCCAAACAAAAAACATCCGAAAAATAGAAACAATTTCATAACATGAAATAACAGTTTCATTTAAAGGACAACTACCTTAAAGTTCAACATTTAAGATATTCATCAGAACAGAATCCCATTTCAACCCAATAAGGAATAGAGAATCAAACAGTCTACCTGCAAGTTTAAATCTACTTCCACATGTTAGAAGTTAACATTTAAAGATCTGAAACCAACATTCACAAATCCAGGTAGACTCATATAGGAGTTAATCTCTACTCGAGTACATAATAATTTTAGGCATTAGGTTAGATCATCATAAAACCTTATAGTATTAGGTTCTAGGTTAATTTTAATAGCCTTGTAACCTTTCCATATCCTTTAGCACAGAGATTAGGTTAGGATGGCAATCAACCAAAAATGTAGATTAGAAATCTTTAGGTTAGAATAAGAATTCTATCAAGTGACATAACTTAGGTAGCAAATATTCTTACCTAGCTTAGGATTCCGAAGGATAGTCCTTTTTTAGGATCCCGAATCCTTCCTATGTTGTGAACATGTTGTATTTTCATGTTCGTCATCAATGTCCTACCATGATCGATCTCTAAGGACCCAAGCACAACATACAATGGAATGGAAATATGTTCACACAAAAATCAAATAACTTGTAACAAAAAAGTTCGGTCAATATGTCTCTTAATTCATGGAATGTCAATTTACCATTCGTTCAATAGAGTAGATTTAAAACATTCCTTGGATCACTGAAATTGATCCAAGGATGAGTTAGATTAATAGATAAGTTTACAACTCTTAAACCAGATTGCAACTCACCTACAAGAAGTGAAAAATGGATTCAAGGAATCCATTCCAATTCAATCAAAGGATCTTAAGAACAGAAATGATTTTTCCATATCAAGTATGATCTCCAACAATCAAAATAACATATATTTATAAGGAAAATCACATGTTGACACTTGAAATGCAAAGGAGGAAAATAACAACTATCAAGGGTGTTACAATAATTTTGTAACTAACCCTAGGTTTTTTCTTGGGTCTCAAGCAGGTTGTTTTAATGGGCATCACACAAAGAGTTTCAATTTTATAGAAGAGGGAAGAGAAGAGGATGATGTGGATCCATGTAAGATGCCACATCAAACATCCTCAAATCCAAACACAAAAGATAAAATTTAATTCTCCAAATCACAATAAAGAGGTGTGCGAAAATATGACAAATTACTTGCACACTCCAAAAAAGCCCACACCCCAAAGGACTAAATTAAATAAAATGTAAGAAGAGTGCAATAGAAACTTGCAACATGATTAATAAAAATGCATTAAATAGGTCTAAAATCAACCTTCCAACCATTTTTATGGTTGGTCAATTAAATTTAGAGGCATGGGACAAGTTTTACTTATCCCACAAGCCTCCAAAAATAGCCTCCAAGGACAAATTCAAATTTCCAAGGAGGTGGAGTGTTTCTTACTCTAAAATATGAATTACACAACTCTTACACATCCCTTAACTATTAAATACAAAATCCAACAACTTCTATAATTACTTTCCCATATCCCAATTTTATTAATTAAAAGAAAGGGACACATCACTAATAAAATACATACTACAATAATAAAAAGGAAACACATAATAAAATATACAAAACCCATGGTCACATATAAAGGTAATCCCCCCATGGATATCCCTAACAAAATAAAACACACACACACACACACAAAACATGTTGCCATGGTGACCTTGTTGAATTCACCTAGAATTCTATTGTGGTTGGTCTCCAATCCCCCGATGTTTGTTGTGATATTTTAACCTGACAAACACAAATACCTCCTTCAGCCTTATGACCATATCAGAACATCCAACATGATATAAATATAATCACAAAATCATCTAAATATGTGAATCACAACAACATAAAAGCAATTTAACAAAATCACTTACAATTTATATCAACAACATCAAAGTAACAACTATATCATCATCATATAATGTCCATTTCTAAGTCTACTCACAATATCCAAAAATCACATGCCCGAACAACATTCACAATATATCCATGTCAAATAGTATATCGTCATCCACATATGAGTGTCTCTAATAATCATCGTGCATCATAACCAAATCAAGATCAACAATAATCCATGGTCCCGCATCTAACATCATACTAAATCAAAGCATAATAATGTCCATAACATAATCAACAGTATCAAAATAGTTATCAAAAGGTGTCAAAGGGAAGTGGGCAGTACATCCCCCTCCCCTTAGACTTGAATTCCTCCTGGAAGTCATTGGAAAAAATGTGGAAACTGAACTCGTAATGAAGTAGTATCCTCCCATGTAGCTACAGTCTCATCATATTTGTCTTACTGCACCCGAACCTGATCAACCTATCTACCTCGAAGGCCCAACGTCCTATGATCTAGGATGCGAACGGTATCCACCATCACCTTCCCCTGATCCTGTACCTATAATGATGTCCAATCTAGCACATGATAAGGGTCTGTAATATATATCTTGAGAACTGAAACATGAAAAAACATCATGTATGTGAGACAAGCTGGGTGGCAATGCTAGATGGTAGGCCAAATGGGCCGATACGCTCCAAGATCTCAAAAGGACCAAGGAATCTAGGAGATAACTTAGAACCTTTTCCATAATGGATACGACTCTTGTGTGTCTTGACACGAAGGAACACCTTCATGCCCACATCAAAAGTATGATCGATCCTATGTTGATCTGCATACTTCTTTTGCATGTCATATGCCTCTTGTAGTCTCTGCTTAGATCAATACCACGTGTTGTTCCATGTCCTATTATAAAAGATCTGTTCCAAGAGATACTATATCCTCTAACTTGTCCCAGCTAAGAGGTGTCCTTCACTCTCTACCATACACAAATCCTGAAAAGGATCCATGCCCATAGAACTCTGTAAACATATTATTATAGGAAAACTCCACTAAGTATAGGTACTCCTCCCATTTAGACTACTGATCTATCACATACATCCTGAGCATATCCTGTAAAATATGATTCACTTGTTCACTCTGTCCATTTATCTCAGGGATGATATGTTGTGTTGAAGTTGATTCTCGTCCCGAGGACATACTACATGGTAGTCCAAAAATGAGAAGTGTACAAAGAATCACGGTCATAAATTATCTTCCACAGAATCCCATGCAACCTAAAAATCTCATCCAAAAATACTCTAGGCCACTACTCTAGTTATATAAGTGGTATTCACTAGAGAAAAGTGAGCCACTTTTATCAATTTATCAACCATGACCATGATAGCATCATGGTGATATCTCGACATCGGTAGCCCAACAATGAAGGCCATGGAAATGGTGTCCCACTTCCATTCCGGTGTATCATGAGGATTAAAGAAGGCCATCTGGATGCTGGTGCTTTTCCTTAACTCTTTGGCACTCTAAATAGTCATGACACAAATTGGGCCACATCTCTGAGGAAGTCTTCTCCAAAGTGATACAACTGTCGCAAGGTGTCGTGCATCTTCTTCACCCCTAGGATGCGCTGAATAGGGTACACAATGTGCCTCTACCAAGATGTCCTGCCCCAAGCCTCCATCTCTGGAAACATAAATCTGGCCTCTGTGCCTGAGAAGACCATCTGCCTCTAAAGAAAAACCATCAAAATTCCTCCTCATGGGGACTCTGAGACTCGATCTCTGCTCGTACTGTAATGTAGAAGTTTGTCAAAAGGAAGCTATTGAAGAATCCTGCTCCACAAATCTGTACTCACTGTATTGGCCATAGTCACATGTCTCCATCTACTGAGAGAATCTACTACCAAATTATCCTTCCCCTTCACATGCTCTATCTCCATGTCATAATCACAAAGCAACTCCCATCCGAATGGTCCATTGACAAGCGTTGAGATTGGGTTGCATGAAGAGGTGACGAAGACTCAAGTGATATATCCTTGAGTGTGAATTTTTTACCAAGAAGAAAGTGCCTCCATCGAACTAAGGCATGTTCATAACTACCACAAGCTCAAGATCATGAGTTGGATAATTAATCTCATAGTCCTTGAGTTTTTGCAAGACTCAAAAGCCACTACTTTTCCCTCTTGCATCAACACACCTCCAAGGCCTGCCAATGAAGCATCCGTGCAAACGAAGTACTCACCCTGAGGATCCGGAACTCCAAGAATAGGTGTTGTAATGAGGCATTCCTTAAGTGTCCTGAAGGCCTGCTCACATTTATTCTGACCAAACAAACTTCTTCCCTTTCCTCTAAAGGGAAGTGATAGGGTACGCAATCCGAGAGAAGTCTTGAACAAATATCTGGTAGTATATTGCTAATCCCATGAAGTTGTGCACCTCAGTCACCATAGTGGATGTTGTCCAATCCATAATGGCTCTAATCTTGGAAGGATTGATGGTGATACCTTCCCTAGAAATGTATGTCCCAAGTATTGCACCTCTGTCGAAATAAAGCACACTTCTCCAAGTTCCCATAAATTTGCTTCTCACGAAGACACTGAAGAACCTGGCAAAGGTACCCCTCATGCTCCTCACACGTACGTGAGTAAATCAAAATGTCATCTAGGAAGATGAGCATGAAGTGATCCAAGAAGGTCCTAAATACCCAATTCATCAAACTCATGAACACTACGGGGGCATTAGTCAAACCAAAAGGTCACCACTATGAACTCATAGTGGCCATATCTCGTATGCAGAAGGTGGTCTTATGAATGTCTGCCTCTGAAATCCTCAGCTGATGGTACCCTGACTTAAGATCAATCTTAGAGAAAACCGTGGCTCCCTTCACTCTTATCAAACAAGTCGTCAATACGTGGAAGGGGATAATGATTCTTGATCATTACCTTATTCAGCTAGTGGTAATCAATACACAACCACAAGGATCCATCCTTCTTCTTCACAAAGATCACCAGTGCACCCCAAGGGGATACACTAGGATAGATAAGGCCTTTCTCCAAAAGGCTCTCAAGCTGTAACTTGAGCTCACAAAGCTCTGGGGTGGTCATCTGATAAGGTGCTCGTGAGATAGGATCTACTCCAGGAACTAGATCTATATGAAAATCAATCTCATGTGGGGGTGGTAACCCTGGTAGCTCCCCTGGAAAGACATCTAAAAACTCTCTCAAAATAGGATGATCATCTAGCGATGGTCCACTAGACCCATCCTTTGATCTGTCACTAACTGTAATAGCATACATCTGACAACCCCATCACACACACCGCTTAAGTTACATAGTGGAGATGGTGTGAATAGAAATGGGTCTCCTGACCCCTAAAATCACCAACTCAACTCCCAAATCATCTACACAAGATATAGTCTTGTGGTAACAATCCATCCTATCCCTATGTGTAGATAACCAATCCATACCCAAAATGACTCCATACGAGCCTAAAGGAAGGATACATGAAGATCTGAGGTAGTGGTGAAAGGTCCCAAATCCACTACACACTCCTTAACTAAGGAGTCTACAGAGATCTTAGCTCTAAGAAGCCATCTCAACATCCCAACTATGACCCTACCTAACTGCCACTAGCCTGCATCGCTCTACTAAAGATGGTGCAATGAAAGAATCAAAAGAACCAGAAATCAAACAATACAGAGGTAGGAATACCACCAATGCTACCTGTAGTCTCAATGACAGTGCTCTGATGCTTTTCCTGGTGGTTCTCAACCACTACATAAATCTTTTGGCTGTGTCCCATGTCACCAACCGTCGGCTCTAGAGATCTATGTCTTACCCTTATTATTAGGGTTCTGTGGGCAATTCTCTCAAAAAGTGTCTAGTAACTCCATAACCAAAACACCCTCCTGATCCTCCCCAATGAGTAGAACCTTGAGTAGGTGACCTGGAAGTCTATGGCATGGATCCTGATGATCCTTCTGTAGTCTGCTGAGGTCTTTACTAGCGAGCTCCCGCTGACTAAGCTCTAGGTCCACCCTGTGTCCTGAGGAGACCCTTAGGAGGAGGCCCCATACTCCGACCTCTCTATGCATCGGCTCTCTGTGAAGGTCTATGAGGTGGGAGGGACTACTGCAGCCTAAAGGATGACTATGTTGAACCCTATCCACCACAAGGAAGGGGTACTTACCCCCTCGATCTACTATCATACATCTTCTATATGCGGCTCTGGACTCGGTATCTAGCCTGTTGGGTCTTCCCTTGAGTCTCCTATTCTATATAGGCCTTCTCGATGACCTCAGCTAATGTCTGTGGGTAATGGATCCTCACTGCACCTCCAATGTCTAAATTCAGGCCCCGAATGAACTTGTGAATCCACACCTACTCATCCTGCATATACTCCACATACTGGAGTAGATCCAAAAACCTACTCTCATACTCTGCTACTAAAAGAGATGCCTGTCGGAGGTCATGAAACTCATCTATCCGCTACTGTATGAACCTCTGTGACAAATATTTGGCTCCTAAATCTCTCCTCAAATAGCTCTCAGTCACTATCTCAGAATCTACATGGAGCTTCTGACTCCTCTGTCCTACACCATACTCCTGCTTCATCCCTTAGTAGATGGATCACAACATGAGCTTTCATGTTGCTAGAACAAGGACAAAGCTTGAAGCAACCACTCAAGCTCACTAGCCAGGCCTCTTCCTGAAATCCACCCGTGTCACCTGAGTAATGTGATGGCCAAAGCTTTAGGATCTCCCTGATGTGATTTGCAGCTGTGGTCTAAACAACCTCTAGGTCTCTCTGCATGCTCATCCCTAAGCCTAGTGCTCTGAGACCTCTCTTTATGCTCTGAAACTTGATCACCCTGTCCCCTTTATGGTGACTCTACCCTTGTTGATTCTACATGGGATTTATCTCCTCTATGCTCCTCGCTGGGTTGAGGAGATACCTGACCCTCAATGGAAGGGGCTCTATCATGACTGGCTTCATGTCCTCCTCCTAATCCTCTACGTAGAGCAACAATCCTGAAGAGTCTGTAAAATATGGGGTAGGATGGCTGCTACACCCTAATCCGATGGTGGTGGTGGTGGTGGTAAGTATGATTCTATGTGAAAATTCCCCCATCCTATCTACACCTCATGCACAGACCAAAGCGAGAGTTAGTTCATTTTTCTAAGTTTTATTCAATTTCCATGTTTACTAAAATATTACAACTTCTAAACTAAGTTGTTTTTTTTCTAGATTTAAAAATGTGCTAGGTTTAAGTTTCATGTCCCAAGTTTTCTAGTGTGCCCAATGGTCCAAGCTTTTGAACCACTGCTCTGATACCAAGTGTGATGCCCACTAAAACAACCCACTTGAGACCCAAAAAACAACCTAGGGTTAGTCGGGAAAATTATGGAATAATTTTTTTATTAGAAGTGTCCACAACCAGGTTGCAAGACAACAGTTGACACTAACAGGTTCTAGAACAAGTTTAATCTACTAGAACATACTTTTCTTTTATTAACAATTATCAGAGGTCACAAGGTCCAAATTTTAGGGTTAGAAGTTTCAGTTAGGTTCAGGGGGTAAATTATCACCATACCCACTCTCTAATAGGCTCAGAGTTTCAACTTGATTTTTCTCACACTTAACACATTCAAAATTTCCCTAAATCATTCCCATTGGATAGGAAATTTTCTCACCTTTCTGATGATATAAAGAAGTCCTCCTAACTCCTTGTAAAAATCCAGTTATGGGACGACGGGCCTTGGGAGTCAAATTTTCCCAAAAGAGACACGTGTCGAGTGGGGAAGGAAGTTTCCATTTTCTGGGTTGGCGGGTCACAGGGGGTGTTTGGGAAATTTTCTCTTGCAGGGGAAAAGGATCCACAATTGTGTCCCGTGCCTCTATGGGTCCTCCAGGGACATGTGTTGGGCTCTAAGCCAAGGTGGGGAGAAAGGAGAGGGAAGGGTGGGGTGGCGGCGAAGTTTGGGAATTTTTTCCAAAGGGGAGGAAAAAGGGAGAAGTTTGACATGTGTGTCCATGCGTCCATGGAAGGGTCTTCTCCAAGGTAGGGCATGAGTGCGGGGCTGTGGGAGAAGAAACAAAAAAATTCCAAAACAAAATTTTCAAAAGGAAAAAGGTTACGAGGGTTCCACCCCCTCCACTATCACCCCATGCTGCCACGTGGTAGTACCCGATGGATGCGGGATTGCGGACCAGCAGGGGAAAAAGGTAAAATTTTCCAAATTTTTTAAAAAGGCCCAAGGAAGAAAATGATGTCGTGCCTCTGCCATTGCCTCATGAGGACACATGGTAGCCTTTGATTGGCTACGGGCCGGCGGAGGAAATTTTAAAAAATTTCCCCAAGAATTTTTTTCAAAATTTTTTTCTAAGGATTTTTAAAGGGAAATTTTCAGGCTGCAGGCCTGCCAGGAATTTTTTTTCCAAATTTTCCCGCCAAGGAAGGAAAACTTCAAAGGGCCATAACTTTTGCTAGAAAGCTCAGTTTTGAGAAAATGAGGACTTTCTAGAAATCTCTCAATGCCCTCTTTACACAGGAATCATAAATTTTACATTTTGATAAAGTTTGAGGGGTCATATTTATAAGAAAATTTTCTGCAGGATTTTAAAAATCCAACTAGTAAATTTTAACTTATAAATTTGTTCAATTTGATCTTCTCCTTCACTCAACATGCCCAAGAGACATGGAGGATTATTCTAGGAAGGATTTAGGATGTTTTAGGAAGGTAAATTTACTCAATTGATTCCAATTTGAATTTTTCCAACAATTGATAGAAACAAAGACTGCCAAATGACTGTGGATGGTTTGGGCTTAATTTTGCAATGTTTTAAATGATTTCCTTAAGTGTTTTTTATCAATTTGAGTTCAT
The DNA here is from genome assembly GCA_019776745.2 of Taxus chinensis. NCBI lineage: Eukaryota > Viridiplantae > Streptophyta > Pinopsida > Cupressales > Taxaceae > Taxus > Taxus chinensis. The sequence goes on along the minus strand of CM034151.1, from coordinate 284,156,615 downwards.
TGATATTATAGCATGCTAAATTTTAGTGTTTCAAAGTTGATTATTATGTACAGGTCCGAAATGTGCATTTTAATTAAATTATCTACAATTTTTAAATTTACAATGAGATCAAATTAAAAGGGGTCCATTTAACTTTTTCATCATTCAAGTATGGAATTTCATTTCTAATCTAATCTAATACATTTAGTTGTTTTAAACGAACCATTCAAGAACAAAATGTAATACTGAATTCAATTTTATACATTTCTAAAAAGATACAAATCCTGTATTATTCCCACATACATTTCTTCCTTTCAACATAAAGATTTAACTATCTCTTTTTCCATACAATGAAACATTGAATTAATTTCATGCTAGACTTAAGTGTTTTCCTTCTTCAATCAATCATTAAAACAAGAATCCAGTTTCTATCTTTCCTAAAATCATATATTTTAAACAAGGCAGAATAATACAATTACATCTCACGTGTTTCTTCCTTTTTCCATTTTTCCAAACAGGGATTTCATTCACAATATGATATTCCAATTTAAATAAACAATGCATATGAGGAAAGGTATAGCAATCCTTTATTAATTCAAAAAGAAATACATCTTTACATGCTTTCATTCCTTGAATGCAATTAGCAAATTTCACTCTCTTTCTTTCAAATGTACATAACAGAATATAAATATCTTTCACAATTCGAATATGCAACTTTCATAACCAATTACATACATCTTTTCTTCACAAAATATATTAAAATTTCATCCACTTCAAAGTGGGAAAGGTTACAATGAAATATATTTCACAAGGGACTAGTCAAAACTCTCTTCTTCTCTGCTCCAGAACAACAACATGCAAGTTTCCTTTTTCTTCCAATTTGATCACAACAAAAGTGGGGGAAAGGAAATGCTCTCCACCCAACCAAGACATCCAATGAAAGGATAAGCCATCCTTCATCATTGGCCCCTGAGCCCCAACCACAATGGCAATAAGAAATGGATTCAACCCATGGCAACAACTAGCTTCCACAAAACACAACATTCTTTCAACATGCATATTCAATATAAAACACAGTCCAATACAAAACAACAGTTTACAACTGCATTTGAAAACATTCAAATAGAACTCAGGCTTTATCATGCAAGCCAAAGGAGTCAAGGACTATGGGGGAAGCTACTTATGCCTCCCAATGGGAATTGGGCATCCACCTATAACAAACCACCAATAAAATTTCATCACACATATCCTTATGCCCCCCACAATCCCTCCTTATTCCCCCCCACAGATTTCCTTATGCCCCCCAAAAAGTAAGAAATGCAAGCTATTTCTTTTCCATGGTGGATCCCAAACCCAAACTCCCTCCACAAAATATGATGCCACTAGCATTCCCTTATGCCCCCCCACATGGATTCCCCATAGCCTTCTCCTACACCATTCCTATGGAAATCTATCCAAATAGCCAACAAATAACAAAACATACACCATTCACACAAATACAAAAAGAAATAACAGTATAAGAGAAGAACTCAGCTCCTACCTCTCCATGGTAGCTTTTGTTTCCAAACAACAAGCTTCAATGCCAAAACACAGTCCCAAAACAACAATGCCAAGTATGAAATTATCTCCAATCTCCTCCAAAATCCACAAGAGCTCCAAACAGCAAAAATGTGCCCCAAAGAAGTATGCCAAATGATTCAACAACCCAAAACAAGAAAAGAGTTTGAATTTTATAGAAGAGGGAAGAGAAGAGGATGATGTGGATCCATGTAGGATGCCACATCACACATCCTCAACTCCAATCACAAAAGACAAAATTTCATTCTCCAAAGCACAATAAAGAGGTGGGTGAAAATATGACAAATTACTTGCACACTCCAAAAATCCCACACCCCAAAGGACTAAATTAAATAAAATGTAAGAAGAGTGCAATCAAAACTTGTAACATGATTAATAAAAATGCATTAAAAAGGTCTAAAATCAACCTTCCAACCATAGGTATGGTTGGTAAATTAAATTTAGAGGTATGGGACAAGTTTTACTTGTCCCACAAGCCTCCAAAAACAGCCTCCAAGGACAAATTCGAATTTCCAAGGAGGTGGAGTGTTTCTTACTCCAAAATCTGACTTACACAACTCTTACACATCCCTTAAATATTAAATACAAAAGCCAACAACTTCTATAATTACTTTCCCATATCCCAATTTGATTAATTAACTTTTAACCATATGTTTTCTCACATTAATCTACCACAATTTAATTAATTAAAAGAAAGGGACACATCACTAATAAAATACATACAAACAATAATAAAAAGGAAACACATAATAAAATATACAAAACCCATGGTCACATATAAAGGTGATCCCCCCCATGGGAATCCCTAACAAAATACACACACACACACACACACAAAACATGTTGCCATGGTGACCTTGTTGAATTCACCTAGAATTCCATTGTGGTTGGTCTCCAATCCCCCAATGTTTGTTGTGATATTTTAACCTGCAAAACACAAATACCTCCTTCGGCCTCGTGGCCATATCAGAACATCCAACATGATATAAATATAATCACAAAATCATCTAAATATGTGAATCACAACAACATCAAAGCAATTTAACAATAATCACTTACAATTTATATCAACAACATCAAAGTAATAACTATATCATCATCATATAATGTCCATTTCTAAGTCTACTCACAATATCCAAAAATCACATGCCCAAACAACATTCACAATATATCCATGTCAAATAGTATATCATCATCCACATATGAAGTGTCTCTAATAATCATCATGCATCATAACCAAATCAAGATCAACAATAATCCATGATCAAATATCTTACATCATACTAAATCAAAGCATAATAATATCCATAATGTAATCAATATTATTAAGATAGGTATGAAAGGATGTTAAAGGGAAGCTTGCACTATATCCCCCTTCCCTTAGACTCAAATTCCTCTTAGAAGTCATTGGAACAAATGTGGAAACTGAACTCATAATAAGGTAGCATCCTCCCATGTAGCATAGCTACAGTCTTGTCATATCTGTCCCACTACACCCAAACCTAATATGAGATACTGATGTACATGTTTAAAGTAGTAGCCATTAAGGTTGAGGAGGTAGAAGTCACAAGGTTGTTGTTTGATAACGTTGTATCATCAACAAGGGTAAGGTTAACAGAAATTACTAGAAGAAATAAGGGAGTGATTTATAAGGGATGCTTTACTTGAAGCAATGGCTATAGTAAATCCAAACTTTTGAAATATTTTCCAAAATTAAAGACATAGGTAGGAAGACTACTTTAAGAGGTTGAATACATTGATTCAACATTTTTGTAAGCCTTTTGATATCAATGGAATGGATATTGCAGGTATTTTAAACAAGGAAAGTTTAACTGCTCAATCTCATGAATTCACCACTACAATGATTCAACAATTCAAAGATTTGGATAATCCCTTATAGTGTGGAGCAATAACCCGACTATGGAAAAAAGTTAGGGTGAGTACTATTTTACAAAAAACTATGTCCAAATTTTTCTCATTGGCTGATCTATGTCAAATAATGATTTTGAATTTAGTTGAAGATGAGAGAATTTTCAGTGCCTCGGCCTTTATAAAGTCAAATTTTTGAAACAAGCTTGAATTTTTTTTGGAAAATCGTTTGAGAATTTATACATCACGGTACGAAGTGGACAACTTTCTCTATGACAGGGCTCTAGCAGTATGGAAGTCGATTAATGAAAGGAGAGGGTTGAAAACAATGGCACAAATACAACAGACGACCCTATTGTAGTAGTTGACTGTCAAGAAAGAGAGATTCAGTCTCATAGATTTGGTTAATCAAATGATAGAGATGATCCAAGTCTATCAAGTTGGAAGATTCCATTGGTAGATATCCCATGACATAGATGTTCATATAATAATTAATATATTTAAATATTCAGTACGTTGTTCTGAATCTCAAACAAAGATTATCACTCACCTGAAAATTACATGTGCCTAAAGGTAATCATATTGATTTTATTTCCATTTTGATTGTAGAAACATTACAAAGTCACGTTTTAATAAGTATTTAATATATTTCACAGACAATGTTGTTGATCTATTTTATAAAAAGCATACACCATGGTTGGTTGGATATTAAATCAAAACACATTTAAATTAATATATACTCTAGGCATATAAGAGTTGTGGTGCTTAATTTTGAGATAGAATAAGTGGCTTTTCTTGAATCATTACTGAAATGAAAATTTAAAAATTACACTATTCCTCATTCAACTTGCTTGAGACATGCCTTGTATGAAAAGTTAAAGATTTTCATTGCAACAAATGGAACAATTTTCAAAATGGATCTAAATACACTAAAGAGTAAATCCATGCACATATATATTTAACTTGTGCACCTCTTTGTAAAAAATTTCTTCAACCACAAGCAACCTAAATATCACATGTTTATTAATACAATAAACATAAAGATAAATCTAGTCTATTAATAAGACAATTTACTATTTTTATCCATGACCATGATTTCCCCCCAAATAATAGAAACAACAAAACCATAATGCCACTTCAACTTGGAATTAGGCTCCACAACTTTAACAAATTATATCATCTTCTATAACATGCTCCACTCTTCATCTATTGGAATTGCAATTTGTTGTAAATTAGAGTGACTGACATGTAACTTTGTTAGAAATTCATAACTGATAGTGGAGCTTTCCTTTACTGTTGAATGCAAAATTACCGACAAGGTTATCAATGGTTTAACAAAGTCAGAAAAAAATCTTATCTAGCTTCTTAGGAATTCGGTCCTCTTGAGTCATTTTTCTTTCGTCTTCTTCTAGAGTGCATCCTTCTTAATGAATTGGCGTGTATAGTCAAAAGGCTTTGGAAAGCCAAGATTTGTGAACTCTTGTACCTTTCGATGTAGCTCCTGTAACATTCTTTGACACTTATTCAAAAATTCTTTTGCTTCTCCCAACATCACACACTTTCCAAATGATAGATGATACCTTTATTGAGGCATCAAACTGATTCTGAATTCCTCTAGATGCCAATTCTATTTCATTGAATTTGTAGATAGCTTTCAAAATTTTATTTTTTATATCCTCTCTTAAAGCCATCAATTTTCTGCTACATGTTACGTATTTGTGTAGCTTATCACATATTATCTGTAGAGAATTCATGAATTCGAACAATCTAATCAAATCATCAATTTTTTGGTTTACTTTCCCCCAAACATTATCCTTCATATTAATCAATGCCTTTTTATGAAATCTAGATAGTTTGATGTTGGACGACTATTTCCTTTTTTACTTTTTCCAATTCCTATGGGAATATTTCATTTTGTTTTTTCTCATCATCTAGGCTCTGTTGAGATCCAGATAGTTTGATGTTGGAAGAATCTATTTCCTTTTTTGCTTTTTCCAAATCCTATTGCAATATTTCATTTTATTTTTTCTCAGCATCTAGGCTCTATTCCCATTTTTTGACCTTTTCTTTATCTTCCTTCACAACCTCTTTCAATTCTCTGAATGTTTTTTGTAATCTATTATTTTTACTCATTGTTTCTGAAAGGAACGATAACTCGATCGTACCAAGCCAAGAACACATATGATAATCAAACACCATGATCAATAAGATGAAAGTAATTCACCAGAATAACTTACATAAAACATTTGCAAACAAATGAGAATTAATATCATATATTATTATGGAACTCAATGCAATACATTGAGAATGGGCCTTGCTTAAATAGGTAAGGAATAACAATCTAAGAACCAGTCAAGGTCGTAGATCAAGCCATAAATCAAGGAAATAACTAGTCATCAAAGAACTAGTCAAGACCATAGATTTATGAGAGAAATAGACATCAAGGATATAGTCAATACCATAGATCAAGGATCTAGTCAATACTATAGATCAAGGAAAGAACTATACCTAACAACTAGATAATATCTCCTAATATCTAAATAAGATAAAAGAAATATCTACACACATAAGTGGGTGAGGATAAATACAATAAACGTAAATAAAGTACTTAGGTGAACATGAGCTAAGGTAAACACCTACTCTAATAGTTTCTTCTAACTTTTTCTTTGCATCTTCTAGTTATACCTATGCCTGTCCATTCAAAGCAACTGTAGTCATAAAGGTAGATGATTTTATCTTCCTCTCCAACTCATTTGTCTTATTAACTGCTACTTTTCCTTTTTCTTTCTCATTTACCAGGTCTTCTTCTAACTTTTGAATCTTATTATTCAACTTATTTCTCTCCCTCTCTTCCTTTAGTAATGTTGTGTAAACCACATCATTGTTCCTTTTTGATACATTAATTTTTTCAGAAGGTTTCATTTCCTTAAGATCCATTTGAAGGGCGGTCACATTGTATTTAGTGGGAAGCATTTCATTCTTTGGTTTTACAACTTTGAGCAGACCATACATGTATTTTATGGTATCTGTGTTTGGATTATATGTAGGTAATAACCTCATTGTGGCAGGATTTGAAGTTCCAGTAGCCTATAGAATTTGCTTCTTGTTTCTTTTATCTATTTCTAATTTATTAGAAAACTCAGCTCGATAATCAAAACTTGAGTTGTTTTTAGGAGTGAACTATTCCACCTTGAATGGATAATGAGTAATTGAAGTTTGGGGAGAATTTCCCTATGGAATGGTAGTTTGTTTAGGTGTGGCAATGGCACCACCATCTATAAATAGTTACCTTGATCCAAGAGTAACTATACATGTGTCTAGCTCTGTCTATAGCCTCTTCTAGCTTACTTGTTGGACAATAGCCCTAGCAACTTCAACTATCTATATTGGCCTTTTTAAGTTTCCAACACTTTGTTGACTACTACCATCATCACTAGAACCACCAAACTTAGCAATAGTATTAGAATCATGGCCATCTTCTCCTCTGGGATTTTCAATGTGTGTCTGAACTGTTTGCTGAGGATTTGAATCCAGAGTAAATTGCACTAGATTAGCACTTGTAGATGTTGTAGTATGCAGTGGTCCTTTCTTTGAAGGTGAAGCTCCAAGGTCTGACCTGTCAAAAAAATTTCTGGACTGTACCTTTGGTTGAAGCCAAATTCCTTATCCTCTTAAACCCAAACCACCACCAGTAAAACCCAAATTTTCAATAATAACTACTCTTACAGTATATATTTGTTTCAAACCTTCATTGAGACTTGGTTTATATATATGCTACTTCTAGGGGGACTATGTAATTCCTCAGAGGCAGTGTCATCATCACTACTTTCCTCTCTAGTATGCTCTTTATTCCATAGTTTTCTGAAATCTACATCTTCTGGAATAGAATCATAGTCTTCTACAGATTTTGGATGGCCTAGGTCCTACCTCATAGACCAAAAGGTAGAATTTTTTGACATTTTCTAATTCCTGTCTCGCAATTATTGTTGTAATGCCTTTGGCATGATTTTATAGGAATTTTTATCATGTTTTGCATATTGAAAATCCTCTTCCTTTTTTTGTGGAGATTCAGACAATCCATTATTTTTTGATAACTCTTGAGAACTAATTCCTTTCTCAACAACAATTTCATTCATTACTATTTGTACTTCATCCCAAGAGTTCTTGTTTTTTAATTTTTCTAGCATGGGTTTGATTTCATGTTGAATTTTATTAGCAGAGTTCCTATTCACCAATACCCTTTCTTTAATCACCTCACATGGGTCATACACCCAGTGAGATTCAACATCAAACTTAAAAATCTTTAAGATTTCATGTGCCACATAGAATGATTTTCATTCAAATGTGAACCTCCACATGAGAGCGGTAAGGAAGGAAATATGCTCTTGTTTTGCTGAGAAACAAAATAGATATTATTTGTGCTTTCCATCTACCGTATATATTCAAAAGCAGAAACTCTCGTTGTCACATGTATTGGCAATTTATAAGGTTATACTCCTGATCCATAAAACCTTAGCACAATATAATCATCCATGAAGTACCATTCTGTTAACTGTATTTTTGATCCAAGTTGAATGCAATCTCTACATTTCACAGGAAATCTAGGCATTGTAATTTTTTTAAATGCTTCATACATTGGAGCCCAAAAATAATCCACAAATTAATTGTAGTCCCCTCTATTATCGTAAATCCTTATCGTGGGGGTCCACTTAGTTAATGAATGCACAACTTTTGGCTGGACCTCAACAAAATAGGGCTCAATTGCAAGTTTTTTTTTTCAAACCATCAAACAAACTGCCATAGAATTAAATAGCACAAGTAGGTAGTGAACCTAAATGTCTTAGTGTCGAAGCCTTCTTTGATTATTAATAATTATTTATGCATAGATTATGCAATGTACCCAAAAAATCTGTATTGACAAGGTGGATTAATGTAATGGATATTTTATACCATTTCAATGAGGGTTTCATCCACTATCTCATCACTATCAAAGCCAAGGAAAAATACTAGCATATAAATGGTATCCCTAACCCACAGTTTAAATATGTTAATTGCATAAGAATCCTTCCCTTTTGGTAACTCTACATCAAATGTTAATTTTCGTATAAACACATCTTTGTATTTTTTATTTGTGGTATGATAATCACTAGCAATTTTTTATAGGTTTATATGGATGGTTCTTATTGACGATTATCTTTGCAGATGAATTATTAGACTCATTGGATACATTAGGTTAGTGGGACATGCGCCATAAGGTAACCTCTAGATTTTAAAGAAGTTGGCTCTCCTATATGGTGTGGGATAAGGGTTAGAGAAAAATGAAACATAACTCAAAACTAATAGAAGTGATGTGATGAAATAGAAGAACTTAATCAAGAATCCATCTTCCAAAATGAGAAAGGTGAGCAATGAAAAGGGTGGACAAAATGCACCACAGGTTTGAGATAGATTCACACATAACACTAATTCAAAATCATTAAGTACAACTTCTAAAAACTTGTAGTGAGAATTAGAGATATGCACAGTATACCAATAGTGAATAAAGGCTATTAGAGATAGTAAAAACATGTAAAGGATGTACGAAATGCATCACATGACATATAATATTGCTCCAAAATTGTGCACAGTACAAAAATCAGCAGGTGAGAGGCAATAAAAATGTCATTACAAAGCTTTAGGAAGAAGGCTGGAGCTCCATGTTCCTACCCTAACAGACAAGAAATAGGGGAAAAAGGGAAAAATGACTAGCTCTTGAGATATCTTATAATGAGCCCTAGATTACAATATATAGAATGAGAAGAAGAGAAGAGAACAACCTCATAACTACTTTTCCAACCACTTCTCGATTTTAATAAATGAGATGAAGTGATAGAAATAGATTTGCAAAATCTGTCTCACACTGCCCCATGATTTACCTTTAAGAAATGTGATCCATATTCATTCAATGCATTCTTAACTACTTTCCAACCACCTCCCTTGAAGTGGGATCATCTTTTAAGTGATACACCCTCAAATATTTATTACATATATGAACTTCTTGATTGTTGTGCATTGGATTTTGAGCCATGATTCCAAGGACATTGGTTTTGTGTAATTTTGTTAACAATTGCTCCATTTGTGTCCCTTCGAGTGTGGATGGATAATTTGAATTTCTATAGGTTTACTTCTTTTACAAGGAACTGTGCATTAACTCCTTCATTGAAAATATAAATTAATACTTTTTCTCCCTCCACCTTCCAAAATATCTGAGTATTTAAAACTTCTAGGTGGGCTTTATTACTACTTCACATGTGGCATTAACCTATTGCCAATATTTTACAACCTACTTCAGGCTTGGAGTCCATTTGTGATGAGCTCCATGTAGAGTCCAGGCACATCCCTAGGGTCTCTAATTTTCTTACATATTTTGAAAGTGAGTTGAGCTGACATGTGACATATTCCACAAGTTCATTACCTTCTTTGAGATTGCAATGGGACTTGTTGTACATTAACATGAGGATCCTTTATTTGGCGGGCCTCTCACCATTGACTCCACATGGAGGTCCCATGGGAGTTTTGAATTTTGTTACTACCCTTTTGTTTTGGAATTGCACTGGGTGACATGTGGCACCTTCCATGAGTTCATTACCTTTTTCAAGTTGACTCGTCCCTGGCTTGGCTTTTCACCGTGATTTGGATAAGTTTTCCCCCATATTACTAAAGGTTTGACTCCTTTCATTTTTAGTCCGAGACCCTTAGAACTATCTTGATTACTCATAGCATGAATCTTCTTGTTATCTAATTTCAGCAGGTGGTGGAGGAAATTAGATAACAGTTCCTAAATATTTACTTTCAAACCCCAACACACTGCCAAGATTTACCTCTATAATGTACAAAAGTTCTTATCTATTTTCCTTTCCAATAATTGCTTTTCTTGTCTCATTGTAATTTTGGGCACATATATTGACAAATTCAGGGCAAGATAAAACCTCATAGAACATCATGCGTCCCAATATAGACCCCCATATTATCCAACCTAAAGCTTTATTTCTTCCTGATTGGTATGAGCTTCTACTTTCCCTCATCTTCTTGTCAGATGTGTATCTAAGCTGTGAATCTCTTGTGCCAATTATAGGATCATAAATATCATGATATTCATCACTCAAACTGGTTGTTTAACTTTTAAGCAGTTTGGCGTATGGGATTTGGGTTATACTTTTACTTTGGGATCCTATGGAAGTAGACATGATTGGAATTTTGGATTCTATAAATCCTCAACCCTAGTTTCTCAACCCTTATATTGAAATATTTGAAAGCAAAGGCTTATACAATGATACTTATAAAAAAGATAATATTTAAAGAATCAAGACTCAAACGTAGGATGACACTTACTCGCAAATATGATAATATTGAGTCTTACACGGTCCACAACTTCTATGAATATATTCTTTCTGTTGTTGGAGTATGCCTTCCAGAAACAAATTTTTAATTGTCAACATCACTGTAAATGATTAGGTCTTTCATTATAATTTGTAGACATCAAATTTAGTCATTAATGAAATTCCATTAAGTGGGTGATGATTGTCACTTATCAGATGGCCACGTGGTAGGATTCTGGGCCTCCTTGAGGCAAAGGCATTCAATGGAATCCAAGCCTGTGGAATGAACTGATTCAATAATAAAGTTTCAAGTCTGTGGTGATAGGTGTTTGCATTTAATAACTTGGCCATTTAAATATTTGGGGGTTGTTGAAGTATTTTAAATAATAAACCCCCACTTTTTCCCATGCCACATGGAATAATTCTATGGATTTATTTTTGTCGTGCCCCAACATACGTGAATCTCCCAGATTTAGACAAGATAACTTATAATTTTGGGTCTGGGATTAATTGTTCATTGTTGGTCATGGACATTAGAATTGGACCGATCATCTAGAGCTAATAAGGCAATTGATGACTCAAGAGTTGAATTAATTTCTAATAATATAGAATATTGGCATGAATTGGAAGATATTATCATTTATAATGGGTGGTGTACATAAATCTCAAAGAATTAATGGTGGCAAGTGCCACACTTTGGGCCTTTTTTATTGGTGGTCGCTCACATTCCTCTCTCTTTACCTCTGTTTGTTTGTGTTTTTGGGCTCGCTAGAGAAAAGTTTTTTTGGAGTTTCCTTTCATTTCTCTGCGCTGGGAGAGAAGGTAAATTTCCTTTACTTCGGCCATTTCCTACAGGTGGATTTAAGAGGTGTTTCGCTATGATTATGTGCTCAAGGCCGAGGCCATTGAGTGTGTGATAGGAGATTCCTATATGTAGGAATATCACAACGCCATATTGAACTCTAAACTCACTGCGACATTCATTTCTAATTTCCTCTTACACCATTTGGTCAAGGTGGATGTCATGGCTATCACAAAGTTCTTTATTTACCCTTTCCATTGTTTCGGTTTGCACGAAGAAATGGATAGGTGCCACATCCTAGACCCTATGCTCTGGGTGGAGGAGGCAGACACTCAGGCGAATGGCACCAAGCATGGGGAATATTGGCTCACCAAGCAATATAGGGAGATACTACTCTACGTAGAGGTTGTTCACATTCTAATATGGCATGGTGGTCTACACCCTAGTAGATTGCCTCCTTTGGATCTCACTGATGCTTGCTCCCCTATTGACTTGACCATTGACCACCTCAATGAGTTTTGGGATAATGTCAGTGAGGCAGTTTTTGTTTTGCTAGGTAAGGCCAAATAGTGGGGAGGTGGCATTTCCAATGGAGGTGGTCGGTTTGTTTTCGGTGGTGGAAATTATTTTGGATGAGGATTAATACTCTTTTATAGCTTGTTTTTTTGGTTTTTTGGCCATGTGTATTCGCTGTCTTAGAGCATCTTCTATTTGTTCAAATGGTGTTTGCTTCTTCTCCATGTGGGCCATTTAGTGGGGCATTGTGTTGTTGGTTTATATTCGGTTTTTTTTCGGAGTATAGTTGTAAGGGTGAGGTCCCTTAAACCTTTGGTTCATAGATCTAGTAAAAAAGTGTTTAAACATAATATATATAGTGTTTAATTTATCGATTTCTTAAATTAGATTATTTATTTCTTAAATTAATTTAAAGTTTTCAATAAATTAAAAAGCTATCACCCCCATTTTTTCCCATGGCACACAGACAAATTAATATATATATTTTTTGCTTAAGTTACCTAGGGAGATGATCCTAGCCCTTGTGGCATCACCAACCCAAACCGGCTATGGAACCATCTAAGGATGGTAGTTTAAGCTCTCAACAAGCCCACAGATTAAAACACATTATTGTGGTGCCCTATCACCAAGGTATCCAAACCATCGTTAGTAGGATGAATTAATATAATTTAAATACATTATATATATATATATATATATATATATATATATATATATATATATATATATATATATATATATATATATATATATATTTTATTGTTAAAGTAGGTTGAAGGGTCCCATTCCCTTTACAAAAGAGAGAGGCCAAAAATCAAATACAACATGAAGATGTAAAAAAATTCTTCAATCATGACTGCTAGGTATATCGATAAAAATTTAGCTAGAAGGAAGGAAGAATATATTTATACTATACTATAGACATTACAACATATATTTAGGTCGAGGATTAATCCCCTGAATCAAAAGAAACAGAGAAATCCACAACTGGAGATCCCTTCCTCTCAACCACACCCTCCTCAGAGTCCTGAGTAGCAACTTCATTGGCCCAAATGCACCAAAGTTGATTATAAGATTCCCTTGCAATTTCATGGATTTCCATCCACCAAAGTTGCACTGGCTCAATGGGGGAATTGAGGGCAGCCAAATTCAGGAGTTTAAAGAGCGTCCTTCCAGTATTCTTGTCACGACTGAACGCCACTAGCTTCTCTGTGAAGGCCATTAGCTCCCTATGACGACATTCCAATTTCCTAAAGACACTCAAATCCACGCCACCCAGAGCTTTTCCTCCTCCCCTGCTACCTAGAAAGCAACATTACACTTTTACACTTCTAGAACCAAATTTCAGTAGAAAGACGGTTGAACCTAGCAGAGAGCAAGGTTGACCGCATCATGCTTTGATGGATCAATTATCAGAATATTTTCCACAAGAATTGAGGCCACACTATTATTAACCCTACACCATCCATCCTCAAATAGATATTTTCCCCCCAAAACCGATTTAATTTCCTCTAGATCGCTACCATTACCAATTTTGAAGATCCACCGCATACGATTATTGGATATAGATGACCTGAAAGCCATTTCCCTTTTATTGCAAAATAAAGACAGTAGGGGAACTCTATGGGAATCCATAGGTGCTCACTGACAAAAAGGATGAAAATGAAAAAATTGATCCATAATAAATAGGAAAAAAACAAGACCCTTCACATGCTAGAAAAGATTGGCGACAACATATATTTAAGGCCCTTCCCTATTTAACATGATTTTGAGACCATCCCAAATTCCAATATATATATTATGATATAAATATATTATTTATATATATTAAATATATCATACATATAAATTATATATATGATATATAATATATACATATAATATATATATATATATATTATACATATATAAATAATTTACACAAGTTCAATTTTTAAAATACAAAACCAACTATCCTTAGATTTAAGATGAGAATAGATCAAAGAAAGTCTTTGTAAAGAAAATGAATATGAATAAAATCAAATGTTGTTTAATATTATTTACTATTTGAATTGAAATAAATAACGAAAATGTTGTTTTTAGATAGAATTAAGAATTGTTGATGTCATTACTGATGGAATATAATGTTTAAAAAATTATTTTTAGATGTTATATATTTCATAATTTTGACATTTTTCATATTTATTTCATTCAAATTAATCAAAGATATATTGAAAGAAAATTAACATTTTCATTTTTTATGTTGAAGGGTAATGTGTTTTATAATATCTCATTTATGATGGATAAATCTTAACCTATCCAGTCAAATTAAAGTATGGGGAGCCCTTAAAATTTGATCATTGAATGCAATTATGGTTGTTTCAATATATTTTGCAGGCAAGTCTCCTTTTCATAAAGCTTAGTAACTTTTGAATATACATGACAATTGAAATATATCACTTCCAAATTTCTAAAATATCATTTCTTATATTTTATATATGTAGTTAGTTTTTTTTTTTAAATGTGTTTCCTCATATATGTGATGAAATATAAAAAAATTTAAAAAATACATCAATCAAATACTGCTACAACTGTGAGCAATTATTCAACAATATTCTCATAAAAAAATGGGGTTCTATTTTAGGGGCCACTGCCCTTAAAAGCACACACACACACACACACACACACACACACACACACATGCACGATATTACAAAATACATATTACAGATTGCTTTATAAAGATAAAATAGAATGATAATTCTTCTGAAGACACAGATTCATCCCAAAACTGTGGAGCACGTTTTTGCATCCTGTCCCTACGTTAGAAAACACATCTTTGTTCACCACACTAATTTTTTTTTGGATGTCTCCCACTAAATCCCACAACATTCCCATATTTAGCAGCTCCCGGACTTTCACCCGAGGCCCATTCAGTATTTCAGTGAATTCTATTTTCCTTTTATGTGAGTTTTCCCACTCAGAAAGAGTCTCCCCCTTTTATGTATCCTCTGGTTTTCTTCCTTGAAGAAAGTTGAGCTATAAAGATTTGATGAATTTTTCTAGTGCTAGAAGAGCCCTCCCTCATGATCCTTATTTTCTGGAGAGGAAATGAGTGGGTGCTTACCATGGATTATACTTTGGTGAGGGAAGTTTTTAATGTTGTCAACCGCTTCTCTATTTCATTCTTTGGAAAATTTAGGGGATGTTCTTCACCCTGTTGAGGAGGTAGTGAGCTTGGTATTGAGAGTTCTATGGTCAATAAATGAGGTTTCTAAAAATTTAGGTTGAAACCCCGGTGATCACTAATGACATAGGGGCAATGGTGTATCCAGTGGTTCTTTAATTTTCTGGTGTTTATGTGATAATTTGGGTGAATCAGGTGGAAATGGAGAGCTTGGAAAACATGAAATGAAGGACCTAATTCAGACAAGCACTATAAGAAAGATAAAATCATGTATTACAAAGAGGAAATATTGGGAGATCTAGCCCTGGTGTATGGTATGCTGAGAATGTGGTGGACAAGGGCCTCATTCGGCCCCGTTAGCTAGAAACACTCACCTAAATGGGTGAGTTTTGGATTAAGATGATTCAATTCTATAGATGAAGAAGACATGGAAATAAGACGGTTGATTGAAATTAGATGGAGGACACTTGGAAAAGTTATGTTGTACTGGTAAGTTGGTAACATGTCATCACTAGGTTTTAATAAGCATGTAAATACTAAAGTGTGCCATAAAGTGTGCAGCCAAAGATTTAATCGACACCATCGCATTTAAGAAATGTATTATCAAATTTAATTCTTGGTCACATTATATTTTCTAGGATGAAGGTACAGGGAACAAGATATTTAATAAATATGGAAAAGATTTTTTCTATAACTTTAGTCTTTAAAGTGATGCATTTAAATTTTATTATTTTTGATATGACAAATTTTACTGACTACTTTTGTATCAAATTTTAAGTGATAAATTGGCTCGAATCTTGATATGTCTATCCTTAATCATATTTTATTCATCATGATAAAATGACATTTATTTAACTTTAAAATGTGGAGGCATGTGGGATAGTGACACCGGTTTTAAGGAAAAAAAATTGCCATTGCACATGATTTGCATTTAATAGTAACTATCAACACATACCCGGGTTTGGTGGACACGTTTCAAGGTCCAGTAAAAGAACTCACTTGAAAATTATAAATTCAAGGCACATGGTCATTTTATGAAACTTAGTTTCTTTTACAAAATCATGAAGGACCAAATTAAGTGCATCAAACCAGTATCAAGCCATGAATAAATTGTGGTTTCTTATTGTTATGATACAGACTCAAAAGAGGTTATTGTTGGGAAATCCTTCACCCTCTCAGCTTCTAGTTCTCCTTCTAATGGTGCTTTCACCCCTCATCTGCTAGCCATTTTTCTTCTGCCATTATTTCCCTTCATTCTCTTGTAGAGCTTTAATCGTATTCCTTATCTAAGCAACCAATTATTGAAGTATTACAGGAACTCTCTATTCTTTATCTAGAACGCCCGGACATGGAACCTATGTATTCTCCACATACTGCTACAAACTATGTGGATATGGAAATTTATGGAAATCTGAGTCAATCCCTAATGACAAACCCTCATATTGGTAGTCACGTCGAAATGATGTCTTCCATCCTTGCAAAGTCGTTGGGAGATTTTGAAGTGCTTAAAACTTGGAAAGACTTAAAAGACACTAGTAGAGCTATCATTGATAAAGAATGTGTCAAGATAGTAACCTTTTCTAACACTCTGATGGAGAAGATCGATACCAATGTAGTTAGGAAAATGGTACAAGAACCGAGAAATATACTATGGTATGTGATATTTATGTTATGATATAGTTATAAGCTTATATAATTTTTGGTATGCATATGTCACAGTTACCAAATACGGTGGATTTGGATAAATTTACCATTTTTGTGTTTTCTTCCATCCACCATATCAAACACTAAATTTTTTGAGATTTAATAGTTTAAAAATAGGAAAAATAATAAATCAAAACCTGGATACTCTTGTTTATGTTAAAAACACAAAACAATTTTTTTCAATATTTTATAGTTTATGATATGTAATTTTTATGTAATGTAATGTTTATATTTCAACAAATATATGAGATACTCTTTTGGATACTCTTTTTTATGTTCCAACAAATATATTTTTCCTTGTCAGCACCAGTTCTTGTGGATACTCTTGCATTGCTTCTATGTTGTACATTTTGATTTGTCTTCTCCTTCTTGAAACAACATAATTTGTTCTTCACTTTAGTTTATTTCCAATGCAGTATGGAAACCATGTTCTGTGGGATCATTCACTACCTCAAGATGTTTGGGAAAATGTATTGCTTTGGCTTCCATTAGAATACATATACATGTTCTCTCTAGTTTCTAAGGAATGGAAAGCACATATGAATTCCACCATATTCTTCAGGTGTTACAGTGAAATAAGGAACAAACATCCATAGATACTTGTAAATCATGATAGTTGTCATCATTGGTTGAGATACGAATTTTACAATAGAACATGGATAATTATCAACTTTTCATTGTTATCATGCTTTTATTCATTATAATTTGAAGATTCACATTGAGGGATAATATTATTTTGTTCATGTGACAGTAATGTGTCAAATGTATGTAATCCACTAAAGTTAGGAACCTCCTTCAAGCTTCCTTAGATGTTATCAACTTAACATAATGGATGACACTTTTATATTATGCATGGGGAATTTTGGTGGTGGATGAAAACAAGGGGTACAAAGTGGTTCAAACAGGTGCTAATAGATCTGGAGTTAATGTAGGATATGATACTATAAAAATTTATGATTCTTATATGGGGAATTCAAGGATTATGGCATGATTGAGAGATTGTTTCTTTTATGAACCCTTTATCTTCAGCAATAATGTTTTCTTCTCAATGTCATATGAACCTGTGTTGGGTGTGAGAGTTTATAATAGTAAATAATATGCTACTGTGAATTTTGTGTATTTACCTATAAGATATGGAAGAGACCATTTCCCTCAATACAGACCAAGGTTGGTTGTATCTAAAGAAAGGGTGTTGCTTGTAGCACCAATGGTAGATGGGGACCATTTGAAGGACATAATTGTGTTTGATCTTGAGCTTGAGATTGGAAGGAGGAGAGGAAATGTTTGGTCTTGGAAATGAATTGCAAAGATGCCCCATGTAATGTTCCAGTGTTTTTTGCGAGGAAAATGATGTTCTTATTTAGTTACATTGTGGTGGGAGAGTTCTTGTGTTTTAGAAAGGTGCTTTCCAAAAATATCCTCATCCTTTTTTTTTCATTTAAAGAAAGGGTCTTGGTCATGGCTACTAGAATATATAAACACAACTTGCATGTGTTATAATAGTGGCATTGCATTTGACTCCAGGCTGATTTGAGTTAACTAGTTGGCTCCTACTATGTGTGTGTGTGTGTGTAAATATATATCGAGATTTTTGTTTGTCTTTTCTAAAGCTTATAAACAAGAGTAATCATTAAATTGTCTATTTTTTTAAAAGTAGAAGATCTCCAATTAACTATTGAAATAACACCAGAGAAATAATCAGTCACAAAATTTAAATGACATGAACCTAAGACATGATAAATTTTCCTCTGCTACATGCTATTTCTTATGAGATCACAAATTTCTAATGTGTCCCTTTGAAATAATTTCATCTTCTTGGACTTGAATTAAACTTAAGTTTCAAAATTTAAAATCTTGATCATGTTTCTTGACACACACATGTACAAATACTAGTATAGAAATCTTGTTCACATGTTACGAGCACTACTTCTCCACATCATTGCATTTACCCCCTACCTGTTATTAAAAAAAACACATTCTTACTGCTGCACATACCATACATTAAAAAATTAATAGCAACCAACTGGAAACAACATATCATTGATTATTAAATATAAGTTATTTGTACCTTATTACTAAATTTTTCAATCCTTCCTTGCCCATCAGACAGACACATGGAAGGATTCTGGGCCTCCCCAAGTCAAAGGGATTCCCTAGACTCCAAGCCCACAGAATGAACTGATTTAATAAGTTTTCAGGTCTGCGGTGTCGGTGAGGCAAGGCAGAGTGGCAGTGAGTAATCAAAAGATACCACATGTCATTTTCCTGTTCCTTCGAGTGGCCAAGTGTCACACATTCCAAAAAATTGAGGATAAAAGTAAGACATGCAAAAGAAATGAAAATTTTTGGGCCTCATTATAGTCAAATTCGATAGAGGGTATTTTCCAAACAAATTACAGGAGATTCACCATTCAATTTCCAACTATTTTTAATATTATTTACCATTTTCACCAAAATAATGAAACAAGTTACATCGATATTCACCAAAACCACGAAATTGGTTATAGGTATATTCCCCATGATTTCTATAAATTTTTTTTAGGGGGTTCCTTAAAATTTTCCCTATCAAGGACCAAGCACTAAGCATTACTACTATCACCTAAGCTTACATTCAAAAAGAACCTAAAGCACTCAAAGGAATTCATCTTACATCCTTTCAAGGGACAAGGGATTGCATTTTTTGCATACACAACATAGGAATGGGAAGTTCATTCTATTACATCCACACATACTACTACATTGCTACATTCAAGTGCACTTGTACAAGGGCATCCCAGGGCACAATTTCTACACATATTCATCATAACTACATGGATTCTAATATGTATTGCAACACTCAGTCACAATTTCACTCTCGAGGTGACTATCGGGGTCAGTTTGACTCCTTATATTACATATTTCATTTTAGGTCTGATGCAGTTTGTGGGTTTATGCAGGTGAACTTCTATTTTTTAGGTTAAGGGTACCTTCAACATTAATTACGTGACTATCAAGTGATTAACAAAAATTAATTAGTGACATACTTGTGACACATTAGAGATCATATCCTGAGCTTCTTCAAAGTCACGAGAAACTTGATTAAGTCACCAATGCCCTAGGTGCCCCTGTCCATCCATGGGCATCCCTGTCCATCCAGGGGCGTTCTGTCCGACCTTGTTCGTGAGTTATAAAATTTATAGAGGTTTATTACGAAGTTGCTTACATTTTGTTTCTCACTTATCCCTACTTAGATTTATTCCAGATTGCATGGAAACCAGCTAAGTCCCATCTCTTTCTTATTTTCTTAGGGTTTCAAATATTACATCTTAGACTTCTTGTGTCATTTTTGTATTTCTACATTTATGCATTGTTTGGTTCAGTAGTGGCTCAGAAATATTTAGATTTAATACAAATTAAATGAAATCAACTAGACTCTACACTCATATCCTTTGGGTGGTGAATATGTTTTATTATTTTCACTAGCTTCTTGATACACAACATCCCATGGATCTATCTAATGTGCTCCATCTATCTTCTGCGATAAAATTTTAGCTTCAAGTTGATCAAGAAGGTAAAAATAAGGAATTTCAGGATCAAACAATTTAGGGTCAATTTTACTCAAATTATTGTCTCACATGTAATTTAAGTTTAGAGGATGGTAATAATTTATGGTTTGTTTATTTTGGTTATTCAAATTAAATAAAAATTCACAAAGAGGGTTTCATAAAGTTAGATGACTCTTTCAAAATCCAAGTACAATTGGGAGAGGTAAATTCCATCCAAGTTGAAGGAAATAGAACCATACAGCTCACCATAAGTCAAGGTAAGGGGTGTATTAAGGATGTTTACTTTTGTATAAATATAAATTATAATTTTATTAGTGTTGGACAACTAGTTGAAAATGGTTTTAAACTAATTTTTGAAGATGGTGTTTTGTCAAATTTTTATAAAATATATGGAAATAGATTAATTGGAAAATTCTATATGGAAAAGAATAAGATGTATCCATTAAGGTTCAATATGATTAAGGAAGGTGTTTGCCTCTTGATAATTGAGGATGTTATCTTGTGGTATTAAAGTCATGGCATATCAGTATTAAGTGTTTACATTTTCTTGACCAAAAATATATGGTAAGAGGTCTTCCCAAGATATATTTAATGAAGGATGAAGAATGCAAGTAATATATTGTTGGGAAACATCATATGGATTCTTTACATATCAAAAAATGGAGAGAAACCATACCTTTTTAGTTGGTTTATTCATATTTATTTGGACCAATGTATTACACTAGTATTAATAAGAATTTTTATTTCATATCATGCATAGATGATGCAACCAAATTTATGATATTTTTTGTTAAAATAGAAGTTTTTTTTATATAATTTAAAACTTTCAATTTTTTGGCTAAAAAGGAAAGTTATCATTCCATAAAGTCCATAAGAATATATATACAAGGAGAATTTTGTTCTAATCAGTTTCATGAGCTTTGTGCTTCACATGGAATAAAGATGGCTAGGAACTTCTTACACACCATAAAACAAAGGTGTAGAAAAAAAGAGAGTAAATCCATCATGAAATTATAAATTACTATGATTGAATATAAAAAAATGGAAATGAGGTTTTTTTTAGAATCATTAAAAATAGTATCCTACATCATTAATAAGAGTCTTATAATGAAAATCAAAGACAAGACATCATATGGGGCATAGTTTGACAAAAACCAAGATGAAGATCATGTAAAGGTATTCGATTTTTTATATTTTGTTAATTTCTAGATGATTTGAGAAATAAATTATATCCTAATAGTATGATACACATCTTCACGTGATATAGTTATGAAAGTAAGGCATACAATTTTTACAATTTTGTTACTAAAAAATATAATTTTTTTAGGGATTATAATTTTTTAAAAGTATGTTGGTCATGATCAGATTTATAAAAGGGTCATGAGTGAATGGGGGATTAATCTAGGGTAATATTTCGAGGTATTACACTTTCATAACTTTCTAATTCAAGGAGAAACAATATTATCTCTTCTTAAGATACTGGTCATCCATCTACATCAACATCGAGTAAGCACAAGTGTTTGTTGAATCCACATACATCAAATAAAATATTCTATAAAATTTATGTGAGGAGGATCATGAGAATTAAAAATCATTAGGGTAATTTACTTGATGATTCTTATTGATGAGAATATTATGTTTGCATTGTCATCTATGACTAGTGAACCTAGAAGTTACGTAGAAGCTAGTCAATGGAAAGAAAATTATGAAAATTGAGATGGATTTTTTTGGTAGGAATAATACATATAATTTTATTAAACCTCTAGATGATTAATATGTCATTTGAAAAAAATGGGTCTATGATATCGAAGTGAAAAATTATAGTATACTTCACAAGTTAAAATATAGACTAGTTGCAAACAAGTTTGCACAAACATTTAGGGTTGATTATGAGGAATATTATGCACCTGTGGCTCATCATGATACTATATTAATAATCATATATTTGAATACTCATAAGGGTTATAAAATACATCAAATTGATGTAATGAGTGTTTTCCTAAATGAAGTGAAAGAAGAATACATATATGTGGAGAAGCCATAAGGTTTTGAGGTAAAGGGTAAAGAATTTTGGGTATATAAGTTGAAGAATGATATTTAGGGCTGAGGAAAGATCCAAGAGATTAGTGCTCAAGAATTTATATCTGGTTACTGGATTAAGTATTATTAATAATTAAAAATTAACCAAGTCGTTACATACAAGCATTGGGTTCTAATGTGTTATATGTTTGTCTCTATGCATGTAAATTGTTTTTTATAGAAAGCTATAGGGAGATGCTACAAGTACTAGAATAATCTATGAAACATTTTTTTTATGAATGATATTGTTCTCATGAAGTACTATCTTAGCATGGAATTCCATCAAAATAAAGAGGAAGTATTCATTTATAAAGCTAAGTATGTTTAGGACATGTTCTAGAAGTACAATCTACAATATTGTAATCATGCAGAAACTCCAATTACAAGTGGAGAAAATATAATGAGGGAGGATGGAAGTCCTTCAGGTGATGAAAATAATTTAGAAGTATAGTGAAATTATTGATGTATCTCACCATGAAAAGACCTAATATCATTACGGGGTTTCACTATTTTATATATTTATGGGAAATCTCTTATTGAAGCATTTTCAAGAAGTGAAAAGAGTTTTAGATATGTAAGAGGTACTTATAAAAATGGTATTCATTTAAATATCATAATTTAATTATGTCTAATTGGATACATGGATTTACATTGGGGAGGTTATATTGATGACAGAAAGTCTACTTAAGGTTATTGCTTCACATTGGGAAGTGGTTTGGTTTCTTGGTCATCAAAGAAGAAAGCTACAATTATTTTATCCTCTACTAAAGATGAATATGAATATATTACATATTCTTGCACACGAGGTATGTGATTGAGAAAAACTCTTAGTTGATTTCAAATAGGATCAACATGAACCTACACAATTTTTTTTATAACAATGGGGCATTATAATTGTCCAAGAATCTAGTTTTCCATACCAAAACTAAACATATAGAACTCAAACATCATTTTATCAAATACTCGTTCAATGGTAATCAATTTTTCATTTAATATGTGAGAAGTGAATATCAGATTGCTGATATTTTCACCAAGGGTTTGTTTCAGCAAGTTCAAGGAAGACTTAAGGAGACGATAAACAATTATACTTTTTACATCAAATATGGGAATTTTGAGTATGATGAAAACATGGGCACTGATTAGTTACTGAAAATTAAATTAGCATTTTGTATTTAGTTTTTTTTGGAAAATTTGTAAAAATATATTTTTAGAATTTTATTTTTAGACTGGAAATGTAAAGTAGAGTGCATTTATTGGATGTGCACTTAACAAATTTTGAATCATTATCCATTCATACCCAAGAGGTGGGGTGCCATTTGTATGTTTATATGACTAAAGTTAGTTTTATCTTGATCCATTTATATTATTAGAAAATATTTTGGTGTATAGGTTTAGTAAGATACATAATTTCTGTGCATGTTTCACTTAAACTAGTTTTGTCTTCATACGTGGTGACAATATATTAGTAGTGGATGATATTTATCAGCTTGAGTCCATTATAATCTTATTTAATTGACTTTAGTTCACTTAGGATGTGTAGGATTTATTATGTATTTTTATTTTCATGAAAATAAAAATAATTATTATTGTAATTTCTCTATTAACCTTGTTTATTGTTTTAATCCAAAGTGCAACGAATATTTCCAAGAAGTGTTTCTTTTTGCAATCTGTTTAGATCTGATTTTAGCTGCATGTATTTGGTTATAAAGACCAACAAGCTTTGAATTCATTATGTAGAATTATACATTACATATTTTTTTTATGCATCTCACATACAAGAAAACTAGTTTAATTTCTAGTTAAGTTGGGAAAGATTGGATGATCATTAGGTTCATTTAGAAAGTATTTCAGATCTAATTTTCACTCCTTCCTCATCAAAAACATTCAGAATTTATACATATTTAATGCTTGTATAAATTAATATTTATGTTAGTTCCATGGGCACCGAATATGTGTACACATGTTTTGTCCTAATAAGAAACATATGAAAATCCATAAAAAAAAATTAAGCCATTTAAAAAGACAATTTTTTTTTATATCATTTAATCATTGTAGTCTAAGACGCCACATGAATTCAAGGAAATTTTTAAAATAGTTCACATATATCTATTTTTTTGCATATCCTAAAATCATTGTAGTCTAACATACCACATGAATTTGAGGCATTTTGTCAAACAGTTTGCATGATTTCATTATTTCTATACATATCTACATGGAATTTACAACTAGACAATGTGAGAAAATACCCTTATCCATAACAATCCACATGATATCTCAAATATCATATCTTGGAACAATATGAGAGTATGATAGAAAGGGTGACCTAATCCTATTGGAAACTTGTTGGTAACATTTGGTGAAACAATGCCAATGTTTCATATGAATGCCTATGTCTTATGTTAGCTAGTTAAAATTAGAGGGAAATGTGCTTATGAGTCTAATATTTTGGAACTCATTCAATACATACCACTCCATGTATTTCTACAAATATCTATGTCCCCATTGGACAACTTAAACAAATCTTGAATGATTATCCCCTTTTTGAATGCATTTGAAGTATCTTATTAGTGAATTATAATAGTTAAGGATACCAATAATAATACAAAATAACACAATAGATAATATTCTAAAGAAAATGCATTTAAGTACTTAGATTATGCTAAAAAAAAAACAATATTTTAGATCTAAAGTTTCCTTATACCTACAATTTTCTAATAATAGGAAAAATATTGAAAATCCTCTACACCCAATATTACATGCCAAGAGAAGATTAATGACTTACAATATTCTAGAGATAAAATCCATACCAAAAATTTAGAATGAACATAAATTAATATATGTAGTACATTGTAGATGTTATTTAGGAAATAATAAATTAACTTAGACTTGTCTAGATATGAACTCAAAACCTCCTAAATTTCTCCTGATTTTTGACAAAATATAACTAGATATTCCTAAAAAATTACATATTGGCAAATAGATTTGAGAAAAAATATATGAAAAATGTCCTACCATATGTTAAAATGTTTGATATATATTAAATTTAACTTTGAATCTTTTGTATGTTTTTAAGAACATCTTGAACTACATAAATAAAGAGGGTATAGTTCTTTTGTTTAAATCATAACATAGGATAAAAAATAATTCTTCTATTTACATGATACACAATTGAAATTTACCATTTGATTAGAAGCAGGTTGTATAAATTTGATCACACCCACCCCTCCATTTAATCCCATCTTTGACCCCTCAAAATATACCCCTACATGTTCAAATTCACTATACTCATCCATACAAATAACATTAAAGAAGGCATGAATATATACAATGAAAAAAGGGTGAATTGCATCACATTTATTGTATAGTTAATGCTTATTACTCTTTGCATGATGGTTACAGAAGTTACTATGAAGAATCATCTCGCCAAATCTAGCACAGAAAAAGATGGCCAACAAAAAATCTTGTTATAACTAATGCTACTAACAAATTTGTTAAGAAAAATAAACTTCCCCAAAGTTTTTTACAAAAATTATTGACACTTTCTGGAGAAGTGTTTCACCACAAGGGATACCTCCTACATAATTAGAGTCTTTTATTATTTTCCATTTATTATACAATGACTTATTTACATTTCATTTACATTTCATCAGGATCCTTTCTAAAATAAAAATAAGTAAGCATGGTTGTATGTAGGGATTAAATTTGAAGTCGTTAGTGCCCTTTAAATCCCTTCCAGTTCATTATAGAAGCCTAGGAAAAAAGTTAGACTTAAAAAAAAGTTAAAATTAAAAATTGACTGTTAATTTTAAAAGGTATCTAATTAAGTTTAATTTTCAATAAAGGCCAAGTACTAAAGTTTTTGTCAAGCATTTATTTTATTTTAGCAAATAGTTGTTTATATGAATACTATATATGCAACATTGTTTCATGTTAACTAATTTTATCTTATTTTAATCCTCTATGATTATATTTACGTTAGACAAATTTTCCTCTTGAATTGTGATCCAAGATGATAAAATAAAAAATATTTTAAGACTTGTGGACATGATGTATATGCAATAGTCTATTTAAAAGAGACATTTTCTATGTTTTATTAGTTAACCAATTCACCTAAGGAGCAAGGAGCCCTGTAAGATGCCTTTTACATTAAATTTAAATCAATGTATGTTAATTTAAAATTCATCTTGAAATATAATAGATTATTTTTGTTATTTCACATTTTTTTTTCAATTCTATCAATCAAATTTGTATTTCATGAGCTAATGTAAATAATTGTTATACTATGTGGGAAGGTAATTTCTATGGATATTCATAAATATGAGAATATTACATCTAGATCATTTATATTACTGATTTTGAGGGTAAAAGTAATATTTTCATTCTATTTTTATTTCTCTTTTAGTGTTGTATATTTAAACTTTTTGAAATTATGAAAGAAGGTTTTGAAATTATATGTTTAATTAACACTTGTAATCAATATTGAGATCATTCTCTTCATGTATTCGTTATTTATTTCAAACATTAATTTAGTATCCAAATGGTGTAAACCTTTATTAAAGATGTGACAATAGTTAAATATGTTTGAAATAAATTTACAAAATTAAAGTGTTTATATTATTTTCATAGATTGCGAGTTAAAATTGAAAAATGTGTGAATACATTTTCAATATATGTGGATATTTATTTATATATTAATGAGATTATAAGTAATGTGATCATTTTGATATGTTCTTAGTTTAGTCTTATCTATTTAATCTATTAAACTTTAAGGGATGCTTATTTGTATTTTTTTAATTAATTAAAGTAGAATGACCATGAAAGGAGAAAAAATAACAACTTGAAATGTTGATAAAACTTTGATATATAATTGAGGTTTTTCATTACCCCTTATAGTATAATGTACCCAAGATAGAGCCATCTGTTTTCATGCTAAATTTTTAGCATGAAAAATTGAAAATTTTAGCCATGAAAACTAAGCCCCCACTTGAACATTTCCCCTCCCAGTCACTATGAATCCTTCCTCTTCCTAGCATATCCTCAATTTCACCCTCACTATGGCTCATAGGAATGTGCTATAAATATTTTCAAGTGTGTTTAATGTGTAGGGATGTATGCCTAAGGTGATTGAAGAAGTAACTGAGTTTCAAGGAGAAACAATTATCTTTGGAGGCCTAAAAAAGGCCCGTTTTGGCCATTTTACAGTTGGTGAACACACATTGGAAGATAAAAAGAAAGATTCAAGTAATATGGGAGTTATATAGGAGATAAATTAAGTTTTACAAGGTATTTTAGGGAACTTTTTGTCAAATAAATTGAATTCAAGAACAACTTGAGCAAGATCAGATAATTTTGGGCACAGGGAATGAAGGCTCCAACAGATAAATTCA
Source organism: Taxus chinensis (assembly GCA_019776745.2). Taxonomy (NCBI): domain Eukaryota; kingdom Viridiplantae; phylum Streptophyta; class Pinopsida; order Cupressales; family Taxaceae; genus Taxus; species Taxus chinensis. Next base: position 284,128,632 of record CM034151.1, on the reverse strand, counting down.
ACTTGTTTGGGAGCTTCAGGGAGTTATGGGATGATTTGGAATATCATAAAATACTCAATGGAAAGATATTAAAATCCTCTACTTGATGGAAACATATTTTTTTCCTAATTCTTCAAGATGTTTTGAAATAGCTCAAGTCACTATTTCTGCTCCTTCGTGTTGAAAAAGGTGAATGGTGCCAAAATTCAAATTATAGGAATATTTAGATCCTAATAATGGATGGGGTGATCTAAACAGGTGAGTTTGAGTCAAAATAATACATTTTTTGACCTCAAACCACCCTTCAATGCTCTTGGGGTAGAAAAGACACTCTTGGTGTCCTAAAATGCACTCAATGAGTGACATCAACATTTCAAAATGGATTGGTCAGAATTTTTCACCCTTGGTGTCCCTTGGATTATCCATGAGGTGAAAATGGGACATGATGGGGAAAAAATTGTGACCCCCTATAGTGTTATGTTTTCGTCACTTAAAACTTGTGACTTGAGTGATTAGGTGAGCACAATGCAAACATAAACCAATTTCTCTTGACAAAGAACCCTTGGTCATATGTTTTCACTATTTCTATCCCCTTGGATTGTATCAAAATTGCAAGGGGACATAGGAGACACAAAATTTTGACCCCTCTTCCATTTTCAAGTATTTATCACTTAAAATCATCAACTTCATGTGTTGCAAGAGTTAAAAAATACTTAGAGTGTTTCAAGTTCCTTGACCCCTTCCTTATGTTTTTAGGACCCCTTGGTCACACTATTTCACCCTTTATTTCCCCTCACATTGTCTTTAAGGTGAAAATGGTACAAGAGGGACATAAAAGTGTGACCTCCTCACTCAGCTACCCCTCAAACATATGTAAAACCCAATTTCATCTCATGTGTGCGAATTTCTAGCCCCATGCATATTAATCACATGAAACCATAAGGTGACACTTGTCAAGATTGGGTGAAAATCAAATTTTGGTTTCCATTGTGTCTTTTTTTCTCCCTTTTTCCCTCTTTTCCCTTGTTTTAGGGTACAAATCCACATCAACCCTCATTCAACTGAGGTTAATCATGTTTGAGTCAAACTTGAGTTAAGGTGTGTAAGTGAGAATAAAAAGGTTCATATTTAATCACTCAGCCATTTTTTATGTTTTAAAGATTAATTTTTCCTCCTAAATCTCACTCTCATTGCTGTTATGTTGCTCAAAATATCCTAGAGGCCTCATATGCTCAAAATGGATTTGAGTTTCTCATATCTCCTAAACCCCTTGTCCAATCCCCATGATATTTGAACAAAAATTCCTTATAAAAAATGCCTTTCAAATGAATCCAACCTTACATCCAATGGTGGAATAAATTATTTTCAATATTTAGACAAGGTTTCCTAAAAGAAAAACTAAATTTTCAGATCTATAGGTTTTTTGCGATTGAAATCCTCTAAACATTAGAGCAAATATTCCATGTGAAATAACCAAACTTTTGAGACCACTCCTACTCAATTTTGACAATGGGATTACCCACTTATAAAAAATAATAAGCCTTCCTAAGCCTCATTATATATAAATTGTAAGTGTTGTAAATAGTTCATTTTTTAGATTTTTCATTACTCCGTGGACATTAGGAAAAGTCAAAAGTGCCAAACTAAGAAATTGGTAACTAAAACAAACTTCTCAAAATAAATATTACTAAAAATGATAAGTGTCGCGATATTATTTAAGAAATAAGGATGTTTAGCCTCTCATCGTGATAGATTCATGATTTCACACTATGCACTTTTAGTTAAATGAAGGAGTAATTATTCTATTTAGAGGAGAAGACATTTTCTAGTGCGTAACAAATGAGTCATAAGGTGTGTGAGCATCTTGGGGTTAATTCAAGGAAACATTTGTGTCGTGGAGGTGAATTTTTAAGCCAAGAAGAGCAAGGTGAGTATCTGCATGTTTTGACTCCAACCTTTTACTCAAAAATGATCACCATGTTTCCATATCAGTGTGAATTTTGTAGTAGTGTTTTTAAACACTCATTTAATTCCTTGGAGTGTGTATGCATCTCATAAGAGGAATTTACTGGTGCAATGTTCCAGTTAATTAGGAGGTCAAAGGAAAGAAACTTCAGTTATGGAGAATTTAGTCAAGATCTATTGGAAGCATGTTCTTCATAAAAAAGGATTTTTCCCATCTCCAGATTTCACTTATCTCTCTTATTCTCTCTCCCCCCTCTCTCTAACATTATATTTCATCATTGGTAATTTTATTTTTCACTCTTTTGTATTATTGACTTAAGTGACTTAATTTTGCATTGTAAAATTCCCTTTTCAAAAATAAGAAAAGGACTTAGTTTCATTCCTAGGGAATTTGAAAATTCACTTAGTGGTGAGATGAAAAGTCATATTGGGGAAGAGGAAGAGACAGTTTGTAAGCTATAAATTGGAATCGATTTTCCATTTCAAAGGGTTAACAATTGTTTATTGATGTAAGCTTTTGGATTTCACTACTATTGTAAGTAATAAAAATACATTTCCTCTATCTCATTGTCTATGTTCCTCTATCCTTTCTACTCTCCAAATTTTCAAGCATTTTGATCTTATACAATCAAGAAGGTGTTGGGGTTGTAATATTAAGTGAAAAATTGACTTAATAGAAAACCAACAAAGACTAATGATCGCGGCTTATGAATTAAGTTTAAAATATATGCATGAACTGAGTCAACATTAAGAGTGGATCCTGACCACCCTCCTTGATATAAAGCAAGGTGATCTCTTTGAGATTAGAGACACGTAAAAATATAGAGGCTACAAATTATCAACCAAGAAGAATAAACTATCATGTAAGCTAGAGTTGAGATGATGAGTGATTTGTCTGTAGTCAAGGAAATAGTGGGAGTGATGGGTTAAATTCATATATTCTTAATAATGATAAGTGTTTTTCACTGATTTTTTACCTTTCATGGTTTTCCCACTTATATCTTGTGTCACTATGCTCATTTAATTTCTGTTTCATGTTGTTTACACTCTATAATATGCAATATAAACATATTAATCTATTTTTTAATCACTACACTTCATAAAATGTAATTCTCAATAATTTAATGTGGTGTATATATAATTTGTAACATTATTTATCCCCTAAATTTATTGACATGGTATGAGAGCTTGTGTTTATAATTATGTAGGCTAGATCTTGTTTTTTTTTATTTCTAGGTCTGAAGAATCTTATGGATCTGAATTTTTTGAAAAGTTTTAGAACCTATGAACCTTCTAATCTATGATTTGTGGTTTCTTTTCAAATCTAAAAGGTGTAAAAATCCAATTCTTTACATTTAGATTAAATTTGGAGTGTTTGGATGCTTTAGATCTAATTGAATGATAAAAACCTAGATCATTGTTGAATTTACATACTGAGATATGGGTTTTTAATCATCCTTGGCCCTTTTGTTGAAGTTTCAAGACCTTCACAACATTTTGAATATTTTTTGCTCTTTTTTAAGTGTATCGTGACTTTTAGTTTCCTTCTGCGATATTTTTTGAAATTTCAAATACCTTTGTGGCCTTCTTTGGACCTCCATGGTCTATTTGAATATTACACACCTGACTTAAGTCTTCCACAGTATTTTTCTTTGTTGTGCAATGTTTTGTGCCTGTGTGGCATATTTAGTGTTGTGTAGAATTTTCTTTATTTTGTGTCACTTCCTTTATCCCACAAATTTCTTACTTTGTTTCGCAACTTGTATTATTCCTTGTTAAATGGATATTATTTTCTTAGCGGTTCCCTGTCTTGTTGTGTGACTTTTTTTAGTGTTTCATGATTTTTCGTAGTCTTACACAAAATTTTTAGCCTTCTGAGGATTTTTGAAGTCTTGTAATGACATTTTTTTGTATTTTAGAATCCTTTGTTACATATAATACTTTTTTCTATGGACTCATTTAGACCACATAATCCTTTATTCCATGGAATCCTTTTTTATAGAATCCTTTGTTCCATAGTCTTTTATTCCACAGAATTCTTTAGATCACAAAATATTTTATTCCACAGAATCCTTTGTTCTATAGAACCCTTTGTTATGTGGAATCTTTTTTTCGTTGATTATTTTTTTTAGTAGAGTCCTTTGTTCCACATACCCTTTTCGACCGTGGAATCCTTTATTCCATAGAAATTCTTTGTTCATGGAATCATTTTTCCACAAAATCCTTTGTTCTACAGAGTCCTTTATTCCAAAAACTCCTTTATACCACACACTTTCATTTTCCCACAACCTTTGTCTTGTTACACATACTTTTTGTCTCACAGGATTGGTCATTTTTTTTATGGCTCTTTTTGTGATCCTTTGTTTCAAAAATTTTACTTTATTACTCTACAAAACAATAAAAATTCAAAATCCCATGGAACACTATTTCTTTGTTTCGGCACTTATAAACTTAGATAGGTCATAACTTCTTATGTGTTTCGATGCATGTCCTTGTGGCATAATTTTAGTACTTTTCAGCTTCTCCTTAGTTTTTCCATTTCGTTTTTGAGGATATAACTATTTTCTTCATGTCCGGGAATAACTATTTTTCTTTTCCCATAGACATTCCTTAGTTTTACGTATTTTGATGGAGTAAGGAAGCACAAGGATCTAGAAGTAATTTGTGCACATGAAGAAGTTACATTGGAACCGAGAAGTGAAGTATCTCTAAGATCAAAGAAAGAAATCAATGATAAGAAAATTGTGCATGCATCAAGGAAAATAAGTATAACATACTCATAGATGAAGAAAAAGGTACATATATAGGAGTGTTGTGTAACTCCCATACACCACTCATAATACCTCCATGATGGAGAAGAGGAGTTAATTTTTAGAAATGGAATGTAACTCATGTATGACACACAATGACACATATGACAGATTCTATGATGAAAATCTGTCATAACTCCTAGGACACATAATGACCTATGATCTCACCTAAGTGAGATGACTCACCTAGTGAGGTGGTAATTCACCTATTTAATGAATAAAATATGGAAAATACCACTCACACTAACACCCCCATCATCTTAACTTAGGATGAGGCAAGTAAAGTTAGAAAAACACATAGAAATGGGTCCCATGTACTACACTTGATGTGATACCCATGTACAATGAATATCTTAGGTAGTGAAGGAAACCCCAATGGGAAAAAAATCCACTTACAAGAGATAGAAGACTCCCCTAAACAACTGAGAAGAAGGAGAGAAGAAGTAATATCCATCCTCTTAAGAAGATAAACCCGTCACAAGCCACCTTGTACCAAGTGAAGAATAAGATCCTCAAGGTGACAAGGTGTTGCTCCCATCCAAGGAATAATGCTCCATATATGAGGTAGAAGTGTCAAATACTCCATGAAGGAAAAATGAATCCAAAGTAGTAGAAAATAAGGAAGGTGGAATGTTATGAAACTATGTAGAAGAGTTCCTGATGTCTGATTAGTCATAAATAATAGTGCCTTCTCCCTAAAAATTCTATAGTGGACTAGAAGTAGGTGGATAACTAGATAATTCTTTGAGATGTGGTAGGTTGATGGTGGAGGTGGATCCCCATCATTTTGAAAATAATCTATACTAGAAGAGAATCCATCATCATCATAAGTGGGCTTAGAACTATCATCAATTCTAGGTAATTCAGATGAAGAATCTAAAGGGGGAATAAAGTTAGAGGAGTACAGTTGAGTGTGATGATCAATTATACCAGTTTCATTGAGAGTGTCACTGTGTAACTCTTTGACATAAATAGAATCCAGAGTGAGCTCAACCTGCATGCCCTGACCAAGGTGAGTGATGTGATAAACTGAAAGGAGATTAGTTGTAAGTGAAGGGATACTAAGCACATTGTGAAATTGATTTCCTAAAATATGGATTTTAGAAGTTAATCTAAGAAGTACAATAATGTAATAACTAAAATAAACAGGAATGTAAATAATAGCTAATTTATTTGATATTTTAATTGAAATTAAATAATTGAAATATGAGGGAAAATTTACTACCTTGAAAATGACTTACCTCTCTATGATATGGGACTAAGTGGAATGATGTACGAATGAAGAAGATTGATACAAAACACCTTAAAAAGTTATAACCAAGGAAAATTTGGCAAGACTGGGGTACCTGGGGAAGGATCAATGTGTTGTGGGTGCCTTGATCTATAGTATGGGTGCCCTGTTTTGCAGAACAAATCAAAACATAAGTCTGAGTTAGTCGTTAGGTCTTTGCAATAAATCAAATTTTATTGCGTAGATGTCATACTAGCTTCATTGATAATGTCATAAACCTGCAATGAAGAATCACCTGCAATATCCCATACAAAGAATCAAAATCCTAAAAAATAAAGATGCATATAAAGGGATCAGACTATCCTTAGCAACCACAATGATGGTCTTATAACTAAGCATTATACTACATCTCAGACCCAATGTAGTTCTGTGTGATTGTGTGTGTAATGATGTGCCTAGGGTGCCTTAGCGCCAATGACATAGAGATAATAGATAATATCTAGATAGAATGCAAAATGGTGGATGGAATATAATAGAATTCCCTTTCCTATGCAGTGTGTGATGCATATAGTCCCTTTCCTTGTGTAGATTGCTATCCCTTATTAGAAATAGTCTACCCATAAGATAGTATGTATGTTGTGCTTATATAGGGATCTCTTTCTCAAATTTCAACACTAATTACCGGACATGCCGACTAGAACCTAGGGGAATAAGAGGTAAAATTAGAAATACCGGCCTCAAAGCTCTAAATGAGAACCAAGTGTAACCGAGACCAAGGTGTATAAAAAATGAGGACCGCGGTGCCCATGGGCACCCCAATCCCTTCCTAGACACCCTATTCAAATACTAAAGATGACAAATGAGTAAATAACGAAAGCTGAGACTCCCTAAGAGACGACCAGGACTGTGCAAGTAACTGACAACTGTGAAAAAAAAAATGAAAATGACTACATAAACTAATGACATAACTAGGGAATTAGCCATTTATGAATACTTTTCTTACATAAGATCCATATATTAAAACAACATACTTGGCGATATAATAGTTTATTAACTAAAATTTAGAATATTAATGGTATTCTATAGCTAATCTAAACTAGTAACATTAATGGAATAAATGATATAAACTGAAATGTAAATGTTAAATAATTTTAATTGATATTTAAATGAAATGAAATAATGAAAATGAGAGGGATAAGGTAGTAACCTAAAAATGAATTACCTCACTGTGTGTTGGACTTGAACAAGTTGATGTGTGGATAGGACAAAATGTTAAGGTACTACCTAGTAAATTGTAGCAACTAAAGGTCCGGTTAGATTGGGGTGCCTAGGAGACGACTGGGGTGCCTACGGGTGCCCTGGTCTGTAATCTGCGCATCCTGTCTATAGAAAAGCTCAGGATCTAAATCTAACAGTTTCATTAGGTCTTGGCAGTATCTTTATCTTTATCGTATATTTGTTGCCATATCTTTTCTTATGTCTCCGTCAATCTGATATGAAGATATACTTGCAAAACCCCATATAAAGCATCAAATCCCTAAAAAAAGAAAGATTCATATGAAGAGTTAGATTGACCTTAGCTTCCACAAGGGTGGACTTACAACTAAGTGTTGCACTACATTCCAGACATAATGTAGTTATATGTGCTTGTGTGTGCAATTGTGTGCCTTGGGTGCCCTAGCATCAATGATGCAGAAGTAGGGGGAAATAACTATATGTAAAAATGTAAATGGTGGATGGAATAGAATGGATACAACCCTTTCCCCTTATGCTTGTGTGATGTAGATGTAAATGATGCCAAAATGTATTCCTTTTCCTAAATAGATAGCTACCTCTTAATAGTAGATAGTCTGCCCATAAGATAATATGTTATGTTTATACGGGGATCTCTTACTCAAATTTTGACACTAATGACCTGATTTGTGCCTAAGGGAATGAGAAGGAACATGACAAAGACTGACCTTGAATAAGTAAATTAGACCCAAGTGTTGCAAGGACCAGGGAGCCTAAAATTAAGGACCAGGGTGCCCATGGGTGCCCCAGTAATACCCTAGGAGGCCTAGTCAAATACTAGAGATGAGAAATGACTAAATAACGACACTTGATGCTCCCTGAGAGATGACCATAACTGTGTAAAAAACTAACAAATTTGCAAGATAAACGATGGTGATGACCAAATAACTGATGATAGGACTAGGGGATATGACATTAGTGAATACTTTTATTACGTGAGATCCATATATAAAATAACATACTTGGTGGTATAAATTTAATAGTAAGTTCATGATTTTTTGACTACATTTTGCCCCACTTTATGTTAGTGAGTGGAAATCTTGGTAATATAAAGTAGATAGAGATGCGTACCTAAGATAAAATCAAAGAAGACCATAATGTAGTATAACACGTAGATGTGTAGTAGAAGTGTGCTAAAAAACCATATAGCGTGCCAAACCATGGATCACCGTGTTGATCCATACAACATAGTGAAAAGTGTAATGTCATGATGAAGTGCACTAAATGAGGGTGATGATAGAAACGTGAGATGATTTATGATTTTAAACATTGTATGATGGCGATGAGATGGGATAGGGAGTGATCATTTCCTAACCCGAATGCATGTATATGAATAAATGATCAGAGGATTTTGGCATCTTGCTGCCAGAGGTAGAGTGCAGGGATAAAAGTGTGTTATTCTCTAATATCTAACGACATCCTCAAGATCTAGCCACTGTAGAAGGACTCATGTCAAAATACTTTCTTGTTTCTAGATCCAATTTTTTTTGATGAAACAGTTTACCCATATAGGAGTGGTAAAGGAAAGGCACTCTTGCCCGCACCCCAAAGGTTTCACCCCAATTTGATAGCTTCCAAGTTAGGTCATCTAGAATCAAGCAAAAAATGTAGAATAACTTCCCAAGTTAGGTCATCTGGGAAAGTAACACATGTAACTCCCAAGTTAGGTCATCTAGGAGGCTGCTTATGTTGAATTGTATTAATTAAGTGATGTGATTTCTATCGTTAGAGGTTTTGAATGCGTTGATTGATTGATTGCTTTATTTTGTCACTAATAGTGATATTTTACGCTAGTTTTCCCCAGGTTAGGTCATTAGGGGAAATCGATAGAAGTTGGTGAAATATCGCATGAAAATATTTGTAACCGTTTGTTGCCCCCAAGTTAGGTCATTAGGGGGAAGTGATGAAACATTGCATAGAAAAATTATATATTTGTTGCCCCTAGATTAGGTCATTAGGGGGAGTTGATGGTGAAACGTCGCATGGTGAATTAGTAAATTTTTTAAACACATGCCAACATAAGGGGAATTTCAGGATGACCCTAATGATATGCCCCCCATTTCGGCAAAAGGAGAAGTGATGATAAGAATGAATGCTAAGCTGGAAGAAAGCACATGATAGATAAAAAGTGGTAAAAATTACTAAAAAATGTGTATAAGTTAAATGGAAGACAACATCAAAGAAGATAATGCATACAAAATGTGTTGAAGATGGTGGTGGAATAAATTCTAAAAAGAAATCCACAAACAGGGTGCAATTCAGAGTAGAAATGCTCAAAATATGACAAAAACGGTGTGGTGTGCATTAGCTGCATGAAATAACAGTGAAATAATGACTATAGTAAAATATATGATGAAAAAGTAACTATAAGTAGTGAAGTGAAAAAGTGTTGAGTCACTTCATTTGTTTTGTATGTGATTGTGAGCGTGAAGTGAGTGAAAAGTTGCAAGTGAGAGTAACACATCCTAGTTAATCTGAGAGGTTGATGACCGCAGTAGCGTCGCGTACAACCACGGAGTTTGTAAGTGCATTTTTCTTCACAAAATGTATGGTGTAGTAGTGTTTTGGTTGAACTTTTGCAATTTTGCAATTTTATATTTTTTTGGTGTTTTAGACCTGGACAATAACGGTGAGGATGATAGTGACCCCTAGGACGGGAGCACTCAGTTCTGGGTGATGGTGTCATGCTCTTAGGTTCCCCAGTCCTGCATCTAGGTTCCTTGGTCCAGATTGTGTGCATTCAATGTATAATAGTGAAAAAACCATTTCTAGTGCATTAAGCAAGTGTATTTGATCTTGAAATGTGTTATAATGTTGTGTTTTATTGTTATTTTGTGGTGTGTAAAGGGATATCCACTCAAGGGAGTTTTGTGGTGGGATTCATACGAGTACATTTCTTAGATTGGGGCTATCGGATGATGATTGGGATGTGATGGACCATGTCATCCTACTGAACATAACATGGATGGGGGATGTACCACATAATATGCCTATGTTGACTTCCCTATGTGGGAGATGGTGCACTGATACGTGTACATTTTGGTTTCCTACATGAGAGATGACTACTACTATGGAGGATGCATGTTATATACTATGATTACCAGTGGTTGTGGAGAGAGGACAGGTTATTCTAGTAGAGGATATGGAGTGATAGATGCAAGCCGTAAGATGGTATTTTTTGGGAACTCAAGTACCTACTGAGGCACATATCAGTTTAGATGCTATATTATGGTATGGGGTTTCACACATGTGGAAGTTCATAGAAATTTTGATTGCTTCATGTATAGTTATAAAGGGAGGAGGTGTAGGCATCTTGTATAAGATGCATGACATATGCCAGTGAATAGATGAGGAGGGTACTAGATACGCGTGGGCATGGTGTGTGTTTTCCTACCTATACAAAGACCTATATTGATTTACGCATGAGAAACATGGTGGAGGGATAGAATCCACCACACTATTGCATGTATGGTATTATGAAAATATAGCCGTGTTGAGACCAGTTGGAGGTCCATAAAGAGAGTGAGCTAGGCCAGAGATATATGTGACGAGGTGGATCAATATTCATGGTAGGAAGATGGAAACATATACATAAAGGGCATTAATATATAGGATGGGCCTCGAGGTAGTCACATGGAGGCCATATCGAGACTCTAGAGGATGGCCCAAGGATGTGGTAGAGTTACGATGTATTCGGAGGATGACGTGGCTTGAGGATCAATTTCCCAGCGTGGCCAACCTTTTTCAAATAGAGAGAGTATCACGACAGTTTGGCATGACTCATGACATGGCCCTAGAGTCATATATATGGTTGAGGGATATCAGAGCACCTAGGAGGGCAAGAGCTAGGTTAGGGCCCATAACAGAGAAGGTAGTACTACTGGGGCTAGATGTGGTAGACACAGTGGTAGATCCTGTAGACTCAGACAATGCGGGTTCCACCAAGGAGTATTGTGCATATTGGGCATCTCATCGATGGGTATTATTTTTCACATTATTTTTAGGTCCAATGGAGTTACTGCATGTAGGAGGAGAGGGGGAAGCACATTCCACTGACCTGGCAGCAACAATGATAACATACCATAAGTATTTGTGTAGTTGTCTACTTTTTTGTATGCCTATATTGTTATATATGTTTGTTTAATGTGTTGTGTGATTTTGTTTAGGCGATGCATATTGGTCATTGATTATTAATACATCCATCTAAACTTTGACACAAAATTTCCAGATCGTTGTGCTTGGTGGAGGTATACTTGAGTGTGCGGATGATATCATAGGTGATCATGCCCATTTATTCGAACCAGTGGCCATAGCAGTAGAGAAATGTACTTTTTTTTCTAGGTGAGAGGGACAAGCCACACGAGGAGACTTGACATGACCAAGTGGTAGTAGGTGGTGGTCCCTTGGCACAATATGTAGATGTGTAGTGCCAGTGTTCTGAGTAGTCTATGGATATTACCTTTCTGCGGAGGTCGATCGAGCAATATCGAGGCCACAAAAATTGACGTCGCGTATGTGGAGATACATCTAGTTCTAGAACTCTCATAGTACCTAAGAGTGATAATGATGATGAGGTCTGATTTGTACTATTTCATACGATGTAGGGGAGTTTCCCTCTGTGATGAGACATGTTTTTTTTATGATGATTGCATTTGAGTTATATGTATGAACGCATGTTTTTGATATATGATAATGTTGTGTTGTTGTGGATAAATGTTTCAATGTGTTGTATGATGTATGATTCAATGTTTATGGTATATGTGGTGTATTGTTTTATTAGTGTAGATTTACATTATAATATTGATAATAGTAGTCAAAATGTCTATGGTGAATGGTAATATATAACACATGTAATGTGATGGATGAAAAATGTTTACGTGTAGTGCATATTTAATGCAATGATGATAGTATAATCAAATGTAAAAATTGATGATCTATAATCACCAAAGAAAGGAACGTGTTATGTTAAATGATAATAGGATGTGATCCTGGAATGTTAGTATGATGAAACTAAAAGGGGGGGAATATTGGCAATTCCCCCTAGCATGTATGAATGGGATCATTTAGTTAAGACCCCTTAGTAGTAAATAATGAGCCACTTAAGAAAGAGTGTTTCATCAGGAAATGATTGGGTGTGCTAGATGAAAAGATGAAGTGTGTGATGAGAGGTTTTTAGAATAAATAACTCAATATTCATGTAAGAACAGTAAGAACACAAGTGCATCATTAGGGGGTAAGGTGATAGCAATCACCTACCAAAAACCAAGGTAGTGCAAAGTGGTGGAAGTATATGGGATGGAAGAAACATGAGTGTATGAACTAAATTGAATGTCATATAGAGGTGTGGTGGGATGTGCAAGAGCAGAATCCTATGGAAGAAAATGCAAAGGAGAAACATGATCCAGTGGATAACATGATGGATGAGATGGATGAAGTGAATTTAATGGATATGATGATGCAACAATGTATAGATGTAGTGGACATACCATAACTTGAGCACCATATGTAGGAAATGACTCATCGGCAATAGAAAATCTTTGATGAGATAGAGGAGAAATTCATTGCTCACATGGATGAGATCCAAAGGAGATGATGCCCTTATCCTCTATTTGTTGTAATCTATCATGAAGAGCAAGACATTCATTGTCCCTATGGAAATTTATGCGATGATAATTACAATAAGATTGATCATGTTGATGTTGTAATTGGTGTTGTGGATGATGTTGGATAGAGGGTAGGAAAATTAATTTCTAAGTAAAACATGCAGCACATCATATGGTCAAGCGTGACAAGAGAAATTTAAAGGCTCATGTGACATAGGTGTAGTGGTAGGAGGAGTAGCTTGTTGTGGAGTCGAAGGAGTATGTTTTTGTGGTGGAGTGTGCTGAGCTTGTTTTATTTGATTGTGAGGCAAAGGTGCAAATTGTGTTAGATGATCAACTAGAAGTATCTGTGGAGAACTAGATGCGGCAATAGCCATAAGGATGTGTGGATGATATATGATGTGTGATGAGAGAAGATCTTGCTCTAGGTCAATGATTTTATAAATAGAAGAATGAATGTCTCACATATATCATATTGTAATCTTTTCTTAAGTGGAGGAATTAGGCCACGACAAAAAATGAATTGCTTATATAGATCAATAGGTTGGAATATTAGTTGATGTATATAAGCATTGAATTGTAAGATATAATCCTTGATAGTTTCAGAAGATCCCTGATGTAAAGTAGGTATGTGATCATAAGTGACTCTAGGGCCATTTTTTATGATGAAACGATGGAGGAAAGTTTCCTCCATGTCATAGAAAGTACTGATGGACCCAAAGGGAAGATGAGTGTACCATTAAAATGCCTCATCAATAAAACTGTATTGAAAGGCCTTAAGTAAAAATTTATCCTTAGAATGAGAGGCCATAAGAATGTGGTAATGTAGAATATGGTCATGAGGGTCACCAGTAACATTAAAACATGTGAAAGTAGGCATGATAAATTATTTAGGAAATGTAGAGTTATGAATTTTCTTAGGGATAGGGTTACCATGTAATGAATTGTTGTCAATAAAAGCATAGTAAGCCCTACTTTCTAAAGGGAGGGAATGAACATGAGATTTCAACTGACCTATGACATGAATGAGAGAGATGATATCCTATGAAGAAATGGTGGAATATGGGAATTATGTATTAAGTGGTTATAATTTTCCATTGTGGGTAATCATAGGAATATCAAGAGATGAAAAGGGAGATTCTGATGCTAAGGACAAACTAGGAATATAATATCCATAGCTAAGGTAGGAATAACATCATAAGATTGTGTGTTTGATTCACGTCGGGTTCACCAAAATGATTAACTAAAATGCAAAATATTAATGTTATCCTATAACTAATCTAAACTAGTAACAGTAATGGAATAAATGATGTAAAATGAATTGTAAATGTTAAATAATTTTAATTGATATTTAAATGAAATGAAATAATGAAAATGAGAGGGATAAAGTACTAACTTGAAAAATGACTTACCTCGCTGTGTGTTGGACTTAGACCGGTTGATGTGAGGACATGATAGAATGTGAAGGTGCTACCAAGTAAATTGCAACAACTGAAGATCTGGTTAGACTAGGGCACATGCGGGTGCTATGGTCTGTAATCTAGGCACTCTGGTTTGTAGAAAATCTCATGATCTAAATCTAACAGTGTCACTAGGTCTTCAAGTATTTTTTCTTTGTCACATATTATTCACCATATGCTCGCTTATGTCACCATAAATCTGATATGAATATCTATATGAAAAACCCCATACAAAGCATCAAATTCCTAAAAAAAGAAATATGCATATGAAGGAGTTGGAGTGACCTTAGCTACCAAAAAGGTAGACTTACAACTAAAAGTTGTACTACATTCCAAACCCAATATAGTTCTATGTTCTTATGTGTGTAATTGTGTGCCTAGGGTTCCCTAGTGTCAATGACGCAAAAGTAGGGGGCATTAAATAGATGTAAAAATGCAAATGGTGGATGGAATATAATGAGTACAACCCTTTCCCCCTATACATGTGTGATGCAGATGTAAATGATGTCCAAATGAAATCCTTTTCCTTAGTAGATAGCTAGCTCATGATAGTAGATAGTCCACCCATAAGATAATGAGTATGCTATGTTTATATATGGATCTCTTGCTCAAATTTCAACACTAATGATCCGACATACCGACTAGTGCCTAGGGGAATGAGAGTAAACATGACAAATACCGACCTCAAATAAGTAATTAGACCCAACTAATGTGGGGACTAGGGTGCCTAAAATTAAGGACCAAGACACCCATGGGCGCCCCAGTACTACCCTAGGTGCCCTAGTCAAAGAATAGAGATGAGAAATGCCTAAATAATTAAAATTGATACTCCCTAAGAGATGACCATAACTATGTAAATAGCTAATGACTGTGAAATAAAAATGATGGTGATGAACGACTAACTGACAAAAGGACTAGTGGATAAGGAATTAGTGAATAATTTTACTACGCGATATCCATATATAAAATAACATACTTAGTGGTATAAATGTAATAGTAAGTGTGAGATTTTGTGACTACAATAGTAGTAGTAAGTGTATGATTTTGTGACTACATTTCCCCCCACTTTATGTTGGTGAGAAGAAATATCAGTAACATAAAATAGATAGAGATGCATACCTAAGAGAAATTTGAATAAGCCCATGTTGTATTAGAATGCACAAATGTGGTAGAAAAGTGTGCTAAATGAGCCATGTAGCATTCTGAAATATGGATCAACGTGTTGATCCATGAAACATAATGAGACACATAATAGTGTGATGAAGTGAACTAAATGAGAGTGATGATTGATGATTTTGAATGTTGTATAATGATGATTAAATGGGTAGGGAGTGATCAATTCCTAATCAGATTGTTTGTATACCAATAATTGACCATAGGATTTGGGCATCCCATTTCCAAAGGAAGAGTGTAGGGAGAAAAGTGTGTTATTCTCCAACCTGTAACTACACCCTCAAGATGTAGGCATTGCAGAAGGACTCAGATCAAACTCTTTGTGGTTTTGGATCCAAATAATTTTGATCAAACAATAGACCCATATGGGAGTGTTATAGGAAAGTATCTCTTTCCTTTACTCCATAGGTGTCACCATAATGTGATGGCTTCCAAGTTAGTTCATTTGGAAGCAAACACGATAGTTGACCCTAAATTAGGTCATTATGGGGAATCGATAGAAATTGGTGAATGATCACATGGAAAGATTTTAACATTTGCTGCCCCAAAGTTAGGTCATTATGGGGAAGTGATGAAATGTTGTATAACAAAATTTTACATTTTTTCCCCTAAGTTAGGTCATTAGGTGGAATTAATGGTGAAATATCGCATGGTTGATTAGTAAATGTTTGAAAATTATGAACTAGTAGCATTGATTGATCACATGATGATGTAAGGGGAATTATAAGATGACCTAAATTGTATGCACCCCTTTCAACGAAAGGGGTAAGTGATGATAGGAATGAGTGTTGAGCCAAAAGTAAACACAAAATAGATAGAATGGGATAGAAATTGCCAAAATGTGTATAAATTGTATGAAAGATAACATTAAGTAGGGATGAAACACATGTTTCATGTGTATGATATGATAGGGGGGAATTTTGAATAGGATGCCACAAATGGTGTGTAAATCAGAGAAAAAAATCTTAAGATATGAAAAAAATTGTGTGGTGCATATTACTTGCTAGAACAAATGAGAAATAATGACCATGGTAAAGTGGGTGATAAAAAGTAACTATAAATAGTAAGGTGAGAAAATGATCAACCACTTTATTTTTATTTTACGCAAGTGTGATAGTGATCTCTAATTATGTAAGGATGCCACAAGTGAGATCATTATGACCTATTTGATTTGAGATGGTGGCGACTATTGTAGAATCACGTACAATGACAGAATTGGTAAGTACGTGATTTTTTTGAAAAATGAGTGTATAGTAGTCAATTTTTGTTGATTTTTTACAAATTTGAGATTTTTTATTTTCTCACCATTTTAGACCAAGACAAGAGTGGTGAGGGTTCTAGTGGCCATTAGACAGGAGCACCCAAATGTGGGTGCTTGTGTCTTACTCTTGGGTGCCTCAGTCCTACATATGGGCACCCTGGTCTAGATTGTGTGCATTTGGTCTATAATGGTGAAAATCAGATTTCTAGGGTATAGTAATGTGATAAGTGAGTGTGTTTGGATTTGTATAGTGTTATAGCACTAATTTTGTTGTCAATCTATTTTATGTAAAGGGATATTCACTCAAGGGAGTTTTATGGTGGTTGTCACTTGCGTACTTTGCTTGATTTGGGCTTGTTAGATGATGATTGGGATGTTATGGACTGTGTCGGCTTGCGACACATAGCAAAATGGGGATGTGACCCAAAATGCCTATGTTAGTAGTCTTATATGAGAGGTGGTTTGCAGATACTTGTATGTTTTGGTTTCCTACAGGTGAGATGATAGTTACCTTGGAGGATGTGTATTGCATAATATGGTTTCGGGTTGTTGGGGAGAGAGTACAGGTTATGCCATTGGAGGACATGGAGAGATAGATGTGAGCTTATAGATGGTATTTTGTGGGGACTCGAGTACCTTTCGAGGCCCATATCATTTTGGATGCTATTTTGAGGCTTGGGGTTCCGTGTTTGCTGAAGTTCATTATTGTGGTTATTGTTGCATCTATTACAGTAGAAGGAGGAGGTGTGGGCATATTGTATAAGATGCATGACATATGCCGCCAGATAGAGGAGTGTACAATATATACATGGGCACGATGTGTGTTAGCCCACCTATACAGATATCTATACAAGTTTACTCAGGATGAGCATAGTGGTGGGATACAAGCCATGAAACTATCACATGTATGGGCATATGAACATATAGTCGTGTTAAGACCAGTTAGAGGGCCATGAGCAGAGTGGGTTAGAAAAAAAATATTTATGAGGAGGTGGTTTAATGTACATTGGCATAATATATTTATGAGGAGGATGACCAAAGGATGGTGTAGAGTTGCAGTGTATACATAGGCTATGTGGTTAAAGGATTGGTTTACAGGAGTGGCTGAGCTATTTTAGGTTGAGAGAGAGTAACGTAAAATTTTTACATGGCTCAAGACATGCCCCTAGAGCCATATGTATGGCTGAGAGGTATTAGAGCACATAGGAGGACTGAAGCTACACCAGGGCTCAAATGAGAGTAGTTAGTACCTAATAGGCTAGAGGAGGCAGATGCAAAAATACAGCTGATAGAATCATATGATGCATGGTGGACAACACATGAATGGGTATTCTTGTTTCCATTGTTCACAAATGTAATGGGGTTACCACAGGGAGGATAGGGAGAGGGGGAAGCACATGCCCCTGACAATGTGGTAGCGGCTATAGTAGATTGTGAGTATTGGCATATTTTTGTTGTGTGTTTTATGTTTTTCTTATGTAATAGAGATGGTTATCTAACATGTTTTTCTATTTTTTTAGGTGAAACATGTTGTTCATTAATAGTAAACACATCCATTCACACATTGACACGGAATGTGCCCATTGATGTACTTGTGGGTGGAGGGATGCTAAAGCGTATTGACGCTGTTGTGGGTGAGCATTCCAATTTTTTTGAGCCTATGGCCATAGCAACAGTGACGTTCACTGTTTTGCTAAAAGAGGGGGGTAAGGCACACAAGGAGACTTGATGAGCCAGAGAAGCAACACATGGTGGTCCCTTGGTGCAAGATGTGTTTGCACACTACGTTGAGTTATAACATTATTTTGTAGAGTAGGCTACCAAGGTTACATTACTATGGAGGTAGGTTAATAGGTATCAAGGTATTGATGTATACATGTACTAAGATATTGGTATTGATAGAAAAAATGTGTAAATGTGAATGATGATAGACATCATATGTAATCCGATGGATGAATTGAGTGAGATGCATATTTTTTGAATGGGGCATGTAATGTGTAGTTAGTGTAATAATGATAGTAGAATGTATGTAAAAATAGATAATGTATGATTGTCAAACTAACATGTCGTGATGAATGTTTGTTGACACGATAATGTAATGTGATGAATATGGGGGGGGGGGAAGATTAGTGATTCCCTCAACGTATGGATGAGTAGGTTCATTTAGTTAATACCCCTCAACAGTCAATAGTGAACCATGTAAAGTAAGAGTGCATCATTGGGAAATGATTGGGTGTGCTAGATGAAACAACAAAGCACATGATGAATGGCTCTTAGATAAAATACCTCAAAAACCATGTAAGAATCGTAAGAACACAAGTGCTTCATCTAGGGGGTAAGGTGATAGTAATCACCTACCAAAGACCGAGGGGGTGTGAAGTGGTGGAATCATGTGGTATGGAAGCAGTGTGACAATATGAACCGAACTGAATACCATGTAGAGCATAAATGAGATGTGAAAATGATGAGGGCTATGAAATCCAATGGGGATGAAGTACATGTGACGGATGTGATTCAATGCAGTGATGTATCGACCCATTGGAGAGTGCATATGAGTGAAAAACTATAGTTGTGGACACACCATGACTTGAGCACTAGATGGAGGAGATGACTCAACTAGAGTAGAAACTCGATGATGAGGTAAAGGAGAGATGGACCGCTCATGTGATCGAGAGCCAAATGAAATTATGCCCTTATCCTCTAATTGTTACAATCTATCGTGAAGGGAAAATAATTCGTTGTCCCTATGCAAATTGATACAATGATAATTATAATAAGGTTGATCATGTTGATGTTGTAATTGATGTTGGTTGGATGATAAGCAAATTAGACGCTTTTCAGGTAAAGTACGTAGCACATCATGAGGCCTAGCATGATGAGAGAAGTATAATGGCTCATGTGACATAGATAGAGTAGAATGATAAGTATCTTATCATGGAGGAGGAGGAGAAATATGTTTATCTGATGGAGTAGGTTGAGCTTGCTTTCTAGGTTGAGATAGAAACTACGTAGGAAACTCAACCGATGTCAATGGAGGAGTAATAGATGATACAATATAAGTAGATGTGCATGGAGGATCAATCACATGTGTCGAGATAATATCTTATTGTAGGTCTATGAATTTATAACATAGAATAATGAATGACTCACATGTATCATACTATAATCTTTTCTTAACCATGGGAATAAAACCATGATAGAAAACAAATTGCTTCTCTAGATTGATAGGTTGGAATACTAGTTGATGCATACAAACATTGAACCTTAAGATATAATTCTTGATAGATTCTGATGAGCCCAAATGTAAAGTAGATAGGAAGTCATAAGTAACTCTAGGGGAATTATTGATGATAAAATGATGGAGGAAAGCATCCTCCATGTCATAGTAAGTGTTTATGGACCCAAATGGAAGATGATTCTACCATTATAAATCCTTATCAATAAGGTTGTGTCCAAATGCCTTAAGCAATAATCTATCATTATAATAGGGGTCCATAGCCGTGTGTAAATTTTGAATATGTGCATGAGAGTCACTAGTACCATCAAAACATGTGAATGTAGGCATTATAAAGTCCTTAGGAAATGTAGAGTTATGAATCTTCTTAGCAATAGGGTTACCATATAATGAGTTATTGTCAATAGAAGCATAGTAAGCCTTACTTTCTAAAGTGAGATACTCAACCTGAGATTATAATTGACTAATGCCATGCATGAGAGATACGATATCCTATGAAGGAATAGTAGAAGATGGCAGTAATCTATTGCATGGTTGTAACTTACCATGGTGAGTGATCATAGGAATATCAAGAGAAGATAAAGGAGATTCCAATGCTAAAGGAACATTAGGAGTGGCTGCCAAAAATGATATAGGAGATAAAGGAAATGGAACATATATAGTAATGGTAGGAATAGCATCAGAAACATCCATATGAGGTGATGTGGTTGATGGAGATACAGTGATAGAAGGAGATGGAGAAATAGATGTAGATGAAGTGATAGGAGGAGATGAAATAGTAGGAGAAGAAGAGCTAATAGATGGAGACAATATATGCACTATGCTAGAGAAAACCTCAGGAGAAAGAGGGGATGGAGATTCGCACTCAACAGAATGAAAAGTAGGAGAATCATGGCTATAAATTGTGTCATCCACGTCACCTAAAGACTCAGATATGAGAATGTCACTTAGTGTACTATCGATAGGATCATCAACATAATATGAAGGTGTATGAGAACTAGTATGTGATGAATGATGAGAAGTAATATCAGAAATAGGAGAATCATGAGATGGAACTATATCAGTGGTTTGAATAGGAGAAGAAGAATCAATATGCACATGTGAGTGATTTTTAATACCAAGCATGTAATTGATAAGAGAATCATATTAAATTTCCTTAGAAAGATCAGAAGGAGAATCACAAGTAGCCATATAGCATGGTGTACAACAAGTAAATGCTACTAGATCCAAGATGATACTAATGCTAATGGGAGAATATTCAAAACAAGTAGGCAAATATTGTTGACCATCTAAGAAGTTACTATTGAATATGAGTTGGCATAAGAGTAGGATTACCATAGAGAGTCACGAGTTTAGAAATGGAAGCCACATGATAAATAAGATTAAAACTAATATGACACATGATGGATGAAGAAGATGAAATATCTTTAGCCATTAGGGTTTGAAGTGGATCCTAGGGAAAAATATTCTAAAGTACGGGTTCACAACAATTATTAAATAAAATATAAAATTTATTCTATCTATCTGAGTTAATCTAAGCAATTACAACAAATATAATAACTGATATGAATTTAAATATGAATGCTAAGTAATTTTATTTGATATTTAAATGAAATGAAATAATTGAAATAGGAGGGATAAGATACTAACCTTAAAATGACTTACCTCACTAAGATTCAAGATTGGATATAATGATGTGTGGATGAAACAAAGTATGATGCTATAATCCAAGAAATTACAACTCAGATGAAGATTGTGAAAAGATTGCGAAAATTTGGAAGAGGATTAGGGCACCTGCGGGTGCCCTAGTCTGTAGTATGGGTGCCTCTCGTCTGTAGAATAACTTGAGGACCTGAAGTTTGGTTGGTGTCACTAAATCTTTGCATTATCTCGATCTATTGTCACGTGATTGTCATAGTAACTTCACTAATATTTGTTGTACGATCTTTCATGAATAATCTCCAAAAAAACCCCACACAAAATTATCAAACTCCTAAAAAGGAAAGATGCAAATGAATGGTTCAAACTATCCTCAGCTACCCAATGGATGGGTATTATGACCGAGTTCGTTGCACTACATCTCAGACACAATGTAGTTCTATGTGATTGTTTATGTAATGATGTTCCTAGGGTGCCTTAGCACCAATGACATAAAGATAACAAGAAATAGATAGAATAACAATGGTAGATGGAATAGAATAGACTTCCCTTTCCTATGCAGTGTGTGTGATGCAATGATGGCTAAAAGCATTCCCTTGCCTTAGTAGATAGCTAGCCCTTAGTAGTAAATAGTCCGCCCTTGGTAGTAGATAGTCGGCCCTTAAGATAGTGTGTATGTTTTGTTTGTATAAGGATATCTTCATCAAATTTGCACAATAATGGGCCCTCATGCTTACTAGTACCTAGGGGAATGGGTGGGAAAATTACCAAGATCGGCCTCGAAACATATAAAATGAGAACGCAAGTGCTAACTATGGACTAGGGCGCCTAAAAATAAGGACCGAGGTGCACCATGGGGTGGCCCAGTTCTACCCTAGTAACCCGAGTTAAACACTGGAGATGAAAACTGAGTAAATAGTGACAGTTGAGACTCCCTGAGAGATGAACAAGATTGTGCAAGTAACTAACAACTGTGCAAAACACTCAATGAAAATGACTAACTAAACTGACAATAAGACTAGGTAATGAGCCATTAGTGAATACTTTTATTATGTGAGATCCATATATAAAACAACATACTTGGTGGTATAATAGTAGTAGTAAGTGTGTGATTTTGTGACTAGAGAAAGTACCACAACTCACTTCAACATCCCCTCTCCCAAAAATCGGTGTATAAGTGTTGTCACTAAGTTGTATAGAAGACATGTCACATGTCTCCAATAAACAAAAATTAGTGTCTAATAAGGCTATATGATGAGATGCACCCAAATCAATAACCCATGTAGGAGTAGGTGACACAACTGCAACTAAAGATATTCCCTTTGATTTCTTCGTAGTTGATTCTTTTTCTTTTCTTTTTTTATTTCACTCACCCCTTTCTGTTGTCTTTATCCTTAGAACATTCATGAGTTGATGAAGAATAAGGCTTGAGAGAATTAAGAACTCATATGTTGTTCTTCTCAAGAATACTCGCGAGGAGGTCAACTTTATTTTTCAAACATTTTTCTTCATCATGCCTACTATTGAAGTACCCATATTTTATCCATTATTTGGGAGGTTTAGAACTAGAATAGGAAGTGGAAGAGTTGGATTTAGTGGTGGATTGGTCCTTTTTGTTCTCATGATCCTTGTTGTTTTGTTTCTTCTCTTTTAAAGGCTGCTGTTTTTATGACCATCAATGAGGGAATGGGATTTTTTGGATTTTAGAGTACCCGTCTAAATAAAATTATCATATTCCCTAGTCAAATTAATAATAATGTCATCCAAGGATGGCATAATCAAACTTTCACCAAGTTCCCTTTTTTATTATATGGAAGGTATAGACAAAAACAGAATAGTCAGGACCAATATTGGAAAGGACAGAAAGTATGAGCTGTCAATCCTTTTTGTCAATTCCATAATATTTCAATTGCAATCAAAGAGTGGTAAAGAAGTCCTCGAGATTGTCAAAACTGCTAGGGCTAAGATTAATCAACTCATTTTCCAGTTCACACCCTTTCATTTCATCTTGTTTCCCAATTTTTTTTACAAGGCATCCTAAACTTCCTTGGGTGATTTGGATGTGTTAATATGAAATAACAATTCAAGTGATATAGAAAGACAAAAAATACCGATGCCTCATCACATTTTTCAAACCATTTGTATTTCTTTGCAGCATCTATAGGTTTAACTTGCAATCCCATAGTTATCCAGTAGAGTTTTTATTTTGCAAGGTAAGAGATACATAATCATTCCATTGGTGATGTTTAAATGGGGTAAGCAAGGGATCCATATTGAGATCTATGACAGATAAAAGTGAGAAAACACCCCACACATAATAAACACCCCACTAATTAGGACAATTAATAAGTAGTGTGTGAAGGGGGCTCTCTTTCTGCAAGGTTTAGGCAGACACACTCACTAACCTGCAAGTGAAGAAGATAATTTATAATGAGTTGTAAGGGGGAAAGAATCCCCAATAAGCCAAAATAGATATCATTTTCCCTTAAAAATTTAATGTTCTCTTAATTAGAAGTGAGGTTAATTAGGCTTAATTAATCTACAATTAAAAAACAATCAAGGATGGATAATAAAAAAATATATATTTGTTGACTGTTGAAGGGGCCAATTTAGCTCAACGAGCTGGCTACTAGGTGAGGTGGGTGGCTGCTGCAGACCGAGAGAGTTGTTGAGTTGAAGTGGTGAGATGGGATGGGAGGTCAGGTCACTAAGATGGGACAAGTAGGCATGATGTACGATGAGCTGAGTTGGAGCGCTGGCGAGATGAGATGGAACAGGTGTCGACGACTGAGTCAACAAGTCTACATAAAGAGCCACATGACAAGTTGGTTGTGTCATCTCTATTTGAGTCAGGCGACCATGTGCTGCAAGGTTGGAAATGTCTGCATTGAGTTAGAGTGCAATGGAGAGTTATGCAAGTCAATGAAATGGTCCATGTTCCTGTGTCAAGATGAGTGGGGCGCTGCAACGTTCCAAGGTGAAAAATATTATAGGGGCGAGTCCTGATGGTGCAGAAATTCCTTGGTGAGCCAAGAAACATAAACATAATGAATAGTAAGTTCATTGAGAAGAGGATGTAATGAAAGTTACAAACATGAACAAGGGAAAATTTAACACGATAGATAGAGGGAATAAGGATTGAGACAAAGTCGAGTGACGAGTGATTGAGGAAAAAGCACCAGGAAGGAGTGGGATAAGCAATGTAAAAATGATTAAAGTCAAGGGTCGAGAAGAATCCATTGGATGCACGAGCACAAAAACTAAAGCATGAGCTTAAGGCACATTTGCGAGGTAATAAATAAGGAAAATTTAGGAAAAAAGAATAATGCATGGGGGATAGAGTAAAATGTTAATGCACACAACAACAAAAAATGTGCCGAACAAAGAGCATGTCGAGTTTAAACACAGGAGCAACAAGATGATGACCTGGGTGAGTTCAAAATGTGATAAATGGGAGGAGACAAAGTAATAAGCTGATAATTTCAAATGGTTACTCAATGCAATGGGCTATCACATGATCTTGGACATCTTGGTTCCCAGTTCAACAAGCTTGGGCTGAGTTGGGCCCTTAAAAAAACACTCCCCACACCATTTTTTTAAAGAACAAAAACACTACACCTTAACCTAATTTTGTTGAACTTGATGGGTGACATTATTCCCTTTATTTAATCAATATTTTTTGATGTCTGAAGCTATATACAACAAAAAATCTTAGTGATCTAGTAATTGACTGTATGTATTTGTTTTCTTTTTTTATATTTCTAGGGTATTTTCTCAATGTTTTGATAACTTCTTGGCCAAAACCTTATTGAAATCAAAATATGAAAACTTGCTGGAAGTAAACACTCTATGTAGAAATAGATTGTTGGAAATAAACACACAATTGAGAATGTTGAAAGATGATTGCAAGGAAATAAGAATCTAATCTATAACACCTGCAAGAATAAGTATGTGACATATTTCAATTTGAGTAATCAAAAGCATTTACAGAATTAACAGATCTATACTATTTTCTCTGGAAATATAAATACCAATAAAATGAAGATCCTAGTTATTGGAGGAGTGGGCCCTTGCTCCACCTTGAAACAGGATTTGACAACTTAATATACTCTCAAAACATAAATGGCTATTTTATTGATAAAATTTTCTGCATTACAAAAATGTATTCTCTTTCTATCTCTTAATGTTTGTATCTATGTATATCGATCTATCTCTATATTATTATTATATATCTATCTACAGGTCTGAATATATATACTCCTTCCAAAGGTGCATTTACAGTCATAGTTGTCCTATTGATTCAGATGGAACCAAATCATGCCCAAAATAGATGTTGAATTGGAACATGGCTGGACGTACTGCTGTATGATATTTATCTCTAGATCTCAAAGTATGAAGAATTGGAAATATTCTAATCTACTCTTGATTGAAAGGATCATTGATTCCTAAATCATCGGATGTTGTTGGAATAAAAAATTATCATCAGTTCCAAAACTTTAGAGAAGTTCTGGAACTAAAGGAAATCATTCCAGATCTAATTGTGAGGGTTCTAGAGCTACATGCAGGAGTTCCGAAACTGAGTCTGAAAATTACAGAACTAAGGACTGGAGTTCCAGAACTAAGTCCAAAAGTTCCGGGACTTATTTCCAAAACTAAGTGATAGAGCTTGTAACTACGTAATGGATTTCCAGAAGTAAGTCTGGAAGTTCCGAAACTAAGCTGTATTGAAACTATTGCTTCCAAAAGCATGTTGAAAGCTCCATACTTTGTCCTTTTGACTGATTGTGAGATTTTTTATTACAAAACTGAATTTCCAAAGCACTTTGTTAAGAATTACATATTTTTTAAACGTTAGAACTAAAATCAACAAAATATGGGAAATTGCATCCTAACTTATATTAGATCAAACAAAAGTCACAAAATGTAGTCAAACTTAATAAAAAGGAGAGTAAAATAATATCATTTATTGTACATTAACGAGAAATATTATGGCCTTATCATCTCCCCCATATTTACTTGTTTGTAAGTCCTCTTACAAAATTTACTCTTCAAATCTTGGGTTGTGTATTCTGTATTCCACTTGACTGCTCAGGTCAAATGGCTGAAACTGAATATCCCAGTGTTTTAGTTCAGAAATACTATACCTTGATCTTGTTTCTACTTTTTTCTTCCATTCCTCAAATTGAGTGAGATCTTGAGCTTCTCAATTTTTCCATGGAGACATGGGAGCAAGAATAATGGGAGGCCTTGTTCTCATTCCCATCCATATGCCCCTATTCTTTACATTTATATGAGGAATTAGTGTGCGTAAATATGTTGCTCTTTCCAGACTCCAGATCAAATTTGTGTGAGATATTACTTCCCTTATCCTCAAGGTGACTGTAAGAAGCTCCCATATTTTCAAAAATCCATCATAAATCTCCTAAAAAATTTCCTCCTCATAAGAGGTGAAGGCACCAATACGTTTATGTAAACTGGAAAGATAATGTGTCTTGAACCTTCTATCAAAGGCATTGGTTCTAAAATGTTTAACAAAAGTAGATGGTTTACCATAATGAGCCCTCATGCAGAGACCATATGAGCTAGATTTCAATAGATTCTCAAAATCCATTTTATTCCATGAAAGATGATTTTGAAGAATAGAAACAAATGCATTAAGTTTGCTTTCTCCCACATACGAATTGATCATGAATCCTATGTTCTTTTCTAGCAAAATATTGTAGAGATAGAATTTGTAGAGAAGATTTTTGTACTCTAGACTGGCTAAAGAATAGGTTGTCATGAACTTATATTCATATTTTATTTCATGTGGAAAGCCACATGTAATTCTCGACAACTTCCAGTGAATGAATAGTTCCTCTAGAAACATGCTATATGCAAGAGTAGGTCTCTTGCATGCAAGCAATTTTTCACTCATTATGCAAACCATTTGTATTTTTACGAGACATTTAAATTTGTCTCCTTCTTCTTTGTAAAAATTTTCTTCCCATTCCTTTCTTGCTTTCTTTTCATCTTCCATATTGCTTCTCAAGTCCTCATTAGATGTTTTGATTCACTAAGTTCCCTACAAGTATCATCCCATAACTGCTTGCGTGGCCAATAAGTTAATTCAGTTTGTGCAGAGACTGTTGACATAGTACTCTATCTTCTGGAAATTTGACATTCTTCCTCTTTCTCTATCATCTGATGTTTAACTCTTATCAATTCCTTAGTCCTAGTAGTGAGCTGAGTTGTTAGCTCCCCAATGAGCATTTCTCTCTGTTCCAATTTGTGTTTAACTAATTTCAACTCCTCATCCTTTTCTTTGATAATGAGTTCTACTTTGGACAAAAACAAAGCATGTCTAACCTGTTGTTTCTCTTCTTTCTCTAAAAGTTCTTTGGGGGTTGAACATTCCTCTTCTACTAAAGGGAATTTCCCTTTTCAGCTCCAAGATGCCAACTCTTCTTCTTCATGTGATAGTGTTGCTGGTTCACCCAACTCTTGAAAAACTTGTTCCTCAAATCTCTCATCTTATTTTTCCATCTCAATTTGACTTGGTCCAGGAGGAGTCATGGCCATGCTTCCCAAAATATCAGCAGCTTATTTTTCTAACTTATCATATTCTTTCATCCCCTCTAGAATTTCTCCACACCTCTTATGAATTCTTCTTCTTTGAGGAACTTTGAAATGTCCAGAAGTGGGTTTCCTCATAGAGCTTCTTTTGATTTTCACTTCTTGCTCTTGCCTAGGTGAAATATTACTGTCAAAGATAGATATTAGCTCTCTTGTAGCTGCTGCAGAGGAAGGAGTTTCTTTTAAAGGTACAGTAGGTTCTGCAGTTTTAATCCTTCTTCTAGATCTTCTTATTTTTGGTATATTCTCCCCACCTATTTATTTATTTTCCTCTGTAAGGGAATCAATTTCCAAATTAGTTGTAGGAGAAAAAGGAGTTGGTATTTCCCTCCTGATAATATATGGATTTTTCTTAAACTTGGTAAGAAATTTCTCCCATATTTCTTCTCCATTTTTCTTTGCAAGAAAATGGTGCCGGCACACCAAATGAATTAACCCATGATGTCTGATTGTTCCAACACCCCAGTAATACCTCCAATCCATTATATGAATGGAGTAAAAAATAAACCCTAGAAGGTTTACTATATATTCTAGTTTTGTAGCTCCATATCTAAGATATATGAGTATCTTCAGGACTTCTCTTCCTACCTACCAAAATTGACCATCAAAAGTTAAATAATTGACTATACAAAATGCCATTCTATCAAAGGGTTTGGGCAAGCTGGCCCTTTTGACCCCTTTTATGATTTTCTTAGTGTTGTAAATATATTAGGGTTTAGTTTCCCTATCTTGTAGCAGGCCTTCAACAAATTCTTTTAAGGTCCCTTTGACAGAATTTGGGACATGCACAATTGGAACACCATATACATTGCTTATTGTATTCAAAGAAAAAGGAATTACAATATTTCTAACCTTTGTTTTAGATTGTTCTAAATTTATAATGAATTCTCTTACCAATTCGTCGTTATACTTTGAGAAGTTTTTCAGGAATTCTAACCACCCTGCCTGTTCAAAGATAGCTGTCACTTCTTCATCTGCATGAAGTTGGGTATCATCCTTAGGTTTTGATTTCTTTTTAATCCACATGGTAAAGAGGGTGATTCAAATTCGTTCTCCTTCAAATTATTACTCTGTCTAGATTGGCTACATAACTCTTTTCTTAACTGCGGAACGGATGGGTTTAGCTACGGAACTATTGTGCTTAGCTGTAGAACTGATGTGTTTAGATGCGGAATGCAAATTTGCTTCTTCCTTGAAGTTTTTCTACAACTTCTTATTCACTTTGTTTATTCCGCAAAAATTATATATCATTATAAACATGCCACCACTTTTTTTCCACCGACATCATCCTCATAATTACTCACTTTAAATCATAATGTACAATAGATGACTCATCATACCAACTTTTAAATCAAATCCAATCACACATGCAAGCTTTTAATCTAACCTTTAATAAGTTAAAGACATAATTACCATCCTTGATGATGTGATCCCTCCATCATGATGACTCATCATTCCTAAAAGTGAAACAAAAGGAAAAAGGTTAGAAAAGATAGCTAGAATTTCAAAGAAGTTCCTTTTATTTTGGATTAGCCATTTATTGAGGAGATCAACTGCCATCATTGGTTTTCAATTGATCTCTAAGAGAAATATATTTTGGGGAAGAGAACGCCATTTACTGGTTTTCATTCCTTCCCCCCCCCTTTTTTTTTTCCTTTTTTGGGGGAAGAGAACGCCATTTACTGGTTTTCATTCTATTCCCTTTATTTTGGATCTATCCATCTAATTGTTTGATCATTTTGGAAGAACAAGGTTCTTCCATATGATCAAATTCTTTGTATGCTTCAATCTGCCTCAAGAATTCATCCTTAGTAAGAGGCTTCCTATAAAGTTTTAGCTTATGTCCATTGACCAAAAGTGTTCTTCTGCTGCCATTAATGGGAAGTAACTGAATAGAACCATTTTCAGATATGTACTCAATCTTATATGGTCCCAACCATCTGGTTCTCAACTTTCCCTTGAATTACTGGTACTTAGAATCAAACAGTAATGCCTAGTCTCCTACTTTGAATTACCTCTTCTTGATATGTGTGTCATGCCATTGCTTTCTTTGATCTTGGATTATTTTTATCTGCTGAAGTGCTTCCATCCTTAACTCATCCAATTCATTGAGTTGAATAATTCTTTTCTTTTTTGTTGAATCAAACTCAATACCTAATTTAGTTACTGCCCTCAATGTTTGTATTTCAAATTCAATAGGTAGCAAGGAATTTTTCCCATAGACTAACTCATATGGTGAAAACCCTGTTGTAGTCTTCCAAGTTGTATTATGCCCAAACAGCCTTAGGTAGTCTCTTTACCCAATCTCTCCTACCTGATTCAACTATTTTTGTAAGGATGTTTTGTAATTCTCTATTTGTTACTTCTTCTTGTCCATTTGATTGTGGGTGATAGGGAGATGACTTCCTATGATTGTTCTGATAATGCATTGTGAAGGATTGGATCATATTAGACATGAATTCTGGACCTTGATCTGAAAATATACTTCTTGGTGTGCTAAACTTTACTATAATTATGTGCCAAATGAAATTAACAACTGCTTCTTCAGTGGTATTTGTTAAAACCTACACTTCTACCCACTTTGTCACATAATCAGTACACACAACAATGTAATCCTTTCCTTGTGAAGGAGGACTAAAAGGACTAACAAAATCCAACCCCCATCTTTCAAATGGTTCAATCACCACTTTAGGTTGCAGAGGCATTTCATTGGTAAAAGTTGGCTATCCCATCCTTTGATAGGGATCACACCACTCGATATATCTCTTCACATCTTTGTACATCGATGGCCAATAATAGCCAGTGTCAAGTATTTTGTGAGATGTTATTTTCACTAAAAAATTTCCTCCACTTAGTTCATCATGACATGCCCTAAGTATGTCAAAGATTTCATCTTCTCTCACACACCTGTGTAAAACCAAATCAGGACCACATTTAAACAACATTCCATTTAACAATTTAAATCGTGCAATTGTTTTGATCAACTTTTTCATTTGTTTCTTAGTGAAAGGAGGAGGAAACTTCCCTATTACAAGATAATTTACCATATCAACAAACCATGGTGTATCAGCTGAAATAGAAAACAATTGTTCATCTGGAAAGTTATCCTTAACTGGATCTTTCTCCCCTATAGTGATCAGTCTTGACAAGAAATCAGCTACCACATTATATTTCCCTGGATTATCTACTATGGTAATATCAAATTCTTGTAAAAGTAATAGCCATCTAATCATCCTACCTCCAACCATTGGTTTGTTCATTAAGTACCTAATTGCTGAGTGATCTGTATGTATAAATATTTTTTACCCTATGATATAATGTCTGAATTTATTAATTTCATAGATCACAACAAGAAATTATTTTTTAGTGGTAGTGTAATTTCTTTTAGTGGGAGTAAGATTTTTACTGAGGTAATAAATAGAAAACATTTTTCCTTCTTCATCTTTCTGTCCCAAAACTGTACCAATGGAGTTATTTTAGGCATCTGTTTGGATGTGAAAAGGTTTTTTCCTATTAGGTCCTCTCAATATTGGGGTAGTGATTAATTTTTCTTTGATTTCCTCAAAATCATGCTGACATCTTTCATCCCAAAGAAATTCACATTCCTTGGTAAGAAAATTAAACATGGGGGTAGAAATTTTAGTAAAATCCTTGATAAAGTGCCTATAGTATCCATTATGCCCTAAAAATGACTTGATATCTATGGGGGTTTGACGAATGGGTAAGTCTAAAATAATTCTGATTTTGTTTTGGCCAACCTGGATTCCTCTTTTTGAAATGTGGTGTCCTAATACAATCCCCTCATCAACCATCATCAAACACTTCTCGTGAGAGATAGATGGTGTTTCTCACATCTTGTTAATACTCTGTCTAAATTCCTCAAAGCATCATCAAATGTGTCTCCATGAACAGTAAATTCATCCATGTATACCTCTACATAGTCATTTGTTAGGTCTGCGAAAATTGCTAATACAACTCTTTAGAAGGTTGGTGGAGCATTATATAATCCAAATGGTAATACCCTGTAGGAAAAGGTACCCCATGAACATGTAAAGGAATTTTTGTCCTAATCCTTAGCAGTAACTCTAATTTGATTATATCCACTAAATCCATCTAGGAAGGAAAATTAATGCTTACATGCAAGGTTGTATAGGACTTGATCTATGAATGGTAAGGGAAAATAATCTCTCATTGTGGATTTATTTAGTTCCCTATAGTCAACAAAAATGATCCATTTTCCATTTTTTTTGGAACAATTACAAGAGGAGACACCCACTGACTATTTGAGATATGGTAGATAAAACCTACTTGTAATAGTTTTTCAATTTATTGCTTGACTATATCTCTTAAAGCTGGATTAACCATTTTCTGAGGTTGCCAAACCGGTATAATGTTTTCAGTATAGATGTGATGAGTTCAAATACTTGGATGGATTCCTTTCATATCTTTGTAGTCCCAAGAAAAATCTCTACAATGATTTTTCAGAACATCAAACAATTTAGCTTCTTCATCATTCTTCAACCAGCTGTTAATGTTCAAAATTTTACCCGGCTGAATCTCAACATGTTGGATTCCAATGTGTGATGAACTAATTTGTTGAAAGGTTTCCATTAAGGTATTTAGTGGACATCCATGTGGCAACAACATATGATATGTAGAAACATATCCAAAAGTTCCTTGAGACATAATATTGGAAAAAGGACAGTAGAAAGAGTTATGATACTTATCTTGTTGTAGGTCAAACTCGTCATTGTTGCTTTCCAGAAATTCTTCACCATTTCCTAATATATTTGAAATTGAAGCTATTGATTCTTCCTCTCCCTAAGAGAAATCTTGTTCCTTCAAAGTTAAATTATGTATAGTCGTAGGGAATTGTTGTTGGTGTGGTTCTAGAACTAAATGTGATGCTTCCAGAACTAAATCTGGTGATTTTGGAATAGATTCTATAGGTTTCAGAACTAATTTTGTAGGTTCCAGAACTATTCCCAATTTCTCCAAGGATAATTAGTGTTCTTTAAATGGTTAATTAATCATATCTTCTACCTTACATACGTGATCTTATAACATGATCATGGCCAAAGAAGGCAGGTTTTGCTTATTAGTATCAGGAGCATCAACCCACAATTGTTCTCGATTATCAATAGAAGGTCATGTAGAAGGATATAAGGAAATTTTCTTAGAATTCTTACCATTTGAGATAGTCATATCACCTGATCTATAATTAATTAAGGCGAAAACTGTAGCTAACCATGGTCTACCCAAAATAATGGGATAACCAAGTGTTTTACCTTTTGAATGTAATATAAGGAAATCAACTTGATTTCCCATGACTCCATCATAACCGCCACATCTTCAATAACTCCTTCTGGTTTTTCTATAGACTGATATTCCATCTATAATATGGCGTTGGTAGGTTATATACCTGTTAATGGTAATGTTTTCAAAGTGTCCACTGTCATCACATTTATAGCCTCTCCTAAATCAACCAAAACATTATGTTTATCTTATTCCCTATAGAGATAGAAATAACAGGACTTCCAGGATCTCCGTATTTGGGAAGAAAAAGTTTTCTTGCTAATAAATCAGCAAGTTTCCCATCTACCTTAATAGTCCTGGGGTACTGCTTCTTCCTTCTAAGTCCTTTTAAACAGAGCATTTTGATTAATTTTTTCAATTCTAGAATGTCCTTAATTACTTGTAACAATGGTAGTTCAATATTCAATTTCCTTAGTTCTTGTACCAACTCAAATTCCTTAGTCTCTCTGGATTCTTTAAATCTCTCTAGAAATGGAGTCTCAGTAGAGTTGTTATCTGAATCCTTATCTTTTTCTTTTACATCCTGATTGGGAACAAACATACTAGGGGTTTCAGTTTCTTCTGTCATCTCAGTGATTATAATAGGTAGGATGCTAATTATTTTTCTAGATCTAGTTTGAATATCCTTACAATCCATGACATTCAGATCAACTGATTTTTCTGGTTATGTTCCGTAGATAGGAGTTGTTTTTTTGTTTCTTGGATTTGCTACTAGTTGTGTTGGTATTTGGGTTTGAACAACATTTTAATTTTGTGAATTTTATGTTGGGGAACCCATTATGGATTTTTTATTCTGATTGGAATATGTCCTCCCTTGAGCATAATTATTAGGGCTCCACCTAGGTTATGACCAAGAATTTAGGTTTCCTTGACCAGACCATGGTTGTTGATGTCCTTGGGCATACCAAGATTGACTTACCCAATCTTGAGGATTCCATGTTGGTTGAGGTGCCCAAGGTGGTTGTCTTTAATTTTTTGGCACTGTCTGAGTTGCTGATGGCATCATCCAAGGGTTAGGAAATGACCTGGGCATGAACTACCCTTGGCTAGGTTGTCTCTAGACAAAATTTACTTCTTCTGATGTGGATGGAATATTGATTTGTTTAAGCTAATTTTTAATAAATGGAAGAAGAGAACAAACATCACTCTCACGGTCCCTTGATTCACAAATAAGACACATTTTTGTTTTGTCTAGGGGAAAATATCTTATTGCATGCTTCTTCCTGGATCTAGGACAATAAATAGCTAATGGTCTAGTTTTAGAATTTGCTTTTGCTTACAACCCATCCATGGTGGAGGTTAATTGAACTAAAACTTTTGTTTTAAATTTTTCCAATTAATCCATCAGTTTGTTCATATATTGGTTTAATTTTTTAATTACTATTTTTCCTTTTCTAGGTCCACCCCTTATTCGTGAATAGCTTCTACAAAGGTCTTTAATATCATTCATTTCTTATATTGATCAATGTTTCCACCTCCCACTAGATCAAGTGCCTCCCTTGATTCATCATCCAAACCTTTAAGAAAAATGGTTTTTATTAACTCTTCTTGTAGTACAAATCCAAATCTTTTACTCACAAAGAGGAATCTATCTAAATAATCTTCTATATTCTCATCCTCCTCCTGCTTGATTTTGAAAAATCTTCCTTCCTATTCCTCCCTCTACAGTAATCCTGATACTTGTCTAGGAAGGAAACTTCCATTTGTGCCCAAGTGGTAATAAAATTAGATGTTAATCCCATAAACAACCTCATTGATGCATCCTTCAGGGTAGATGGAAACAACTTGAGTTTCTGATTATCTATTTTGTAATCATAAGTTTGACATAATACTTTAAATTCAAAATAAGAAATTGGTCATCAAAGTCTTCAGATGAAATCCCTCTAAATGTGGGTAAATGTGCAGGTGAAATATTTTTCATAAGTGTATCATCATCATCCAATTGAATTTGATAAGTAAAGGTCCTATCAGGTTCTCTTTCAGTTTCTCGTGCCATTTCTGCAGTATCTTCTAGACTTTTCTCCCAATAAATATGGTATGTGATTTGTTTTGGGGAAGGTGAAAATTTAGGAGTAGGAGGTTGACTACTCAATTATGAATCAAAACTTTCTCTAAACGGGGCTTGGGATATGATCTTATTTCTAAAGGTTATACTTCCTTCTAGTGATTGATCTAATAATTCCAAAGGTGGAAATTCTGATTCTTGTCTAATAGGGGACAATGGTGCTTCTAATTCTTGATCAACTTACTTATTTGATCGAGAAGATGATGATTCTTGTTCAGATATTTTTGGGAGGAATCAACCCTTGGAATCTTTTGGTCTACTCATAAATTTTATGATGACGTAGGAAAGATCCTGTAATTACTAGATGTATTATTGTTGCTCTTGGTTGACACCTAATTATACAATTATAACTATTGTGTCCCCAGAAATGGCACCAAAAATGATGGGTGTCATTATTCTCTTCATTTAATCAACTCTTTGTTGATGTCATATTCAAACCAGGGGTGGTGTCTGAAGCTATATGCAACAAGAAATCTTAGTGATCTAGTAATTGACTGTATGTATTTGTTTTCCTTGTTATATTTTCTAGGGAATTTTCTCAATGTCTTGAGGACTTCTTGGCCAAAATCTTATTGAAATCAAATTATGAAAACTTGTTGGAAGTAAAAAATATATGCAGAAATAAATTTCTAGAAATAAACACACAATTGAGAATGTTGAAAGATGATTGCAAGGAAATACGAATCTAATCTAGAACACCTGCAAGAACATGTATGCGATAGATTTCAACTTGAGTAATCAAAATCATTTATAGTATTAACAGATCTATACTATTTTCTATAGAAATATAAATACCAATAAAATGAATATCCTGGTTCTTGGAGGAGTGGGACCTTGCTCCACCTTGAAACAGGATTTGACAACTTAATATACTCTCAAAACAGAAATGGCTATTTTATTGATAAAATGTTCTACATTACAAAAATGTACTGTCTCTTTATATCTCTTTGTGCTTGTATCTATGTATATCGATCTATCTCTATATTATTATTATATATCTATCTACAGGTCTTCATATATATACTACATCCAAAGGTGTATTTACAGCCATAACTATCCTACTGATTCAGATGGAACTGAATTGTGCCCAAAATAGATGCTGAATTGGAACATGGCTAGACGTACTATTGTATGATAGTTATCCATGGATCTGCGAGTATGAATAATCAGAAATCTTCTAATCTGATCCTGATTAAAAGGATTATTGATTGTTAAATCACTGGATGTTGTTGGAATAAACAAATTATCATCGGTTCCGGAACTAAAGGAAATAATTCTAGATCTAACTATGAGGGTTCCAGAGCTACATGCAGGAGTTCCGGAATTGAGTCTAAAAATTCCAAAACTAAGTGATAGAGCTCGTAACTATGTAATGGAGTTCTGGAACTAAGTCTGGAAGTTCTAGAACTAAGCCGTATTGATACCAATGCTTCCAAAAGCATGTTGACTACTTCATACTTTGTTCTTATGACTGATTGTGACCTATTTTATTACAAAATTGAATTTCCAAATCACTTTGTTAGGAATTACATATTTTTTAAATGTTAGAACTATAATTAACAAAAGATGGACAATTACATCCTAACTTATATTAGATCAAACAAAATTCACAAAATGCAGTCAAACTTGATAAAAAGGAGAGTAAATAAGATCATTTATTGTGCATTAATGAGACATATTCTGGCCTTATCAAAACTTATACACAAAAGAAACCTACAAAAGGAACACCCCAACACACTATCCAAGATTAAGACCCCAAAAATATGCAAGTAAATCACAAGGTGAGGATTGAGGAACTTGTACCTGAAACTAAAATATCTAGAGTAGTAAGAAACAACAATAGCGAGAGACATGATTCCAAACCACATGCTTTAATACCATGATGAAGTGAGGAAGAACAAGGATCTAGAAGAAATCAATGCACATCAAGAAGTTACACTCGAATCAAGAAGTGAAGTAGCTCCAAGATCAAATCAAGAACTCAACCACAAGAAAATTATTCTTGCATTAAGGAAAATAGGTCTAACATACTCATAGATCAAGAAAAAGGTACATATATAGGAGTGTTGTGTAAATCCCATGCATGAGTCATCATACCTCTATGATGGAGAAGAGGATTTAATTTCTAGAAATGGAATGTAACTCCTGTATGACACACACTAACACATATGATGGAATCTTTCATAACTCATAGGACACCTAATGACCTATGATCTCACCTAAGTGAGATGACTCACCTAGTGAGGTGGTAATTCAACTAATTAATAAATAGAATATGGAAAATACCACTCACACTAACATATTTTTCCTTAGCATTCCATGGAACACTAAAAGGTCAAAAACCCACAGAATGTTGTTTCTTAATTATGTGACTATTCAAAATTTGAAAAAATTATAACTTTTTATCTATTACCTTGCAGCCTCTCATGGCTAGTCCATTGTGTTCTTTGTCCTCCCTTCTTGGTTCCCATACTTCTTTGAAGTGTTTCTATAAATTTTTAAACAATTCTAATTGTTTCAAATCTACAAAATCTTATTTTCTTTTAATCGTAGATATCTATAATTGATTAAAACTCGCAGAACACTATTATTATCAAAATTGGCTAAGTTTTTTCAAATATTGCTAGTTCATCTAATTTTTCTAGGGATAATTATATGTTATTGACTAACACTAATTATAATATTTGGAGAGGTAGGATTAAATCCATATTTATGGCTAGAAAGCTATGGGATTTAGTGAGTGGTGTTGAAAAGAGACCCATTGGTAGAAAAGTTACCCCTAAAATCTTGAATGTCTTCTCCCAAAAATCCCAAGAGGCCATGTAAATACTTTTGCAAAGTATTAATAATGATTTATTACTGCATACATGTCACATGGATTCTCTAGCTAATGCATGAAGGAAACCACTTTTCTAAGATAACAAAAATTATTATGGAATTGTTTACAACTCCAATGAAAGGATATGAGAAGATAGTTAATTAATTAGCCAAGATTAAGAACATTAAGGCTTAGCAAGATGGTTGTAATTGTGAAATATTTCAAGATAATTTGTTATATTTCATTATTCAAATTAAGATACATGAGAAATTTAGAAATAAATCTCTATGCTGAATTTTATGTATCAAAATAAATAGGATTTACCTAGTTTAGATAATCTTTCTACTCTTCTTATTCAATAATAAATAATAATGGAGAGGTTTTAATCAAAATAGAATGCCTCTCAAGAATGGTTCTCCCAAAATCAGAGATATGTTAATCAAAATAATAATAATACTAACCAACAATCAAACTTTAAAAATAATTATAAAACTTCAGTAAAGAAGAATAAGAATTTCAATGTTAAGTTTGTTAGTATTTGTACCTTTTGTGGTAAATTTGGTAATAAACAATATAATTGTTGTAAAAATTCTCAAAGTAAGAACAATAGAAAGAAGAATAAGAACAAAAAAAAGCAAATATTGTTGAGCAACCTATTGCTTAATTAAAATGATCTTGGTAATTTTATTTATATTATTAATGAATTTGTGATTGCATGTTTCATGGATGTATGTCTGAAACCTATTTTCTTCTTCTTCACATAATGCTCTAAAATTTTGGCATAAATTTTTTACGAATTCATATGCTCTAGAGAAACCTTTTTCTTTCAAATAAGGAAGTATGATTATGACCAAGGTAAACCATTTTTTGAAACCTTCTCTCTTCACTCCTTGATTTTTTTCCCTAAAACTGAAATCCTAATGTTTCTCAATCCTTCTTTATTTAATTTGGAAATAAATATTCAATAGGATGATCATCCTTCTTCAGTATTAATGGATTTGGAAATTGAGGGGGATTCATCTCAATATGTATCTCTATCTAATTATTCCTAAAATGTGCTCAAATCTAGGTTTTATTTCAGGTCCTAATAACCTAAAGGAAGATAACCCTTTCTCATTCTTCTTAAACATGATTGTTTGAGGTTGTATCTTTTTTTAAGAAAATTTTATTGTTAAATTGGGTTGAAATATTTTTACATCTTAATCAGTCTCTCCTAAGAAAATTTTATAGCTTTACATCAAATTTTTGTGCAACATATATGTTCCTCTTATAATCCTATTTGAGGGTTTTCTAGGTACACACTTAGAAAAATTCTTCATCTTGAGTAATAAAAGGTTTATTGATCTAAATTTTAACTTTTAAGTTCTGTTTTATCCTCCTACATCTTTCCTTATTTGATACCTCATGCCAAAAATTCACCAAGTTATCTAGACAATAAGTTTTTTCCAAAACAAATCATGTTTAACTATGATAAGGATGAGTTTGTTTAGAAATCTACATTCTCCTCTATTACACTATTGTCTACTTGTTATTAAGCATTGAGGATACCCTCATCATGCAAATGTAATTATAAATGGAGGAGTCATAGCATTTTAGTACACTAAGACTACTTGCTTCTTTCAAGATCTTTCTTTACAAAACATGTCTTGTTGATTATCATTTGGATTTGTAAAATTTGAAAATAATAATGTTTTTTTATTATTATCTTATGATCTCCTAACTGCTTGTAATAATAATAATTTAATTCTTAAAATAAATATATATATTAAGACAATGTTTTCAAATCTAGTGATCTAAGATTACTAAATCATTCTTTTAAGCATGATTGTATGTCAAGATCACAAATATGTTGTTGCATTTATTCTATTGTGTGCTACTAAGAGTTATCATCATTGATTATAAACCTATATGTGATAAATTTATTTAACTATCACTAATATCATATGCACTATGACTTGTTTCTAAACATTCATGTAGGAGCCTTATGAGAACCATTGGAAAATGGTAAAAGGATGTTGAGGTATACTAAATTATGTTTTTTATTATTCTGTTAGTATTAATGTAAATTATTTTTTTATTCTAACCATGTTTCTGATAATGTAGATATGATATCTACTTCTAGATGTGCTTGTCTCAATTTGAATGCAAGTGCAATCGCTTGGAGTAGAAAAGATCTATTAATATGAAGTAATATAGAGGCAAAAAGGAATCTTTGAAGATGAAAAAGGTTGTTGATGGACTTTATATGGGCGTCAAAGGAATAATTATACTTATAAGTGACATCTAGTTTTGCATTTCTCTTGTAAAAAACCCAAATCAACATTAAATGATGGAGCAAATCAAGTTGGTGTGCATTTCAAATGATGAATTTGTTCTCCAGCAATGAATCTAATGATCAAGTGGGAGAATTTGAATCAACTGATAATGTGGATGACCTTGATATCTACCTTTGAATCAGATGGTCAAGACTCAAATGATCATGAGAATGACATATTCACCTCTAAATCAGTTGATTTTTTACCTTTCAGAGTTTCCCTTGAGGGGGTAATTAAGGAGGAATGAGCATGTTTTTCATGTTTTTTGCAATGTCATCTTATTTGTAATGACACCTCTTATCATCCCGATTGTGCCAATTGAAATCTCCCTAGAATATTTCCATTTTTTTTAAGTGACTTTTCATGTTATGTGAAGTTTACTTGTAATCCCCAATGAAGCATTGGATATGATAATATTATGTAAGACTTCATATGTAATCACTTTATCTTGAGAATTATGCTTTGTTACTATGGATTGTGTGTTTTTTTTCCCCAAAAAACCATGGAACGCTATGCATTATACCACAAAGTGTTTGTTCTTTAAAAAAAAACATGTTTACCAGTGTAATGTGGTATGAAAAAAACTTGTGGGACACTTAATTTGTATCACGGATTCCTAAAGTCCATGGAGCACTAAAGCAGTGTATTAATTTTTTTTTAAAACTTGCAACACAATTTTAGTTGTTCACATGTTGCCTGAACTCATGACATATTGTGGTAGTGTATTGCGGAGTTGCAAAACCCACATAATACTATAATAACATACTATGGAGTTGTAAAATATATTGGATACTATGGTAGTGCACCACAAAGATGAAAAACCTGTATGAAACTACTATAGTACATCACATAAATGTAAAACCCATATAAGACTTGCATTTGGTTTACATCTTGTCTAACTCTATAGGATATTGTGGTAGTGTTTAAAAGAGTTTCAAAACCCATGAAACACTAAAGTAGAACACTAAAAAATTACAAATATGTGAAACACATGTTTTTTTGCATGTTATCCTTAATCATGTAGATGTTTTATGGATTGTATTTCCTTTTTTAGAAAAAGGTAACTTGGCATGTGTTATTTGGAACAAGCCATGTATATTTACATGATAGCCTAAATCTTCATGTGATGATTTATGAATTAAGAATGTTTCCCTACTTAAAATTAAGGGGGAGTGTTGGAGTTGTAATATTAAGTGGGAAACTGACTTAATAAAAAACCGCCAAAGACTAATGGTCATGGCTTATGAATTAATTTTAAAATATAAGCATGAACTGATTCGGAATTAAGAGTGGATCTAGACCAACCATCATGGTATAAATCAAGGTGATCTCTTTGATATTGAACACACACACACAAACACAAAAAAATATAGAAGATTGATCATTGACCAATAATAATGAACTATCATGCAAGCTAGAGGAAAGATGATGAAATAATTATGTAGTCAAGGAAATAATGGGAGTGTTAGGTTAAATACATATATTCTCAATAAAGATAAGTGTTTTTAGTGGATTTTTTTTACCTCTAATGGTTTTCTCACTTATATATTGTGTCATTGTGTTCATTTACTTTTTGTTTCATATTTACATTTTGTAATCTGTAATATAAACATCTTAATTTGTGTTTTAATCATTACACATCATAAAATATAATTCTTGGCAATTTAATGTGGTGGATTTATAATTTGTAACATTATTTATCCCCTAAATTTCCTGATAGAAGGAAATTTGTGTTCTTGATTAATGGATCTATATAAATTTGTGTCTATAATTTGTTAGTCTTATTGTTAATTGCATGGTTAAATTCTTATAATTGAATGGAGACCTACAATAGTTACTGTTGGTGAGAATATGTTAGTTCCTAATCACAAAATTAACCCTCTCTCCCTATTTATCCTACTCTTTTTTACCTCGCTTCAAAGAAAATTCCTCCCTTGTACATTGTATAAGCACTTTCCCACAATTTTAGTGAAGTATTCTTGTGTGATCTCTAGCCTAACGGCCACCCCAAAATTTTGGTTATTTTACATTCAATAATGAGATCCTCCCCAAACCAAAGAATGAGGGGCTTATCCTCTTGACCATTGATGAAAAACAATAATCTACAAAGTGACAAGTTATTTCATTAACATAGTGATGAGCATCACCCAACTTCATTAATTATTAGATTGATTTTCATATATGCTACACATATTCTACATATTCGAAAGGTGATCATTGGGATAGTTGTGGCATAATTCGTGTGCCACAATGAAGATAGGGCCGTACCACTGTAAATACTATTGGCATGAAAGGAGGCATTATATATTAGGATATAGTTTAGTTGGGGTATATCCACATGGTGCAGCTAGTGTGTGACTTACACATGATTTATGTGAGACAATAGAGGTTGAAAAGGCCTATCATATTATTATCATTGTGTGTGTGTGTGTGTGTGTGTGTGTGTGTGTGTGTGTGTGTGTGTGTGTGTGTGTGTGTGTGTTTGTGTGTATAGATATGATTAATTCCCAATCTATAGACCTATAGGTACACCACTATAAGTAGTATGAGATATCTTTATAATTATATAGTGTGAGTGAGTCCTGAAAGTGATGCTTGTGATTTTTTTGGGAGGTTTTTTTGGTGAAATAGCAGGAGGTATTGTGGGATCCTTATAGAGGTACATCGGACCAATGGCCTAGCTATCTTGCTATAATGGTAGCAGAGGGAACATCAGAGATTACAAGTCAATATGTATAGTGGGTGGAGACACTCTAGTAGATAATGTTGTTGTAGTTTGAGAATTTGGATCATGTAGTGACTCTACCTTTCCTTGAGTATTTAAATAGACATTTGAGGGAGAGGGGAGGGACATAATGACCGATATTAGTTTTATCATCCTTACAACCATGTTGAGTGAGGCATGTTCCATAGCTAAGTGGTAGGAAGAAATGACATATGGGAGCAGGAGGTGTGGAGGGACCTCAAAAAATAGAGGTAGAGGAGAGCTCTGAGAGACAAGATACAAGAGAGGAGTAGGTATATAGGCCATGTGGATGGAACCATGGGTGAAGGCTACAAAGGCTCATAGGAGTATATTTTTCTGATATAGGGGCCTAGATAACAACATATATGATGGATTTGTAGAAGGAAAAGGCACCAAGGAGGTCACCCATGATATTGGTACCCTAAGATAGGTGGACACATTTAGTAGGAGCTTGGTAGCCAAGATATGAGTAGACATGGGTAGTGTTGGGAGATCGAGAAAATAGATCTATCATAGGAGAGCATATTACACATCTAGGTAAGACTTAAATTTGATAAATTGGTTCATTCAAGATAGATATTTGAGTAGATAACTAATAGGATAAATGGGTTATGTATCTTATAGGGAGGACCAAAAATGAGTTGCATACAATGATTAAGGGATCACAATAAAATATTTAGGATAACATTCTGGATATGACAGATATAACCATGATAGTGGATATAGTATCAATAACAGTCATAGAGTCTTTGAGTGAAATTAGGATTTTGGGGAGGTAGACCATGAGTTTTAAAGGAATAAATATTCTCTAATAATGGTGAGAGTAGGGGACATGAAAAAATTGGTTTAAGGTCCTTTACATACATAAACGCCACTATCACGAGAGTAAGAAGTGAGCTTATCTGAGGCACAAAGGATGGTAGAGCACCAGGTGGTAGATGCATCATGTATTAAAGAGTTATAGGTTTAAGTAGTGAAAGCATAGGGAGATGCCACAAGGGTTAGATTGAGAGCCGC
This sequence comes from Taxus chinensis, assembly GCA_019776745.2. NCBI lineage: Eukaryota > Viridiplantae > Streptophyta > Pinopsida > Cupressales > Taxaceae > Taxus > Taxus chinensis. Next base: position 284,084,071 of record CM034151.1, on the reverse strand, counting down.
TTCTTTGGCACAGTCCCTTTTACCTACTAGTAAGGAACCATCATCTCAGAGCATTGGTTAGCATCCTTTTGAGAAAGGGGATGCTTGAGGGATGGTCATTGTATGATCCTGTGAGTGGTATATGATGTAGAAAATGGTTCATTATTATATATATGAGATACCATTTTTTATTTATATTATTTTTTATAATGTCGATGTATGTTTTATGTTTACTTTTATGATTCCATTTTCAAATGTACGCAAAAATGTATGAACATTAATGATTAAGAAAGATGAATTGATAAAATGTTTTTTGAGATTGATAGAGTAGGTATCATGGAAAATATAGGATGGGCTGAATACTAATGAGAGGGATAACCCAAATGATGAGAGATGAACCCAAGTTGGAGGTTAAAGAAATGTTATGGCCATAGTACAAGATAGGAATCTTATGCCCATATAAACCAAAGAAGGGGAGAAGAGAAATATGAGGATCATAAAATCCTATTTTGGAATCCATGACCATAAAAACCTAGGTGGAATAAATAAAACCAAGTGGGAGATGGATAACAATTATCAAAATATATGAGATATGAAGCAATGGCCATATAAACCCAAGCAGGAAGGATGAACCCAAGTGGGAGATAAATAAGAGTTACTAAAGTATCCAAGATATGAAGTGATGGCCATACTAACCCAAGTAGGAAAGATGAACCCAAACGGGAGATAAATAATGATTACCAAAGTATTCAAGGTAGAAAGAAATGGTTGTATGAACCCAAGAAGGTGAGAATAATATTTTCGAATGATGATGTACAAGGGATTGGTAGGCATTTTTTTTATGGTAGTTAAATTACATAATATTTATTGGTGATTATTAATCATAAGATCCTTAAGGTGATCTAGGTTGATTTCAATACCATGATGAAATTTGGGATCATGTGAAAAATAGAAATCATCGATCCTACCAAATATCCATGTGAAGATTTCAATTTGGATATCATCATGGAAGGTATGAGGGGGAATGTTGAGAGTTAGAGGATGGAATAGAATGATGTGAAATATGGAATCAGAAATTACACATAGAAATATGAGGAGAGGGATCTCTTTCTTATTGTTTAAGGGAGAGGACCCAATAAGTATCATCTATATATGAGAAAAATACATGATGAGAATAAAAGAGTGGGGATGTGGAAGAGGGTTGCAACACTTTATGTCTCCTAATTTCTACTTCAAGATTCTTCATATGTCATCTATAGGCTCTACAATCAGAAACATCATGTCCAAATGATTCATTACATGTATAGTATGACACATGTGTGGGTGGGATAGGATTCATAATGGAAACAAGAGTTGGTGGTGATGTCGTGGAAGGTAGAGGTATAGTTTAATATTAAGGAGTGAGGGTGGAGGGAGAGAAATATGTCCTTATAAATTATGTGGAATGGAAAATTGATGGAGTTAGATGTGGCTAGAAATTGAATCACCGATGAGGGGGCTGTAGTTCATAAGCTTATCCTTAGAGTCAAAGTAGGAATATATATCGATGTCATCCATAAGCTAATTGACCTCCAAATTGAATGGAAAATCTTCTATGGAGACAGTGATCTTATGGATAATATGACTAAAGGTAGAGCATAGGGTGTCATGGTAGCAAAGAATTTATGCATTCTTATCCTAAGCATAAACTAATAAGAAGGGATTGTCTAGAGAATAACCATTATCATATCTAGGAGTAGTAGTATCGATAACATATAAGTCGATGATAAGATCCAGTCAGGAAATATTATCTATAGGAGGACACTGAGTGCAAGTAATGGTGATAGAAACATGATTGAAATCCTTATTATGTGATTGTGGTTGTAAGCTAGGGGAAAATTGAGAAATAATGGTATCAATAATATTAGAATTATTAATATGGAGGTTTTTGTTATCAGGATCATCATCATAAAAATCAAGAAGATGTGGCAGAGTATGGCCCACAACCTTGGGATTACCACTATAGCCATGAGTAGAATCCAACAAATAGTTGAAGCATTGGTATTCCTGAAATGGGTTGGTAGGAAGTTCTTTAAGGGTGGGAATTTTGAATGTCACACATTCCTAAAATTGGTCAAATTTCTAGGGATTTGTGTCAACTTATACTTTATAGTTAGCTACTAGTTGTGTGAACTTAACACATTATTAGGTGGATGATGTAACTACATGTATGTGGTGGGTCTATGGTCCTCCTAGAAGGATATTATAAGACAAGGGGAAATTGAAGGCCATGAATTTGAAACAAATATTACAAGGAGACACACTAATGGGGAGTCAAATACAACCCAATATAAGAGGCATATATCTATGATTGTATCCCTAATACATTCATCTAGTGGATTTTAGATTGCCGATGGAATAACTAAGTGTATTGATGAGTACTAAAATATTTGTATATGACAACTTGATTACCTCTTATTTGGCTAATCTCAATTGAAATAAAGAGAGGAGGATCATCTGCATGAAATATAATATCATAAGGGATCATATATTCAAGATAAAATTAGATAAACAAATTTTAATCAATGGAAAGGTTAGTGGAAATTGTTAGATCATTTATCTTAAGTTGCATTTTACCCCTCTTAAGTGTTCTTAAGATCAATAAAACTTATACATGTAATAAGTTTCTCGCCTAATAGAAATCTATGTTTCTACCATGGTTTTTAACCCTTCATGGTTTTCCACTTAAAGCTTGGTGTCCTTGTGTTATATTTTACTATGTTTTGCATTATAGTTTAATTTGAAATATTTAATTAAAATTTGTAATATTTTATTCGTTTAATAAATCAGACCTCACATGGTGCTAGAACATGTAATAATCAATCTATTAGTTTGTTCTAATTTACGATTAGTTATTTTCTAAGTGATAAATTGGTTAGGGTTACCAGTTTTTTTCCTCACTCACTATTGGCTCTCACAAATATTTAACTCCTCTAAATTATTTTGTTTTGGAAAATTGCCACTGGGCCTACTCTTTCCTATGGTCTAATGTGTGCATGAAATAAATTTATAAGACGATCCCCAAGTTAGAGACAACCTTCAAGTTAATAGGTCCTTCAATAAATTCTTACCATGACCCAGTCATAGACAATTTTAAATATTAAAATATTTAATAAACCTTAGGCACCTATTTACAAATAATTATATAACCCTAGTCTATAGACCACTTTGTAAAATTAAAACCTAAACACTTAGTATTAATTGGTCTGTACTTAGGTTTAATTACTATGTTATGTATTCATAATGTATTTATAATGGTTCAAACAAAACTAATACGACACCTTTTTTAACCTCTTAACACTTGGCATAAGTTTAATGTTGACCACGTCACCCTTAGGCTTATGGACTTGGAGTTGAATTTAAAAATCCTTAGGCTTAGTTTTATATGAAGTTAAAACTCCTTAAACACCCTCCTTGTATGTAGGCAGGTCGTATGGTTGATATTATTTTCCATGGTTTTTAGAGTATTATCCTTAGAATGAAAAGTGGAAAATTATTATGCAAATTATTATGCCTCAGCCATTCACATTTATCTTGCATAGAATACTTCTAGTTTAAACAATTAAAAACTAAGCCATATGTTTGGTGCTAAATTTTTTAAAATCTCCCTTAAGTGAGTTGGCTATGCATTAGAGCTCAATAGTCAAATCGCCATGTCCAAAGTGACATGGATAAGTAGTGAACCCTCCTAGCTCAGTCCACTGTGTTGGATGTGGCATGTTGTGATTGGTGGATGTATTGGCATACGAGTGGATAAATAGCGAGCCCTTGTGTGGCTTGTAATAATTTTCCAAGTGTTGGTGTGTATAATATATTGTTTTATTTTATTTCCTAAGGATATATATATATATATATATATATATATATATATATATATATATATATATATATTCATATAATTAGTTTTCAAATAAATAAAAAATTTATATTTTTTAAATTATTATTATTATTTTCATGATAATTATATACATAAAAATTTCATAATTTAAAATTGAGTTATATCGTAAGTATCTTATCATATCTCTTTTGGGATATTTTCTTCTCTAACTATTAGAAAAATGTATTGTTTAATTTATTTTTGAAAATTAATAAATAAATTGTCGTACTTGTAAGTTAAGAAGCAAGTGAAAAGAAAATTAGAATGCATAAAAGATAAAAACATCAAATTGAGTGCGTCTTTTCAAATAGAAAGGACAAGGGATTTTTTGTCATGCAAATGTGCAATAATAAAATTCTCAATTTTTGAGCATGACAACCATACCCTACCCAAAAATTTCTCCCAAAGGTCATTCTAAGCCCTCCTTCCGATTACCCTAACACCCAAGTCAGTCCTATCCCTAATATTTAAATTAGTCCAAAGCATAGTGTTGGTGTGTTCATAGGTGATTTAGGGATACTCAGTCATTTCAAGTGCTTCCCAAACAAGATCCATCAAGAAAAGCATTTTGGCAAGCTCGGGAAAGCTCATTTTCTGATCTTCTCAAAGTTGGTGCACACCACCCAGAGCAGAAAGAAAGGCCTAAATTCACCATGGAGGAATACATGAGAACTATGAATTTTATGAAATTAGTTTTGGAAGGTTTTTGGAACTTTCACAAGTTTTGGAGCAAGTTCAGCAAGATTGCGTCTTGGAGGTCTAAGAAGTGCATAGGGCTAAAAACACTACTGAGCTTTGGGAAGTGATTCCAGGAGCTCCAAAATTATTTAAGATTTAAAAAAGATATTATAAGAAAGGTAATTAAAATATCTAAAAAAAAAATTAATCATATTCTTCACAACACCTAGACGCATTGTTTCACCATCCAGTTTGTCTCATGCACATCCTTGGAGCTAGAAAAAACATCCTAAATTTAAGGGGGAAAATGATGGAATCAATATCTAAAAACAAAACCATTGGATTCTAAAGGAAATTTTCAGTCAATATCATATACAATTTCATCAAAAAACTCCACCAGAAGCTCTAGATATGATTTCGACAAGATGCTCTCCAAGGCACAAGCTCTATTAGTTAGACATTTTTTGGGATGGAGATCCAACCAATGGGAGAGTGGCACACTTTTTTTCACCAAATACACAAAATATGTGGATAAATAGGTGCAATAAAATTTTACCCTACCTAATTTGGACCTCTGGACCCTCCTATGACCACCGTTCAACTCTTTTCACAAGGTTAAGCCCCCCAGGCTCCATTTCATAGCCCTCGCTCCATGCAATCACACTCCACCACTTGTCAAGCTAGGGTGAGGGATAATTTTTATGTCCCATGTGCACCAAATATTTGGGATATATGGGACACAAAACTCCCCAACCCTCCCATTTAGACCCTTGGTCCCCCATGTGACTTAGTCTAGGCCCTTAGGGAGAATGGTAGTCAAAACAAGTACCCGATCTTCAGTGGATGATTTAGGAAGTTTTGGAAGGAGTTAGGATGAAAAAAAATACTCATTTGAAATATAATATAATCCTATAAAATATGTAATCATCATAGTTTTAACAATATCTTGGTGCTTTTCAAGGGGGCTCATTCTTTGTAAGGATAACTGGTGATATTGATTAAAATGGGGAAATTTAAGGAATTTTTAGGTAGAATCAAGTTATAATACCATCACCATTGTTTTCAAAAGGAATTTTACATGTAAATTCATATAAGTAAGCATGCAAAAAGACATCCGGGAGCTCAAGTTATGTGTCCGACAAGTTACTCCACAAGGTGAAGGAGTTAGCCATTTTTAGTGAAATTTTGGACCAATGGGAGAGTGGCACACTTTTGTGCACAAAGTGCACCAAGGGCTTGGTGAACATGGTGAAATAAAAATTTCCACCCTTCCATTTAGGCATCTGGATCCCAATGTGACCTCTTATAAGCCCCTTTTTATAATCTAAGCCCAAGTGTTCCATTTCCTAGCCCCTACTTCGTCCAACCACGTTACGCCAAGTAGCCCAATTAGGATGGGGCACACTTTTGTGCACCAATCCTTGGTGTAGATGGTGTAAGAAAATTTATCCCCCTCCCCGTTAATCCTTTAGTCACCCATGCGACCCAAGTATGTGTTGTAAATGCTTTTTCCTAGCCCCCCTCTCATTCTCAACTACAAATAACTTCATTCTCCTCCATCACCACCTCTATGATATCTGAAGCTTAAAGAATCCATTAATGGCTGCCATGAAACAGCATAAAAAATGAAGCAAGCTACCTTTCAACTTCTTTGGGTTCAAGTGAGTGAAATCATGCAAAAATTGGTGGAAATGATACTTGAAAAATTTGTTTATGCGTCAACTAGTTTTCGTGCCATGAAGTCCCTATTTTTTAGGGATCTGGAGGACTGATTTTTTATCAGCATTCTGCCCTGTCACATGAAGAACATAAGTTCAAAAAGGAATCAAGATACCTCTTCACTTCTCCATGTTCTTTTGGGTGAAATCACACAAAAATCGGTGGAAGTGGTTATAGAAAAATCTAGTTTCGCGTGAACTAGTTTTTGCGTCATTAAGTCCCTATGTTTTAGGGCTATTGAGGACTGAGTTTTCATCAGCATTATGCATTTTCACATGAAGAAAATTAGTGAAAAAGGAAAATAGATACCTCTTCACTTCTCAAGGTTCCAGTGGGTGAAATCGCATGAAATTTTGAGGGAATGATCATTGAAAAATCTAGCTTCACATAAAATAGTTTTTGCACAATGAAGTCCCTCTTTTTTAGGGATATAGAGGGATTTGTGTTTTTATCAGTATTCTTCCCCCGTCGATGAAAATATCATTTTCCCACTTGTTCAAATGAAGGAATTACTCAAAATTTGGAGGGTGGAACCCCAGAATAAAACCCAAAATTTCAAGACATGTTTTGTTGCAATCCAACACCCGCAGTGCACTTACAAAAAATAACATACAAAGCATGGATAAAAAAATTAAGTGGTTTAATGAAATTATTTCATGACATTAATGGTCCTCCATACATGAAAGAAGCATCAGATCATGAAAACAAGGTCGCGAGATGATCCTAGAACTCAATCAGAGAAGTTAAACTTTCATCAGAGTCTTGAAAGAATCTTATGAATCTCAGTTGGGGAGAGCCAGTGATTTGAGTGGTTTGAAATGAGTTAGTTTGAGTAAGCTCAATGAGATAAATAAGTTGGTCAACCAAGTATCAAATACGTTCATCATGAACAATTTCTATGGTCACCATAATCTCACATCAAGGAATATTTCAACTGTGTTTCTAAACATTTATGTCACAGTCTAAGGTATCTGTGCATCTTGCTAAAGATGGAGGCTGTGATCCTCATTAGCAAGATCTTCATCAAAGTCAGAGGTCCCCCTACTCACTCTTTGGAGTATTCTTCACTTTCTCTTCTCTCATTCTTCTTCTTCTTGTCTACCCCCTTTCTAATTCTTCGTTGTGCATAATCATGATATTTTGTCTTATTCATTAAAGTGACTTTATATAGTTGAATTGTAAAAGTCCCTTTTATTTATAAAAAGGAACTTAATTTCCTAGATCCTAGGAAGGTGAAAAGTCACAGTTAAAAGAGATAATGAAAGGTCATATGGGGGGTAAATGAAGATTCATTTCTTGATCTATGTAATGTAATGACATACTCTTGCTTAAGGGTTTTCAATTTTGTATACTCATGAGAGATCACTACTTATGAAGAAACAAAGGAGATAGCTATTTCTTCTATTTCCTTTCTCTATGTTCTTCTACTTCTAAGTATGCACAATTTTGTGAAAGAATCAATAAAGAAAGGAGTTTCATGCCTTTTTTGATGAGGAGGTTTTAGAAACTTTGAGTTCTCAATCTTAACTCATCTTGATTCCACTTGCGAAATGGTTTTCTTCTAAATATATGTGTGTTGGAATTTTCTAGTTAACGGTTGTAGTAATATAATTTTCTACCTACAACGTTAATCCCCCTATATTTTTCTCACCCCTTTTCCTACTCTCCTAGAAAGTTCCTCTCTTACAGGTATCCGTAATATTTATCCACAGGGTCAATGGAGTTCCCCTATTGGATCCTTGACTGTCAGGCCACCAACGATTTCAATTTCATCCACGCATATTAAGTGGAGTTGTATGACTCAAGTAGAGAGACCTAGAGTCCCAGAGACATTGGAAATAAATCCATAAATTTTTCCCCCAAAAAATTTTCTCACCAACAATATTTTTCCTAAACATTTTTGTAGTTTTTTCCTCCGTAAAACTTAATTTCTATCGAAAAGTGAAGAATAAGGATTTGAATATTCAATTGTCATAATAATCTTGTTTTTTCCTCTTGATTTGATTTTTAAAATCTTCAAAATGGGTTGTAATCATTTCATCATTGATAAGACATAGATGTTGAACAAGACAAATTATAACATTTGGAAGATGATAGTGAAGGTAGAATTAATGGCATGCGAACTATATGAAGAAGTTGTTGACTAGTAGATAGATAACATATCCACATTTCAATAGAAAGTACAAGAGGTGATGTCAATTATACTGAAAAGCATGCAAGATGAATTTATCTTGCACATTAGAAATCAGGAAAGTACGAGTGAATCTTAGAAAATGTTAGAATCAATGCAAGAAGGTACACATATTTCAAAGATTATTAAATTTATTCTTGAATTAGTGACAACTCCCATGAAGGGAGACAAAAAAGTGATTAATTGTTTTAGCTAAACTTAAAAAAATTAAATCTCGATTAGATGGATGTAACTATACTTTGATTTAAAACAAGTTATTATAATTTATTATTTAAATGAACATCCACGAAAGATTTAAGAACTTCATTTCCATTTTAAATTAAAAATATCAAAATAAATAAGATATTCTCTACCTATCTACTATTGGAAGCACAACCACTAAGGAGGGTGATTCAACGTACATAAAAAATTTCATTCACTTATACTTTAGCATTCATCAATATATATATTAAACAATGATTAACCAAACACATGAGCATACACCATGAGAACAAAATAACATAAGTAGACTGGATTTAAGTGGGAAACCCTTATAGGGAAGAAAACCCACTAAAACAAATCTTTATTATAGTAATGAATCAAATTTAGGTGAGCACCAAACCCTAATTTTAGTAAGGCACTAACCCCACAAGGAGAACGAACCCATAGACTTAGTAGAGAACCAACCCTACATGGAGGCACAAACCCCCTAGATGAATAAACACCAATTCAACCACCTAATTTTGTTTTTTTCCTATAGAATGTTTCCACAATAGCTGCTGATGAAACCTATAAAGATATTCTTTCTTTATCTTATTCAAATATTCCCTCTAGGATTATTTTCTCAATAATTTATTCATCAAGATGATTAGATCATCTAACCTTAAACACCATATTCTCACCAACTATTATCACTTCATGAGAACTCTTTGTCAAACCCTGTATTTTTGGTGTTTTCATTGATGGAAAATAGTTATTGGTAAGGTTTCAACCATTAAATTACATGAAGTTTTATAGTTAGTACCCTCCTTAGAAATCAAATGGCATGATTGGAAAGTCTTGGTGTGCTTTCTTGAGAAGTCATGACAAATTCAAAAGATCTAGGTGCATGGTTAGTTTCTTAGCAAATAACTAGGTGTATAAAGGTGCTTGGTGTGAACTTCATAGGTGTCCTACAGGTCACAATGGATGTTTCAATTGTGTGCAAGGTATTCATTGATGAAAACTAGTTCAAGTATTATGATTCATAGTATAAACTAGCTCAATTAGGCCTAGTTCAATGACCTAATACAAGTTTGGATGGGTGTATGCAACAAAAAAATCTATGATAGGATAACCTAAGATATAAGAGTGAGTGAAGACATTGTAGAAGGTGTAAAAGGTCATTTTTTGGCTATTGGGGGCATGGTTAATGTCTCCTTCATGACTATTCTTGAGAACAAGAAATACAAACATGGACAAATGATGTTGGTCAAGAACATACTAACCTATTTATGATAAAACAATCATTGGGACATGTGAATAAGGATTCTCTAGTGCTATGGACCAATTTTATAGGAAAATGTGAACAATATTTTTCAAGTTGGGAGGTTTTTGGCTCTACCTAGATCTCAAATTTCTCATTCCCGGCTTGAAGGTATACTTTTAAATGTTCATTGGTACGTAAAATCACTGCATGGTGACATAGCTCTTTCACCAAATTTAGGGAATGAAATAAAGATCATTTTAAAGTTGGAATGAGGAAAAATGAGGTAATATAATTTATGAACAAACTTTAAGAAGTCAAGTTGCTCCAAACCCTCATTCTGAAGTGATAGAAAAAATATGAATTATTTGGTCCTCAAACCTCATAAAAATGTCAAAATGATCATATGGGATTGTAAAGGAATTCTCCTAGTACATTTGGGCATTGGTGGCATGTTCTAGGTCAGCTATTCAAGTACAAATTTACCGTTATTTTGAAATGTTTTAACAATACAATCGAGTATAGTAGGCTTCATGGTGTAAGATCAAGTTTGGGAGAAATCTTGAGGGATTCCATAAGTTTCCATGAGATGTATAAAATAATTTATTTTCATATTTATGGTGAACCATGTCAATCAAAGTAGCCTACCACTAAAATCCAAACAAGCTAGAACCAATCATGTAGATTTGAAGAGGTATTAATGAAAAGACATGGTGTTGAAGTAAAAAATGGTTATGAACATTTGATACAAGTCCTATATAACATTCTTGAGTCCAAAACTTGTTGTAGTGAAGAGATTTTGAGCATTTTTCTTAATGTTCCAAAACTTCTTTTTAGGAAAGTCAAGAAGGTCTAATAAATGAGCACGCAAACATGATTTTATCCATGCAACCTATGCATAAAAGTACTTGAAGATGAATTAGAGGTCCTTGTTGAAGTTTTCATGAAATATGTTTGTATGAGAGGATTATTTGGTGTGATAAAATATTTTGTTTGCTAAGACTATTTTTTGGAACTTGAAAACCAATCTTAGTGGTTCTTGAAAAGCATGTGTGTTTGATATATATGCTCTTAAGTGATGTAATGTATAGATTTGATGAGTTTAATAGGGAACATATCCTGGAAAAAATATGTATTTGAAGCCATGAACATGTCCATGCAACCTATGCATAAAAGTACTTGAAGATGAATTAGAGGTCCTTGTTGAGGTTTTCATGAAATATGTTTGTATGAGAGGATTATTTGGTGTGATAAAATATTTTGTTTGCTAAGACTATTTTTTGGAACTTGAAAACCAATCTTAGTGGTTCTTGAAAAGCATGTGTGTTTGATATATATGCTCTTAAGTGATGTAATGTATAGATTTGATGAGTTTAATAGGGAACATATCCTGGAAAAAATATGTATTTGAAGCCATGAACATGTCCTTTAATGTGTGATCTTGGAAAACATGAGATGACTATTTTTTTTAGTATACAAGTCGTTAAGGTTCTTGTCCAAATTTTTATGCCATTATGAAAATGAGGTTATTAGAACTTATAAAAGGCATTGAAGTAGATCCATAGGTCACATATAAAAATTTCTAAGCATTAAGATACTTTGAAAGTGTTGCATCGGTTGTAGTAGATCAATCTTGTAACTATGATTTTGAGGATATCATGAGAGTGCAAACCTTGTGAAGAAGATGAGCTGAGATGGACGATATTTGAATTAACCTGAAAAACTTCATGCACTTGGTTATGTTGTGAAAATTCTGGAGATTCATTCTTCTTCTTTCCATAGCATGTTGTGAATCCTAAGGTGAGTGCATGTATCCATGTTGTAGACTGGTTTTTGAAGACCCTAGGCTTACTTGTGCATACAAGTCCTAATGAAGGTTTGAAAATTAAATGGCAAGGTATGGTGCATGTCAAGGAGTTATATAGAAAAAGGAAGGTTTATATAATATGATTTCATGCTCAGAACACTTGTCAATGATTTCGTGTTGACTAGAAAACAAAGAAAACCTCCCCAAAGAAGAGCACAAAAAAGAACAAACATTACAAACTAGAGTGTGCAAAGGTCTTATTAGTTTATTCTTAGATGAAATAGAAGTTCAGGGAGTTAAGGAATGTTTCATTTCTCATCATAGGTGTAATAATTGATTTGACAGTTGATGTAAGTTCTATATCTACAACTGACAATATTTCAGATATAATGATTATGAAATGACAGTTTTGTATGATGTTATTTACTCCTCCTTGTACGAGTTGAATACTAAGTCGGTGAAAGGTTTTAGTAAGTGGAAGTTTAAGAGGTGTAAGATTATTTCTCTCTTGAAGATATAAACACCTTTTTGTGCATGAATAATTGTTGTTGTTGTTCAAGACAGAGCTGATGATGTATGAGGACTAGTGCAAATAGATGAATGAAGATGCATAAATAATGAGAATGAGATTGTATGAGATGATTTAGTGATAAAAAATTTATGGTTAAGTAACTATTCCAAATGAATGTGATGAATTTTTTTTAAATTCAAAGTATGCACTTAGAAACTTTGGGAGTAGGTGCTTCCGTGCAAGTTGTAGCTTTCAAAAAGTGTCAAGTAGGTGTTTGATTTGATTTTAGAGTTGGTATTTCACATTGAGTGGGTGCTCAAAATTTTGAAATATTTGTAATCTTTCATTAGAAAAATTTTCCATCATAGTGCATTGGTTTTAGTGGGTTTTATCCCTTCAATATTTTCCCACATTAAATTTTTCCTTCCTGTGTGTTATCTTGTTGATTTCTTATGATTGTTGTTTTTTTTTTGACAAAGTAAATCAATTCAATTATTATCCAAAATTTGAAAAAGTGATGATTCACCCCTCCCCTCTCAGTGCTTGTGTTTTCTAAAAATTTCTATCAGATCAAGGTTCTTTTAGAGTAAGCTTAACATATTGAAGGATATATAACAAGAAAAATCATAGCCATAAATCAAGATCAAAGTGGTTTCTCTACTTCTAAGGTACCTCTCTTCAATGGATCCAATTATGCATTTTAGAGTGTTAGGATACCTATCTTCTAAGGTACTTCTAAGGTACCTCTCTTCAATGGATAGTTTATGAAGTGATTAATCTCATCAGAGGATTATGGGAAATGGTGGACGAAATAGTTTTTGTTCAAAAGGTTTTAAGATCGTTAACACCTAGGTATGACTCCAAGGTCTCAACTATGGAAGAAGAAAAAGACTTGACCACTCTAATGGTGGATGAACTTCATGGAATTATAAATGCCTATGAAATGATAACAAAAGAAATCAAACCAATCAAGATAATTTTCATTCAAGGCTAACAAGGAAACCCAAGCAGAGAAAATCAAATTTGAATCTAACATGGAGGGGGAGGATGAGAACATTGAAGCTATGTTTGTTAGGAGATTGAAAAGAGGATTAGGAAAATACAAGGGAAAACTACCCTTAAAGTGCTTTAACCATGGATAAGTGGTTCATTTTGCATCCAAATGTCTTGATAAGAATAAGGAAGTTCAAGATGATCATGATTTAGAAGGAAAGACCTCATAAGCTAAGAATAAATTCAAACATTTGAAGGGAATTAAAATATCTTCTAGAACAAAAAGAATTTTATTTAAGAAAAGAAGGAAAACACATCATCTTATTAAGTGACTCTCCAAAAAAAAGTGTGAAAGTTGAAAGTGAGAAGAGGAAAACTCAGGATGAAAACTCTATTCATGGCATGGCGAGAATCTCTGCCAATTATCTCAAAAGGAAGTATCATAGGAGATGAAATTCAGATTGAGGATGATGCGAAGTAAAACCTGTAAGTTGAGATGATCAATGCCCATTAGGAATTAAGAACCAAAGCGAGTAAGAACCAAATTTGAAGTCACTTGAAAAGAGATAGAGAAAATTAGATCTTGAGAAAGGAGATAAGGAAGAATGATATATAGCATGATTGAGAATTAAAGGGCTTAAAGCATGGCTAGAATCGATCCCAATATATTTCAATCTAAGGAGGAAGGATTTTCTCAAACTCAAAATAAGAGCTGGAGCATCCTCAAAGCTGAATTAGATCAGACCTAAGTCCGGGAGTTCCGGGACTGTTTCATTTTCTCCGCGGTGTCCTTCCTGATTTGACAGGTGATGTAAGGTTCTAGATTACAACTGACCATATTTCAGCTTATACTGATATGAAATGACAGTTTTGTATGATGTTATTTACTCCTCCTTGTACGAGTTGAATACTAAGTCGGTGAAAGGTTTTAGTAAGTGGAAGTTTAAGAGGTGTAAGATTATTTCTCTCTGAAGATATAAACACCTTTTTTGTGCATGAATAATTGTTGTTGTTGTTGAAGATAGAGCTGATGATGTATGAGGAAAAGTGCAAATAGATGAAAAAAGATGCATAAATACTGAGAATGAGATTGTATGAGATGATTTAGTGATAAAAAATTTATGGTTAAGTAACTATTCCAAATGAATGTGATGATTTTTTTTTAAATTCAAAGTATGCACTTAGAAAATTTGGGAGTAGGTGCTTCCGTGCAAGTTGTAGCTTTCAAAAAGTGTCAAGTAGGTGTTTGATTTGATTTTAGAGTTGGTATTTCACATTGAGTGGGTGCTCAAAATTTTGAAATATTTGTATTCTTTTATTAGAAAAATTTTCCATCATAGTACATTGGTTTTAGCTGGTTTTTATCCCTTCAATATTTTCCCACATTAAATTTTTCCTTCCTGTGTGTTATCTTGTTGATTTCTTATGATTGTTGTTTTTTTTTTTGACAAAGTAAATCAATTCAATTATTATCCAAAATTTGAAAAAGTGATGATTCACACCCCTCCCCTCTCAGTGCTTGTGTTTTCTAAAAATTTCTATCAGATCAAGGTTCTTTTAGAGTAATCTTAACATATTGAATGATATATAACAAGAAAAATCATAGCCATAAATCAAGATCAAAGTGGTTTCTCTACTTCTAAGGTACCTCTCTTCAATGGATCCAATTATGCATTTTAGAGTGTTAGGATACCTATCTTCTAAGGTACTTCTAAGGTACCTCTCTTCAATGGATAGTTGATGAAGTGATTAATCTCATCAGAGGATTATGGGAAATGGTGGACGAAATAGTTTTTTGTTCAAAAGGTTTTAAGATCGTTAACACCTAGGTATGACTCCAAGGTCTCAACTATTGAAGAAGAAAAAGACTTGACCACTCTAATGGTGGATGAACTTCATGGAATTCTAAATGCCTATGAAATGATAACAAAAGAAATCAAACCAATCAAGATAATTTTCATTCAAGGCTAACAAGGAAACCCAAGCAGAGAAAATCAAATTTGAATCTAACATGGAGGGGGAGGATGAGAACATTGAAGCTATGTTTTGTTAGGAGATTGAAAAGAGGATTAGGAAAATACAAGGGAAAACTACCCTTAAAGTGCTTTAACCATGGATAAGTGGTTCATTTTGCATCCAAATGTCTTGATAAGAATAAGGAAGTTCAAGATGATCATGATTTAGAAGGAAAGACCTATCATAAGCATAAGAATAAATTCAAGAAACATGAAGGAAATAAAATATTCTTCTAGAACAAAAGGAATTTTTATAGAAAAGAGAAAACACATTCATCTTATTAAAGTGACTCCAAAAAGTGTGAAAGTGAAGAAGAAGAAACTCAGGATGAAACTCTATTCATGGCCATGGAGAGAATCTCTGCAATTATCTCAAAAGGTAAGTATCATAGTGAAGATGAAAATTCAGATGAGGATGATGCTGAAGTAAACCTGTAAGTTGAGATGATCAATGCCCATGAGGAATTAAAGAACCAAAGGAGTAAGAACCAAAATTTGAAGTCTATATTGAAAGAGTATGAAGAGAAAATTAGTATTCTTGAGAAGAGATAAGGAAAGAATGATATATAGCATGATGATGAATTAAAGGAGCTTAAAGCATGGCTAGAATCGATCCCAATATATTTCAAATCTAAGGAGGAAGATTTTCTCAAACTTAAAATAGAGATGGAGCTCCTAAAAGCTGAATTAGATCAGACCTCAATAAAATGGAAAACATATCAAAGATTTGACAAGAGTTCAAGTGATCTAGAATAGATTCTAAGAAGTCAGAGATCTTCAAATGATATGACTAGTATAGGGTTCATGGAAGATCACAAGGATGACAAGACAACCAGAAGGAAGGATGAGAATACCACTCAAGAATAACCTAAAGAAAGGAATGTTGTTGTTAAGAATGTTAAGAAAATGTCAAGCTCAAGAAAGCAACCTCATGTAATAAGGTACATGTAGACAAAAAATCACGCACTTGGGTACATTTCTAGGTCCTAATCACTATTAGGAAATAATGGTAGTATTTACATGAGTTATTATTATGAGTCATATTTAATTTATATTGTAATGTGAACCTGAAAATTTTATTTGATTGGAATATACTTTTTTTGAGTAATATTGTTGTGAGTTACAACAATATTACTTATATAGGTATTTGTTAGATTGTGATATTTAGGGAGATTTATTGGTTAGGTAAATCTCCTTAATCATAGGAAAGAATTTTCCTATATATATATGTATTCTTGTCTAAAGAAATATAGATCAAAAAATTATTATTTTGTGCAAACTCTGAATCAAATTTATATTTGGTATCAAAGTAGGTTGATAGTTTCATATCATTTAAAGTTCTCTTTGTGTCATTCATCCTAATGCATTACTAGAAAATGTTTTAGATGTTCTTATGTTGCATTATTTTCACCTTAGAACCATGTGCATCACGTCTCCAAGCATTAAGATTCACTCGGTGACTCACATCCTCACAGCTGCACAAAAATGTAAAACTTGCATGCATGAATATGTATTGTATCCTTTATATGTGTCCAATATTGTCCGCTTGATTTCTATTTGGTAAATCACTATAGTATGTGGAGGAGGAAGATTGAACGTCACACAAGTAGTGCCATTTCCATAGCTTTGGACTTGCATAATTGCTCGGCCTGATTAAAAAACAAGTTCTAAACTGCCACTCATGCATCTCAACATAGAAATCTAGAAGCTTCATGTAAAAGGTTTCTCGTGACGAGGCGTAGGTATTATCGCAATTTGGATGAAATAGTTTGAAGTTATCTGTTCCAAATTCTCTGCATGGTAGTTCGGTTTGAGATTTAATCTACACACCACACTCCCAATTCAAATTTGGTTTTTTTTGGTGAGTTTTGCTCCCATGTAATGATAGGTTACATGTAATCTATCTAATTTGTGGATTAAGAAACACATTAATCAGTGCAATCGGCAGTGAATATTTGTATAGTTGATGACATCATCACATGGTGATACCTCCAATGGCGTGGTCTTGGTATGATCCACTGGTCAACAATATGATATTTGAATGATAGTGGAATGTGGAGGCTTTTCATTCTACACTAAAAAAATAATAAAATGATTCAATTGACCAATAATAGAGGTAGTTTTTATTTAAACCAAGGTCAGTCTGTTTTTAGTCATATTTTTAAGTTTAAATGTTTGCAAATGTACATTGGTTGATTGGTGTGACATAAATTTTGTTTACTCATCAATATTTGTAGAGGGTGGAAAGGTCAAATATATCAATTAGAAAAATAGTGGGCATATATAAATTATTCGAGATTAGTGGTGATATTTTCCCTTGATAGAAAGGAAAATTAAGTAAATATTACTTCTCTTAATATTTTTATAGTATTCATTTTATCTAAATTATTTCAAAAAAAATTGTATTAAAACTTGTTTGTAAAAGTCCAAAGTGTCAAAAGTTGTAAAAATAAAAATAAAAATAAAAATGCCTAATGGATGCATTTTCGGTGTAACCCAACATCTGCTTTGTAATTTTTCTTGATGTTCAAATCCAGATGAGCTAGCAGTATGACATTAGAGGTTGGAGGCAATAGAGGATGGAGTGCAATCATTGCCTCTCACCAGTCACTAATGAAAGGGTCATGTATAGCACTGGTAGCATATTTTTATAATATTTGTACTTGTTTTCTTTGAGTGGCGTGTGCAGAAATAAAACTTGGTTTTCATTCCCTACTAAAGATTGAAATGAGGAGGATGTGCATTTTGAATGCTCAGAATAGTTATATAGGAGGGCAGATGAACTGGAGTGATCCTCTGACTGCAGAGATTCTTCGACTATTGTACTTATAACATCAATTGACCAATTAAATTCGGGTTCACTAAAAGTGAAAGTAGGAACCATTGAGTTCACGTATGTAGGTGAATCAGTTGAAGTGTGATCATCCAATATGGGATTCACTGTGGTGAAGCAGTTTAGTCAGGTGTAGAAAGATCTAGACAGCAAGATCCATGCTAGTAGTATGCAGACCTAAAAGTATGTGGAGGCATATGATTATGTTTCTAGTTTTTCAAATGTACTTCTTCCCATGTAAACACTAAGGGGGGAATGTTAGGAAATCATGGTAGTATTTACATGAGTTATTATTATGAGTCATATTTAATTAATATTGTAATGTGAACCTGTAAATGTTAATTAATTAGAATATACTATTTTGTGAGTAATATTGTTGTGAGTTACAAAAATATTGCGTACATAGGTATTTGTTAGATTGTGATATTTAGGGAGATTTATTGGTTAGGTAAATCTCCTTAATCATAGGAAAAACTTTTCCTATATATATGTATTATTTTCTTAAGAAATATAGATCAAAAAATTATTATTTTGTGTAAACTCTGAACCAAATTTATAATCACATACTTTCATTCATATGATTCATAAGCAAGAAAACTAAAAGTTAACAACTATGTTTGGCCTTTTTGCTTTATTTCTTGTCTTATTTCCAGTCTTCTACACCATACTTCCCATTCTAACCTTCACTTTTTTATCTTTCTTGGCTCTGGACACTAGCACTCAGCCAGGATACTAGCAACCAAGCGCCCTCATCCCCTCTGGGCTCCCTCAACCTCTTTTTATCTTGCTCACCCCTTTTGGGCCTCTTTTATATTTTGGGAAGCTTGTTTTTTATGGTTCAGCCTTTTAGTTGTTAATTACAAAAATCAAACAAGGGAATCGTATAAATACAATGCAATGTGATCAAACTAAAGGAACAATATCTAAGCATCTACTATCATCACCCAAGGTTGCATCCAAAGGTATTATAATAACATTAAAGGCATCCATCTAGCTTCATTCAAGGGACCAGGGACTACTAATTCTGCATATACACATAAGAGAGGAATTTTTTTTTTTCATCCACACATGTATCTAAATTACTACATCTAGCTATCATTTGCTATCACTTGCATCTTGCAAAATATTATCCTATGGTATGATTATTACACACACACACAAGAACTACATGGAGTCTACAATGTAGTACAATGCTCAGTCATAGGTTCACTTAGTCGGGTGATTTCCAGGGTTAGTCTCAGTCCCCATTTGTATCTTTTTATTTTTAGGATTTGATGTGTTTGGGGGTTTTGAAGGATATCTTTATATTTTCAGGTTACAGGAAAATTATTAATACATAGTCTGACATTCAAGTGACCAACAACAAAGGTCAATGACACATTGCAACACAATAAAAATAATATTTCAAGCCTTTGCACAGTCACAGGTACCCATCAAGAGTCTCTGGTGCCTAGGTTCCCTAGTACAACATATTTTGATAGTTATGCATTTTTTTGAGTACAGTTGGAACAATATCCTCCTCTTGTTCACCTATTTTCCATTCCAAATAAACTTCAAGTAAAGTGCTAATCAACTAAGTTTTATATTCCCTCTCTTACAATTAGGGTTTCAATTTTGATTTGATTATTACTTGTGTCATATCCATGCTTTAACATTTATTTATTACATGTGACTCTACAATATCCTAGGGTTTTAATAAATTTAATTATTTATTAAATCATTTGGTGAACCCGTTCATTTGGACCCAACCTTGGGTCTAGGAATTTTTTCAGCAATATTATCATGGCAAAATCTTATAGACCCTTTACTAAATCTCATTTTCAAGAGCTCAATGAGCATATTGCTGAGAATCCATAGGATCTATATCTACTCCTATTCAATGCTCATGCAGAAGCCAAAAATCTAGCTAATCTTAATGGTACAACTTTTTCTATTTCCTCTATTATTATTGCTACTCAACCTCCTCCTTCTACCACTCCACCTACTTCCATTATTCATGTCTTCATTCCTACTCTTACTAACCATTTCACTCTGCCTCTTACTTGGAATAAATTACAAGTCTCCTCTTCTGGGACTCAAGATCTAGCCTCTCTCTATCAAGATCTTCAAGTTCAAATTAGTCATCTTCAGCAGGCTACTTCTCGTGCATCTTCATCTATTTATTCCACCTACTCCTTCACACTCCTTTTGCACCCGGTATTTCCACATATGCAGTCCCTCCAAATTTTTTCACTCCTAAGATCCCGACCTTCAATGGACATGATGATCCTCAAGAGAATATTCAATATTTCCTTGTGGCATACCTATATTATGTAGATGATCATACTCTATTAGCAAATCTCTTTCCTAGAAGTATCCAAGACTATGTTATGCGTTGGTTCTACAATCTAATTATTCATTTGGTAACATCCTTTACTCATTTAATTAATTATTTTCTTACTCAATTTTCAATAAATATCGGTTCTAAAATATCTTATGCTTAGCACACAAAAATAAAACAAGGATCTAATGAGCATCTAGAAGACTATGTCTTACGATATAAGAACAATTTAGCTAGAATGACCAATGTACTTGTTGATTCATAATTGTAAGATATTTTTGTGCAAAGAATTTTATCTCTATTGCAAGAGAGCATCATATTTGATACATCTCCTTCATTTTATCACCTTTTCCATACTCTTAAGTTACATGAAATCAAACTCCTTAATATGGGAAAACTTAAGTATCATGGTCAAGATTCATCATATTCTACTCGGTTTCAAATAAAATATCCTTTCAAGCCATCTAATAAGACATGTGAAGCAAAAATTTCTGTTAACATTGTCTCTACTCCTGAAAAACTTCAATGGCAGACTTTAAAGCGTATATTTACCAAATTTCCTTATGCTCCGTATATTCTACTACCAAAACTCATTGAGATAAATCTCATTACGCTTCCTCCTCCACTCAATCTAGACCCATATAATCCTAAAGGTCACAATTAAAATGAAAATACTTAATGTGGCTACCATCGATGTATTGGGAATTCTATTGATCAATTTTTCAAACTCAGGCATCTCATTCAAGATATAATTGATAATAATACAATTGATCTCCCTAAGCCTTCAAAATCTACTCTGTTTAATGAAAATAAAAATATCAAGATCGTAAATAATCCCCTCCCTAATCATGAGAATCAATTTGTGGATTCTTTAGCCAATCATGCATACCATGCAATGCCCCCTCCTTCATTGGGGCGTCTTTATTTTCTAGTTTCTAGTGTTGATACATCATTGCCATTCATTGCATTTTCTTATCATGATTATCATGCTAAATTTTCTTATGATAACTTACACATCAGTTCTTCTATTAGATCTCATTCTATTAACAACACAATGATTGATCCATCGTTGCGCATGAGTGCATTATCTATTACACTTATTGTCATTATCAACTATCCACTATTTCATATTTCATATCTAGTTCTTATATCTTATGGTTATGTCAAGCTTCCAGTTACTTTCAGTCCTCTCACCATGCTTGTTCCTTTCCTTGTGGCACCTAACATCAAAGGTTATGATATGCTCTTAGGTGTTCCTTGGCTTCACTCCACTTAGGTAATCATTTCCATGAATCACTTGGGTCTTAAGGTCATTCAAAACAAGAAAGTAATCGCTATAAAAGGTGTCCCTTAGAGCATATAGGTCCCTTAGACCTCTCAAATATAAGGAAAAATATACTTCTAGCTTGCCTATTCACACATGGCCTTCTCGTATACATCGGTCCACCAGTCCATCTCATTATTCTAGGTATATTGTTTAGGAATATCCTCCATACAACATGTCTCCAACTCATTTATCTCATACTTCCCCTTCACATAGGTACACATCACCTCCTCATTCTCCTTCACATAGGTTTTTACCACCTCGGCTTCCGTTGTCTATACATCGTTAGTATCAGTCACCACCACCTTTAGATCATGGTCACACGCCTTTATCTCCTCAGACATTGGGTGGAGGACGTTTTCCCTTCATTTTTATTGGATAGCTTATTCACACTCATACACTTGGGGGGAATCACACTTATTTCCCCCCCTCTTATAGCATTATTGGGTGTCTCTGATTTCTCCTATTACACATCGCTTCACATCTAGTTTTTCTTATTCATCATACACAACTTGTATCGTCATTACCCTATGACACAATCTAGTTCCATGGTTCATACTCGATTTTTCAGGGTCTAAATCTGAATTTAACCTCACCTTCTCCTACATCACATGCTCTACATTTCATGATCAAATATTTCTGGCATACACATCTCATTCAATCCATTTCCTAATGACACACTCTTATTCTATGGTTCATTCTTGACTGTCGAGAAGTATTTTATAAGTGAACCTCATCTCACTCATACAAATATACATGCTTGGGGGACATCATTCCCCTCTCATATTCACATTACATACCATTCCATCACATTCATACACATCATGTTGCATATATTAGTTGCATATCTCTCTTTCTTTTTCATATTCACATGTACATGTTGCTTACTATGTTAGTCAGATATTCATTTTGTCATTATCATTTCTATATACACATGCATGCTCACTTGTTCTTGAGTTGTGAATGCAAACTTCCTTCATATATTTACATGCAACATCGAGGCTTGACACTGTACCTCTTACCGGTCCCACCAAGGCTCTTGGGGGCATCTACTTTCATACACATCACATGTATTATTGTTTCATTATTCACTTCTTATTCTTACTAGCACACTACTTTGTATCGATACGTACATGCTTTGACATACTTTTTATCTTTCTAGCATGTTAATGGGTGCTTCATGTGCAACATTTTATTTGTAGGAATAATTTTCCACCATGGTTGTCTGACATTTTTCTTGACACTATTTTCCATTGTCTTCTATTGCATGCAATTATTTTTGGGCTATGCCATTTGTATTATTTACGTACTGTATGCTTTTGGCCACTTTGGTCGTGATTGTCTTGTAACATTGTAAGTAATGTCCCATATTTGTAACCCACTTTTTGTGGTCTATCTTTTTTACACATTTTTCTATTACACAGTCTTCTCTTTACATGTTTCTTAACTAAAATATTAATATTATAGTATAATATAATTCTATAGGAGTAGTAAAATAACTAAATAAATGAAGTAATAAAATATTGAAATGATACCCAAGAAAACTAAGTTAGAGAATATGAAACCATAATGTGAAAAGAGGCTTAAGAAATCCTTATATAATTTGAAGATGTCACGAGAGTGTGTCATAGTGTAGACCAAGTGAACAAGAGGAGGAAACCATCACATAGTATCCTGAGAAGATGCAGACTTGGACTATCCGGGGTGCCTAGAAATGGATAGGGGTAACTGTGGGTGCCTTGGTCTAAGATATGGGTGCACTAGTCTGCAGAAATGGCCAGGAAATCTCCTCTGGAGTGTTACTGGATGTCCACCTATGTTTGCTACCTGTCACATGAATGTCTCTATGTGATCTCCAAATCACTGATAAACCTACAATGGAATAATCACCTACAAAACCCCAGACAAAGCATCAAAAACCTAAAAAATTGAATATGCATATGAAGGGGTCGAACCATCATTAGCTACCAAATGGACGGAATTATCAATGAGAATTTCACTACATCTCAGACCTAATATAGATCTAGGTGTGTGTGTGTGTGTGTGTGTGTGTGTGTGTGTGTGGTTGTTCTCTATATTACTCTTATGTCAGTAGTACTTTGTGAAGTAGCGAGCAAATAAATAGATGTAGAATGTAGTAAATGTGTGTATGGAAACAATAGACTCCCCTCTTATGAATTATGATATAGATGAACCAACCTTGTGTGCCTTGTGATGGAACTAGATGGATGCAAATATAGCTATAGATATATTTGATGGATGTAACCTTAGGTGGTGATACTAGGTGTTTAGTGTTTGGTCCCTCATTATGGTCACATAACTTTATTTTTATATTGTTCTCTTGCTTTAATTCGTAATTAACCCCGAAAAGGCCAACCAAAAAAAATATAAGAATATCAAACGGATAGAAAGTGCCCAAAAAGTGTGAGGAAATTACAAAGAGGATCAGGGTAACTAAAGGGGACCAGGGCACCTAGGGTGCCCCAGTCCTGGTTGGGTGCCCCAATCAGAAATAGGAAAAATGTAGTATGAAATTACATACTAGGAAATTACAGTTGTAAGATCTAAAATAATGACAAAAGAAATGTAAAAATGGCTAAAGACATGGGTTAATTGTTACTCTTTCAACCTAAGAACCATATGAATATTAGTATGAGATCGAGACTAAATAATGATTCAAAGTGCATGATTTTATGTCTACATTTTACCCCATTTTATGTTGGTGAGAGATAATCTTGGTAATATAAAGTAGATAGAGATGTGTACCTAATATCCATGTAGAGTGATACAGAATGCATGCCGAAGGACTAGACAAAGTGTGGAGTGATAAAAACATGGAGTGTGGAGACTAAAGATGCAAAAAGTGTAAAAAAAGTGATGAAAGTGAACCTAGGGTGAAAGTGTGTGTGTATATGTCAATCTTTGTATTGTACCTTCATGGATAGTATCATGTATGTGATGTACCCACCATATGTGTGTTATTGAATTCTTACTTCTAATATGAACAAACTTGCAAAAGAGAATATGATCAAGTAGTCAAATACATATGTATATGTGTAAAAATGCATGTATATATATAAAAAACATGTAATGAAATTGCAAAAAATGAAAAAATAACATGTGCACCTAATCCGTGATGAGAAAAAGGGTGTAGAAAGAATCCTATAAATGTCACTGAAATTCAATTTTTTTTTGGAAATCTCATGCCACTAGCCAAATAAGTGTAGGGAGACAAGTCTAATGTGTCCTCCAACCTATAATTGATTCCCAAGAGTTGTGAAGAGATCTCTGTATCACCTGGGTTTTTGGCCGATCTGATGTCACTGACCAGAGTAGTGTAGAGAAGAATGTTTGATTTATCCTCTAACTTGTAACTACTCCCCAGAACGTTAAGGATAATTGATCCTATAAAATCCGTTATGTATGGAGTTATGTAGACTGGTCTAAACTCACTCAATGTGTAACCCATTGTGTCTTGGACGATAACTTAAAATTTAACTATACTGGTACTATGTGTAAACCAAAATGATGCCCCCTCTTTAGGGGAACATGCAAAATCATGGATAGGATAATGCAGCCCCAAAAGAGGACTGAACGCATAAACTGAAACTTTTCCCTGCAGGGGAAGGGAGTGTGCTTGGTACAGACCAAGGCACACACAAACAAGTGGCTAGGAAACAAGTATTAGTACAAATATGCATACATGTAGAAGACAAGTGTAAACCAGACAAACAATGTGTAATCTAAAACACACAAGAAGACAATGTAGACCATGAAAAGTGGGTTGGAAACATGGGAAACCACTCACGGTGTTAGAAGAAAATAAAGGCCAACAAAGCCAAAAGCATACAAGTGTGCACACAAGACAAAGGGAAAAGCCTGTAAACAAAGGCATATAATGACAAGCAAGTATAAGAAATGTAACAGATAACCATGGTGGCAAGTAGTCCTGCAAAACAAATGTTGCACATGAAGCACTTGTTAGCATGTTAGAAAGATAAAAAGTATGTCAAAGCGTGTATAAGCCAATAATGTAAAGTGTTAAGTACAAAATGAAATAATAACACCTGTAGTGTATGAAAGGTGGATGCCCCCAAGAGCTGATATGGGATTGGTACTAGGTACTGCACCAAACATCCATGTTGCATGTAATAGATCCATATAATCTATAATCACAACTAGAAAGAAATTGAAATCATATTTTTGTAGGATAAAGATAATGACATACAAGATATCTATCTAGCATGTGTAATAAAGTGAACATGGAAAAGTAAATGTAATGCAATAGTAAATGCAATGAAGATATGCAATATGTTATAGATGAGATGGAATGGAATGTAGTATGAATGATAGGAGATGTGTGCCCCCTGAGTGAATGGAATTGTATGTAGTGAGTCTCATTTGTTTATGCCACCTTAGTAGTCAAGAATTAACCATAAACGAGAGTGCATCATTGAGAAATGGTTGAACTATGTTTTTTGTATAACACATTGTGATGAGTGGGTAGTGATGATATTTGACATAAATATGAAGTATGTGTGACTCTATAGCCTAAGATTATATCATGTCAAGATGAATAGAAAAGGATTGGTGATGTGGCCTAAAGTTTATACCACTAAATTATGCAAGCAAAAGTGATGAAGAAGTGATCCTGTAGCCTAAAGTGTATATCATGACAAGATGAATAGACAAGGAGTGGTGATGTGGACTAAAGCGTATACCACTAAATGATGCAAGAGAAAGTGATCAAGAAGTGACCATGTAACCTAAAGCGTATATCACTGAATCTATGTATGTCACATGAGAAAATATTAAATGATGAACGTGTAACGGTGATGAGGTATATTTTTAATGTATACCCTCAACAGTCCAGTATGGCCCATGAGACTAGAGTGCATCATCAGGTAGTGGGTGTAGCACGTCAAAGAGAATACATGAAAATGTGTAATGTGTGAAGTAGAGTGTGTGCGATGTAATACAAGATGCGTAGATTACCTAAGATGTGTCACATAATAGATGTAAGATGTAGGATGTATGTATATAAGATGTGTGAATATGTGTGATGTGTAGTGTCTATTGTGTAGTGTGTGGGGTTCCTGTGTAGATAATTCCCTCAACAATCAAGTGTGAACTGAAGCACAAGATTGTTTCATCGGGTAGTGAAAATGCAGATGCGTATGCTAAATGTATGTATAGGTGTGTGGAGAAAGCGATGAGAGAATAAGATGTCACATGATGATAAAAAGGGGGGAGTGTAGATGTCATGACCCCCAAGTGTGTGGTGGTGATTATAATCATGTACCACTATCTAACATATTTTTTTTTTGTGATTGAAACCCACCAGTGTAGCATTCGAGACGTGATAAGAAATAGAATGAGGTGGATCGTGTAAAGAACCATTACAACATAGGGTGTAGACAATCATTGCATATTCTTCATCAGTGAAGGGTACCGATGGATAGTCTTGTGCATACCAACAAGAAAGGTTCTGAGAGTAAGTAGGAGATGATTCATTACTAATGTAATAATTGTCAAATGGCATAGGAAATGTGAGATGAGTGTGGTCTGTATCTAAAATACCACCAATGTAGTAAAGCCAAGATTGCCCCAATATCAATGGAGAAGTGCCAGGTGTACAGGAAATGAAGACTGTCAAATGGAACACACGTAGGCCATAGGTGGTCATAATATGATAATAACCATGGTAAAGATGTGGTGAGTAAATAATTGATAGAATTTCATTAAGTTTCAAGCCAAGCTTAGTCAAGCTCTCGTGTGTGAAAATAGTATCTAAACAAGTGCAATTGACCGAGATATGATGCTAAAAGAATTTTTTTATCAATAACATGCATGTGAAAGTTGGTGGCATAGATGTATATCATGTAGAAGAAGATGAAACAATGTATAAAGTGTTAATATATCCCTGATAGAGTATCATAGCATTGGTAGGAGGGGTATTGAATTTATATTTTATTGGGCCATCAGCCACAAAGGTGTCTTCAAAGTAAGATTCATCTACATCGAGAGGTGTCAAATTCAATTGGCCAAATGCTTCATCAATGAGTTCGATAACATCAACTTCATCATTTGAATCCTCATAATCATTTGTGTTAATGTTGACGATTATGCTTATGGATGAACCGTCAAAGTCATTAGATACCTTAGGTTATTGGGACGTGTACCCTAAGGTAACCTCCAAAATTTCTAGAAGATGGCTCTTCTCTATGGTATGAGATGAGGGTTATAAAAAAATGAAATATAACACAAAACTAATAGAAGTGATGTGCTGGAAAAATAAGAAGTTAATCAATAATCCAACTGCCTAAAATGGGGAAAAAGTGAACAATGAAAAAGGTAGATGAAATGTACCACATGCAAGATATAGATTCACACAGAACACCACTTCAAACCCATTAAGCATGGCTTCTAAAATCCATAGCAAACATTAGAAATATGCACATTATACCAATAGCTAAATAAAGGCTATCGGAGACAATAAAACATCTAAAGGATGGATGAAATGCATCACATGACATATTATATTTCTCCAAAATTGTACACAATGTGACAATCGGTAGGTAAGAGGAAAAATTTCCATTATAAAGCTTTAAGAAGAAGGCTTGGGCTCCCACATCATCCCCCTAGCAGAGAAGAAATAGGGACAGAGGGAAAAATGACTAACTCCCTTAGAAATGAGACCCAAATTACAATATATAGAATCACAAAGAGAGAAGAGTGAAATCTCAAAATTTCTTTTCCAAACACTTACAAGATGTAATAAATGGGTATAATTAATGACATCTTACTAGCAAGAGACTCCCCATGTTTTCCCATGACCTACAGTAGTGAAAGAATGATGGCCATACTCATTAAATGCATTCCCCGACCACTTTCCAACTATCTCATTGAACTGGGATCATTTTCCTTAAAAATCACCTTCAAATATTCATCAATCTATGCATTTATTTATTACCGTGTGTTGTTCTCATAGTCACAATTCTGATGAGACCATTTTTGCATAATTCCGTTGAGAATTGCAAAAGTTATGATCTTCTGAACGTGAGCAATTATTTTGAGTTTGCCAGGGATTTCCTGCATTTTACAGGACTGAGCATTTAATTTATTAGAGATGGATATGTTTCTTTTATTTTCACCCACCTACCTGAAAATTCCAATTTTGTGAAAATCAAAGTTCTGGGTCAAAAGTTATGCTCGTTTGAACTTCAGGGTTGGGCATTCCACGCGGGCTCTCACAATCCTTTAAAAGATCTGAGCATTGAAAATTCCTGGTGGGTTTCATGAGTAATCCTACATTGAATTGACCTACCACCAATATTTTTCAACCTACTATGGGTTTGAAGTTTATCCATGCTGAGCTCCACGTGAAGGTCAAGTGCTTCTCTAGGGTCTCCACTTTTCTTGCACCTTTTGAAAGTTCCCTAAGCTAACACGTGGCACCTTCCGTGGCTCTTTTTCATTTTCATGATTTTTTAATGAGACTCATTTCACATTAATATGAGGACCCTCTCTTTGTGGGCCCCTTACCATTCGACCCCATGTGGAAGTCCCCAGGAGTTTAAAGTTTCACTTTTCCCTCTCACTTTTATGAATTGAGTTGAGTTGACACGTGGCACCTTCCGCGACTCCTTTTTTCTTGTTGAATCGTTCCTGGCTTGGTTTTGACTCACTGAGTTGACTTCCTTCATTTTTTCACCATGATTTGGCTAAGTCCTTACAAAAATTCCGAAGGCTTGACTCATCTCGCATTAGTCCAAGATTCTCAACACTATCTTGATTAATCACAATAGTAATCTTCTTGATATCTAATTTCAGCTGGCGTTGGAGGAAATTAGATAACAATTAACATTATCATGTGGTATATATTTGTCAATAATATTGTGAGGAGGTGTACCAGGTGTAGGAGTGAGGGAAACCTCAACATGTTGAGTGGTAGTGCAGATAGAGGTAGGAAATGTAGGTGAAATGATGACAATAGTATGAGTAGAAATGATTGGAGTATTTTGAGTGATGGATGTGTGGGAGGCACTAGACTAACCAATGTCATAGGTATCGATACTAATGTATAAGATACATTGTGTAGGAGGAATAGGCATAGCTATAATGGGGTCTATGTGATAGAATTTGAAAGGTTCGGGATCTACCAAATAGTGTGTTCATATCGATCATGTAATAATTTGACACATTAGTGAACAATATATGGGCCCACTTGTATTTCTTGGATCTAAGTCCGACATAACAATAGATTGAATAAAAATGAAGTATCTATAATATATAATTCAGTGAGAATGGTCTTAGGTCTGACCTATATTTTTAATGGCTATGTGCGAGTTGTATAATCATAACCTCATATGAGAGTAGAAATTTTAGAAATAATATTATCATTAATACCTAGTTTTTTTAAAATAGAATGAGCACATAGTTTTGATGGCTGAACCATTGTTAATAAGTTCGTGTTTAACGTAACTGGTGTTAATGACAGCAGTAATGAGCAAGGGTACACATGGATTGGTTTTAGTAAAATAGTATAGATTCTCCTCAATGAAGGATATAGCATGTGGAAGATTTCGGAAAGACTCTATGAGATGTGTAAAGGACACCACAGAATTATCACTTTCTATATGAATGGCACAAAGGGCTGCTTCGATTGTTTGACACAAATTTTATGCACTACGCAAAAGGTAATAGATATAAATCTTGGCTAGTGTGTTTTAAAGTTGTTTTATGATATCATAACCCTTAGGAGGATCCAATGAAGTGATAAGTGGAGGAATAGTAGTGGCTGGAACCATAGGAGGGTGCGTGTGGTGAGTAGTAACTACATTGATAGATAGATCAGCCCTAGGGGTAAAAAAGTGAGGAGGATGTTGAGTGCACAATTGCATGAACTAAACAATAGTAGTAACTATGCCAGAGACTTTAGTTGGTGCAAAATAAGGATAAGATGATTGAGCCATGAATTGATAAGGAGAATACATGTTCAAAGGGAAGATTTGGATCCATATGGTTCATCTAAATGATTAACTAAAATATGAATATTCTAGTGTAATCTAATGTTATAGGAGCAGTAAAATAACTAAATAAATTAAGTAATAAAATACTAAAATGACACCTAAGCAAACTAAGCTAGAGAATATGAAACACTAATGTGAAAAGAGTGTTAAGAAAGCCTTAGTTGATATGAATATTTTGCACAATTGTGTTGTAGTGTAGACCAAGTTAACAGGAGGAGGAAATCATCGCACAGTATCCTGAGAAGATGTAGATATGGACTATCTAGATAGACTAGGGTTCTTGGAAAGGGATAGGGGCACCCATAGGATCCTTAGTCTGTAGAAATGGCCAAGAAATATCTTTTGGAGTTTATCATTGAAGCAATGGTAAACCTGTAATGAAATAATTACTTGTAAAACCTGAGACATAACATCAAAACCCTAGAAAACAAAGATTCATATGAATGGGTTAGATTGTCCCCATCTTCCAAATGGATGGAATTATCACTGAGCATTTCACTATGTATCATACCCAATGTAGTTATAGGTGTGTGTGTGTGTGTGTGTGTGTGTGTGTGTGTGTGTGTGTGTGATTGTGCCCTAGGTTGATCTTGTGTCAGTCACACTTTGTGAAGTAGCAAGTAAATAACTAGATCTAGAATGTAGAAAATGTGTGCATGGAAACAATAGACTCCCTTCCTATGAAATGTCATACGGATGAACCAACCTTGTGTGACTTTTGATGGAGCTAGATGGATGTAAATGTAGCTATAGATGCCTTTTATGGATGCAACCTTAGGTGGTGATAGTAAGTGCCTAGTGCTTGGTACCTCATTATGGTCACATAAATTTATAATTATATGGTTCTCTTGCATTAATTTCATAATTAACCCTAAAAAGGATGACCACCAAAAATATAAGAATCTCAAATGGCTAAAAAGTGCCCAAAAAGTGAGAGGAAAGTACAAAGAGGATCAAAGCAACCAAAGGGGACCAAGGCACCTAGGGTGCCCTAGTCCTGGCTAGATACCCCAGTCAGAAAAGGAAAAATGCAGTATAAAAGTACAAACTAGGAAATTACAGGTGTAAGATCTAAAATAACGACAGAAATAAATGTAACAATGGCCAAATACATGGGTTGATTATTAATTTTTTCACTTAAGAACCATATGAATAGTAGTATGAGATGGGGACTAAATAATGACTCAAAGTGTGTGATTTTGTGTCTACAAATGCTTGCTTTGTTTGTAATAACACATGTTTCTAGCCACTTTTATTACATGTGCCTTGGTTTCTACCAAGAACATCCCCTCCCCCTATAGGTTTTCAGTTTCATATCAACTTTTGGTCCTTTCTTTAGACCACATTCTCCTAGAGACGTCACATACACCCCAAATGAGGGAGGGAATACATTGGGTGAATTAGTCACCCCATTTAGTAGTACATAGTCATAGTTCAGACATGCACAACACATGAACGGAGAATAGACACAGTCATAGTATGATATATATTATAATTTGGGTCCTTAGTTCAACACATACACTAGCGCCCAGATACAAACGTGAGCTCCTAAGCACTCCTAACCTGTTTTGGATGCCTATGACTAGGGGTAGTTACACAGTCTTTCTCAATTCGACATAATTTTCAAAAGCTTGCAAAGTATTTTTCACAGTACATGCACAGTCCTCCAGTAATCAGAATGTAATCTATCTCTTTTTTCTCCTTGGATAAAACTGGAACAAAGTAGGATCACACCATATACAGTGGTGTATAAATTTGGGAAATAGTCATGGATGGAGAATAATACTAGACCTTTATCCCAACACTCTTCTTCCGTGGTTTGATATCACCCAAAAAATTTTCACTTAGCGTGAGATTGCCAAAAAATGCCCTTCTATAGTAGTTCAAGACAATTCATAACCTTTTCACTCGTCATAGATCATGTGCACGCTTTACTTTTTGCATAATTTTACACACTTTTACATATTTGGATAAAAAAATACATAAACACATATTTAACTACTCTTTTTCTCTTCTTTTGTAGTTTTATCCTTCATACGCAATAATAAGTAGCCCTTCATCAAGCACTATAGTAGTTACAACATGAAACAACACATACACTTCACCCCTAGGGTCACTTCCTCTTCATTCTCTTCCACACTACATTTTATTCACTTCACAATTTCACTTGTCTCCTCACCACACTTTCACCATCGATCTACATGGTTATCAGATACACATATTTTATCTACTTTATGTTATTGATCATTCAATCAGAAACATAAAGTGGGGGGAAATGTGGACACAAAATCATGCACTTGGGTACATTTCTAGGTTTTAATCACATACTTGCATTCATATGACTCCTAAGTGAGAAAATTAGTAATTAAATACTATATTTGGCCTTTTTTATTTTCTTCTAGTCTTCTACACCCTACTACCTAGTTTTACCTTTCATGCTTTATCTTTCTTGGCTCTGGACACTAGCGCCCAGCCAGGACACCAGCGCCCAGGTGCCCTCGTCCCCTTTGGGCACCCTGACCTCTTTGTATCTTGCTCACCCCTTTTAGGCCTCTTTTATCTTTTGGATATCTTGTTTTCTTATGGGTCGACCTTTTAGTGGTAAACTATGAAATTCGAACAAGGGAATCATATAAATACAATGTTATAAGCATATACTATCATCACCTAAGGTTGCATCGAAAGGCATTTTAAAAACATCAAAGGAATCCACCTAGCTTCATTCGAGGGACAAGGGACTACTAATTTTGGATACAAACATAGTAGGGGAAGTTTATTTTATTTCATCTATACATCTATTTACATTGCTAAATCTAGTTAACACTTGTTATCAAGTGTATCTTGCACAAGAGCCTCCTAGGGAAATATTATTGCAAACACACACATAAGAAATACATGGATTCTGAAATGTAGTGTAATGATTGGTCGTAAGTTCACTCAATTGGGTGACCATCGGGGTTAGTCCAAATCCCTATTTACATCTTTTAATTTTTAGGATTTGATGTATTTTAGGGTTTTACAAGATATTTTTCTCTTTGTAGGTTACAAGGGAATGTTTTGGACATAGTGCGACTAACAAAAAAGGTCAGTGACCAACTTGTGACATAGTAAAAACCAAATTTTAAGATTTTACACAGTCACAGACACCCAACAAGGGTCTCTCATGCCTAGGTTCCCTAGCACCATTCCAGACACCCTGGTCCAACATATTTTGATAGCTCTAAAAAATTTCTAAGTGTGGTTGTGACTATCTCCTCCTCCTATTCACCTTTTTTCCATTCTAGATCACCTTCTGGAAAAGCACTAATTAGATAAGTATTATATTCCCTCTCTTACACTTAGGGTTTCAATTTATATTTACTTATTTCTTATGTCATATCTATGATTTAATGTTTATTTATTACATGTGACTTTGTAATATCCTAGGGTTTTAATAAATTTCAATATATGTAAATTAGTACACTGATTCTTTTTGTGGCTACTATTTTTCTTGTAATATGTTTCAACATAAAGCTTCAAGATGTAGGAGACATGGAAAAGGTAATGGAAGGCACCTTAACTCATATCACATATGAAGCAATAATGAAATGGGGTATTATAGCTATCAAAATATTGGTCACATAGAAAAATATTTCTATTAGCAAGTTCAAAAGCAAGACAAGGTGTATATAGAAAAAATATATCCTAGAAGCAAGAAGGAACAAATACTAATAGCTCAAACTATTTTTCATACTCAAAATGAAGACATGGAATGGTACATAGATAGTGGATTCTCAAGTCATATGATAGGGAACAAGGGCAAATTCATCTCATTAGAAGAGAATGCATCAGGAACAGTAAGATTTGGTAATAACACATAATCTAGAATTGTAGGAAAGGGCACATTGATTTTTGAAAATGGAAATACAATCACTGAGAATTTTTTGTACATATAAGGTATGAAACAAGTCCTATTAATTATGAGTTTTGTGTGCAAGAAAGGTTATACATTGATGTTTCATGACAGGGATTGTGATATAAGTAAGAAAAAATCAGACAAGCTAGCTGGCAAGGATAAAAGGACTAAGAACAACATGTATGTATTGAAAGAGATTAACAAGGAGAAATGATTTACAAACAAGGTGGATGATAGTTGGCTTTGATAGAGGAGATTAGGAAACCTTAATTTTTACAATATTGTTAATATTATCTCCAAGGGATGTGTGAGAAACATGTCCAAGATCACTAAACCTATTGATACACTTTGCAAATCATGTCTACATGGAAAATAATCCAGAAGAATATTTAATTCTAAGGAGTACTCTACAACAAGAACTCTAGAACTGATTCATACTAATCTTTTTGTACCTACAAGGACTAAAATTATTCAAGGAGAAAGCTACTTTATGTTGTTCATTAATGACTTCAAAAGAATGACTTGAGTTTCTTTACTCAAGGAGAAATCAAAAGCACTAGAAAGGTTCAAGAAATTCAAAGCTCTAGTTGAGAATGAGAAAAATGCAAAGATCAAGAGCTTTAGATCTGATAGAGGAGATGAATTTTGGTCAGATGAATTTTATGAGTTCTATGAAATTCATGTGATAAGAAGGAAGTTCTCAGTAACAAGATAACCTCAGTAAAATGGGGTTGTGGAGAAAAAGAATAGAAATGTGGAAGAAATGACAATAACCATGTTGAATGAGTCAAATTTGTTAGATGGTTGTTGGAGGGAGGTATTTAATGTGGTAGTATACATCTTGAATAGATCCAAAATTTGGATAAATAAAAAAAAACTCTTTATGAGATTTGGACAGGAAGACCTGAAAGTGTTAAACACCTAAGAGTGTTTAGAAGTAAGTGCTTTATCAAAAGGGATGAAGACAAACTTGGAAATTTTGACTCAAGGTTTGATGAATGCATAATTTTGGCATATTCTTCAGTAAGTTCAGATTATAGATGCTACAATAAAAGATATTAGAAAACACAAATGTCATAGTTGATGAGACACATCCAATGAAGACCAAATCTCAGCCTAAGGAGACTTCCCAGAGAATAGAAGTTCAAGATGATGATGAAGTTGTAAAGGATAATAAATAAGAAGAGGATGAAAATGAAGAAAGACCTGATACAAAATCTCCCTCAAGACAGGTCAAGATAGATCACCCTCCAAATCATATCATAGGAAACAAGGAAGAAGGAATGCAAACAAGAAAAATATTGAAGAGTGTTCAAGATCAAGAGAAAAGTTCCCTCATATCCAAGATTAAACCAAAGAATGTTGTGGAATCCAAAAAAGAACAAGATTGGATTGATGCAATGAATGGATAATTGGACCAAATAGAGAAAAATGAGACTTGTGAACTTGTCCCTAGGCCCAAGAGCAAGAAAATCATTGGAACTAAGTGGGTATTTATAAAAAAAATCTTGATGAAAAAAGGTGAAGTCATAAGGAATAAGGAAATAATTTTTTGCAAAGGATATGCTCAAGTTTAAGTAGTGGATTTTAAGGAAAAATTTGCACATGTAGCTAGAATGGAGGCCATTAGAATATTCTTGGCATATGAAACACACAAAGGATTCAAGGTATATCAAATGGATTTAAAATCAGCATTCTTAAATGAGAACCTAAATTAAGAAGTCTATATTGAACAGCCTGTTGTCTTTTCACTAACAGACGACAAGGACTATGATTGCAGATTGAAGAAAACATTATATGGTCTTAAGAAATCCCCTAGGACTTGGTACAATAGATTGGATAGATACTTATGTAGACACCAAAAATATACACCCCATCATTCTTGTCCAAATCATTAATTAATCACATCAACATTCCACAAATACATCTCTCCTTTTTATCAACACATTAATATTTCCCCCTAAATTAATTAAACATTAATATCTACATAATCATAAGTCCTACATAACACACCCCCTTCATTTGATTAACACATATACCCATTTATCTTTAATTAATTTATTATATATTAATACTTCATATCCTAAATATAATGCATATTTCATTATCCTATCAATAACCTATTATTTATCAATTATCTTACATAATCCTATATTTATACACTTAATGAGTCACCAAAATAACCACCTAATATCTATCCTAAAACAAACCTAACTAAATTAGACAATATATAACCTATTTCATCACAACCGTAAACAAATCCGACACATTTCCAGCCAAACCCAAGACTTCACAACAAATTAATAACTCATCCCTTGAAATCCAAAACAAGAAACCTTGATTTGGAAAAAATTTTCAACCATTTTCCATCCAAAGCTAACCAGACCGAAATCACCAAAAATTTAGGTTATTGTCAGAAATTATTTAAGAAAAAAAATCAATCTCTTATAGGGACCATCCAGTTGCATTTTTTATCTTGAGCTTCATAATTGAGCATTATTCTACATCAAAGTGTTCATGCTATTATCCAATAACATCTCAAAAATCATCACACATATCCAAGTAGTTTCAAAGCTCTTTTGGATCAGTATCTTATTATTCCAACTTCAAGCTTCATCAACTTCTCATATCATCAGTCATCAAGGTTATAAATTATTCATAGCTTTATAATAATACCCAAGTATTGTTTATGTGTTCATTTACATATTTCACATAATTATCTAAACCTTTATAAGGTCACTATTTTAAATTAATCACTTAAACACTGCATTGTATTAGTCTATTAGTATCCTCTAGAATCACTAGTGATTCCTATCACTTATGTTTTGCTATCAACTTTCATTTAATATCCTTTAGCATTTATCCTGAATCTATTCCTCTTTGAAATTTTATCTAGCATGGATTGTTTTAAATGGCTATAGATGGTCCAAATCCCGAGATCACTAGTATCAATTCACTGCCTATTATTCATCATCCATTTTACTGGGAGGAGTATGACATCCTGCATGATATTGAGCTGTGTGCTATCCATAATGCACTTTTGGATCATTTACAGATAATCTTTTAATCCACTCAACAAATCTTTAACGCTGTAAAGGAATTTTGGGAAGCATACTTTGAGGTCCAGCACATCCAAGCTAACCTTTCTTGGTTTACATATCAATACAAATATGGATTAGAGGGTTCGAATTCCTTGTCTGAAAACAAGGAAAAAATTGATTCTAAGAATTTAGATTATGAATTTGAGCACTAATATGACACTGAAGAAGAGTACTTATACTTATTTAAATAAGAATACACTAAACACAAGAATTTAGATTTCTTTGAAGAAGAAAATATAGAGTTCACTGAAGAAGATGATTTAGTTTTCTCTGATAATTCAGATTCAGACTTAGATTCTAAATTTGAGCCATAGTTAATTTCTTTCATTTCTCATTGTTTATCGGTTATATGTTTGTAATAAACTTTAAACTTGTTATAAAAATTATCATTTATTATCTATCGTATATCATGGAATTTTTTTAAAAGTCACTTAATTGTGTGAAAAGTGGATTGAAATCCTTATCAAGGATTCCTTTGAATTTTGGGGACTGGCCTTTTCCAGAAAACCCACCCTTTTACTAATCGTATTTTGTTTAGTGTTTGTGATATGCAGGTGTTCTTGCTAGAGGAGAGCCTACAACTTTTTGTATACAGAGTGCAATATCAATTACCATAAGTCACATCCATGGGTATCACTAAACCCTGTCATTCTAAGGTTGGTTATATTTTACTTTATTTCTTATTGAATTAAGTTGAAGAGATAGGATTTATTCTCAACAACTTAATTGATCAAGGATTTAGGAAAGGAGTAGCTGACCACAATCTCTACATAAAAGAGGAAGAAGGTCACCTATTACTTATTTTTGTCTATGTTGATGAAATAATCTTTAGAGGAGACAGTGATATCAGGACACATGGATTTATAGAGGTCATGAATAAGGAGTTTAAAATTTCAATGCTTGGAGAACTTTCATTATTCTTAGGACTGTAGATTAGTCAATCAAAACAATGCATATTTATCTCCCAACCCAAGTACATAAAATAAATACTCAAGAGGTTTTAGATGGAGTATTGCAAGACAGTTGGAACACCAATGGTTGTAGGATGTAGGCTAAGAAAGGATGAAAACTCACCCAAAGTAAATCAACACACATACAGATCCATGATAGGTAACCTATTATACTCTACTACCTTTAGATATGACATCATCCAAGTAGTTCATCTAGTTGGAATATTTCAAAAAGATCCTATGTAAAAATACCTTCAAGTTATCAAGAGAATCATAAGATATCTCATGGGGACCATGGAATATGGGATTTGGTATCCAAAAGGAAACGGGTTTGAGATAAAATCCTCCACAGATGCATCTTGGGCAAGTAGCATTGATGATAGTAAGAGCACAAGTGGAGGATAATTCTTTATAGGTAAGTTCCTTGTGTCTTGGCTAAGTAGAAATCAATCTATTATAGCCCTATCCACATGTGAAGATGAGTATGTAATAACTTCCTTATGTTATTCTTAGATGTTATAGATGAAGCAAACTCTAGAAGACTATAAACTTGAAAATAATGGTCCTATTCCTTTGTATTGTGGTAGGAAAAGTGCCATAAGCATGTCTAAGAACATTTTATTTCACTCAAAGACCATACATATCCTAATCAAGTATAATTTATTGAGGAAACAAGTGAGTGAGAAGAAGATCAAGCTAGAACATGTATCAAGCAAGGAGGAGATAACATATATCAGGACAAAACCTCTACCAAAAGCAG
The DNA here is from genome assembly GCA_019776745.2 of Taxus chinensis. NCBI lineage: Eukaryota > Viridiplantae > Streptophyta > Pinopsida > Cupressales > Taxaceae > Taxus > Taxus chinensis. Next base: position 284,044,603 of record CM034151.1, on the reverse strand, counting down.
CTTTTGAGCATCTAAGACAAAACTTAGGGGTAATACCTATCCCTAGAAGCCAATAACAGACTCAAGCCATCAAGGTGGATAAAATGAAATGCCAAATCTACTTCAAGAAGATGAAAGAAGTATCAATATAGGGGGAACTAGTTCACTAGATGAAGGTACAATTTGAGAAGATCAAAAAGAGATATGTGCAAAGAGTGAAAAGTTTGAGTTTGAGGAGAATACACTAAGGGGTAGAGTTGAGGTTGATTGGTTAAGAAGTTCTCACATCATCTCATGTCATGAGTGATAAGAAAGTAGGCGTAATCTAAGGGTGAGCTTGTAGAGGTAAGCCTATGTCTTGTTAACGAGTGTTTGCATTCCATTTACAGAAGAAACCTTTTTTCATAGATGTCAAAGAGGGAAAATTTCTTCAGAAACAAGAAATTAGAACTTGGAAGGTTTTGTTATGATTGCTTTAAATCACATTTTTTGGTGTTTGTTTCCATTACTGACAAATGTGAAGATTATGGAACCTTGTCTTGTTGGTGTTGTCAATGATGACATATGACATTGATGCCAAAGAGTTATTCATAAGGTGTAAATCATTTACGAGTGTGAAGTTTGATTTATGCTATCATCTTTAGACCTCAAATGGCATGATTGGAAAGTCTTGGTGTGGTTTCTTGGGAATTCATGGTAAATTCACAAGATCTAGGTGCATGGTTAGTTCCTTAGAAAGAAACTATGTACATGGAGGTGTTTGGTGTGAACTTCACATGTGTCTTACAAGTCACAGTGGATGTTTCAAGGGTGTGAAAGGGATTTAATAATGAAAAAGAGGTCAGTTCTTATGATTTATTATGTAAACTAGCTGAATTAGGCCTAATTCAAGGACCTAATGCAAGCTTGGATAGGTGTATGAAGCAAAACAAGCTATAAAAACCCAACCCAAGCTAGAGGAGCGTGTGAAGACATTGTATAGCTGTCAAGGGCATGGTTGAGGTCTCCTTCATGAGTGTTCTTGAGAAAATGATAAAAAAACATGGGAAAATGATGTTGGTCAAGAACATATGGACATATTTATGAGAAAAAAAGCCTTGGGACATGTGAATAAGGTTTATCTAGTGGTGTGGACCAATATTCAGGAAATTATGAAGAATATTTTTCAATTTAGGTGGTATTCGGCTCTACCGAGATCTTAAAATGCTCATTCCCATCTTGAGGGTCAAATTTGAAGTGTTCATTAGTACGTAAAACCACTGCATGGAGACCTAGCTCTCTCATAAAATTTTGGGCATGGAATCAAGAGAATTTTAGAGTTAGAATGAGGAAGAATGAGGTCTAATCATATATGAACAAACTTTAAGAAGTTAAGTTGCTTCAAACCCTCCAAAAACCCTCATTCTGAAGTGCTATGAAAAATATGAAGCATTTTGTCCTCAAACCTCATGAAAATTTCAAAGTGATCATCTAGGATTTGTAAAGGAATCCTCCTTATACATTTGTACATTGGTGGAATGTTCCAGGTCATTTGTACATGTATAGTTTTACCCTTGTTTTAAAAGGTTTTGATAGTACATTCAAGTGTAGAAAGCTTCATGGTGTACTATCAAGTTTAGGAGTAAGCTTGATGGATGCCCTAAGTGTCCATGAGATGTCTTAGAAATGTTATTTGTATATTTTTGGTGAACCATGTCAATTAAAGTAGCGTACTGCTAAAATCAAAACAAGCAAAAACTGGGTAATGTAGTTTTGAAGAGGTATTGATGAAAAAGCATGGTATTGAAGTGAAAATCGTCACGAATAGTCGATACAAGTTATATATGACATTACTGAGTCCAAAACTTGTTGTAGTGAAGTGATTTTGAGCATTGGTATTAATGGTCCAAAACTTCCTTTTAGGAAAGTCAAAAAGGTATAAGAAATGAGCATGAAAACATGATTTTTTCCATACAACCTATACATAAAAGTACTTAAAGATGAAGTAGAGGTACTTGTTGAAGATTCCATGAAATATTTTGGCATGAAAGAATTATTTGATATGATAGAAGCTCTATTGGCCAAGACTAGTTCTTGGAACTTGAAAACCAGTTTGAGTGGTTCTTGAAAAGCATGCATGTTTGATTTATATGCTCTTAGGTGATATAATGTATGGATTTGATGAGTTTTCTATGGAAAAAATCTTGTCTTTGAAGCCATGAACAAGTCTTTTAATGTGATATATTTCTCAACATGTGAAGAATGTTTTTCTGAGTGTACAAGCCCTTAAGGTTCTTGTCCAAATTTGTTTTCCATTATGAAAATGATGTCAGTAGAACATCTCAAAGGCATTGAAGGATATCCAAAGGTCACATATCACAAGTTCCAAGCATCAAGAGACTTTGAAAGTGTTGCATCAGTTGTAGTAGATCAATATTGTAACCGTTATTTTTAAGATACCATAAGAGTGCAAACCTTGTGAAGAAGATGAGCTGAGATGGATGATCTTTGCCTTGATTTGAAAAAATTCATTCACTTGGTGATTTTTTGAAAATTATGGAAAGTCATGATTCCTTATTTCATTGCATGTTTTGAATCCGGAGGTAAGTGCATATATCGATGTTGTAGACTGGTTTTTGAAGACCGTAGGCTTACTTGTGCATATAAGTCCTAATGAAGGTTTGAAAATTAAATGGCAAGGTAGTAAGAATTTAAAAGAGTTAGAGAGAAAGAGGAAGGTTTACGTAATGTGATTTCATGCTCATAACACTTGTCACTGATTTCTTGTTGACTAGAATACAAAGGAGACCTCACTAAAGAAGGAGATAAACAAGAATGATCGTTACAAACTAGGGTGTGCAGAGGTCAGATTGTATTATTTTCAGATGAAATATAAGGTTGGGGAGTTTAGGAACGTCTCCTTTCTCATCATAGGTGTAATAATCACTTTTATATTTGATGTAAGGTATTTATATGCAACTGACACTATTTCAAATGTAATCATTACCAAATGACAATTTTTTATGATGTCATCTACCTCCTTGTATGAGTTAAAGACTAAGTAGGTGAAAGGTTTTAATAAGTGTAAGTACAAGAGGTGTAAGATTATGTCTATCTTGAAGTTATAAACACCTTTTTTTTGCATTAATAGATATTTTTGTTGTTGAAGATAGAGATGATGATGTTTGAGGACTAGTGCAAATAGATGAATGAAGATGCATGAAGAGTGAGGATGAGATTGTATGATCTTATTTAGTGATTAATTATTTTTTTTAAAGAAACTATCCCAAGGGAATGTGATGAAATTTTTGTAAATTATAAGTAGGTGCTTAGAAAATTTGGGAGTAGGAGATTCCATGGAGTTTATAGCTTGCAAAAAGTGTTAAGTAGGTGTTTGATCTTATTTTGGAGTTGGTGCTTCAAGTTAAGTGGGTGCTCAACATTTTGAAATATTTTTAATCTTTCATTGGACAAATTTTCCATCACAGTGCATTGGTTTCAGTGGGTTTTTTTCCCTTCAAGGTTTTTCCACATTAAATTTTTCCTTCATATGTGTTCTCTTGTTGATTACTTATGATTATTGATTTTTGGACAAAGTGAATCAATTGAATTGTTTTCCAAAATTTTAAGAAGCATTGATTCACCACTCCCCTCTCACTGATTTTTTTCCAACACTCCTTTTCCTTCTCTTGATGATGAAAATGACCTTCTACACCTCTTCAAAATACATGTTATCCATATTTTGCACCCCTGCAAAATGGACAACTTAACTGATATGGGCATTGGTGGTTGATGGGTGTAACACTTTGAAACCTAGCAGGGTAGTTCAACCGAGTTGGCTAGCTCACTGAGTAAAAGGTCTGAGCTGATTAGTAGAAAGAAGCATTAGAGAAAAGCCACACGTAGAATTTTGGATGTTGTTGGCTAGTAGCATATAATATGCTACCAGCAGGTACTAGGTATGAATGCTACCGGCCAGTAGCATTATTTATATGTTACTAGACGGTAACATGGATAGCATCTGGTTACGGGAAAAAAAAGTAGAGGTACTGGTAGCACTCAAAATTATACATGCCATTAGCATGTACAGATGCTACTGACTGGTAGCGGAGAGTGAAGGTTCGGGAAGTGGTCAAGAATGTTACCGGTTGGTAATATTTTTTAGTGCTATCGACCAGTTGCACAAAGGTGATGATGGAGCAGTCAGTCAACAACAAGGTCACCATTAGAATTTGTATGGATGCTACTGGTCGACATCATATTTTAAGCTCCTGACTGGTATCGGTGAAAGCATGTTACCAGCCGATTGTATTTATGTAACCGGCTGACACAAGGGAAAATTATGCAACCGACTGAACGTAGGAATAAACTAGGCATTAATGGAAGTAGTAAAAAGTTGTTCAACTACCAGTTTAATGAGGTATGGAACCCATAAATACCCATGCAAGAAAAGTACCGCCTTTTTTTGGCCTCCCAAACCTCTTCAATGAAATCTGTCGGTTGGTGAGGCGATTTCGAGAATCTTCTTCTATATATTGTAATTTTCACCTCATTTTGAGGGGAGACATTCTAGAATGTAAAGAAACTCTGTAAAAATTATTCCAACACTATTGTGAGTTGTAAGCCTCGAATTTGAGGATTTTGTAAAGGATTATTTCCTTATGCCTTTATTGTAATGGATTGTGCATCATTTTAAGAAATAAAATTGGTGTTTTGTGGCATTTCTTGCCATAACTTGAGTTTTATTGCATCTCTTTCCTTCCATTGTATTTTTAGGTATATTTTGTATGTTTCTTTATCTTTTGAGGACTCAAATTTATTGTGCCCCATGAGGATGGAGATGTAAATCTTGTTTCGGACTATGGCACTTTTGTTTGCCCTCACCAACTTTGTTTGCTTCCCATTTTTACTCACTTAGAATCTCTCCACCCCCTATTCTCAGTGTTATCACCTCCCTTATTTTAGGAATTTCATTTTATGCATCTCTCTCTCCCCTTGTCCCTTGAAAATTCTAGATTAGCGTTAGAGTAGTTACATTTCCCATTCTAGGAGTAATTTTAGCATTAGAATAGGTAGAGCCATCCTTATTTAGAGGTTTGTCTCAATTGCGTGGTCTTACACCTTGAGAAAATCCCCTGTTAGCAAATTGAACTAATTTCCTAGAGAAATCACTTGTAAACATTCATACGGAGCTATAATTTTGCACTAACACTACCCTCTTGCTCGTTATTTTTTATACTCACCCACTATAACAAAAAGGCCTAAGAAGATGCTTATTTACATGAATTAAGAATAAAATACATCTAGATCAGCCATAATAACGCATATATAATAATATTAACATGAAAAAATCATAATAAAATACCACTTAGGTCATAAATATCATATACAAACTCAAATCCTCCATTAGGATTCATAGAGACCCAATACACTCAAACTGCCCTCTCATCAAAACCAAGTCATCTTGGGTGTGCATGGCCTTTAACAACCATATGAAACAACTTAGACATGTTTTATAAGTATACTACCATCCTCTAACAATATTTAATCATTCTTCATCATCATCTCATGCTATGAAGCCACTCATTAGAACAACTCTCCTCACTAGGTATGTGACCTACAAAACCAGTCCTCAAACATGAAGCTAAAACACTCATCAAATCACCTCAACCATGAAATTATGACACATGAATATAAACATCATGAATAAATGGTCATAAAAAAATTATTTAGACACCATCACTCATGGCTTAGGGGCCCAAGAACACCTCTGTAACTAGAACCACTAAAATTGTCAAACAATGCCCCAAAACCAGGCTTACAAAATAGACTTTCACATACCTTCTAAGGGATTAAAATTGACCTCAAACCACTCTAGAAATAAATTATATCTTCCATACTCCCAAAAAAATCAATTTATTCATTTGTTACATTACAAAACTTGAGAGAAAACACAACTTCTTCATAAAATTTAAAATTAGTGTGGGGTCCACACAATGTCAAGACACCTAAATTCCACCTGGAGAAAGATTGAGTCATCTACAATATAAAATAATCATACTTTCTAAACCAATACATTTTGGGATAATTTGAGGAATATATTCTCCATTACTACCTAACTAGGGTTTATGGAGGGTTTTAGACCACCTTATCTTCTTGATGATTGTTCATAAAGCTTGAGGCCTTAATCCAAAAACCAATGTCTAGAACATTCAAATAGAAAACTTCTCAAACTACAAAAAATATCTTATCCTCACATGTAGAGTTCAAATTTTATAATGAGCACCAAACATTCCTTCTCGAGATGGGTTTCTCAGATTCTAAGTACCCAGTAGAGGAAAAAATGACTATTCATGATAAATTTTGCAAACCAATGCTTGAAAAGTTTCCCACACCTCTAGGAAACCATGTTACACCTCTCCCAATGCTCAAATTTACATACTTAGCTCAAAATCATATTATATCACCTCATTTGGACACCTAGTCCTTAAGACAAGGTCTAGTGCAGACCTATAAATCATGACCAAAAATATGTATACATCCTCTCAAAAACTTGTGAGTGTATTAACACCTCATCTGCATGGTATCCATGCTCTAAAAATGCTTATACATTTACTACATACATGTGAACCATCATGACACACCATCCTACTGACTAGGTCTCTTAAAAATGCTTATTGATAATTCTTACATCACCACCTCATGAGTTTATCACACTTTCACACCTACAAGGTCCTTTAACAATCTTTATGACATCAACAAAAAAATTACCTATCATTACAATACCTATTCATTACTCCTGCAAGCCATCACACTTACTTAAGACACCTCATCAATAACAACTAGATTAATCAATCTTAACACAACACATGCCATCAATGACGGACACTACCAATTAACCTTGATGTTCCTTTATCTTTTTGATATCAATTTCACTTATTAACATCACTGATAAAAATACTTGCAAACAATCTCCCCCTTTTTCATTGATGGAAAATACATTGATGATGAACACATATAACTCATTCTCAATCCAAAAACTCATTCTCCCCCTTTTGACATTAGTGACAAAGTATCATACCTACAACGTCTTAGTTCTATCCTTCTGACATCACATTATGGCTCACCATTTGGTTGGAAACATCAACCAAACATGATAAGGTCCATTTTTCCTCTTCAAATATGATTTGACAACATTAGAGAAATATATCTCACCACTAGCAGATGCATGCCTTCAAAGAACCTACTTACCTACCCTTTGAGCTTAGAACATACCTGAATGACTCCCCCTAGGTCCTTCACACCTTCAAGACTTGATGAAGTATGAATGGAGCCACCAAGATCCTCTTGAATCATACATTCCTTTATAAAAATAACTCCAAATCAACTTACCAATATTTAATGAAATTACTTGTATAATTCAGATTATGAGCATAAATAAAACACCAAATAACATAATATTACAGATAAATGATCTCAATATGTAATTAAAATAGCTTCGTCACTTCGAGGGGGAAACCTCTAAACCATAAAATAAGACTCAAATGCTCGAATGATGATCAAATACTACCTACAATCCCCTATATATATTATTCATATGTTATGGCCATCACCAAGGCCAACCTACAAAGCATGAGAAAGTGTAAATGATATAGTAAGCCATAAGTCGGCTACTCATATCCTAATACAAGCAATAGGTTAAGGGCATAGCATGCCATTCCCAGTCAAACCAATATTGTCCTCAACATTTAATAATCCTATATTTGCTGCAAAAAACCTTCATCCTCCCAAGTCACATCTTCTATGCTCATATTCGTCCACTTGATCACATATTCCTTAATGTCTCTGGTTCTCAGCCTCTTAGTACGTATTTACAGCATATTCTATTACTCCAAAATGATTCTTCCTTCCTCATAAAGTTTTGGTAGATTTTTCTGGGCTGTAAATTTTTGTTAAATAACCTTCTTCAAGCAGGAAACATGGAATAATGGGTGTATGCATGAAGATTGAGGAAATTCTAGTTTATAAGTAACACTTCCAAATTTCTATAGAACCTTATAAGGACCATAATATTTAGGAGCAATTTTTTTGTCCTTTTTCTGTTGCTTCAGGGACATCTTCTTATAAGGTTGTAGAGGTATAATAACCCAATCACCAATTTCAAAATTTCTTTCACTATAATGGCGATCTTCTTATTGTTTCATCCTGTTTTTTGCCAATGTCAAATTCTCCTTCAAACCAGCCAAAACCTATTGTTGATGTTGAATGTGTTCCTCAACATCTCTAACCTTAGTTTGCACCCTTAAGGAAGAAGTGATAGATGGTGGATGGTAACCATATAATGCTAAAAAAGGGGTCATTTGAGAAGAGGTATGAAAAGATGAGTTATACCACCATTCTACAAGTGGAAGCCATTTGACCCATCGTTCTTGCTTATCTGATACAAAACAACATAGATACCCCTCTAATAATTTGTTGACCACTTCCATTTTCCCATCAGTTTGAGGATGGTAAGATGAAATGTGAGCTAGTTGAGTACCCAAACATGCAAATGATTCTGTCCAAAAATTAAATGTGAAAATAGGATCGCGATTACTTACAATTATCTTTGGGATTCCATGTAGCCTTTGAACTGTCTCCAAAAAATAGTTACGACTGTACTGGATGAAAATAGATGTGACAGGGAACAAAAATGGGCATATTTTGTGAGCCTATCCATAATCACCAAAATAAAATTGTTACCCTTAGAACAAGGCAATCATGTGATGAAATCCATGGATACATCCTCCCATCTCTGGATAGGAATTGGTAATGGTTGCAATATACCTGGTGTCTTAATGGTTTCACCTTTGTTCTATTGACACACCAAACACTTTGATACAAAATTTTGTATATCCCCCTTAAGTCCTTCCCAAAAAATTATCTTTTTATTCTATGATATGTCTTCAAAAACTCAGAGTGTCCTTGAACAGGTGATGCATGTAGCTCTGTAAAAATATTATGCTTCAACTTAGAATCTTTACACAAGACTAACTTGTCCTTGTACCATAGGGAATTAACTTTCCACTCAAATTTGTTAGATGTTATAGAGTCTTGATTGATATTTTGTATTAGAGATGTTATAGAGTCATGCTCCCATTCCAATCTTGCTTCATCAACCCAATCGACCTTCAATATGGACATTGCACATAGTAAGGAATCTGCGAATGTATCCTTTTTGGATAGCGCATTGGCTACTACATTTTCATTACCATTTTTGTATATGATTTCAAAATCATAACCCAACATTTTTGGTACCCACTTTTGTTGTTCCTCAGATGATAACCTTTGCTCTAAAAATAATTTGAGACTATCATGATCAGTTTTTACCTTGAAGTGTCTACCCATTAGATAGGGCCTTCATTGTTTGACTACATGAATAATAGCCATCATTTCTTTCTCATATAAATTTTTGAACAGATCTTTTCCTTTGAATCAGTGAATCTAAAATACAATTGGTCTTCTTACCTATATTAGAACTACTTCCAATCCTGATCTTGAAGTGTCACATTCAATAATGAAGGTTTTTGAGAAGTTGGGAGTAGCCAAAACTAGGGTGGTGCACATGGATTCCTTTAGTTTCTCAAAGGATTTATTGGTTGTGTCTGTCTAATGGAAGGCATCCTTCTTTAGCAATACATTGAGTGGAGCTGCAATTCTACCATATCCCCTCACAAATATTTTGTAATACCCTGTTAGTCCTAGGAACCCTTGGAGATTTTTGAGAGTTCTAGGCCTTGGCCATTCCACCATAGATTTGATCTTCTAAGGATCAAATTTGACACCTTCATAGGATACAATTTGACCCAAGTACTTTACCTCTTGTACACCAAAAGAAAATTTGGATGGATTTTCATAGAGCTTGTGTTTCTCCAAAACTCCCAACACTTTATTTACATATTGTAAGTATTCTTCCCATGTCTTATAGTAAATCAATATTTCATCAAAGAAAACTAATAAAAATTTCCTTAAAAACGGCCTAAAAATAGTTTTCATCAAGATTTGAAATGTTGAGGGAGCATTTGTAAGACCAAAAGGCATTGCCAAAAACTCATAATGGACCTCATGAGTCTTAAAATCCATTTTATGAACATCTTCCTCTCTTATTCTAATTTGATGGTATCGTGAACGAAGATCTAATTTTGTGAAATAAATAGCACCATGCAATTCATCAAGTAAATAATCAATTATTAGAATAGGAAACTTATCTTTGATGGTGTACTTGTTGAGTTGTTAGTAATCTAGACACATCCTCCATGTTTAATCCTTCTTACGTACCATATGCACTCTAGCTATGACTGATGATACCTGCCTTTGACATTTCCCTCACCATTTTCTCAATCTCACTTTTATGGGAATATGGGTATCTATATGGTCTGATGTTAGGTGGTTGGCTCCCTGAAATCAACCGAATGGAATGATCATGATCCCTAATTGGTGGTAGTACCTTTGGAATTTCATAAAAAATAGACAAGTAAGCATCAACAATCTTTTGAAGATCGGGTGGCATTGAAGACTCTGTATTTTTTACCTTCATGGAAAATAACTTTTCTACAAATCCATGTACTCCTTTTTTGAGAACCTTTTACATCTGATGAGAGCTAATAATCTATGGAGACTTGGCTACCATCCATTTTAATTTTATTTTCCTTCCTTCTGAATTAAATCACATGAAAAATTCTTGGAAATTTATTTCTATAGTACCCAAGGTTGTGAGCCATTGGAAACCCAAAACAATATCTGCCCCTCCCATAGAAATAGCAAACATAGGAGAGTCTAACATGTAGTCTCCCATGGAAAGCTTAATACTATGACACTTTCATGTGCACTTGACTATCCCACCATCTGCAATCATAACTTGCATTTCTAGAGCTGGGTAAATAACAGAATTGAGGTGGGAAATTAACTTACTATTTATGAAGTTATGAGTACTCCCTGAGTCAATCAACACCGTCACCTTCTATTTTTTGAGATAGCCAATAACCTTGAGTGTTTGAGTAGTACTAATACCTGAAAAAACATGGCAAGAAATTGTAGGTCGGTGATACTCTACTTTATCTTCTTATAGTTCCTCATCTTCTCCTATAATTTAAGCTTCCTCTTCATCCTCATTTCCTCATTTAATATAGAACAACTTCTTCTCAGCACATTTGTGTCCCGATCCATATTTGTTTTCATAGTTAAAACATAATCCTTTTGCTATTTTTTCTTCCATTTGTTGAGGAATCAGTCTAATTAGTCAAGTGAATGATTTGGAAGTGGTACTACGGTCTCTGGTGTTAGTGAAAGGCTACTTCCTACTACAAATAATTTTCTCCTTTACTCTACGTGTCATGATAATAAAATTAGAAAGCTTGAGTGGATTAAACATACATACCTAATGCTCAATGTGGTCCTTAAGACTCCCAATAAACAAATCATTTAGGTTCTCTTATGTAATATTCTCCACCCTCAAGGATAGGTTCCAGAATTGATGCACATAATATTTGATTGATCATGTTTGTCTTAACTTTTCCAATTGATTAAAGTAGTTATCTGAAACACTAGAACTATAGTGCAATTGAAACTCCTCAGTAAAAATTGTCCAAGTGACACTGAGACCACTCTTCTAGTTTTGAGCACATAACCATCGATGCCAAAAAATTTGGTTTGGTTCAAGATACAGGGATGCCAAGGTCACCTTTTATCCTGATGGGGTTTGATGTAACTCAAAGAATTTCTCCATTTGATTTATACAATTTAGTGGATCCTTCCCATAAAATTTACGCATCTCCACTTTCGGCATCATGTTTCGTGGTTGTGAATAAGTTGGATTCTGATTGGGCTGGAAAAGTGATCCAACATGGTTATTTTTCCCATTATTCTAAATTTAATATCCTCCTTGGTTGAGTTGGGACTGATTTGGGACATATTGTTTACCCTTTATATGTTGCGTGATATCATCCAACCACTGATTGATTTGGTCTATGTCTCCTTTACATGCCATCTCATATTGTACATTTTACAGGTCATACTCGACTTTTCTCACCTTATGATAAAATGAGGTAAACTATAGTGATGAGGAATCTATATTTACCCCTTCTAACTCCAACTCTTCTATCACTACCCAATCTTTATCTGGGGTTTTACTCGGAGTGACTGAATTCTTTTTGGCTCTTTTGGAAGGCCTCGCCATGATGTCAAACCCTATGGTTTAGGGTTTCGATAAAAATTCATCCAAATATGGAAAAAAAAAAAGAAGATACTACCAATATTTTTTTGAGGGCTTTCTGAAAATGTATAGAAATTGGAAAAGCTCCACATATTGCAGCCTAGGGACCGATTTTATGAAAACCCCTAAATTTGCAATAACGTTTTACAAATAAATCCAAAAAGTCTAAAATTTTCAAGAAATATTACTTGGAATTATTTGCAATTATGGTAGAAACAAATCCAACACATTCTCTCTTCTTTGCGAGATATATTGGAAACAAAAAATTAGGTTTTTTGCCTTAATTTTGGTCTGGATTGTAACTCTAATACCACTCGTAATGAAATTAATTGTATAATTCAGATTATAAGCATAAATAGAACCCCGAAGAACACAATATTATAGATAAAAGATATCAATATGCAATTAAAATATCTCTGCCACTTCGAGGAGGTAACCTCCAAATAATACAATATGACTCAAATGCTCGAATGATGATCAAATACTAGCTACATTTCCCTATATATACTATTCATAAGATATGTCCATCACCAAGGCTGACCAACAAAGCATGAGTAAGTATAAATGATATGGTAAGCCACAAGTTGGCTACTCATGCCCTAATACAATCAATAGGTTAACAATACTTTAAAACAATCTCCCCCTTTGTCATTGATGGAAAATACATTGATAGTGAACACATATAACTCATTCTCAAGCCAACAACTCATTCTCCTTTATTTTGAAATTAGTAATAAAGTATCATACCTACAAATTCTTACTTCTATCCTTCTGACATCACATTGTGGCTTACCATTTGGTTGGAAACATCAACCAAACATGACAAGGTCCATTTTGCCTCTTAAAATCTGATTTGAAAACATTAGAGAAATATATCTCCCCATTAGCAGATGCATGCGTTCAAAGAACCTACTTACCTACCCTTTGAGCTTAGAACATACATGAATGATTCCCCCCTAATTCCTTCACACCTTTAAGACTTAATGAAGTATGAATGGAGCCACCAAGATCCCCTTGAATCATACATTCCTTTATAAAACGAATTCCAAACCAACTTACCAATAACATTATCACTACATATCATCTTAACATGGTCAATCAGGTCTTCAACGTGTTTTGAATGAACTAATACCTTCTTGGTAATATTATTCTACTCATGAAGACTTATGAACTATTTTCTTAGCTATTGATTCTTTCAAAACTATTAGATTGATTCCCATAGTGATTATACAACCCCTCTTGCTTCTAAAATAGAGCAGAGATATACCTTGATTCTTCAAAGTGCGAACCAAATCCCCATGTCATCATGCCTTATTTATCAAATGAACTCAAGGTCTCAAAAATAACTCACCTTGTTCTTGAATAATATGATTCAATCCTTTGATTTAATCATGCACTAAGCCTGATACCAAAAGTGATTTTTCACTCCATACTTACTTACTCAAGACACAATTAACATACACTTCCTTCTTGACTTCATCAATTGAGCTCCAAATGTATAAAATTAGACCTATATGTGAATAAAATCATTTAAACATCACAAGCATGCCTTGATCCTCCACAGTTCTTACAAAATTCCCCTAAGACCAATATATCTTCTTTTGAGCTCTCAAATAATACCAACATCTTAAGAAACACAAACACCCTGATACAATCCACACTATAACCTTTTATTTACACCAATCATTTCAACTATGTCACGCTTCTCAAAATAGACAATTATCACCTGTTATTCTACCTTTGGGACCTGATTATAACCTTAAAGAGCATTTTTCCATGGACTCATCATGATAAACAAGCTAAGACCTATGTCATGAACCTTTATGTCATAAGAACACATACCTTTTGATGATTAAAACTATCCATGCCTAGAATTGCCTTGTCTTTTGTCATGTTACCTTATTTCTTATTCAACATTATAACCTTGAAAGAATTATTATAGGTTCATTAGGTCAAACATAATCATATAGGACATATAACACAAAATCATATTGGGCTTATAGACCAATTTTCACCTCTCAAGAGACATAAACTAGAATTAGGTTTCAAGACATTTTTTAAGATTCAAACATGCCTATCACACTCCTTCAACCAGTATATCTTTCTGCAGTCCACAAATAATTTATGTGCCTCTCAAGGAAATATAACTCTATGAATAGACTAAATAGTTTATAAAAATTCTTTACAACATGTCTATAACATTAAAAAATATCTCAAAAAACCTCCAAGTTGTCAAACGACCTTAAAAATGTTCTCCAATCTCAATTATGCATAAAACACTTCAAATCTACGTATCATACCTATTGGGTCAACTCAAAATTTCTACACATCTCCATATCTATACCAAAAACACATTTTAATTTCATCCATTCAAGATCCCCATAAATATATTCTTCTTATGATAGACGTATGCCTCTAAGAAGATTATTAGACACATCGCTAACCATAGGTATCTAAAAAAAAAACTCTAGGAGATTCTAAGACCTCCTTGGCACCTATGGATTATCTTCTTCAACCTTTTTTTGATCAAAAACCTATGAGAATTCACGACTTTCTATTTAATTTGACTTATGCTTAGATAGACTTCCCTAATTTACTCTTGGTTCCCATGTCTTATTTTTCTTTCTTTGTTTTACTCTAGGAGTGTGAAACTTCCTGCTTTACTCTGATGGACCATGAAGACAAAACTTTGAAAAATGACCAACGTTATGACAATTATAGCAAAAAACTTCACTCTTAATTCTTGGCTAGTGTGAACTAAAACTTCTTCGATGGTTCCATGAATCCTCATTCTTAGAGGATATTCTACCACATTCCCTTAATCTATGACTGAATTCATTGTAAGCATAATAATAACCACTAAAATATTTCTCATACCTCACTGCATTGGGCTACCTAATAGGTTTTTATATCTTATTGTCCATGATAGCATCCTCCTTTCTTTGAGCAAAATCTTCTTGTCATGTGTCATCAGCCTTCATGTTCTTCTGACCAACATTGAAATTTCCATTGCTCTTCTTGATGTCTTTAATGAATCCAATATCTTTCTTGTCACCATCAGACTTATGACTATCCAAGAGATCATCTAGATTCTTGGAACTCTTCTCAAATTTCTAAAAGGTTCTTACCTTTCTTATTACTTCAATAAATTCTACCTTTAGAGACTCTATTTTCTTTTCAAACCTGATATAATATTCCTACTTAGATTTTAGGCTTGCATTTATAGTATCCACATGATTTTCTAAGTTTTTGAAGGTATCATAATACTCATGGATTTCAATCATATGTTTATCTACAAAAAATTAATCTTATCTTAATAGTCCTTAATATGTGCCTTTAGTTTTATCTTCTTCTTCTTTTCATGCTTTAACTCTTCTATGACATATATCCAATCGGTTTCAAGGTAAGCTTGAGCCTCTTCTTCGTCTAAATACACACACGAACCTCCATATATGTAACATTAATTTTTAGAGCTTTCAACTCATTTGGCCATGAATAGGGTTTAATTTCCAACATCATCATTATCAGAATTAAAATTACTAGTTTTACTACTTACCTCAAATGAGCTACACTCCTCCTTGGAATAAAAGCTTCTCTTCGAATTATTCTTGCCCTCAAATTTTTTGAACTTCTTATTTCTCTTATTAGACCTATGGTATATTTTATCATTATCAATACCTTCATTATTTCTCTCATTATCTTCACCCTTATGCTTATGAGAAAACTTGTTTTCAAAATGTCCAATATCACCAGCATTGAAGCTCTTAAAGGGAAACTTACCCTTATACTTTCCTGAACATGTATTAAACTTCCTAACAAACATAACAATCAATTCATCATCATCTATATTTGAAATAACATCATTCAATATCTTCTTACCTTTTTAATTCCTCCCAAATTTGAAGGATGATTCCTTCTTAGGAGGTTTATCAACACATGTACTTATCTCATTAGTTGTTAAGATACCATGGATTTCATCCATCTGCAGAGTAATCATATTCTTGGATTCTTATATACCTGATACTTTAGGGTCAAACTTAGGAGTTAGATACCTCAATACCTTCAGCACCACTAAAGCTTATTTTAATTCTTCTTCTAATCCTCTAATGGTATTTACCACTTCCTCTACCCTAAGGAGAAATGTTGTAATGGTTTCTTCTTCCTTCATCTTCAAACTTTAAAATTGAATCATATAGGTTTGGAGATTTACCAACATCTCCTTAGTGTCACCTTAATAAATGAATTGTAGCTTATCCCACATATCATTAATTGTAGCACATTGCATTACCTTTAAAAAATCTAACTCTACAAAACCACACTAAATAACATTCATTTATTTAGATTTATCATTACTTTCCTTATTACTTGCTACATTAGTTAAAGGATTTTGAGGAATAGTGTACCCATCTTCTGCTGACTACAAAATATCACATCCCAAGGAAATTATATGAGTCTTCATCCTGATGCTCCAAAATAAATAATTTGTCCCATCAAACAAATGAGATTTTATAGTAGAACCAATTTGATGACTAGTCATATCTGTGCTTCAAAGAATCACCACAAGCTTTTTATGCTTGCTTCATAGGTATTTATTTAATACCAATTGTTGGAAGCACAACCACTGAGGGTCGATGAATCAATTTGTATGAAAAATTTCATCCAATTACACTTTAGCATTCATCAACATATATATTAAACAATGATTAAATAAACACATAAGCATGCACCATGAGAACACAAGTGCACCATATTTAAGTGGGAAAACCTTATAGGGAAGAAAACCCACTGAAAAATTATTTATTACAGAAATGAATCAAATTTAGTTGATCACCAACCCCACAAGGAACACCAACCCTAGATTTATTAGAGCATCAACCTTGCATGGAGGCACCAAACCCATAGATGAAACACCACCAACTCATCCACCTAATTTTTTTTAACCTATAGAATTTTTCCACAACAATTGATGATGACACCTATAAAGATCTCCTTTCTTTATCTTCTCCAAATATGCCTCTAGGATTCTTTTCTCAAGAACTTCATCATGTTGATTACGTCATTTGACCTTGAAAGCCATATGTTTATAACTTGTTATCACTTCATGATAACTCCCTATCCTTATCTTGATGGTCAAAAATATCTTCTTCACCTCTTCGAACTTCACTCTTTCTTGCTCTTTATCATATTTACTCACTACAATAAATAGGCCTAAGAACATGCTTATATACATGACTTAAGCATAAAATAAATCTATGTTGACCATAAAAAGGAATAGATCATAATATCAACATGAAAAAATAATAATAATATCATACAAAATATCAATTAGGTCAGAAATAACATATATAAAATCAAATCCTCCATTAGGACTCATATAGGCCTAATACATTCAAACTTCCCTCTCACCAAATCAAAGTCATTTTGGGCCTACATGGCCTTTAACAACAATTTGAAACAACTTATAAATGTTTTATACTTATAATACCATCCTACAAAAATCTTGAATCATTTTTCAGCATCATCTCCTGTTATGAAGCCACTCATTAAAACAACTCTCCTCATTAGGTTTGTGACCTACAAAACAAGTCGTCAAACATGAAGCTAAAAAACTCATCAAATCACCTCAACCATACAATTATGACACATGAATAGAAATGATGACCTTAGGGTCGTCAAAAATTTCCTTATACACCATCACTCAGGGATTAGGGGCCCAATAACACCTCTGCAGTAAGGACCACCAAAACTGTCAAAAACTACCCCAAAACCAGTATTGCAAAATAGAATTCCAATGACCTCCTAAGGGATTAAAACTGATATAAAAACACTCCAGACATGAATTATATCTTCCATAATCCCTAAAACATCCATTTATTCATTTTGTTTAATAAAAAACATGAGATAAAACATAACTTCTTTAAAAACTTGTAAATTACTATAGGGTCCACACACTATGAAGACACTTAAATGCCACTTGGAGAAATAAGGTGGATTACTATATAACATGAAATCATCATACTTTTTCAACTATTCCATTCTAGGAAACTTTGAGAAATCTCTTGTCCATCGATACCTAACTAGGTTTTAAGGAGGGTTTTAGTCCACCTTACTTTCTTAATGATTTTTCTTAAATTTTGAGGCCTTAATCCAAAAATCATACCTAGAATATTGAGCTAGGAATATTCCCAAACTACCATGAAGTTATTATCCTCCCATTAATACTTCACACATGCCAATGAGCATCAAACATTCCATTTTGACCTGGGTTTCTCACTTTCTAAGAACTTTGTATAGGAAAAAATGAATTTTCATGATAAATTTTACAAAATAGGGATTTCAAAATTTCCCACACCTCTAGGAAACCCTACTAAATATTTATAATGATCACATTTACATACTTGGTTCATAAATAGACCATCTCAACTCATTTGGCCACTTAGGGATTTAAATAGGTTTAGAGCAGACCTAGAAAACATGACCAAAAACCTATATACACCCTATGAGACATTTGTGATTGTCTTAACACCTCATCCTCATGCTCATCATGGTCTAAAAATTCTTATCTAGCTACTACATACTTGTGAACCATCATGACACACCATCCTGCTGACTATGTCTCCTAAACATAATTCTTGATCATGCTTACATCACCAAATCATGAAATTTTCACACTTGAACACCTTCAAGGGCCTTAAAAAATATCCATGACATCACCACAACATTCACCTATCACTATAATACCTCTACATCACTCCTACAAGCCATCAAACTTACTCATGAGACCTTATCAATGACAGCTAGACCAAGAAATCTCAACATAATAGATGACATAAATAACTGACACTACCAATCAACCTTCATGTTCCTTTATCATTTTGACATCAATATAAATTATTGAAATCAATAAAAACACTACTTAGCAACATATATTATGATTTTTCTCCTAATTTAGGAAGAGAAAGTCATGTTGAACTTTGATTTGAACGAGAATGCCACTTAGAAGCTTCTCACACAAAAACCTAAGAATAACTTTTCTAGGTTTAACAAGAATCAAAATTTAAAATTTAAACATCCTAGTAAAGATAAGAAATTAGGGACTAATAATTTAAAATCTAATTTTGATGGGAAATTTGGACACAAAAAGGAAGATTGTAGGGTAAACAAAAAATAAGCCAAATTTCAAAAATCAGAAAGAAAACAAACCAAATCAAAATCAAAACAAGAATAAAGAGAATAATAAAAAATATAATTTGGTTGCTTTATATACTACATTAGTTACTACAAAATAAAAAAAATGGATTATAGAAATTGGTGCATCTAGGAACATAATTTATAGATCTTATATTCTGACTGATATCAAAGAATGTAATGATCAAATCTATTTGAGTGATGATTGCATTCTTGATGTTCAAAGTAAAGGAAAAGATAAAGTTTTCAATGTTTTTAGAAATTTTGTTTTGCATGTTCCTAAATTAAAAATGAATTTACATTCTTGTTCACATCTAACTCAAAACAATTTTAGTATAATCTTACTAAAAGATAAAATGTTTATTAAAATTAGTTAGAAATTACTATTGATGAAGGAATACAAAATAATGGTTTATATGTATTAGAGACACTTGGGGAAACCTTTGTTTCTATATTGGAGTCGTCCAATACTGGTTGTATATACTATTTGTAACATATTTAGGATATTATCCTTGTCATAAATTTTTTTCTCTTTCAACGATTGAAATATTGAAGTTGTTTTTTTTTTTAAATTTATATTTGTGTAATATGACATGTTTGAATATAAATATATTGTCTTTAAAGTTGGTATACAACTTGATTTCAAACCTATTAATGTAGGATTTATATATGACTAAAATTGAAATCAATAAATGGTTTATATTGTGCTTATTATGATAACGCATGTTTATATGCATATTATGATTCTAACATGTTAGTTTTGTGATAGATAGAAAATATACAGCTAGATTTGTGTTTAAAGTTTGATACATGTGTCATTACTTGGAGCAGAAAAAATAATCTGATAGTTTCCATCTCTTTTAGTGAGGAAAAATACAGAAGTGTAATGGAAGCAATGAATAAATCCATGTGGCTAAAGCGGATGCTAGAAGAAATTCACATGGAAGTTAAAGGAAGTAATCCTCTTTTGTGTGATAGTCATAGTTATAGTACTCTTTCTAATAATCCAGTTCAACATCAAATAACAAAGCATATAGTTATACATATGCATTTTATTTGAGATAAGGTATTCTACAGTGATATAGATCTCCATTACTACCTTGTTGAAGATCAAGTTGCAAATATATTTATGAATCCATTATGTATTTTGAAGTTCTGCAAGTTTTGTGAAATGTTTGGCCTTTCAGAGTTTCCATTGAGGGGGAGTTTGTATGATAATTCCACCTCCTAATGATCAGCCACATGTTTCTCCTCTTCACATCTATACTTCTCCAAATTAAAAGCATTGTAAAAGATACTCTTTATGATCTTAGTAAATTTATCACTCTAAGTTTACTGTGTAGTCTAGTAATGTAGCGTCATGTTGTAAAGGAGGTCCTTACTTTATAAAAAAGGATCTAAGAGATGCTGGTATAGATTTCCCATGTGAAACAATGAGATGTAGTATCACAAATCATGTTTTGCCTAAATCATCACTTCTGATTTATGGATTCTAAATCATTTTTTACCGAAAGGTAAGTTTAACATGATGAAGGTGTAAAAATCCTTCAAATGTGATATTCTAGCCTAAACCCTCATAGTGGTTTAAGGATATTAAATCATGTTGTATAAACAAGTAATGTTGGCATATGAACCCCACATAATATTAAGGGGGAGTGTTAGAACATTAATATTATTGAGGGTTTTACTCCTCTTAAGTGTTCTTAAGATTATAAACATTATATTAAAATTAAATAAATAAAAATATATAATATTATTTATTTATTTAATATAAATTCTAGTTTATAAGGTTAATTGTTTATTTAAAATCAATTTATAAATGGTAGGGGTGCTTTAAGATAATTCATGCCCATTTCAACCACTTATATATGACCCATAGGGTCGATTGAATAATTCAATTTACATAAAAATAGTTTAAAATTGTAATAAAGGAAGAGAAGTGGGTGAAGGAGGGTAAATTACTGGAATTATAATAATTTTATCACCTAATGAAAATTTATATTTCTACTGTGGTTTTTTACCTTTGGGGTTTTTCACGTTAAATCTTGGTTTCCTTGTATTATATTTTACTATGTTTTGCATTATAGTTTAATTTTAAATATTTAATTAAAAAATCAATATTTAATTTTGTTAATAGCTCGGACCTCACAGAAATGGATTACTCTTCGCATTGTCACATAATGCTTTCTTTTGAACTAGGTAGGGTAGGAAACTAACCTAAAGTGGGTGGGAAAGGAATATTCATGGTGAAGAGTATGGTCATGAGACACTCACAATGTAGGGGTGATGTACGAAGGATTTATAAGAATTAAATTTGGCTAGGAAGGTAGGAAATCTCTACAAGTAGATGGTCTCATTCGTTAAAACTATACTATGTAGGAGTCTGAACCTTATGGGGATCAGTCTGAGTAGGTTTTGAAGAAGGAGAATTAGTAGAAAGTTATATAATTTTTATTTTATATATTATTTCTATTATATTTTCTGTGGTATAAGTGATACCAAAAGGTTTGATGGCATAAGAATATGTAGAATATGAGATGGGTGAGGTCAAACCTATACAAATATCTACAGTCGGGTCGATGGTGTTCACATGAAATGATGTCTGGGGTATATAAATTGATTAGTGAAGTTTCTATTATGAGGAATGGGGATTAATGATATTATAGGAGCTATCCTTCGTTGAGTAAGGATAAATTTTTTTTATACAAGTGATAATGTGTTTAGAACCATCCATCATTAGATACACTAGTGGAAGTATAGGAGGTATCAATAGCATAGGTAGTTTACTTACTATTTTGATTAGTGTGGTATTTATAAGGTTTTATGTGATTAGGGAGGGGGTCATTGTAAATTTTGAGACATTCATTAGCTTGATGAACTTCCACCTACCAATCATGTTGTTAGGATTTGTAATGTTCCTTGATGGCCTCATCTAACATTTCTTAGGGGATAAACTCATTGTCAAATTTAATGCCAAGGAGGAAGTTATCAGAAAAGGACTTAAGGGAATGAAAATTTTCATATGAGTGGCCCCAATTGACATGCCACCAATTACATATTCTATCATCATGTCATTAGGGAAGATGTCTAGAGGGATCTACCACCATGTTAAATGGGCAAGCTAGGAATCATTGCAACTCTTCCTTTGATAGAGGTTGGTGATTGTTTACTTGTGAGGAAGTAGATTATGATTGAGTATTATATTATTCAATTTTATGGATGGTCTTAGTATTGGAAGTGCCTTGAGGAAGATTATCTGTGACTCCATCATCAATAACATTCTTGTATCTAGGATGCATGAGGACTTAAAGTTCTTAGGATTTTTCTATTTTTGAGGAGGATTTTTAATTCTCTCATGAGGGAATATTGGTTCTTATCTTACTCAAATGCCTCTTCCAAAGAGGTAGGTGAAAATATTCTAACCTTTTATTGAAGGAAAGGTTCAAGTGCTCTAAGGAATAATTATAATAAACTTCTATCAAGCACGTTGTGTATATCTCGAGTGGATAAAGTATTCCAATATTTGATGAAATATTGGGAAGATTAGTTTTCCATTTTCTTACAGTTTATGAAGGTAATAATTTTATTTTTTAAGAAGATCATGGTTGAAATTCATTGATTAGGGATGTTACTAAAATTTCTAGCTCCATAATGGGGTTGGTTGGTAGGGTGTGATACCAATCCAAGACATCTCCAGTAAGAGTCTTAGCAAGGATATTTTTCATAAAATAAGATTTTTTTTACCCAATCCTTGTAAATATTTCTAAAAGAAATGATATGGAGAGTAGGGTCAGTATAATTATCATAAGTGATGGAAGGAGAGACACCTATAATTTCCATAACAACATTGTAGGGGCTGGTGGCTCTCTTTGAATGATCTAAACGGTCTTGTTGGAAATGGGAGGTTATATAATGAGAAGTCCATTAGGCCCAACCAGAAGTGGAGGGGGCTCATTTTGGTTATTAGTTCCCCAAGATTCCATTTGAGGTCAATTGGATAGCTAAGTTAGACTAGTCTGAAATCGTAGAAATTGATTTACAACCTTGTTTTTCTATTGATTTAAGTGATCTGTGAGTTGTTTAATAAGTTGGATAGAATATGCGTTTGAAGGGATGTTTGTAATTTTTGTGAGATTAGGATCTCCTCCATTTAAAGGAGGCTCACAGGAATTGATGTCAACATCTAATTTTTGAGAAAGGTAATCCTCAAGAAATTTTCATAACATATCATATGATTCTCCTATGTACTTGAGAAATTGTTGAGATAATTTTTTCATAACATGGGTATAATCAAATGTAGGGGAATCTTCATGCTCCCCTTTTTCTTCAGCATCAAAGATATGATTTAGGATGTTGGATCTTATTTGTATCAATCAAGATGATGTATTTTTTATTTTTAGCATTGGTACATATGGCATGATAATTAGCATAATGGAGTAATTCCTTAAGGAGGAAATGATTTTGATCATTGTTATGATGAGATAGAGATGGCTTAACCGAAGAGATAAGAGAATCACCAAACAATTATTCCATGAAAAAGTGATATTGTTTTAGGAATACTTACTAGAGAGGATTTACAAATGGGATCACATGTGTAGTAAATTTGCATAGGGGTTGATAGAGTCTAAGAAGAGAAATAAAAATAAAAATAAAAAAGTGGAAAATAGGATTATCCTTATAAGAAATTTTATATAGGGGTCGATGACATTGAGATAGAGAATGTGAGTTTATATTGGATCTGTCATATTATATATTTCTGAATGGGATTCGATGGCATTTAGAAGACAAAGAAAAATAAAAAGAGAGTGAATCTTACCTTTTTTGAAGCAGAGTAAGATTCATGTTGGGTTCATCAGAGTGCATGATGGGTAAAAAAAGGTTTCCAATTAGGTTCTCAAATGTAAGGATCCAATCTAAGACCAACCATAATGTGAAAATACAATGGTGATCAAGGAGTTATAAAGTCATAACTCTAGAGGATATTAATGCTAACACTAAGATAATTATAGGTTTACAAGGTCTACAACCAAAATAATTATAGGTATCCTACTAGGATTTTGAAATAGAAGAGATATAACCAAGGGACATAATAACAAAAAGAAAATTCAATAAATCAAAGCAAGCATACATCTACTATAATTTATAATAACGAATAAAAAATAATGATAAGTACATTTATACAAAGTGAAAGAATAAAGAAGGTTTTAAATACTTATATGTAGTGTGTGTATGACCATTGATGTATAATCCTCCACATAGATAACAACATCGAGAAAGAATCACTATGGGTTGAGATGGTGAAATATCAAAAATAAGATGTCCATTCCTATCTCACTGTTTCACTTGATTCTAGATGCGTTTCTTCGAATGTTGACGAAACAAATAAGGGTAAAGCCTAGGAGGAATACCTATTGAAATGCTGGTTGTAGGTTGTTGCACGCGTATGACTTCTAGATCCATAGATGACCATGAGAGCTTCATTTTTTCTTGGAGGAACTACCTAAAATAAAAAACAAGACCACCAAATAAAAGTTAAACAATATATGCAGTGGATTACCTAGCGTGTGCTAGATCCGAGAAGTTTGATACTTCCAAGACAGTTGTCAATCCACTGTTTAGAAAAACCTAATGCTTATAATAAAGGAAATTATACTATAATTAAAATTATTTAGGTATATCATTCATCTACAATAAGAAAATTCATTCATAACAGGATAAGCTATAATCAAATCTGAAGGTCAAGGTCACTATCAGGGTATTGGTACTAGTCAGGGTGAGGTTCTAGGTAGTTTTGGGTATTTGGGTGGTGGTTTAGAAGCTCTGTTATTGGTTTATGGTAAAAGACATAGCGACATATGTCAGTTTAGTATGACCGGTGTCAGTTTAGGTTAACAACGGTGGTTGTGGGTAACTACCGATGGTATGGTCGGGGTACAGAAAACTTAATAAAAACTTAGCAAGGTGATAGATCTTAGGCTAGATGAAAAGGGAAGGGGAATGATAAGGTTTGTGTGGGTCTTAACTATGAACATGGAATGATGAAAGTTCAAATATGGGCAGTTCAAGGTTGTGGATAAAGGGATGGTCAAGTTTTCATGGAGGTAAAATGGTAGGGAATGAAATGGGAATAGAAACTAACAACAAAAGTGAAAGGATTTTCCAAAACAATAATGAACCAGTGCAGGTTAACAAAACTTACTACTTGTATGAGCTTAATGTCTGGCTGGCAATGGTGGGTGATCAAATGGAAGGAATTTTGTGTGGTGATGGTGCTTCCCCAGATGCTCCCGTGAAGACAAATGGCTTCGTGGTTGCTTCAGGTGCCGGATATGGATGTTCTGATGCGTGTACAGATGTTGGTTCTACTTGCATGTAGCTCTAGTTTCGTCACTTGTTCTTAGAAGATGTATCAACCTCTCAACAATGTGCCAACCTCAAAATAAGGTTATTTTGGGGGTTAAATGGTAACCGACAGTGGTTCCGGCTTAACCGGTGGCGGTTTAGGGTAACCAGCGTCGGTTAGGTCGGGATTTCCTAGGTTTACTAAGCTAGGTAGATCCCCTTAATTTTTTGGGATCTTGTTTCATTTACTCTATGGATTAGCATGGAAGCTTCCTTCTAACGTGCAGGAATGTGGTTAGAGGGAATGTAGGCATTGATTTTTAGGGTTTGGGTAGGTCTTAGTTAGTTATGGCAACTTACTAAGCATAGGTCTTATGGTGAGGTGGTTAGATGAGGTGGATATGTGGACATTATCCCAATTAGGATATTTAAATAATAAATATTCTGAGGATAATGAATTAATTTAATTTAATTAATTAAATTAATATTAGAGTGGGATGAAAGGGGCCATGGTTAGGTGAATGTGTTCAAGGTGTTTATTTGATGGGGGACCAAGGGGAGTATGACCTAATTTTAGTGTATACATTTTACCCCTTTTTGTTGCGTAGCTTGTATCAGTACATGATGCTAACAAAAATAAGATGTGGTTGCCCCATGTGTGGGTGAAGGTGATCCCCCTCAAACTAGGAACTGATGAGGTAGAAGGAAGAAGCGATGAGTGGTTTGATAAAAGGTGAATGTGATGAAGAAGAAGTGGGGGAACGGGTAAAAAGGGAAAAAGGTCCACTTGGGTAATCTCGGTAATGGGTCAGGGTCAAAGGTAGTGACAGTCAAACGTACGCACATGTATAAACTCTAACATGTTACCAGGTTGAAAAGTAGGAAAACTCTACATTGTCAAAGGTTGATAGTATTATCCAAACAAGGTTGAAGTGAGTCTAGTATCTAAGGTATAGGATATGGTCAGGAAACATGAAATAGGTCAGGTGCAGGAACGTGTAGGTATGTTCCAGTACACCAAAGGTAGGGTCAAGATAAACAGTCATGGAAAGAGGCATGGTAGGGTCAGTATGTTCATCAACACAGGTAATAGTGCCGCAAGGTACAACAAAGACATGAGGTTATAGATCATTAGCAATGTTCCAGGTCCAAATATTTAGGTCACGACATGGGTAGGGCCAAGGTATGGATAAAATAACGAGTTCTTGAATGAGGATGAGGTAAGGGGGTAAAGGATAAGGTCAAGTGGTGTGGCCAAGTGAGGTGAGTATAAGATAAAAAAGGATTCAGGTCAAAAATTAGGGGTAGGAGGTAGGAAAAATAGTAAGCAGGTAAACTGATGATGGTTAAAACAAATCGATGCTGGTCAAGGTGGACCGACCACGATAAGCTAGGGCATAGGACTGGTGTCAGTTATGGTAAACTGACATCGGTTAGGTCGGGGATGTTATAAAAAGAGAAAAATCCACATTTTTACAAATAATTTGTCTTTTAGCAAATTGGAAAAATGACAAAAAAAAGTGGAAAGTGAAATAGTGAAGCTGAGGACTGAGTTGGTGAGCCACGTGGCTGGTGAGATTTGGTTGATAGGTAGATCCACAGGCTAGGTGGATCGATTTGATTAGATTAAGTGATTGAAGAGTGAGAGGTCATTTGGTGATGGCAGAGGCAGGAGAGGGATAAGGGGGACCACTAGTGCTATGGCCAGAGGTTCCACCACATAGATGACAGCGCGATGAGGTAGGATTCAATCCCACTTGTGTTTTATTTGTTAGATTGAATTAAAGGTGAGGTGGGTAAAAATGGTTTTTTTGTTTTGGGGGGAAAAGAATTTTTGAATTATGGGAGGGAAATCCAGTAAAATAGGAGTGAGGAGGGAGAGGATTTGGTGAAGAAGGGGTAGGGAAGGGTGTAGGAGGGATTTGGGTAGGATTGGGTGGGTAGAAGGGAGGAAAAGGGAATTAAAAGGAAAAATGGGGGTTGGGTGTCGCAGGTTTTTGACGCAACAGTGACTGACGTCGGTTGGAGGGTATCCAATGTCAGTGCTAGTGCATCGGTATTTACCATGAAGTAGGTGACCGATGTTAGTTGAAGGGGGACTGGGGTCAGTTAGGGGTAACCGGTACCGATCGGATTGGGGGAAAAAGGGGCCAAAATGTGTCCGAGGTTGGGTGGGTGAGGTAGATAGGGGTGAGAAAAGTGGTTTGGGTAAAAATAGGTAAGGGGGGTGTGGTTGAATAGGTGAGGTGATATTAGGTTAGGTAGGGTTAGGGTAGGTAGGTCAGTAGGTTAGGGTTGAGTTGGGTAAGTAGGGAGGTGTGGGTTGGTTTGGGGTGGAGGGTAGGCCATGGGATAAACAGGTAAGTAGCGAAGTAAAAGAGGTAGGGTAATGGGAATGGGTATGGGTGAATGTAGATATGGTTGTGTTTAAATAATGTGATTCTTTTGTTAGATGTAGATGAGAGATCAACTTTGGATGCATGACAGGGTACCACCCCTGCTTGTGATAGTTCACGGCACAATGACACCTGAGGAGTTGCGGCATGTGGAGGAGGTGGGCCTGAGTGGGGTCTGATGCTACCGACATGTAGTTCGGTAGCTGAGTCTGATGATTTCCCTCATCGATAGATGGGATTCCGTGACTAACACGTTCTACCTACTGACGGGTGAGATGATAATCACACTAGAGGACTTGTTTAGGATCCTATGATTACCCATATTGGGGACGCAGGTATATTCGATCTCCTCAGAGGTGTCTAAGGAGTTTATGCTGGCAGTGTTTTAGGAGGGGATGGTGGAGTTGACATTCCACAATGACAGCCTTAGCTATGGAGAGATGTACCTAGCCCGTCTAGAGGAGACAAGGCTAGTAGTATTACTGATGGAGGTAGTCTTCTATTTTGCACTGTTAGATGCAGAGGGTGGGAGATCTCGTGATCTCTGATGGGAGTATTACATGACATGATGATGGAGAGGACCTGGTTTTCCTGGGTGCCAGCATTCATGATGTAGTTATATAGAGAGTTTTGTGCGTATGGGCAAATCCGCATGTTTAGCCTATGTTGCACCTTTTTACTTCATTGTTGGCCCTATGAGCACATTGTCTATGTGTGTCCAGTGGGTATGCCCCGAGTAGATGCCTTTCAGCCTGGTTTTGTACGAGTGGGGTATAGGCGATGGGTACCTGTTATTGGAGAGTGGCAATTAGACAGGGCTACACATGATGTAGAATACTACCGAAGGCTATTAGAGGGATTGTTTAGAGTAGATATTATATGGAGGCTGTATGTGGGTTATCCCTCATATAGAAAAATGGCTGAGGAGGTAACTAGCCTTCAGCTACTTAGATGGATAGAGGGGAACCATGCAGGAGAGCACGAGATGATCCTTGTTGACAAGGTTAGACGATAGTTTGGGCTATGACATGATATACCTCCACCCTTTCCACATTACAGGAGAGATGACATGGAGAGGCCATTACCTCTACCATAGCTGACAGTGCTGACAGGGCAGGATGGATGATGCCAGAGTGATAGATACATATAGACAGTGGTGGGTGGCTCATTTACGAGCAATACCACCTAGACCAGTGAAGCCAGATTTTGCCAGTATCACGGTGCAGAGAGACATCATACACGGGTAGGTGGCAACCCTGATTACCCAGTTGGGGATGGTGTAAGGGAAGTTAGCTAGTTCAGAGGCAGAGGTGGATGAGTTACATGTATAGGTGGCTATTCTTCAGGCCCAGATGGCCCACGGTGGAGATGGAGATGGTGATGATGGTCAGGTGGCCACCCTACAGGCACATGTTATAGGGTTGCAGGGGCATCTAGCCACTACACATGCATAGATTTAGACATTACAGGCGTAGGTATAGGCACAAGGTATGAGGCCAATGGCACCTTCATAGGCACCGGGATTGGGTCCCAGTTCATAGGTAGGGGCAGGATGCGGTCCCACAGGATAGGTACAGGGACCGAGGCCTATGAGGCCACCATAGACCATACCCATATCCATGTTATGGGATGCCCTAGGTGAGGTAAGATACTACCAGGATCATTTTATGGTGGCCGGGATAGATTTTCTATCCTATAGAGAGTACAAGGAACAATAGGCCTCGAGTGAGAGGACTAGATCTCAGAATCATAGTGTAGAGAGCACAGGGGGCCATTGAGCCCCGAGACATGAACAGGGTGAGGCCACCAACTCACGGAGGCTAGCTCCAGGTGATGTACCGGTAGGGGGCGACCACGACCTATGGCGGGCAGTGAGATGATACCAGGCCGTCAGACAGGAGCCAAGGAGGAGACCAGAGAGACAAACATGGAGGATGTCTGACGGGATGAGGTTTTATGCCCATCCTTGTATTTTGATGTATTATAGTCATTTTTTGATATATACTGGCCTGTTTGCCAAAGACGGTGAGGATGTATGAGAGTTTTGTATATTTTTGAGCATATACTGACCTGCGTACTATCAACAACAATCCGACACTATGATAATTCTTCACCGAGAACTCCTCGTGCTATGATTATTTACTAATGCACAACTTTTATTTTGGTGGATGTAATCTGAAAACACAACAACAAACATAACACAAGAATATCATAGTCTATGATAAGAAGGAATGATGATAATTCTAAAATATCAGTGTAAATTATAATATCAACATGAAATTGTTACAATCTCACCCATGAGGTACTTCAAGTGTTACCCAATTCACTTTCCTTCCAACAATAACTATAGGAGAAACTTCACAATGGATTCTTTAACACGCCTTCTAAATGATGGCTTTTTTTACACACTTACTCATACAATATTTCTCACTACTTCCTTCTATGCTAAATGAGGGTGTGGCCTCTCTATTTATAGAACTTCGAGGCTTATCCATATTATCTCTAAGATAGGATAAGAAATCTACTCTGATGAATCATATCCCATACCTTAACTCTTATCTGTACATGTAAGCTTATCTTTTAAGCTAAGATAAACCTTATCATTTCACATGGGTTCAACATTTTTAGACTTTTTACAAATAAAATACACAAAATATTTATGACCTCACTCCTTTTCCTTATTACCAATATAATATTTCTAATTCCTAATCATGTAGACCCTACTTCTCTACTTACCCTAACTTTGACATTTTAACATTACCGGACCACTTACGAAAAATATTTACTTTTTATCACAACATTCCTATTGTACTTTTGACTATTACCGTACTATACATTATTGGCGGTGTCGTACTGGCAGTGTCGTTATCTTCTATCGGACACTACTACTAATTATACTTAACAACATCCTATTCCTAATACATACATTAATGAAGTAGAAATTACGGAGGAAAATTTTAGTGTCGACATCTTCCCCCTTCCTAGCTTCTACTCTGTCCCCGGAGTAGACTATTCCGGTGCTTGGAAAATATTTAACTTGTCATGGTTGACCCATTTCGTAATGGGAGTGCCATCCGATTCCTCCAGTCGGTATGTACAATTTTCATGCACAGCTGTTATTTTGTAAGGTCCCATCCATTTTGGAAGAAATTTTCTCTGTATTCTTTTTTTGTATCTAGAATCATATACTAGAACCAAGTCATTCACATGAAATGGAGACCAACAGATCTTTTGATCAAAGTATTCCTTCTACTTCATTTTATTCTTATAGCTTGTATCCTTCGCTATTTCCCTTATTTCCTCTAGCAAATGAAGATGTACCAACCTTTCTTTTACTGAATCACTTTCATCCATCCTTTCATTTTTCATAACTCTCACAGTGGGAATATCAAACTCAAAAGGAAGAACTAGATCAATGCCATAAGCCAACTGAAATGGGGAGTATCTTGTTGCTGAATTTGATGTTTCCATATATGCCCACAATGCTACATGAATCCTTTTATCCCACTTATGTACCTGCAAGGTTGCATCTTTTGCTAGAATTTGACACAACACAAAATTTGTTTGTTCCACCTATCCATTTATGCTTGTCTTGTATGTTGTTGCCTTACTGTGCTTAATAGAAAATTTATTGACTAGGGCTTCTACCACCTCATTAATGAGGTGGCTTCCTTGATCTGTTACAATTTCTAATGGACAACCAAATCTGGTGACAATGCGTTCATATATGAACATTGTCACTTCATCCATGGAAGCTATTTTCAATGGCCTAGCTTCAACCCACTTGGTTAAATAATCTGTGGCAATTGCAATATACTTATTTTGGCATGGGGTAGTTGGAAGTGGATCTACAATGTATATTCCCCACTTTTCAAAGGGACCAAGAGGAAGAATAGGGCATAATGGAGATGATGAAGTCTTACGGTTACCATGTGTTTGACAAATATCACATGTCTTACAATAATTATAACAATCTCTAAAAAGAGTAGGCCAGTGATAACCTACATCCAAGATCCTTTTTGTTGTAAGTTTTCCAGAGAAGTGTCCTCCACATGTACCATTTTGGAATTATTCTATCAGCTCCTTCCCTTGATCACGTCCAACTACCCTCTTGTATTTTCCATCAGGTCCTATTCAAAATAATACTCCATGCAGAATAGAATATGGACAACTGGCTTGAGTAATCTTCCTCTTAGTCTTTGCATTGGTACCATCAGGATACTTGAATTCATTCATATAATTCCAAATATCTATGTATTCACTAGGGATTGTGTCAAGGGATAACAATGCTACATCTATGAAATCATCATAATCACAAGATGAACCTAAACCATCATAGGCTCGAGAGAGTGCATCTGCATTGACATGCTTCTTTCTTGGCCTATCTATAATATCAAATTCAAATTCTTGTAGCAAAATTATCCATCTTGTTATCCTCCCTGATGGGTTAAGCTTATTTACAATATACTTTAGAGCTTGATGGTCTGTTACAACTATAAATTTCTGTCCTAGCAAATAATTTCTAAACTTATTTACAACAAAAATGATAGCTAGAGCCTCTTTTTCAGTTACAATATGATTTACCTCAGCACTGCTCATTTGTCTTCTCCCAAAGTAAACTAGATGATCATTCCCATTTTCATCCTTTTGGCTCAGAGTACTTCCTAGTGCTACATCTGAGGCATCAGTATACACAATAAATGGCTTGCTCCAATTTGGATTCTTTAAAACAAGTGAAGACACCAGGGCTTCCTTCAGTTGTTCAAAAGCTTCATGCACCTTATTTCCTGGTTCATAAGTAACATCCTTCTTCAAGAAATGGGTTAGTGGCTGTGCAATCTTTGAGAAATTCTTTATGAACCTTCTATAGTAACCCACAAGGCCTAAAAATGATCTCAACTTACTTTTATTCATAGGAAATGGTAACTCTTTGATTTTTTGAAACTTTATCAGGATCAGTACCAATACCATCTCTGGATACAACATTCCCTAGAAAAATGCCTTTAGAACATCCAAAGACACACTTTGTAGGGTTTAGTGAGGCTTTTGCTTCATCTAACCTTTGAAATGTTGTCTCCATCTAGTGCAGGTGGTCCATCTTGCTCCCATAGATGTAAAAATCATCCAGAAATACTCTGATGAAGTTCCCAATGTAGGGTTCAAACACCCTATTCATCAAACGCTAGAATGTTTCCAGAGCATTACACAACCCAAAAGACATAACTCTATAAGAAAACATTCCCCAAGGAGTGGTGAACGTGGTCTTCAACTGATCTTTCTCCGCTATATCCATCAGCAAAACTATAGCACTCCTGGCCAGCTACTTCGTCCAAGATCTGATATGAGAATGGAAGAGGGTAATGATCCTTCTTTTTTTCCTTATTGAGCTTCCTCTAATCAACAAAAATGTGTAACTTCCCATTCTTTTTTATTGAGATCACAGTGGGAGAAACCCATTCTGAATTCTCCACAGCAAATATGAATCTTACATCAAGCAACTTATCTATTTCTTCTTTTATAGTCTTGGAAAAAT
Organism: Taxus chinensis; assembly: GCA_019776745.2. Lineage (NCBI taxonomy): Eukaryota > Viridiplantae > Streptophyta > Pinopsida > Cupressales > Taxaceae > Taxus > Taxus chinensis. The sequence continues at coordinate 284,010,936 of CM034151.1, read as the reverse complement.
TAGGATTCATTCTATATGGCATTTTCTTTATAGGCTTAACACCATCTACCAGCTCAATAGAATGTTCTACCCAACTTACTTGACGGAGTTCCTTGTAATCAAAAGTGAATAGGTGTATGTACCTTCGAAAGAGCTAGAGGTAGGATTCCTTCTCACTCTCCATCACAGCATCACCAATCTTTATTTGTTGGAGAAAATCATCAATTTCTTCTTCAGATAATTTTATGGGTTCATGAGTTGGTGTGACTGGAAGGATATCCATGACCGAAACATCAACCTCAATTTCTTCATCTTCTATGTCCACTGCACTGGTACTAGAGTAATCAGAGGATGTCCAATCATCAGTTTCATCACTTAAATTCATATGTTCTGTCTTATGATGCCAAGGATCACGTTTATCTTCACCCTCTCTCTACCATGTCCCAGTGTCATGAATCCTTCATTCCAGTAGTTTCTTGCATGAACTCTCCTTAGCCATGGTCTTCCCAACAACATTGGGTATGCAACAATACCATTTTTCATCACCTGAAAGTCTACCACACATACAAAACCCATAACAGATATTGCCACATTTGAAACAACACCTTCTGGTTTAGTTTTTCTCTTATTTAATGACCTTAACATAAGTGTTGAGGGGTGATCAATTTTTAAACCCAACATATTCATTACAGACTCGGTCATTACATTAACTGCAGCACCTCCATCAACTAAGACATCATGAATTGAAATACCATTACATAATACCTCAGCTTGTGGAGCGTAGGGATCCTCCTCTACCTCCAAAACAGGGACCTCAACCTCCTTCCTTTGTCGAGAATTGATTCCCCTTCACAACTCCCGCCTCTTCTCAGAAGACATAGCCAAGATTTGACCATATGTAATATTTGCAGGCCTTTTGAATAGATCTTCCAAGATGGAGTATGGTCCTTGTCCCTGTGAAATAAGAAAATCCTGCACACCCAACTTTCTTCTCCTATGTTTCTTACTAGTTTCTCCTTTCATCTTCTTAGTATCATTTCCATCTTGGTTATCTTTTTCTTTCTTTCTTTTTGTTACAAACACATCTACTACATTAGTTATGCTATTATCTACTACATCAAAATAATTCACAGGTGCTTTTCCTTTATCATTATCTCTTGTACCGGATGTAGAAGCTCTATCTGGACAATTATACTTGTAATGACCCTTTTTATGACAACCATAACATACAACTTCAGAAATATTTCATTTTGGACCTCTATCTCCTCCCTAAGAACTAAATTATTTTCCTTGAAGAAGATTAATAGTTAACTGACCCATCTTCCTAACCAGATCTTCATACTCAGTAGATGTACTAGGAGAAAGATTTGTGCTCACCGAGAGTGGTTGTGGATTCTGGACCAAAGGTGATAGTGTAGGCTCTACTTTAGCAACAATTTCTTTGGGCCCCTCTTCCATGCTTTCTTCTTACCTTCTTGCAATCTCCTTTACTTGTTCAATGGTAGTTGGGCGGTCATACTTCACTTGTTGTTTGATCTCTGGATTCATCCCAAGAATGAAGTGCTTGCAGAGGAGATTATCCACGCCATTCATCAACCCATCCGCTAATCCTTCCTTCCAGATCTGGGCATCGAGCTTCCTCATTAGCTCTAGAACACGAGAATGATAATCCCTTATTTTCTCCTTCTCTCCTTGGCATAGCTTTATGATATCGATCATGAGATCTGCATATTTTTGTTGTTCACCAAATTCTTCAAGAAAAATTTCAGTTAATAAATCCCATGAGGTTTTCACATTATCACCTAGTGTTTCAAATCACCTAAGGGCCGAACCATCCAAAAAGGTAGGAAAAAAATCAGTCCATTGTTCCCTTCTTATAAGGCCATTATAAATACAAGATCTTTTAAACTCTTGAATGAAAGATGAAGCATCTTCATTAGATTGGGTTGTGAAAACAGGAATCTTCCCCATTTTTAAAAGTAACCACAGTGATAAACCAACCCACAAGTACAATCAACAAGACTTATGTGCACAAATAATTGGAATCACTATAATAGAAAATAGAAATGACCATGGTAAACTGTGGTAAAACTTGACTTACTACGGTAAAAAATGACTTTACTGTGGTAAACACTATTCATAGTAAAAAGTGAAGTTACTGCAGTAAATACTATTCACGGTAAAAAGTGACTTTACTGCGGTAAATACTATTCATGGTAAAAAGTGAATTTACCATGGTAACTACTATGCATAGTAAAAACAAGGTTACCCTCCAAATATTTTCTGACTAAGTGGGAATATCTCTCCAGAAAATCCACCAACGAGGAATGGTTCCGATAACGGAACCAAAATATCAACACCAATCCGGCACTATGATAATTCTTCACCAGGAACTCCTCGTGCTATGATTATTTACTAATGCATAGCTTTTATTTTGGTGGATGTAATCTGGAAACACAACAAAAAACATAACACAAGAATATCATAGACTATGATAAGAAGGAATGATGATAAATCTGAAATATCAGTGTAAATTATAATATCAACATGAAATTGTTACAATCTCACCCATGAGGTACTTCAAGTGTTACTAACTTCACTTGCCTTCCAACAATAACTATGGGAGAAACTTCACAATAGATTCTTTAACACACCTTCTAAATGATGGATTCCTTTACACACTTACTCATACAATATTTCTTACTACTTCCTTCTATGCTAAATGAGGGGGTGACCTCTCTATTATAGAACTTCCAGGCTTATCCATCTTATCTCTAAGATAGGATAAGAAATCTACTCTGACGAATCATATCCCATACCTTAACTCTTCTCTGTACATGTAAGCTTATCTTTTAAGCTAAGATAAACCTTATCATTTCACATGGGTTCCACATTTTTAGACTTTTTACAAATAAAATACATAAAATATTTATGACCTCACTCCTTGTCCTTATTACCAATATAATATTTCTAATTCCTAATCATGTAGACCCTACTTCTCTACTTACCCTAACTTTGACATTTTAACATTACTGTACCACTTACAACAAATATTTACTTTTTACCACAACATACCTATTTTACTTTTGACTATTACCGTACTATACATTATTGGCAGTTTGTACCGGCAGTGCCATTATCTTCTATCAGACGCTACTAATAATTATACTTAACAACATCCTATTCCTAATACATACATTAATGAATTAGAAATTATAGAGGAAAATTTTAGTGTCGACAGCGCCAAAGATGGTGAGGTTGTATATGAGAGTTTTGAGAGACTAGATTATATACACCGGCCTACATGCTGAAGACATTTGCCAGTTATGTATATGGATACACATTTTTGGATATTGTATTTATAGAGATATTGTATTTATAAAGATATTGTATTTATAGAGATGATGATGATTATGGACATTATGTGTTTGTGTTGATAACATTTTATTATTATGCATAGTTGGATTTATGGTAGGTGTGTTAGGCAAGGATTGAGTTAGGTTGTAGGCATGGATTGAGTCAAGTTGTAGGCATTGATTGAGTTAGGTTTTAGGCATGGTGGAGTTAGGAGCGGTCGAGTTTGTAACTTATTAATGTGTGCAATTAATGATGATATAGTCACTTTTGAGATGTTTTCTAATACATGCATGATGATGGTAAAGAAATGGTAGTCAAAATAAATGTATGTTTTGATGATGATAAAAATGTGAAGCAATTTGTCGTTTGTTTGATTTAATTTCCAATTTTTGATATAAAAAGGAAACTAAGTTGGGTAGAATGTGATTTAGGAAAATGAAAGATGAATTGGTTAGGGTAGAGAGTGGCCGAGCTAACCTCTAAGGGCCCCATGTCCTCGGAGTGCTACCTACATAGTCCTAGTGAAAAGGGACCTCAGGCCGATGTAGTTCTCCCATAAGATAAGGAATAATATGAGGAGGTATGAGAATGAGTTGGTAGGTTGTAGGCATGATTTGAGTTTAGGTGTGTTAGGTATGGGTGAGTTGTGGGAAAATTGGTATAGGTGATTTCAATTGTGGTAGAAGAAGAAGATTACCCAAAGGTAAGCGTTGAAGACCAAGTCCTGTATAATGTAATCAATATGTAATAAGGAAGGTTAAAAGATAAGAGGAGGTGAGAAAGCTTCCTGATTGGTTAGGATCATAACGAGTAAGTCACTCCTAAGATAGGCTGATGAACATAAGACCCTAAAGAATTTACATGATGGATTATTCTAAAGGTGTAAAGTAGTCGCATGACCACCAAATGTCACGGTTCCATGAGGTCCCTTGAGGCGGTAGGAAATGAGAGTGTGAATGGTGAGAGGGTAAAAATTGGTAGTTTACATGGTAGTAGGTATCATTCCTTTTAGCAAGAGATCCAAGGTCACAATGGGCAAGTCCATGATGAAAAAGTTTTTATTTGACTTGGATTGAAGATCGACTGATCAATGTAAGAAGTATATATGGGATGAGGAAATTAACTTCTTGAGGTCTTCACGAAGTTGATTGATGTGAGAAGCTTCAAATTCTCATCTTTTTTTTTTAAGAGCTTTACATAGTTGTCCTTTGAAGGGAGCAGTCTATTTATAGCAGCGATTGTAGAGAGAAAGATGTCCTTTTGAGGGAGTCATATTTTTATTAGAAGTTTTGACTCAAGGAGGTGGATCCCATGTGAGGGATTTTAAGTCATGGATAATACTAAGGTGAAGAATAGGATTCTTGTTCAAAAAGTAGGGTGAAATGACCATGGGATCTCATCTAAAAATAGACATGAAAAGTATCCATGAGAATCATGCTATGTACAACGCCGTGGTAAACATATTCAACAGAAGATAAAAAAAGTGACATGGGTATGCACATGATTCATTGTTTAATCATTGGTGATGGTGTAGGAAGTGGATAGTGCTCAAGGGACGAACATGAAAAGAGGAAAAAAGTGAGGTAGGACTAAAAGTCAACAGTAGAATGGTTTAAGATACAAGGCATTAAGGGGATTAGGTTCAGGTTTACCATTGAGTGAAGATAAATGGTAAGCACCTGATCCGTAAGTATGAGTCATGATGTATGGTCCAAGCAAATTAGGAGCAAATTTTCCCTGTTTACTTTTTTCTACTTTAGTTACATGTTGATTTTCTTTCAAGACAAGGTCACCGACTTGGAAGGTTCATTCATGGATACATTTTTGGTAGGCATGTTTGATACGTTTTTGGTAAACTTGAAGGTGGTCAAGAGCGTTAAGACGATGTTCATCTAATAACTCAAGTTGTGCTAAATGGTCCCAATGAAATTCGTTATCCTTGAGCATGTCATGGATAGAAATGTGGAGTGAGGGAATCTAGACTTCGAGAGGTAGAACAACCTCTGTACCGTAGACTAGAGAAAATGGTGGGGCGGTAGTGGAAGTGTGAATACTAGTGTGGTATGCCCACAGGGAAAAATGAATGTGCATATGCCAATCCTTCCCAGTATCATTAACCACTTTCATGAGAATTTTTTTCAAGGTTTTGTTAGTGGATTCAGCTTGGCCATTGGATTGTGGGTAATAAGGTGACGAGAAAATTAACTAGATGCCGAATGCGTCGTAATTTTTTTGCAAGGTTTTATTTTTGAATTGTTTTCCATTATCAGTGATGAGGCAATGAGGAACATCAAAGTGACAAATGATGTGATGATTGATGAGCTCACATATTTTCTCATCTTTCATGGAGATGAGTGGTATGGCTTCAACCCATTTTGTGTAGTATTCAGTAGCGGTGATGATCCATTGATGTCGCATTGGGAAGAATGGGGATTGATTTCTCTGTCAAGATCCAAACCCCATTGAGAGAAGGGCCAAAGGTCATGAATGCAACCTGTAAGGTATGACTAGGTGTATGATGAAGGTTGACATGTTGTTGGAATTTTACAAAAAGTTTGACATAGTCACAACAATCATGGTTGAGGGTTGGCCAATAATAGCCTAGGAAAAGAATACGCTTACCAACAATGCAAGGCCACTGAAGTGACCTCTATATATGCCATCATGAACTTCCTTGATGGTATAAGAAATTTTAGAACTCGTGAGGCATCGTAAGAGAATATCATCAAAGCCACACTTATAGAGGAGGCCCCCCATGATGAAATAATGAGAGACCTTTTTAAGAAAAGCACGTTGCTCATTATGAGTGAGGTCGCGAGGTAAGATGGAGAGAGAAAGATATTCAGAGTATTGTTTAAATCAAATGTCACTCAGGTCAGGGGTAGCAGTTCTAAAGGAGTAAACATCGCGAGGTAAATAAGAGGGTGATTAGAGTCATTGTACGATGAAAAATATTTTAGAATCAGCAGGTGAATCAGGTATTTGAGAGGCCAAGCAGGCCATGGTATCTGCAAATTTGTTGGTTGAACGGGGGATGGTTTGAAGGTCATAATGGTCAAAGGTAGTTAAAAGTATGTCCATGTGATGTTTATACTTTTGAAGTGTCTCATTATGAAATTGGTATATACCATAGACTTGGTTGATGACCAATTGGGAGTCGCCAAAGATGTTGATGGATTTGACATCCAAGGCATAGGCAGTCTGGAGACCTAATACGAGCACCTCATATTTGACAATATTGTTTATACAGTTAAAATCTAGTTTGAAGGACAAAGGCATGGGTTCACCATCAAGCAAAATGAGGATAAATCCTACCCCACCCCCATGCTGACACTTGGAGCCATCAAAGAAGAGTGTCATTTGGTAAGTGGGCTTGTCTAGGGAAAGGGTGGCGATTGACTCATCTAAAAACTCAAAGTTAGAGAGTTGATCCCCGGAAATAGGTGTGTCGACCAATTGGTCAGTGATAGCTTGGCCCTTGATGGAATTTTGATGGATGAATTCAAGGTTGAGGTCAGCCAGAAGCATAAGCCAGCATGTGGCACATTGAATTTGGTAAGGTTTATCATACATGAAGTGTAAGGGGTCGGTGTTGGTCACAACATAGGTTTTGTGGTTAAGTAAGTAATGGCAGAGTTTGGTGGTAAAAAAAACTAAGGATAAGCAAAGTTTTTTGGCATGGGTGTATCAGGTTTCATAGTCCAAAAGAGTATGGGTTATGTAATAAAATTCCTACTCCCTGTGTTGTTCATCATGATGAGAAAGCATGGCTCCTAAGGAGTGATCGGTAGCTGAGATGTATAGGTAGAAGGGTTGGTCGTCTTTAGGTGGAATGAGTACGGGTGGTTGAAGAAGGTATTGTTTTAAGGCCTCAAAAGCTTTATGGCATTCATCATCCCATTTAAAGGATACATCCTTCTTGAGAAGGTGATGAAATGAAACGGTGAATAGACTGCAACTTACCTTGTAGGCTATGGAGTTTCCTAAGATTAGTGGGTAGAGGAATCTCAAGAATGGCCTTGAATTTAGTAGGGTCAACCTCTATACCACGTAGGGAAATGATAAATCCCAAGAGATTTCCTGAGAGAACTGCAAAGACACATTTCTTGGGCTGAAGGCAAATGTAATATTTAATGAGATGGTCAAAGATGGTTTTTAGGACAGCGAGGTGCTTGAAGCAACATTTATATTTGGATAGGATATCATATACATAATCTTCCAATATACGATGCATGATGTCATGGAAGATATAATTCATAGCCCGTTGATATATGGCACCAACATTTTTAAGGTAAAAAGGCATGACTCGATAGCAGAAGGTCCCCCAAGGGGTGATGAATGCAGTTTTGTGTTGATCCTCTGGGGAAAGAAAGATTTGGTTATAACCTGAGAAACCATCCATGAGTGATAGCATCTCGTGACCAGTGTTAAGATCAACCAACTGGTCAATATTGGGTAGAGGGAAGTCATCTTTTGGGCATGCTAGGTTGAGGTCATGGAAATCTATGCAAATACGAAGTCCCCTGTCACCTTAGTGATAGGGAAAATGTTAGAAATCCAACGAGGATAATCAATGGGTAAGATGAAGGAAATGGAAAGAAGACATTGAAGTTCTTCTTTGATGAGAAGGGAAATGCGAGGGTGCATTTTTCCTCAGCTTTTGTTTGATGGGTTTTGTATCGGGAATAGTTACGATATTATGGACCACTATGGTGGGATTAATACCAGGCATGTCTGCGTAAGACCAAGAAAAAGTATGGTTATGATCTTTGAGAAAAGAAGCGATGGCCTCCTGTTCAGCAACATCTAAAGATTGACCGATCTTTAGGATGAGTGGGTCATTCTGAGTATGAATTTTGATTTCGATAGTCAATTCATTCAACATGGTTTGCGTCTTAGATGGTAATGACCGATGAATATATGAGTCTTCTACACCAAGGTATGTGAGTATAGATTCATCATCCTAGAATTGAACAATGTTAGTCAAAGGTGTATCACCATCGATCATTTCAGGATACAGGAAGGGAAGAAAGTAAGGAGCCTCACCCTCGCATTGATAAGTCAGAGGCCCCAAGGAAATGGTGTTTATGATAAATTTTTTTAGGAGGAATGGATTCTAGATCCATCGACTCCATCGGTGAAGATGGTGATGGGCTGACAAAGGTGGAGAAGGGCTAATGTCTTCAATGAGTTCAACGCAGGCCTTCTTGGTAGGTGGTTCAACAAAGTCGATACCACTATGGTTTTTATGCTTACAATTAGTACATGGAATAATAGTATGGCACCCTTACTTGTAAAAGCCAAAACCAAAACCCTTCCCCATGCACATCAGTGTAGGAAGGTGTGAGAAAAATGGTGATTGGGGAGTGACTACAGGTCAGTGGAAAATGGGTGGGTTTGTGACAGTGGTTCAGTTGTGTAAGTTTTAGTATCAAGTTCCCCATAGGTAAGATTGGTAGGAAGGTGGGGAGGACCATAAAGGAGGCACTCTCCTATATGGTGATCATAACAAGGGTGATGGTGAAGAATTCCATACTCTTGCAAAGTTAGGAATGTGTTAACACTATATAGGCGATACACCCCCAGAGTGAGGCGTTCAAAAATGCCCTTCCAAGGGATCAGTGGTTGGTATGTGGGTAGCTAGAATAGACGATGTGTTAGAGGTCAGATTGGAGGTGGAGCTAATGGATTGGGAGGCTAATGGTTTGGTCGTGGAGGTTGTGGCAGTGGTAGGAATGGAGGATGTAGGTGTGGTTAAGGTAGCGGCTACACTAGTGAGTGGAGGTGTAGGTGAGTAGCAGTGGTTGTGGAGGTAGATGCTTTGATGGGTATGAGCACGTCATTGGGTCGGTAAAGCATGTTGCAAGTTTTGAAAGGTGATGGGTCAGCTGGAATGGTATAGGTGTGTCCTTCATGCTCAAACTTCACACAACGATGCAAAGTAGAAGGGACACAACCCATGACATGAATCTAGGGTCTACCAAGCAACATGTTATATTGAAATTCCCCCTCCAAGACATAAAATAACTCTGGAATAGTACGGGGGCCCACGTGCAAATGTGGAGGATGATGGTGCCTAAGTGTAGAGGTGATAGTGTCATTGAATGAACGCAGCATGATGGGATGTTTATGCATGTAATTGTTAAGTATGCACATTTGAGCGAATGCATGGAGGAAATGATATTAATGCTAGTGCCCCCATCGATCATAACACGACTGTACATATATATCATCAATGTGGACAGAGATGAAGAGAGTTGGGTCTGGGTCATCAGTTTGGTGCGGTGAGATCTCTTCCTTTGAGAAGCTAAGGGAGGCTACTTGGTGAGTAGGTGGAGGTGTGGATAAAGGTGGTAATTTGGTGAGAGAGGCTACATGATGGGGTGTGATAATGGAGGCTACAGGTGTAGGGTCATTGGGTAAAACCTCAATAGATTGTAGGACCTCCATGAGAGCTTGACGATGGGATTCCGAGGTTTGGATGAGGTCATACAAGGACATTTTGAGGGGGGATTGGTGTAGTTGTTTGAGCATCACGCAGTGTGTGACCCCATTAGAAATAGGATATGTGGGGCCGTGGATAGTGATTTTAGGTGTGGGTGTAGATGGTATGTTGGGTATAGGATTAGTTGGTGAGTTAGCTACCTTTTCCTTTCCTTTTTCCTTCTGAGCATGGGTAGTAATGTGGATCATGTTGATCTGAGGTGGGGAGGTAGGTTAGGTAGGTGAGCCATGAAAGGTATAGCAACATGAAGGGAAAAATCCCAATGGCGGGAAGGAACCTTGTGAGATGAGATGGCAACATTGACATTTGGGTGGAGATTTGGCGAGGTCGTTGATGTAAACCATGTTAATTTCAAACCTTGGGGTGGCTCTAGGAGTTGTGGAGGTCTCGGTCGCTGAGTGGGCAATGAGGGAAGAGCTGTGGGAATGGGTGTTGGTGAAATGGGGTCCTCATCAAGAAGGTCATCATCATCAAATTTTCCTTCGGGAGGACACAACTAGATAAGAATGGTTTTCAAATCCTTACAGTTCTCTACATCATGTCCTGGTGCATGATGGTAGGCACAAATTTTGGTGTCGTCAAACCCCTTTGGTTTGGGTTTAAGAGGGTCATAAGGTCTGAGAGGTGGTAATGTGATGACAAAAGTTTCAAGGAGGTTGGTTAAAATTTTGGCTTAGGATCCTGCTAGTGGATCACAATGGGAAGTGAAAGTGGGTTTGGGTGTAGGCGCGGCTGATTGTAGAGGAATGGTCCTTGCATGAGGTAAAGTGGATCGAGCCATAGTTTTAGGTGTTGGTGTGATCTTGGGTGTTGGTCATGTTTTCTTGGGTAGGGGTATGGTAGATGAACTGACAAGAGAGTGTGTGGTTGTTTTGACTACCTTATTGGAGGGTAGCGGATTTTTGTCCTTAGGTTGTACCTTCTTGGGTAAAGGTGATACGGGCACACGAGATCTAGAGGGAAAGGCAGATGGTGGAAGAGGGCACATTACCCACTGGGATAATGGAGGTGATGTGAAAGTAGATGGTGTAGGTCATGTAGGAGGTGTGAGGGAAAGAGACTGAAGTGTCGTGGGTAGTGAAGGAGTGATCGATGGTATTAGAGGTATGGGTGCTAAAGATGTTGTAGATGTGGGTGGAATTTGTGGCGGGAACTTGGATATGTTTGAGGTTTGTACAATGGTGGAATGGGCTGCTGTGTTTTTAGTTTACCAGCGGGTGGAGGTTTCTTAACCGTGTTAGAAGGGTGAGGTCCTAAGACGGATGAAAAGGGTGAAGGTGATGAAGGTGTGATCGGTGAGGTTGGAGTATGAGATTTATGGGGTTGGTTCTTCTGTTTGGGTGTCAGAGTAGGTTTGGTATTGGCCTTGGAGGATGTAGATAAATCTAATTTGATGGGTGGATGAGTAAGGCTGGTGTTGGGATGACCCCTAAGGTAGTAATAGGTTTAGGAAAGGAAGATGATGTAGTGTAGGCTTTGGGTGTAGATGCATGCTTGGGTTATGGGTAGGGGTGTGAGTTTGAGCCATGATGTGGTATCGTGGATGAATTTGTGACAGTTGTGGTTATGTTCAGTTCGATTGGCCAAAATATTTTTGGGTAGATAGTGGAAGTTTCGACAAGTGACATCTACATTTTTATTGAGACAAGAAGCAAAAGACACCCCCAAAGTAAGGCTCTATCCACATAATCTAGGTGATCAGATAGTGTGAGAATGACATAGCTGTAGGTGAGGTTGATGAGGATCTAATGGTAATTCCCATGTTATGTGTCTTAGAGATGGGTAGTTTGCTAGCTTCATCTTCTATGGGTAAGAAAGCTGAAAGCAAGTCTATAGGATCTTGGTTAATTGATGGAGAATGGTAACCTAGAGGTAAAGGCATTTTTACTGGGTCTTTGATAGGTAGAGGAGATGATAGATGTTCTTCTGGGGGTGGAGTAGATGACGGGTGCTCATTTGTAGGTGGAGGAGATGATGGGTGATCTTCTGGGGGTGGAGTAGATGATAGGTGCTCCTCTATAGGTGGAGGAGATGATGGGTAGGAGATAAACAAATATCCTCCCTAGATAGAAGAAGTACTATGGGTGATGGTTCCCTAAGTGGAGAAGCCAGAGGTGAAATAGTCTTGATATTAATGAAAGGATCCTCCATGGGTGAGGAAGGAGGTGAAAGGTGTTCCTATATGGGTGGAGGAATAGGTGAGGTAGATTCAAGTGTAGGCGGAGGAATTCGGGCTAGGATTTCCTTGATGAAAGGAATATGAGGTAATTGGGCAGCAGTGGGTGTATTACTGAAAATAGCATGGACCTTGCGGGTATGGCTATCATGAGTTGAGGTCTCTCCAGTTTGATCAGAAGAAGGGTCATGATTAGGAAAGGGTTTCTTGAAGATATGTAGGTTCTGATTGGTAGGTGTGTTAGGATTATCCAAGGTTAGCTTTCCTTTCGTGATAATTTCTTGGATAATGTTTTTTAAAGTGATGCAATTACAGTCACTATGACCCTTTACACGATGATAATTACAGAAATTGTGCTCTTTATACCATGCGGGTGTGGGGTGAGTAGGGTCAAAACTAGTGTGTGGTTTCACGGGAGGAAGGGTGATGGCCCTAACTTTGATGAGCTTCTCTAAGACAAAAGAATAAGGTTCCCCAATTGGGGTATATTTCCGTTGTTCCCGTCTGAATTGAAAAGTCTGAACGGGTGAGAGATTAGATGAGGGGCTAGGATGATTTGATGGATGAGCTAGGCCAACTTTAAGTAACACTATGTTAGAGGTCCCCTTGGCCTTTGAATAATTGTTCTGTGGTTTTGAAGAAGAATAGGTATCATTCGACTTGAATGTCGAGTTCTTATTGTGTAATTGGATTTTCTTCTCTTCAATGGCCCAAATCTCTAGTTTTCATGCCATGGTGAATGCTTCGTCAAAGGTTCAGAAGGTTTGAACCTGCAGGGTCAGTGAGATATGCCTAGCACAAGCCTACGTAAAGAGTTTTATGAGTTCAGTTTGCGGTAGTTGGAATGTGAGTTGATTGATCAAGCTACTCCAATGAGCAATAAAATATGCGATAGGTTTGTCATCATACTGATGCATAGAGTATATGTCAATCATGGTAACCTTCTTTAAAATATTAATTGAGAAGTGATCCAAGAAGGCTTGGGCTACCTGATTAAATGAGAATATAGAGTGTCTAGGTAACCCACTATACCAATCTAATGCAGGTCCAGTCAGAGACATGGGAAAGGTCCTCCGAAGCAAAGTGTCATCATGGGTGATCAAATAACACCCATGTTTGAAAGACCGCAAATGTTGTTGCGGGTCTTCTTTGTTGTTGAAGCGGTTAAATTTAGGCATTTCCCAATGCATGGGATGTGGATGGATAGGAATGGATGGGTGTATAGGCTCATTACAAATCTCATCATAGGTGAGAGTGTTGCGGGAGCCAAAAACCAATGCTTCCAATGTCTGCATCTTATCCATCATTAACTTGATTAGGTCGCTGGTAGGTTGTGATGGTTGGGTGACTCCTATAGTGTAAGAGGGTTAGTGTTGGGCACATGATGAGGGTGGCATTCCAGTATATGGTGTTTCCATGTAGGTAGATTGAGAAGGAGAGAATGAAATAGGGGGTACGTTACAAGAATGAACAATAGATGAAACAAGAGGACGCTGATAGTACGTATATGAAGGTGGAAGGGTCATGGTGACCCTAGTGGATTTGGGGGCTAAAGATTGTGGAATAAAAAGGATGACATTTTGAAAAGGTGTAGGGGTCACCGAAACTGGGGGTGGCTGCGTAGCTACGGGTATATGCGAGACAATAGGTGCGGATGAGATTGTGTTCTAGGTGGTTGGTGAAGGTATAGTGGATGTGGCGGGTGTAACAGATGTAGCAGACGCTACAGTCATAATGGGTATAGGGCCTAGCTATGAAATGACTAGGGGTAAGGTAGATGCGAGTAGTGTGGAGCCAGATGGGGCTGACACAGGAGTGGGAATGAGATTCAGGGGGATAGATATGGGCATGCCATATATCAACTGACCCACGGCATCTCGAGTGGACGAGTGGTAAAAGTAAAACTGCAAGGCGACAATATTTTGGTCAAGGAGTCATGTGAACTCCTCATCTCTGGTAGCGATAGAGACAGGTTGGATAGGTTCCATGGCTGGTGATAAAATGGAAGGTGGTGAAGGACTAGGTAGGAGTGGTTAACAACTAGCATGGAATACGAGGGCGCTTGCTTGTCGACACGTCAATACCATGTGAATAGGTACTAACGTGGTAAGACTGCTTTCTGTAAATGACACAAAAATATAGCAGAGATAGGATAAATAGGTGGTGGTAAGTGACTTGGGATTAAAATTTTAGATGGAAAATTACACAGGCTAATCGATGTCAGTTGGGTTAAATCGATGTCAGTCATAGGTAACCACTGCCATTCACTATGGAAAGTGGATAGTTGGTCAAAAACAGTGTAGAAGGCCAATTTTTCAAGGTATGTAACAATGCTGATGGAATTACCAGGTGAGTGAATATGATAAGAGTGACAGAGACTCTGAAAAGTAAAAGAAAGTGAATAGGTGTCCTTTTGGGTAGGTTAACCAAAAGGATAGTGAACCAATGCCGGTTGAGTGAGACCAGTGACAGTCACTGGATCGACACCGGTCACTATGAAATTGAAATAGAGATGAAGAAAATGTGGTTGTGAGTTAAAATTTGATGTGGAATCAAACCCAAAATTCTGAGAATGATAAGAATATGGTCCAGGAACACTCAGATGAAGTTGAAATACTCAAACTGTGATGAGGAGCATGCAAAGGGGAAATAAGAAAAATGAAGAATGTGACCTCTCACCTCAAAACACAAGCCAAGCAGAAACACTAAGAAAAATACGATCCTAAGAGTGCTTTTTCTATTATGTTTGTTTAGCTTATGCTATTTAAGGACTGACTCATGAACTTTAGAATATAATTTTTTTGTGAGGATGGCTTCCTACAAAGAAGGAGATCTATAAGGAGAGGTTTTAGGTATGTTATGGTGGGGGCGGGCCATCCTTTGATGGGGTACTGGACAGAGATAACCAGCAGGGTGCCCACTGTGTCATGATCATGTGATCACCTACAACTTCTTCCAGGTGAGATGTTGTTTAAGAATGTGTATATATTTTAAATTTGTGATGTTTGGGTAAGACTCAGAGAGATAAAAAGAAAGGAAGTTCTTTTCTTTGATTTTTTTGTCAACCATCAGTTGGGAATGACTTCCAGCGTATAGGTCGCCCTCAATTAATGTGAGCTAATGCAGAAAAGTAGAATGAAATGAAATAATTTTTAAACCCAAATCGAAATGTAGAATTCGATGCCACAAATAGATGAACAAGTAAAGGGATGCTCTTTCACTAATGTGATACTAATGAAAGGGAAGAAATGTTTGTTTTAAGCACCAAAATAAGATTGCTTTTAGACAATAGAAGAGAAGAAGGTTCTAGGGGAGAAAGTTTAATGTAAGAAATTTTTAGAAAATAAACAAACATACAACATTTTCACCTAGAAATGAAAGAATGCAAAGAACCCCGAATGGGTCCCACTGGGAATGCCAAAATGTTTCACCTAATTCTAGATGCATTTCTTCAAATGTTGACAAAACAAATAAGGGTAAAGGCTAGGAGGAATACCTATTGAAATGCTGGTTGTAGGTTGTTGTGCCCGTATGACTTCTATATCCACAAATGACTGTGAGAGCTTCATTTTTTCTTGGAGGAACTACCTGAAATAGAAAATAAGACCACCAAATAATAGTTAAACAATATATGTAGTGGACTGCCTAGCATGTGCTAGATTCGGGAAGTGTGATACTTCCTAGATGGCTGTCAATCCACTATTTATAACAACTTAATGCTTACAATAAAGGAAATCCTACTGTAGTTAAAATGATTTAGGTATCTCATTCGTCTACAATAAGCAAATTCATTCATAATAGGCTAAGCTATAATCAAATATGAAGGTTAAGGTCACTGTCAGGGTATTGGTACTAGTCAGGGTGAGGTTAAGGGTAGTTTTTGGTATTTGGGTGGTAGTTTAGAAGCTTTGTTCTTGATTTCTAGTAAAAGACACAGAGACCGACGTCAATTTAGTATGACCAATGTCGGTTTAGGTTAATCGACGATGGTTGTGGGTAACCAGCTACAGTATGGTCGGGGTACAGAAAACTCAATAAAAACTTGGTAAGGTGATAGTTTTGAGGCTAGATGAAAAGGAAAGGGGAATGTCAAGGTTCATGTGGGTCTTAGCTATGAACATGGAATGATCAAAGTCTGGATATGGCCAGTTTAAGGGTGTGGGTAAAGGGATGGTCAAGTTTGCATGGAGGTAAAATGGTAGGGAATGAAATGGGAACAGAAACTAACAACAGAAGTGAAAGGATCTGCCAAAACGATAATGAACCAATGCATGTTAACAAAACTTACTATTTGTGCGAGCTTAATGTCTAGATGGAAATGGTGGGTAATCAAATGGAAGGAATTCAGTGTGGTCCTGGTGCTTCCCTGGATGCTCCCATGAAGATAAATGGCTCCGTGGTTTCTTCAGGTGCCAGCTATGGATGTTCTGATGCGTATACAGATGTTGGTTCTGCTTACATACAAGTTTGGTTTTGTCACTTGTCCTTAGAAGATGTATCAACCTCTCAACAATGTGCTAACCTTGAAATAAGGTTTTTTTGCGGGTTAAATGGTAACCGATGGCGGTTCCAGATTAACTGGCGGCGGTTTAGGGTAACCAGGGTCGGTTAGGTCAGGATTTCCTAGGTTTACTAAACTAGGTAGATCCCCTTAATTTTCTTGGATCTCATTTTGTTTACTCTGAGGATTAGCATGGAAGCTTCCTTCTAACGTATGGGAATGTGGTTAGAGGCATTGATTTTTAGGGTTTGGGTACGCATTGAGTTAGTTATGGTTACTAAGAATAGGTCTTAGGGTGAGGTGGCTAGATGAGGTGGATATGTGGGCATTATCCCAATTAGGATATTTAAATAATAAATATTGTGAGGACAATGAATTAATTAAATTAAATTAATTAAATTACTATTAGAGTGGGATGAAAGGGGCCATGGTTAGGTGAATGTGTTCAAGGTGTTTATTTGACGGGGGACCAAGGGGAGTATGACCTAATTTTAGTGTCTACACTCACCATGGTGACACAAATGTAAAAGAGGTAAATTCAAAGACTCCAAAGTGAATCAATATGAGTGAATTAGTGTGAAATAGTGCGATAAAAAGTAATCATGAGTGCAATAAAATGGTTGTTAATTGATGAAAATACAAAGAAATCAAAATGTTATATATACCAGATGCATGTTAGGACTGAGTAATTAAATAAACATAATAAATAACTTTAAATAAAAATTATAAACACCATTATAAACTTTTGAAATACATGATATTACACAAAGACATAAATTTAACATAGAAAACCCCCGATGGCTAAAAAACCATAAAAATAGATTATTCTATTTATTGGAGAAACATTACAGTTCAGTTATCTCCTACCCTCACTTCTCTCCACCAAAATTCACCAAGTGAATTATATTTACCATGATCTCATATCATCATATGAATCATTTCACCCTGTGGGTCATATAAATATTAGGTGACCGAGTTTGAATTCTCACGAAGCACCCCATTTGATAAAATAGATTTAAATAAAACCAAATAGCCATAAAATCATAATTTATATTAAATAATTAAGAATATAAATATTCTAAATTATGTAATCATAAACCAAGGTTTATAACACACTTAATATTATGTTCTAACACCCCCTTAATATTAAGTGGGGAACATATGCCAATGTTACATGTTTATATAAAACAATTTATAAATTCATAAACAATTGTTAAGGTTTAGACTAACATATCATATTTGAAGGATTTATACATGTTCATCATAGTCATCTTACCTTTTGGTACAAGAGGATTTGAAATCCATAAATCAAAAGTTATGATTTAGGCTAAGCATGATTTTTGAGACTACATCTCACAGTTTCTCATGGAAAATATCAAACAACATCTTTAGGAGCCTTTTCTAACATAAGGACCTCCTTTTTAATAGATGCAATACATTAGATGTACATCGTAAACTTATAGTTATAAGTTTACAAAGATCATAAAAATATATTTTTACAATGTTTTACAATGGAGAAAAAGTATATAGGAGAAGGAGATATCACACAACCGACCATTAGGAGGTGGAATTTCCATGGACACTCCCTCTCAATGGAAAATCTGAAAGGCCAAACATTACACAAAAATTATAGAACTTTACATCACACAATGGATTCGTAAACATATCTGTAACTTGATCTTTATTCGGGAAATATTGGATATCTATATCACCTCAAAGCACCTTCTCTTGGATAAAATTCATATGAATCTCTATATGCTTCATTTTCTAATATTGAACTAGATTCTTAGCAAGAGAAATTCAATTCAAACTATCACATAGAAGAGGTTTACTTCTTTTAACTTTCATGTGCATCTCTTCTAAAAATTGTTTTATCCACATGGCTTCTTTCACTCCTTCTATCACACTTCTATACTCTTCCTCAATATAAGATATGAGTATTGTTGGCTACTTTTTACTGCTTGAAGTAATTACACATGTACCAAACTTAAACAAATATCCAACTATAGATTTTCTATCTAACAAAACACCAACATGGTTAGAGTCACAATATCCATATAAACATGCATTATCATAAAAATAATAATATAAATCATTATTGATTTCACTTTTAACCATTTATAAATATTACATTAATAGGTTAAAAACTAGGTTGTATAAGAACTTAAATTAGAACATGCTTTAAAAACTAACAATGTCATATTACCAAGATGTTGAACATTTTCAACATATTAATATGTAAAATATTTATTAGATGCAATTAGTAGTGGATGTATCCAATACAAACAAAATGGCATCACCAAGTGTCATTTGATATGCATATAATATTATTTTTAGTAATCACATACTAATTTATAATTTATAAATGTTTTATCAACAACATATATATCTTCATTACCTAGTGTAAGTATTTCAATTTGTGATAAGAAAAATAGATAACATATATGCAAAAATGACCAAATCATACAAAAATAATCATAGCAGACACTAAACCAATTCGATATGGAATTTTTAAAGGTATTTTAACATTACTGTGAAAAAATTCCATGGACTATATGTTGTTTTCTTCAAGATAACTAAGGAAGGGTTTTGGTGACTACTAACCATAGAAGCATCCTTATTGCATTTCATGTGAGATAGGAAACAGACCACAAACTAGCTTAATATGAGACATGTCATACATTCTCCTAAAATGACTTAGTTTTTCATGCCACAATTGAACATCACTTCTATTTTTGAGTAAAAACCAAGAAAATAAATAATAAACCTTATAAATACATATCATCCATTCTATTATGTGCCTTCAGAAATTAGTAATAACTAACTCATTTATTTTTGAACAAACATACATTATGATTATTTGGAGTTAGCTATGAATAAGAAAGGAACTTCATTTTCAATTTAAGAACATATAAAACAAAACTTATCAAAACTATTTTATTTTTATTTACCCTGAATATCAAGAATGGAATGATCACCTAGATAGATCATTTGATATTAATTTAGAATTGAAATTAAATTCCTAAATATCTCATGGATGTTTATTTTTTGCTAGTGGTACCTAGGGAGAAGGCCCTAGCTTGTAAGAAAAAATTCAATTTTTCTCCATGATATTTACAATCATCAATGGAAACCCATGATAAGTTAAGGAACCTTATCGTGTACTATATAGTTTAAGTTAAAAAATACAAAAGAATATAGTAAGCTTCATCACTAACTACCCTGAACATTATCCAATCTACAGATCACCAGGATTACAAGCCCAACACAAAATCAAATTCCCAACACTAGACCTAGACGTAAGAAAACCACCACAAAACCAAAAAAACATGACCTAAACCTGCTACTCCATCTTCACATCAGAAGGCATCTCTGAAAGAATTTTTACTTCTAAATCATCCTGGCTTGGCGATGGAGAAGAAGAATGATAAGGAACTACACAACACTTAGGCATCGCAACCTTATTACTCTTAGATAGATTCACTCCCTGATTCTCCACAACCACTTCCAACCCCTTGGAAATCACATGAACCCCCTGGAAAAAGCATGAATGTGGAACTACATGCTCATCAAACACTCTTCCAAGATTTCATATTCTCGGTG
Organism: Taxus chinensis; assembly: GCA_019776745.2. Classification (NCBI taxonomy): domain Eukaryota; kingdom Viridiplantae; phylum Streptophyta; class Pinopsida; order Cupressales; family Taxaceae; genus Taxus; species Taxus chinensis. The sequence continues at coordinate 283,990,815 of CM034151.1, read as the reverse complement.
AAGAATATTTTCAACGCTCAAACCTTAGGAAACTTCAAAAACATTCCTACACCTAAAAGACTAACCTAGATCAAGAATTAATTTTTTCATCTTATTACAGATATCGACCTCAAATTCCTCATCAAATCACTCTACAATAGACTAGACCTTCTCTAGCAAACCCCTCATAGCAACATTCTTGCTCTTTCCATCCATCCAAGTTGAGAATGAATCACCCATGGCCATGCCCATTAGAGACCACTTTATTTAATGGATGGGACAAGTGAACGAGTTATCTAACCTCCTCAGGATAACTACCTAAGAAAAACTAGAGCCCTCTTCCATAAGTAGACAAGAAAGAAAAGAAATGATCTAAGTGATGAAAGTAACCCCTCCATCCTTCTATAAATAAAATTTCCCCCAATCCTTCCCACAAAATATCCCTACCTTAATTATCATCATACCAAAATAATTTGCAATCAATGGTCAGTGGAATTTACAATAATTCCCCCTATCCACCTATCGCTAACCATGAGTCCCTCGACAAGAGGGACATGACATCATTGGAAAATATCGACTCTGAGACTTAAGCCTTCAAATGATGATTATCCCACAATTCATCTTCTCTAGTATCCAAACTATCCACCACCTTATTACCCTCCCTTTTAATATGAGATAATTTAACCTCGGAAAAGGATGGAAGAATGGATTTGATTTTTTCACAAATTGGTTTCAAAGACCATGTTTTAGGGATATCACCTTGAGCTAAACTAATGATGGTTTTGGAATCCCCCTCAATCCAAATTCGCTACCAATTTAAATTTTTTTCTTCCAATAAACCAAAGAGAAGAGTCATGCCTTCCGCAACATTGTTTGAAGAAATACCACAATACATAGCCACAACCAAAATAGGTCGATAGCTAAATTCCATGAAAATATAGATACAATCTGCAATACTAGAGTTTCCTCTAGAGGCCCCATCAAAATTTAACTTAATCTAATCCACATTAGGAGGAATCCATTATTATGATTTAATAAACTCACTCCCATTATCAGGAAATTTATCATGGACGTTCATTTGAATAGTGAAATATAGTAATTTATCATGAATCAAATTAAAATTACACCCATCTAGCTGAGATTTAAGATTTTTAATTTTACTAAAAAATTAATTACCTTTTCATTTCCCTTCATGGGAGTCATCATCAGTTCAAGAATCACCTTTATAATTTTTGTTAACCACATACCCTTATGCATTGATTCTAACTGCATCTAATCCTTACTAGAAATTTCCTAATTCCCAATGTGAAGAAGGAAATTATCTTGCACGCTCTGCAATATTATCGACATTTCCTCCTACACCGTCTATTGATATGCAGAAACATTTTCCATTGTCACTTGTTGGCAAGCTAGAGCCTTCTCCGTACCATTCATGATCACCCTCAGCTTGCAATCCATGAATTACACCTTTAATATGATCGTACATATGTTTTAATTTGATCCATTCAACATCTGCGATTTGTCAATTATAAAATGATTAGACTCTATTTTTACGTAAATAATTAAAAATGAGAATAAACATGGTTCTTCATAAAATAGTTTTAGGAAGTCCCCTGTCGTTTTTCAAGTAAATATGTCGGTCGTATTTCGATGATTTTCCCTTATTCACGTTGAAATTTGACCTGTCAAATTAATACTTACACAAAAATATATTAATTTGACTATAAACTAGGCATATGTAGTTGAAATGTAAACAATTTTATTAATTTTTTTGGAGAAAAAAAAAATTAGTCAACCATTGCCAAAAAAGGTGCTTTACTTCTCATTTCATATTGAAAAAATTAAATAAAGCATAATAATTTGTTGAAAAAAACTCTTATCTAATTCAAAAATACTTTGAAATTTTTTTAATATTAGATTTAAAAAGTTAAATTAAATTTAAAAAATGGGTATTTTAAAAAAAATTGGAGCTTTACTCCATAGTAGGTTTTGATTCACCCATTAGCTTAGCCAAGTTGATGCATTAGCTTGGCGAGTCATCTTATAACAATTTATTACCACGACCGAGCTGCACAATCTTCCTTATGAAACTAACTCTCCATTCAACTCTGTGGCCGAACCACTTAACACATCTCAACATTGCATTCACTCACCAACCACAACTCTAACCAACTTGTCGTATTGTTACCACCGAGTTAGCTAAGCCAAAAAAATAGAGCATTGGTATAACCAAAGTCACAAATACCTTAGTTCCCACCATGGATTTTAAGGGCACCTAACTCCCACTACTTGCTCAATCTGGGACTAAAAGTCCTTGTGTTTTAAAAATTTTGGGGCTGAGTTGATTGAAGGTGCTTGAAATTTTTATTAGAAGCCACATGGAGTGTGCCCAAGATACATGCTTGTCAGTAGAGGGGGGACATACAAACCACGTGGGGCTAGCAGAGAGGAGCATCAGTGATAACAGTGTAGAGTAAGGGTCCTCCACTTGTAGGCTAGGGAGGATATGGAGGATGGGCAGGGTCAAAAAATGTGAACCTATTTATTTATTTATTAGATAAGGTAAAAGCAGGGATCAACTCCCAAGGGCCAATACAAGATGAGGAACATAAAAAAATGAGCAAGAAGGAAACAAAAAAGTCGAAGAAAGGAGTGAAACATGTTACAATTAAGAACTGGACTTTGTACCAAAGTGAGAAAACCAGAGAGAAGGAGAAACAGTCCCCAAAACAACAAAACAATAGAAGTTCACCAAAATTCTGCCAACAGTCTAGAGCCACTAGTTAATTTTTTGGAGATCCCCCACTACTACCATCATGAATGCATTTGATCTTGTCACCCTCAGCACCTTTTTCATTAATATCTTCCTCCAACTCATCCTCGGAGCTATTGATGCACAAGTTAAAGTTCCTACTTTTAGTGCCCTCCTCCATCCCTTCCAGCCTGTCGCTTAGCTTTTTGACTTTGTCCTCCAGCTATAGAAACTTCTTCTTGGACTTCACCTGAGTAATGAAAAATTTCTTATAAGTGTTTATGACATCCATCATTGTTTCCCTTTGACCAGCATTGGTTTCTTCCATCTCCTGAAGCACCCCTTCTAAGTACTGGACCTTTCTACTCAAATCCTCAAAACCCTTTAAATTACCATCCCAATTTATTTTTCTTGATGTGCTCACTTCCCCATGACCATCCTCACCCATTTCTTTACCAGAATCCTTCCCCACATTTTTGCATTTCCCGACCTTCATCTTAGTAAGGCATTCTATGAGAGTTAGGTCATCCTCATCCAACTTCTCTTTCAAGGAAGAGGATAGAGCAGGTTTCCCATTTTCAAACATCAGAATAATGATCCCTTCATGTAGAGGCATCTCCACTTTCTCCTCCTGGAAAGCCATCAAAGAGTTAGTCAGAGACATAAATAAAAAGAAGGGGATGCTCACCATGACCTTGTGGCAAAACATATTCAGAAGGGTCATATGGTGAGCATAGATTTTTTGGTATTTTCCTTCCAAAGTGATGTACTTCATGATTTGAAGGCACACATCTCTCCAAATACCTGGAATACATGACCTGAAAATACCATCCATAAAGAAAGAGCATCTTTCCTTGCCAACGAAGAACAATTAAATTTGTTATTCTCTACGAGTTTTGTCGTTAAAAATTTTAAGCATGTCCATTTTTATGTTTGTGGCCTAGGCAATGGTGGAATCAAAAACCACAATCTCCATCCCTCTGACTTCAAACTTATCCTCTTTCCAAGCTTTTCCAAAATCCTTAGACAGTGAGGGGTCATGACCATGTAATTTGGTAATGTAATTACTTAAACCCCCAATCCATGTAATGTGAACCTATTTATAATTTAAACTATAGTATACACTATAATATCTATCACTTAATATTTAGTGTGTTATAAACCTTAGTTTATAATTAAATAATTTAGAATATTTATATTCTTAATTATTTTATATGAACTATGATTTTATGGTTAATTGGTTTTATTTAAATCAATTTTATTAAATGGGGTGATTCGCAAGAAGCACACTCGGTCACTTAATATTTATATGACCCGTAGGATCAAATGATTGATATAGTATACACTTTAAATTTGGGTCTTACGACGCCTTGTGGACCGCATCTCATCTCACAATCCTAACCCTACCTCACCACCTAAACCTTACACACTTAATTATGTATTAATTACCTTATAATTAATAAATTCACATCTCCAACCTTGCCACCTCACCTCACCACCTCACCATGACCTAGCCCTAACCCTAAACTAACCTAATTAAGACCTATGACTTGGTCCAGACCCATATCCATGACTCATCACCCCTCACCCACACCAAAATGAGCCTAATAACGACTTGACCAAGCCCACAACTGACCCCTCAGGAGAAAAGGAGGAAAGGTTGGCTATTTTACTAAAAATAACCAACTTTGACCTAACCGACATTGGTCCCTACACAACCGGTGTCAGTTAGGTAACCGCCATCAGTTCCCTATAAATGACCTCCCCCAACAAAAAACAAGGATCCCGAATTCATTTTGTAAGAGAGAGACAAGTGAGAGAGAGAGAGAGGAGGTTGCAGAGAGGAGTATTGAGCCCAAGACTGTAACTGAGCAACTAGATCATTGTCACACTCATCTAGACATTGGGAGAGTCGGAGGATAGCTTCATCAGCTCACTTCCGATTACTGGATCATCCCAACTGAGCCTTGCCTTCGTCACTACATTCTTTGGACCTACATCCACATCAGAAACTAGTAAGTAGTCTCTTTTATTGCCTTGTATGCTTCTAGACACTACTCTGTGAACTTTTGATTCATAGGGATTATAAGCTCACTCCTAGATCTACCACCCGGCAGTACCCTGCACCTAACCTTCATTCATCCATCTCTATATTTCCCCAAAGACAACCTTCTTGCTCTCTAAGTCTTCTCTATCACCCTACAACTCCCCTCAACCATCTACCAACCTTCTAAGCCCCATAACCACCTTGTAACCAACCCCCATTTAAAAGCCCCTAAATCACTACCTCTATCGGTACCCCTACCAGGTTCTATAACCGTGGTCGGTTATCCAGTGACCAACATCGGTCACTGTGATTTATACCAAAAACCAACCTTTCACCTATTTACCTCCAAATAATCTCATATCCAACCTTGTCTATCCCTGTAACTTGATCTGAACATATCAATAACCAGTGACTAAACAAACAACATGATATTTTATTATTGGTAGTTTAGTCTCTATTGCTTTTATTAACGAAATACCTAAATCGTGATTTCTCAATAGCTTCTTTATTATCATTTGCATTAATTTGTATTAAAAGGGAATTGATCACCTTCAAAAGGAAGTCTAATATTTCCTGGGCCCAAGGCAGTTCCCTCACTTATTGTTTAATGAAAATCTGGTGGTCTTGCATTCTTATTTACAGGTAGTCCTTCCCAAAAAAAAGGAGCTCTTCACAATCGGTCTGATCTCTCTACGGTATGCGCACACCTTCCTAGAACTCAATAGGTATTCCTCCTAGCCCTAACCCTTATCTTTTTCTCACGACAATGAAAAGATAGAAGTAACTCTATTCTGGAACAAAAATTCTGTGTGAAACATTTTGGCACGCCCGGTGGGACCCTTCTGGGGTTTCTTTCTTTCTTGCTTGTTTTCATATAGGGAGCACAATTACTGTTTCTTTCTTCTAAATATTCACAAAATATTTTGTCATTTTGGTAAAATAACTTGTCTTTATTTCTCATCATTGCATTTGTGAAAGTCATCTTCTTAACCTCTTCTCATTCTTTGCTTCATCGAATATCATTTTTGATTTGGGTTTAAAACACGTGCATCACATTCTTGCTTGCTATTTTTCATTCTAGTGAACATAGATTAAGTAACAGGTCATACACGTGGGGGTGATATCCATAGTATTGATGAGAAATTAATCTTACTCTCACTACACAACACATACCAAATCACATCATAATCTACACAACATCTCAAACATCCCCCCTTTTCGCGGTATTCCTCCGCCTGATTGAGGTAGCCTTACAAGCCAAAACAAACTTGACATCTCCCTTAGGTCTTTTGTTTAGGATTGACATCATCTTGCATCTAAGGCATAAGCCCAAAGTGATTAAAACTAATCCTAGGGTTAGTCTCTTGATTTTCTTGTGTATCTTGCTTGTTTTTTGTTCTTTCAGTTCTGTTTCTCTGATATACACTGTCTCAGTGATCACTTCAGACAGTTTGGTGGGTATACTAAGCCTTGTTATCCCCAAACTAGCATCCTCTTACATTTTCTCTTTGCCTTCATAGTGACCGACACCAGTCCTCTTCTACTGACATCAGTTACCTGATCGACGCTGGATACCGTCTGACCAACATCAGTTACTAGACCAATATCAGTTACTGTGTTTCACAGTTCCTGACAAACCAACAACCTACCAATTCCAACATTTTGTTGCTATTTCTATTCCTAATTGACTAATTCCCCTGGTTGTATCCTCTTGTCCATGGTTGTTATCACCCTATGGACACCAGTACAAGATCCCTGTAGGAGATCCAGACTTTGCCAAATTTTTGGATGCTAATCCTAATGCCGTATAATATTATTTGTCTCATGTTGACCGTGTCTTTGCATAAGTCACCCCCTTCGCATCCTATGGGGAATCCTACGGACACCAGTGCTTTTCCCAAGATCTCTGTAGGAGATCTAGATTTTGCCACCCCCCCAACACATTCATCATCGATACCTTATCAAAATTTAACCCCACCATTGTCTAGTAGCGACTCTTGGCCCAATCCTCCTCCGTTTACGACGATAGCACCATCATCTAACCCAACCAATGATTTAATCAAACAAATGATGGACAAGATGCAAAATCTTGAGGCTTCTATTTCAGGAAGCCGTAACACTCTGACATATGAGCAAGTTTGTCAGGAGCCTATTCATCCTTCTGTCCCCCTTCATACATATCCTCCTCAATGGGAATTACTGAAATTTACTCACTTTAGTAGTAAGGAAGACCCTCAACAAAACTTGCGATCATTTAGACATGCCTGCTATCTGATTGCTCATGACTATGCCTTATTACTCCGTACCTTCCCCATGTCCTTATCAGGACCTACCTTGGAGTGGTACAGTGCTTTAGCCCAGCACTCAATCTTCTCCTTTAACCAATTAGTCCAATATTTCTTGTATCACTTCTCCATCAATATTGCCAAGAAAGTATCCATTACCGACCTCTATGCCATCCGAAAATTTGAAGATGAGTCTATCACAGATTTCATTAGATGATGGCTGGGCCTCATCAACCAACTTACTTATGCCTTACCTCAGGCCGATCTCATCGAACTCATTATGTGGGCCTGCGCTAAAAACATTTCTCCCACCCTCCAAATTCAAACTTTCCGCACCTTTGATGAGGCCTTTACTATGGCTCGGAAACTAGAGATTCGAGCCTTAGAGGAGGAGAAATTGAAGTTGCACAACAAAAACTCAAATTTCTGAACCCAAGACTCTACCAATAAACCCAACACCACTAACTCTCATGCATCGGCTGCTTCAAAATCAAAAGGATCAATACACGCGGTGACGGTCAAATCTCTAGCATCGTCTAATACCCAGCTGAAACCCACCTATAGGTATAAATCCGAGCCCATCAAGTACACTCCCTTGGGAGAAACTTATGATGTGATCTTGGAAAATTTTCTTAAAGCAGGAGCTATCACCTTTCCTCCCGTTAAACCTCACTCCGGGTTTGATTCCACCCGCGCTATACCTTCTTGGTATAAAGAAAATGACTTCTGTAACTTCCATCGCATGAAGGGACATAACCACGAAAACTGCAAGATGTTGAAAAATATAGTGCAGGAAATGGTTGATGTAGGGGATATAACCCTCAATAATCCTAATGCCCCTGCTAATCAAAATTTAAAAATCTTCAACAAACCATTTCCAAACCATTCATCTAACAATAACACAAACCAAGAAACCTCAACTGAAGAGAAGAGTGTGCATGAGATCCATGTGGTTTTCGACTCCTAACCAAGGGCTTCCATCGAGGAAATTTTGAATCAAGCCTCTTCACCAACGCAGGGGTCCTCGCCCCCTTCTCCTTCATCAAGACAAGAGGACAGCCCCACTATTCCTTTACCCATAAAGGAATCAACTGCCCAGAGTTATTTTCTCACAGAAGAACCTTCTTACACCACATCCCTGCAAGACTATGAGAGGATGTTATCCAACCTATCTATTTCCCAAACATCTCCTTCTACCACTCTTTCTGCATAAGAAGAAGGATCGCCACTTTTTCTGTCATCCTTAGAGGAGAAACCCTCGAGCCTAAATCACCAAACTCCTTAACCATGACGGATCCTCTAGAAAATGCCCTCCTCCCTATCAGTTCATCACCTAAATCTTTCCAACGACCGGTTGACCTCTTAACACCCATTGATACAGCGCCTCATTCACCCCCTATATCACACCCACAGTGGACCAGAATCACAATCCACTTCTCTTCCATACCAAAATTCCTGTCCACACGTGAAGATTGTCATCCCCCAGAAGATAGACGAGTCTTATGGTAACGTTTAAATACACCATGCTCTACTCAAATGTAGATGACTAATCCAGATACCTCTACCATATACCCAAAGTTTTTACAAAATCTCAAAATGCCTATGTCCTCACCTTCACCCCCCTCATCTCTACCAAATACCTCATCCACCTCTATCAATAAAACCAAACCTTCCCCTGCGCTTGGGACTTCACCAATACCTAGCCTGACACACCCACCTAAACGATTAGATTTATCCAAAACTAAAGTCTTCAATCCACCTAAGAGACATACCCAATCTCCTCAAGTCCAATCTATGCCTCTGCCACAATCAAAACCCTCACCCTCGATCACACCGGTACAATAGACATGGTTTCAACCCTTGCCATCACACCTACCTTCTATATTGGGTCCTCACCCCTCCACCTTGCCTCAATACACCATGCCTCCCACGTCTTCTTTAACACAACCTACACCTTCTACACCCATACAGAAATCCACGGGCGTCTCAACACCGTCGCCCCATGTACCCTGCCTACCTACCAACACTAAGCAAACTCAATCATCGAAGGACTTGTTTGCTATCACTTTTCTTTCCCCATGGTTGTTTCCTGCCACCATGTCCTCTGTGGCCTCATCATCTAACCAGATGAACATGACTTCTACACAGAATAAGCCACGCCTAGTTAAACCCAATCATCAAAATCCATTGCCTAAACCACCACTCATACGAACCAATCATACCCAACCATTACCAAAACAATCAATAATCTCACCCACTCAATCCATAGCCTCATCTTCATCTGAATTTGACCCACTCAAAGGATCTTATGCCAAGATCCTTGATATGTTGGTAGGGGATGTGACCGTTTCCATACCCCCAATCAGACCCTATGATCCGTCTAAACCTCGACCTATAGGTTATGATGAATCTCAAATCTGTGCCTACCAGCGCACACCAGGACATAATGTAGAAGGATGCAAAACTTTGAAAGCCATCCTTTTCCAGTTGCCTATCTCGGATAGAAAATATAAGAAAGACAACTTATGGAGGGAAAAGCCCTTAGCCTCGATCCCTTCTCCTATACCACCTGTCCCCTACTTGCCAAAATCTATCATCATTGTAACCCCTCCTCTCAAGAATAATGACTTATCCCTGCCATCTTCCTCATCTCGTATTCACGAGATCAACAGGATTAGCATTGCTACTCGAGGTCAGAAAAACAATAGAAAAGCTAAAGAGAGCACACCGGTGGCCTCTCTTTCTCCTTCCACCATCATGATCACAGCACCACCTAAAGTGGTTATTCTTGGACCTGCCTATCTAGTCTCTGATGGAGTTGCCCATCACACCATGATCAAACAACTTTACCAATCTCTTGGAAAAATGACACTCTTTGATCTCATTCAAACATCTGAATCTCATCGACAAGTTCTAATCTAGATCCTCTAAGGAATAGAGGTCCTACCTAATGAAACCCTACCCGTAACCTCCATCTTAACACCAAACCATGTCGCTTCTCTCACCAAACAACCTACCTCCACCACCACCTCTGTCCTTGTACAGCAAGCCACTACTGTCAATTTTTTCGAAGAAGAAATTGTCGTCTTTGGTGCAGAAGATCATGACCCCACTCTTTTCATCTTGGCTTACGTCCTAGACATCCGGGTACATCATGTTATGATCGATGGGGGCGTTAGCCTAAACATTATCTCTTCCAAATCCTTCCAATAGATGAATATCCCTCCTAGCTGCATGTGTGCCAACCCCACCATGTTGCATTCATTCAACGATGCTATTACTTCTACCCTAGGCACCGTGATCCTTAACATTCATGTAGGGCCTCGTACCTTTCCCAAACTCTTCTATGTCCTTGAGGGAGAGTTCCAATACAACATGTTGTTAGGCCGCCCTTGGATCCGGGCTATGGGAGGGTAAGTGCAACAAGTTGGGGCACAAAAAAGGGGTCATAAGTGGACGTCATATTGCAAATAATAACATAATATCAACTTGTAGGGATTATTAGCAATACATACACTCAAAAGTAGAAATAATTATACTGATATGAATCATATCATTTGGAATCTAGTTTCTAAAATACTATTTTTTTTTTTTAAATGGACAAGTTTAGCTATATTAAACACTCAAAATTCAATGACTTGGTATTTTTTTTAAAACATTCCTAGAAGATTATAGTCCATTTGCCCATGATTTGGATGACCAAAAATTGATATATATTTTTCTCCTTTGGTGAGAAGTTAAATGCCGCTATCTATCTTGGGATAGATTTTATTTTGTATTTTTTTGAGCAATATTTTATTTTTTATGATTTTTTTTGTGAAAGTGGTATGAAAACATTAAGAAAATAGAGCACTTTTCATTTGCCTGCCATAACTTCATCAAAAAATATTTAAATCAAATAATTATTTTCTTGAACATGTATATAATTTCACCATGGTTGGGATGGTATAATTTTTATCACATTCTGATAAGTGAAACAAAATTTGTAGTCTTAAACGTAGACATAAACATTCACAGGAACAAGTGTCTTAAAGACCTACTATTAGTAAAAAATTAAAAAATGACATTTATCCTATTATATTCATTTTAAAATCAATATTTCTACAAACCTAACAGTCTCCCCTATGCGATGGTACCATTTTTATGACATATTTTTGACTTTTCGGCATGGTTCAATTGACTTTTCGACATGGTTCAAGTCCGCGAAAGACTAAATTTGATGTTTTGTTGTTTTAATGTAAAATTCAGGATTTGATGTCCACTTAATTGTCCCCCAACTTGGTGCACTTACCCAGGATGCGTTCCCTCCACCTTACATAGATGCATCAAATTTGAGTATGAGTGGAAGTCATATACTGTCACAGCTAATGCTTCCCCCTTCAAAACCTGTAACATGTTATACCGCCCTAATGATGTGCTTGTACCAGTTAAGCCACCCATTGATCTAACCCAACCATCTACTTCAACCACGCCTCAACCAGCCACCTTAGCCGCACCCACATCTTCGAATAATGAAACCATTGATGTAAATACCTCTTCCTTCCCCGCAGACAACATCCCATCCTCAGATCCCTTGGTAGGTTTTTTTCAGCGCCTTATGCCGGGGGAGTACTGCTTATACAACGTTAGCACCTTCCATACACCACAAGAGTATGGATAGTTACATGCACATCCTACCTACAACCATCGTGTGGGGGAGGTGATCACATATGGACCACCTAATTTCTGCACCAACCTAATGTATGGGGGTGTCGACGCATCATCTGTCACCCCTGAATCTTCTCTTGGTGTGGTTCCCTTCCAATCTGATTTTCAATATCTAACCAACCATCGTTTCACCCTCACCTTCCTGACTCATTGTGCTTGGAAGGGTTTTGGTTTCGGTCTTTATGAACAAGGCTAACATATGATCATTCCCATGACTACACGCAAACACAAAGATCATAGTGGTCTTGGATTTTCTGAACCACCTACACCAAAGAAACCTCGTGTCAATTGTATCCAAGAAGACGACGAAGTCACCCCTTCCGAACCATCATCGCCCATTTTTCCATCTTCACCCATGGAGTCAATAGACTCAGAGTCGATAGAGCATCGTCTTACAGCTCTTGACCACCTTAAAATTTATCAAAAGTTCATCAAGCGTGCTTATGATAAGTGAATTCATGAGCGTACCTTTAAGATTGGTGATCTTGTCCTCAAAGAGAATCAACATGTAACCAAACTAGAAAAGAGTAAACATAGAAAATTTTCTCCTAATTGGATTGGGCCTTACATTATCACTCACACTTATGGATCAGGTACTTATCATTTAGCTTCGCTTAATGGTAACCCTTAATGCCTTGCATCTCCAACCATTCTACTATTGAATTTAGTGTTACATCACTTCTTATCTACCTTGCGCTCATCCCTTGAACTCATTTACCACCTCATACACCTTGTTTTGTACATCTCAAAGTAAGATCAAACTCCCGTGGTTTGATCATCACCTCCTCTTAAAGATGCCTTCCCCTTTTTAGTCTAGTCCATGACTTAAAAGTATCAAAATAACAAGTTCTCAATTATACAATTCTGGGATATTCTTGAGTCAAACTTCCTACAAAACTAGATGCTTCATGCCAAACGGACATCTAGACCTCTAAGCTATAAACTAGACTGCTCCCTCAAAGGACAGCTATGTGCAAAAGCTACATCTGCTACTATAAAAAGACTGCTCCCTCGAAGGACAACTATGTGCAAAAGCCGCATTTGATAATATAAGTAGACTGCTCCCTTGAAGAACAACTATACAAATTCAGCCTCTATCAGAAGCTTCTCGCATTGATCAGCTTCGTGAAGACCTCAAGAACAACAAAATGCATATCCCATATAGACTTCCCACATCGATCAATCTATATCTAGAAAAATAAAAGTAGTATTCAAAAGCACTTTTGAGTCATGGACTTGTCTATTTAGGTTTGGTTCTCTTTCGTCAAAATAATCACCTTATAACAAGTTCTCTACGCCCCAGCTATACCATCCACCTCACCTCACCATTCTTCAAAACAACAAAACTCAAGGGACGTGACGTATATCCTATATATTGTGATTATACAACTCTTTTCACCTATCAATTTCTCACCTATGTAAGATACCTAGGGATTCAAGCTCATCCTACAACAATACATGGTTTGTTTAGCTCTTTCCAACTATGGGACACTTTTGCCTCTTTTACCCGACTCTAGGATTATGTGTTGACCTTAATCTGGACACAGTTTCCTATGCTTGTGTAGGCTAACCCTCACTTCACCTATACCCTTACCAACACCAACAACATTACCCTACAAACATCAAACTTTTACCAACCAACAAATTGCCTAACCACAACCAAATTTCATGAATTCACCTCTCCCTGGTCCTAAGGGAGAACTACATCGGTCTGAGGCCCCTCCTTGCTTTGTGCAATGGGCTATGTAGGTAGCACTTAGGAGACATGGGGTCTCCCAAGGTTAGCTCGACCATCCCCTACCATAACCTATCATGTCTTGTGTTTTCCTTAAAAATATAAATATTTTCATGTATTTATATTGATAACACTCACCCCATCCCAAACCCTTACCTATCACCTTTCTTTTCATCTCTACCCACTTACCTTACCACATCGTATTCATACCCATGCAAAATCTAATTCCAACTGAAACTTATACCTCTTGGGATGCAGCAGCTTGAGGTGGAACCTGTCTTCCCTCTCCTCTCTGCCTGTTGGACGCTTCCCCTTGTTTAGCCATGTTCACCACCCACTTCACTCTAACTTGTCTTTATGCCTTCTTAATCCAAAGCCACGATCACTTTACCTGTCTCTTTCCTCCTTATCACTCAATTATCCCATGTAATTAACCTGTATGGACGTCAACAACCTCGCATCCTTGTATTTAACATGTTGCATGACTCTAAATATAAGAATTTGAGTTGTCTCCCAAGCATTTCTATTTTTTAAAAAAGCTCATTTGAGCATAACCGATATCGGTTACCTAACCGGTATCGGTCACATAGTGATTGACATCGGTTAGCTAACCGATATCAGTCACCTGTCTCCTTTTGTTTATACGTAGGCCTTATCTTTTTTTTTTGAAAATTTTTGGCAAAGCCTGCCTCTTTTCCCTACATAATGACATCACTATCCAACTCCATCATCATCATAACATCAACATTTCAAAACATATACATATCAGCAAAATGTCATCAACATCATCTATATACATCACATTCCAATACGATCGACAAAACACATGCAACATTATACTATATGCATCAAATCAAAATTTATAACACACCATGTGGATCAAACTCATCATATATATATATATATATATATATATCGTCAAATCAATGTCAAAATATACAACTTTCCCTGCATGGGGCCTCTGTAATCCAAAATACAAAGTCAGCATGCAGGCCACTGTCTCTATCAAAATCTCAACTCGGCTCACAGGCCGGTCTCTCATGTCAAAAATATACTTGGCTCGCAGGCTGGTATCAACTATACAAAATGTACTCGACTCGTAGGCCGGTATATACCACAACAATGAATACATAAATCCTATATGCACACTCAGTTCGCAGACCGGTGTCTCTATCAAAAATCATCTATCCACCTTGACCAAATATGTCTTTGCTCCTAGGGCAACTCAACTCTCTCCTCCTCCCTTGGCCTGTCCCTCAGCTGGCCCCTATGCTGGGTCTCGCCTCCTACCTGTAACTGACCCACTGGCTATGGCTGTGACCACCTGTGACTCTGGGAAGTCTCGGCTCTATGAGCCACATATGGCTGATACTCTACTCCAGTACCATCTAGTAGGTCTTGATAGTAATGGGCCTCTGCTCTAGCCTCCATGTAACGAGCTCGTGTAACCATGGCTAGTTGGGTTGCTCCCCCGGATCCTAATAGAAGTGGGCCCTGCCTTACCTGTATGCCCTGACCTTGGGCCGGTACTTGTGGTGGCGGTGGAGCTGCCATCAGATTCTGAACAGGGACCTGAGGCTGTGCCTGTGCTTGTGCCTATGCCTGGGCTAACTACCCCTGTAACACCCCAACTTGTGTCTATGTAGTAGTAAGCTGCCCCTGTAGCACCTGCACCTGATCCAGGAGACGCTCCCTCCCCGCTGTAACAGCCGCTAAATCTGGTTGTGTTGGCTATGCTCTCACGACTACCCTCTGCCCTGCCCACCAAACCAAAAATGAGCCTGTAACCCCGGTGTCATCCACTGTATCATCTCTCGGTCTCTCTGCTACCCATACAGGGTCAAATGGCTATGGTAGAGGTAGTGGTGCCTCTACATCCTCCCTCCGAACTGTGGGAAGGGAGGTGGCACATCCTGCTGTAGTCCTAGTTGTCGTTGTATCCTCTCTAGGGGAATCCACTCATACTCCCCGGGTCTCAGTCCAACTATCTAAAAGATGTACTGGATCCATCGTAGCTATGCTCAAGCTCCTCCATGGGTCTAATGGCCTCTATATGGCCTCTATATAATATCTATTACAGTCAGACCCTCTAACATATGCCTGTAAAAAGTGACATCTCACCCTGCGACCACTACTCGTGGCTAGCTCACAACCCCCAACCACCTCTAAAACCCATATCTATAGACTACTTGTGGCCCTGGCTGCTGGGGCAACCCTACTGGTCGTATACACAAGATGTACTCATATGCCCAACAGTTTAACAAGAATGTCGAACATATACCAAATTGCCTCATACGGCCATATCCCTAGAGCTCTCTGTACAGCTGCACCAGAAACACTAGTGCCCAAGCGTAGTAGGTGTGCTCCTCCACCATCTCATGTAAAACACCCATCACAGCCCGTGGGAAGCGACCTCCCTCTGAGTTAGGGAGGGCAAAGCAACTGATACCAACTATCATTAGCATGGCAAGCCATGTCTCCCGTCGATGAGCGCGATACATCTCCTGTAGCCAATGCTCGCACTATGATATGTAATCAATGGGGTCGCATCCCTGAATACCTGTAGGATGTTATCCATCGCTATCTCGGCATCCACCTAGAACACCTCCTCACCTATGATCGGCAGTCTCAGGATGTGATACACATCCTCTAGAGTGATTGTCATCTCTCCCGTAGGAAGATGGAAAGCATTGGTTGCCGGATCCCATCTCTTGATGAGGGCAACCATCAAGCTGTGGTCCCTATCCACAGCCCTATACCTCTGGACTTCACCGAGTCCAACCTCTTGCATTACTACCCACTATGCTACGGTCACATGTGGCCGCATCTGCTCCAGTAGAGGCGGCATCCGATCTCGCATGGTCAGCTGCTGGCATGCCTACACAAACAACCCACTCCGTCAGGCCTACCCTTAACAAAACAACCAACCTAACCCTTTATACTTACTCACCCACCCAATCATCACCCAACTTTGTAAACACATCTACACCCACCTATATTACCCTATACATCTATAAATACCTCTCACTCCTACAATCCTTCTTTAAATATCCCACCCACTCCAATCAAACCTAAATCACCTAATCTCCCTCAACATCAATAACCCCACCCAAAAAATATCTAAACTATCCCCTTCACCTATCCCACACCCTACCAACCACCCCAACCATACTCCACCTGCTCTACTCTCACCCTCTAACCATACCCCAACCAATTTAACCCCTCCCAATCCATACACAACCATAACCTATCTTACCCGAACTGACTCCAACCACCCAATTACCCCCTTCACCCCAAAAATCTATCCTACCCGCTTAAAACAACACCCAACAAAAAATGTTTACAACCCTACCTCCTACTCATGGTGACCACTATCAGTCACCCTCAGACCGACACCGGTCCCCTCACCGGCTAATCTACACCTAAACCTATGACTGATGCCGGTCGACTAGTGACCGACATCAGCCACTGTGAGGTTTTGAGGCCGAACCGAAAACGGCCCCCAAATCCCCTCCTTTTTCCTATTTCTACCCATTTACCCAGGACAATTGCCTAAAAACTTACTCACCCTGATGTTTTGGCCTACCTAACATATCTACCCAAGCCATTTTACTGTTTACCTTCATTTATTCATTATTTTATCAAATTTTGGATTCCTACCCCAATACCCACATCCCAGCTAAATTCATCAAATTAACAAAAATAGGGTTTCAGAGCCTACCGGTACGACTACACGTCGTCGTGGTGGGATAGGTGGTGGTGGTCCAGCTCCTCCAACAGCTCCTACTCCTCCAGGTTGTGCCATAGCTCCAAATCTCCTCAGCAAGGTCCTCAACCAATCAAGCTCTACCTCCCGATCTTTGGGGCCTACCAATAACTCACTCACCCACTCAACTAGTGCCAACTCTCCCCAAACACACGACCCAATCAATTCAAAACTCACACAAGAAAAAGTTGGCACTCAAATTCCCAAAGTTGGCACCCTAGAAGACCAATATCAGTCACCCATAACCGATATCGGTTACTAGCTTATCTTAACCTAACTCCTACTCTTATCCACAAATCTCCATTTTTCACCACATCACCTACCCCCGGATTTGCTACCTACCACCCCAATCGGCCCAACCAAAGGTCACAACCAATCCATCGGCCCGACCCAAGGCCGTAACCAACCAGTTGGATTTGCTGAATAGCCTTATTTTGAATTCAAACCGGCCTGACCCAAGGCCGCAACCAACCAATCGGCCCAACCCAAGGCCGCAACCAATCAATCGGCCTAACCCAAGGCCGCCAACCAATCAACTCGACCCAAGGCCACAACCCAATCGGCCCGACCCAAGGCCAAAGGCTGCAACCAATCGGCCTGACCCAAGGCCGCAACCAACCAATCGGCCCGACCCAAGGCCACACCAATCGGCCAATCCAGGCCCGACCCAAGGCCGCAACCAACCAATCGGCCCGACCCAAGGCCGCAACCAACCAATCGGCCCGACCCAACACCGCACCCAACCAATTGGCCTGACCCAAGGCCACACCAATTAAGTACCTCAACTGAGGCCTGCAAATTACGATTCTATCTACCCATCATGTATTTGTTTGTTCAATCAAGCTCACATGTTCGTGTTATAGCATGACTAGGATACTTGGATTGATCAGCCGACCAGCTTTGCCTAGACCGAGACCGTTACATTTATCTCAACCAAACCAACCATTTGGTACTGCCGAACATGCCTAAACATTCCGGTACCTTACCCATTATATCCCCTGGAGCTACTTCCTATGCCTTGGATACCAGGATTATATCGACCTTGTTTGGATAAACTATCGACCTTTGCCTATGAATTGCTTGCTCGCTCTTCAAATTGTGTACCCTGGTCACACTACTGCATTTCAATGTGTGTCTTCTTCCTTGAACTTACCCCACCATCTTACCATCATCTCATCATCATTCACCCTTTATCAACCCTATCTCTGATTTCACGTCGCCTCAATCTGAGATAGATTTGAGGGGGATTACCTATACCCTTAACTAGGGCAACCACTTCTTATTATTGTCAGTACAGCTTTACACAACAACAAGGGACAAATGTAGACACCAAATTTGGGTCTTACAAAACCCTGTGCCCCGCATCTCGTCTCACAATCTAACCCTACCTCACCACCTAAACCTTACACACTTAATTATTTACTAATTACCTTATAATTAATAAATCCACATCTCCAACCCTACCATCTCACCTCGCCACATCACCATGACCTAGCCCTAACCCTAAACTAACCTAATTAAGACCTATGACTTGGTCCAGACCCATATCCATGACTCATCACCCCTCACCCGCACCAAAATGAACCTAATAATGACTTGACCAAGCCCACAACTGACCCCTCAGGAGAAAAGGAGGGAAGGTTGGCTATTTTACTAAAAATAGCCAACTTTGACCTAACCGACATCGGTCCCTACATGACCGGTGTCAGTTAGGCAACTGCCATTGGTTCCCTGTAAATGACCTCCCCCAACCAAAAACAAGGATCCCAAATTCATTTTACAAGAGAGAGAGACAAGTGAGAGAGAGAGAGAGGAGGTTGCAGAGAGGAGTATTGAGCCCAAGACTGTAACTGAGCAACTAGATCACTGTCACACTCATCCAGACATTGGGAGAGTCGAAGGATAGCTTCATCAGCTCACTTCTGATTGTCAGATCATCCCAACTGAGCCTTGCCTTCGTCACTGCATTCTTTGGACCTACATCCACATCAGAAACTAGTAAGTAGTCTCTTTTATTGCCTTGTATGCTTCTAGACACTACTTTGTGAACTTTTGATTCATAGGGATTATAAGCTCACTCCTGGATCTACCACCCAGTAGTACCCTGCACCTAACCTTCATTCATCCATCTCTATATTTCCCCAAAGATAGCCTTCTTGCTCTCTGAGTCTTCTCTATCACCCTACAACTCCCCTCAACTATCTACCAACCTTCTAAGCCCCATAACCACCTTGTAACCAACCCCCATTTAAAAGCCCCTAAATCACTACCCCTACCGATATCAGTTATCCCCTACCGGTACCGGTTCTATAACCGTGGTCGGTTATCCAGTGACCAACATCGGTCACTGTGACTTATACCAAAAACCAACCTTTCACCTATTTACCTCCAAATAATCTCATATCCAGCCTTGTCTATCCCTGTAACTTGATCTGAACGTATCAATAACCAGTGACCAAACAAACAGAATGATATTTTATTATTATTGGTAGTTTAGTCTCTATTGCTTTTATTAACGAGATACCTAAATCGTGATTTCGCAATAGCTTCTTTATTATCATTTGCATTAATTTGTATTAAAAGGGAACTGACCACCTTCGAAAGGAAGTCTAATATTTCCTGGGCCTAAGGCAGTTCCCTCACTTATTGTTTAATGAAAATCTGGTGGTCTTGCATTCTTATTTACAGGTAGTCCTTCCTAGACAAAAAGGATCTCTTCACAATCAGTCTGATCTCTCTATGGTACGCGCACACCTTCCCAACACTCAACAGGTATTCCTCCTAGCCCTAACCCTTATCTGTTTCTCAAGAGAATGAAAAGATAGAAGTAACTCTATTCTGGAACAAAATTCTGTGCGAAACAGTTTCCTTCAGTGATACACTATGTAAGTACCTTAGTAGACCTAGTGCTTGAAGATGAAACTCTATATATGTGAATGCCAAAGCATCCAGAATAAGAGGAAGAAAAAGAAAAGGATTCAGTAATATGGAAGATTACATCCTATGAGGGACTGCTGCAAGCACTTCAAGAAGAATTAAAAAAGTGAATCATGCCTTAAATATACGCACAAATCCAGCGGCATTGATCAAGGTAAAGAATCTGGGTGCCTCCTGAAGATAATGAAGTCTGGAAGGCTATGAGGGATGATACCTTGGGCCACGTAGAAAGGTTAACCATTATAAAACAAAAGTACGATGCCCTAACAGTAACAAAAGAGCTGTACAAGGAAGGATTAAATGAGCTTGGGAAACTCATCGCACAGAAAATATATGTACTAGAGGTAAGAATGGGTGTAATGTAAAGCATTATGTTGGTCTTGTAGAATGAAAAAGGGGAAGTTATGAACGATGAACTTGAGTCCATCATTTTGGACATTCTAGAGAAAGGAGAGAAGGCTCTCATCGAGTGGCTGAAATTGGTGAGGAGTATCAAGAGTTGATCCTTCAAGATGAAACATATGAGGCTGCCTCATAAAAGCATTCTTTATTCATTCAAATTCTTTTTGATTCTTTCTATTCAATTTTTTTTTTGAAGATACCCATTTTGTGGGGTGACAATGAGATTATTGTGGCGTAATGTTGATCAAAGAACACTTGACATAACTTACATAAGAAGTGCACACGGGAAAACACGCCATCTCAAGTGGACGAGTGGGAAAGATAAAACTGCAAGGTGAATGAATAGAGAACACACACGTGGAATAGAAGTTCATCATTTAGGACTTAGCTATTTTTGGGCAAGAAGATCTATTTTTAGAAGATGGAAGGTGTGCAAAACACACCAGCGATGTACAGACTGATGTGCACCACGCATTGTCTATTTTCTGGAGAATCAGATTTAGAGTGCTTTTACATGGAGACATTCTAAGAATAGGATTTTCTCCTTAATTAACTATCAATAGTCTATAGATAACACATTTGCATGTTTTACTATGCATGAAAATGAGGCGTGGCTATTAATAGTATGTGGCATATTTTTGGAATAGATAAGTGGTGAAGGGAAAGTCTGCACCCTATATATATAATGAATTACTTGGTAGTGAGAGAGAGGTATAGATAGATATATGACATAGTGTGCATGTTTTATGGATTACCGTATCAGAACCATACCATAGATTTCTAGTATTGAAGGAGCTTTTCTGTTATGTGATAATTAAACAATGAAAGATGACAGAGACTCTGAATAGAAAAGAAGGTGATTAGGTGTCCTTTTGAGTAGGTTGAACAAAAGAATAGTAAACCGATGCCGGTTAGGGAAGTGCATGTTCTTATTTCTATCATGATTATTGTTTACAACCTATTCTTCCATAGATCTAGATCTATCATACACTATGTAATGATGTATTAGTTATGGATATATATGCTTTAAGTCTTCATCATGTTAACATTCTACTACAGCAGCCTTAAAAGGTACCTGGTACCTTTGCGTGCTTCAGGTGAGCGCTCAGTCTAGGTTGAGTGATGTGCCAGTGCAAATAGGGCATTATCTGGTGAATTCTAGGCTACATCACAAGACATTTTTGTATTTCATCAAGAAAATGCTTATATGAAAACACTAAGAGACTAGCATGATCCTCAAGTATGCCTCTTTTCAAATAGAACCCAAATCAAATCTACACTATGCACCATGCTTTACTATATACACCATATTTTTGAATCTTGTTATTAATTTATTTTTTTCAAGGGTTGTTTATGCATTCTCCTCCTAAGTGGGTACCTTATGGTATCTATGCTAAGATTGGGTTATGGTTGTGGGATATACAAAACATGAGAGATGTTTCTATTATCCTTATGGTGGGGGCGGGCCATCCTCTGAGATAATGACTCGACAGAAGTAACGAGTTGGGTACCCACTTCTTCCATTTTTCACATATGACACTAACTATATTCACTTGTCCCATTATGTCTAACTATTTATTCCTATTACACGTTATTATCATTTATTTCACTTGCTTGGGACTTTCATCGCTTACCATAATTTATATCTTGGCATTTGTTCCCCATTTTTTACACCTTGTAAACTTAGGGTTTTGCCAAAAAGATGATTCCATCACCCATGGGTGATGGTGGCTATTTTGGCATTTCCATAGTTAGCACCATTGTCCATGGTAAATGGCATCAAGTATATATACGTTATAAAACTATCATAAACTACAACTAATTCACAATATTTTTTCATAGCTATAATTTTTATTTCTCACACTATTTCAAACTTATTTTCTTACTTTGAGTCTAGGAGCTTACCTCTTTTAGACTTTAGGTCACCATAGCGAGTAAGGACTAGAGATCTTATTTTTTAATTTTCCCCTTCTCCAGCCATAGTGATTCTCTAACATTTTTTTGTCTTTGGGGAGGATTATGCATCAACGATAACACACATTTTCACCTAGAAATCATAATGCAAAGATCCCCAAATGGGTAAATATTTCTGTAGTCTTTTGTGTACACACTTATTAGCTAGGAACATTGACACTTCATCTAGACAAATATGAATGGTCACCTAAAGCATGCACAACCACTAGGTCCCTCCTGTATTATTCCTATCAGTATGTTAGTATGCATAATTATGATGTTCACAATCTAGATATTCATTCATGCATACAGAATTATCCTAACCATGACAATTTAGCAACACATATACTAAGGAAAATACTTAAAAAATGTATGCAACAACTAATATCAATTACAATATCAAATCACCATGAGAAGATCCATGAACTACCATTATCTAACCACAATCATCCATTATAAACCTTAAATAATTACATATTGTAGTGCCCACTTCCCTTCGACAATTTTATTACTGATCATGATACTATGGAATATATGATGGACATTTTTATAGTTTTGATTTAGTATGATGTTAGATGTGAGACCTGGATTATTTCTGACTTTGATTATATATGATGCATGATGTTTATTAGAGACACTTTATACATTGATGTTGGTATACTATTTGACATGGTTATATTATAGATGTTGTTCGGACATGTAATATTTGATATTTTGAGTAAACCTAGAAAATAGAAATTATTTGATGATGATATAGTTGTTGGTGAAATTGTAAATGATATAGTTGTTATCTTGATGTTATTGTGATTAATATATATATGATTTTGGAATTATATTTATATTCATTTTGGATGTTCTAATATGGCCATGAGGCTGAAGGAGGTATTTGTGTTTTGTAGGTTAAAATATCACAACAAACATTGAGGGAAGGGAGACCAACCACATTGGAATTCTAGGTGAATTCAACAAGGTCACCATGGAAACATGTTTTGTGTGTTAGTTGTATTTTTGTTAAGGATTCCCATGGGGGGATTACCTTTGAATGTGACCAAGGGGTTTTGTGTATTTTATTAATGTGGTTCCTTTTTATTATTGTTTGTATGTATTTTATTAGTGATGTGTCCCCTTCTTTTATTTAATTAAACTATGGTAGAATAATGTGAGAAAACATATGGTTAAAAATTAATTAATTAAATTGGGACATAAGGAAGTAATTATTAAAGTTGTTGACCCATGTGTTAAATGTTGTTGTAAGATATGTGTAAGTATGTGTAAGAGTTTTGTAAGTCAAAATTTGGAGTATGAAGCACTCCACCTCCTTGGAAATTCGAATTTTTCCTTGGAGGCTATTTTTGGAGGCTTGTGAGACAAGTAAAACTTGTCCCATACCTCTAAATTTAATTTACCAACCATACCTATGGTTGGAGGATTGATTTTAGCCCTTTTTAATGTTTTTTTTATTAATCAAGTTGCATGTTTTTATTGCACTCTTCCTACATTTTATTTAATTCAGTCCTTTGGGGTGTGGGATTTTTGGAGTGTGCAAGTAAATTGTCATATTATTCACCCACCTCTTTATTGTGATTTGGAGAATGAAATTTAGAATTTTGTGTTGGAGTTGAGGATGTGTGATGTGGCATCCTATATGGATCCACATCATCCTCTCCTCTTCCCTCTTCTATAAAATTTGAACTCTTTGCCTTGTTTTGGGTTGTTGAAACTTTGGAATGCTTCCTTGGGGAGAATTTTCTTGTGCTTGGAGCTCTTGATTTTGGAATAAGATTGGAAAAATTTGCATGCTTGTTGGTTGCTAATTTTGGGACCATGTTTTGGCATTGAAAGCTTGTTGTTTTGGAACTTGGAAAAGCTACATCATGGAGAGGTAGGAGTCTTAGCTCTTGAAATACTCTTATGCTGTTAATTCTTATGTCTGTTTGTGTGAATGGTGTAGCATGTTTTGTTTATTTGTTGGCTAGTTGGGTAGAATAGCATAGGAATGGTGTAGGTGAAGGCTATGGGGAATTCATGTGGGGGGCATAAGGGAATGCCAGTGGCATCAAAATTCTTATGGAGGGATTTTGGGTTTGGGATCCACCATGGAAAAGAAATAGTTTGTATTTATTACTTTGTGGGGGGAATAAGGAAATTTGTGGGGGGCATAAGGAGGGATTGTAGGGGCATAAGGATATGTGTGATGAATTATTTTGGTAGTTTGTTACAGGTGGATTCCTAATTCCCATTGGGAGGCATAAGTAGCTTCCCCCATAGTTCCTTGCTCCTTTGGCTTACATGATAAAGCCTGAGTTTTGTTTGAATGTTTTCAAATGCAGTTGTAAAATGTTGTTTTTGTTTGGACTGTGTTTTATATTGAAATATGCATGTTGAAAGAATGTTGTGTGTTGTGTAAGCCTATTATTGCCATGGGTTGATATCCATTTCTTATTGCATTGTGGTTGGGGCTTGGGGGCCAATGATGAAGGATGGATTTTCCTTTCATTGGATGTCTTGGTTGGGTGGAGAGCATTGCCTTTCCCCCACTTTTGTTGTGATCAAATTAGAAGAAAAGGGAACTTTGCATGTTATTGTTTTGGAGTAGAGGAGAAAGACATTTGACTATCCCTTGTGAAATAAAATCCCATTATAACCTTTCCCACTTTGAAGTGGATGAATTTGTAAAAGTTTGAAATGGAAAGATTTTACATTGATTATGAAAGTTGTAAAATTGAAGTGTGAAAGATATATGTACTTTGTTCTGCACATTTGAAAGAAAAAAAATTGAAATATGCTAATTGCATTCAAGAAATTGGAAGATGTAAAGTTGTATTCTAAATCAATAAAGGATTGCAATACCTTTATTCATTTGCATTGTTGTATTGAAATCTGATTTTCAAATGTAATGAAATCCCTATTTGGAAAGTGGAAAAGGAAGAAACACGTGAAAAGAAATTGTATTATCCTGACTTGTTTAATATATATGATTTTGGGAAGGATAGAAACTGCATTCTTATTTTATTTTTTGATTGAAGAAGGAAAAACATTTAAGGATAGCATGGAATGAATTCAATATTTCATTACATGGCAAAAGAGATAGTTTAATCTCTGGTTCGATAAATGTATAAGTTCTTTTACTTCACTGTATACTCATAAATTTTTATCAAATATAAATAAGAACGACCTTGCAAGCTATAAATAGATCCACATTAAAGCATTAAAATTGAACATGAAAGATTATAAATGAGTTCAAATTGGCCAAAAAAAAAACACTTAAGGAAATATTTTAAAACATTGCAAAATTGGGCCCAAAATTTTCACAATCTTTTTGTTGTGAGATGTTGCAAAAAATTTAAATTCGAAATCAATCAAGCAAAATTACCTTCCAATACATCCTAAAATTCTTTGTAGAATTATTCTCCACATCTATTTGACATTTTGAGAGAGGAGGAAGATCAAATTGAACAAATTTAGAAGTTAAAATTTACCAGTTTGCTTTTAAAAATCCTACAGGCCGTTTTCTTAAAATTGACCCCTTAAACTTTATCAAAGTCAAAAATTAGTGATCTCAATGCAAAGCGGATGTCGAGAGATTTCAAGAAATTCCTCATTTTCCAAAAACTGAGCTCTCTATCAAAATTTATGGCTCTTTGAAGTTTACCTTCCTTGGCAAAAAATTTTGGGAAAATTTTCCCTGGCAGGCCCATGGCCTGAAATTTTCCCTTTAAAACTTAGAATGTTTTTTGAAAATTTATGGGAGAAAATTTTAAAATTTCCCCCGCCAACCTACAACCAGCCTGAGGGTGCCATGTGGCACCATGGAGGTGATAGCGGAGGGGGGGTGGATACCACGCAACCTTTATTTTTTTGATTTTGTTTGGCAATTTTTTTCCTTAATTTCCCGTGGGCCTCCACACTCCCACCCTCCCGAAGAAGTCCCTTCACGATCATGGCCCCCACACATCAAACTTATCCCATTTCCTTCCCCCTCCTGGCGAAATTTTCCTCCAAAACCTCCGCCACCCCCCCCCCCGCCTTTCCTCATTCCTTCCCCACTTTGGCTTGTTGAGCACCACATGTCCCCGGCGGTGCAGCGGAGGCGCGGGAAAAAAAGTGAACTTTTCCCCCCCGCAGGAAAATTTGCAAACATCTCCCCATGACCCACACCACCAAGAAATGGATTTTTTTCCCACACCACCACGTGTCCCCTTTTGGGAAATTTTTCATCCTCTGGCCCATAGGCCTGCCCTTTGGGGAAAATTTTTCAACAACCCCCCCAAGGCCCGTCGGCCCATAACTGGAGTTTTACAAGA